>CM053598.1:132866595-132883973 GCA_028646575.1 Pseudocheirus occidentalis | reverse complement strand
CACTGAAAGCGCACCCCAGCTCCACCACTCAAGACCACAATCCAGATCCAGGCCGCTCAATGCAAGAGCCCTTGGCCCTGATTGATCGCCTCTGCCCCCCTGCTATCTGCAGGCCGAGGACTCTGAAGCAGCCCAGTGGAGGCCGCTGCTGCTTTCAGCCGTTCCTGCTGCCACAGCCACCTCCCACTGCTTCCTTGCCCTGGGAGCAGTTTGGCCGGACCTGCTCTTCTCCTCCTGAGTTAGCAAAATCCACTGACCTTTCTCTTAGTCTTTTTTTCTTCTGGCCTGAGAGATGTGGTAACTGTGCCTCCAGTGCAGCGGATCTGCTGTCCTATAGACACGGCTCCTCGCCCAATGCCCCGGGGCCTGAGCCTGCTGGGCTTGTGGCTGCGGCTCCCAGACTCCTGAGAAGAGCCCCACCTGCTGAGCTGCCTGTAGCAACAGATGTGCTTTCTGTCTTTTGGAGAGTTTTGGAGCCTGAAAATTTGTTTAGAGTCCCATTTTATGAGCTTTTAGTGTGTTTGTGTGGGAGCTGCAGTGCTTTGCTGCTTATACGCCGCCATCTTGGCTCCGCTCCGCTGAGAGACTACTTTTAAGGTTGTATTTTGCTCTCTCGAATTACATGCTTCAAAAAAAATTACCCAAATATATAAAATCCTATTGGATTTTACAATATTTAAATCAACTGATGTTTCTATTGCAAAAAGTCATTTCAGAAAACCTGGCTCCTCATATATTTTTTTGAATAGTGATTTCTCCACAGCATATGTAGATCTTCTTTATATGGATTTTGTGGAGATAAGAAAGTAGGGCTATAGAGTTGTAGTCACTGGAGCATTCTCAAATGCTTGTTTTTTTTTTTAAAGTAATAACACTCTATAATTTTTCTCCTCTTTGAGGCGTATTGAAAATTAACTCCTCATTGTATTTTAAATTGTGTTACTTCCAGTATGAATTTCTTTACTGTGTATTTGTCATGGTCCAACCATACTTTCCCAAAGTATTATCCAGGAAATGCATGGCCAGAAATGGAAGGGGGTTGCTGTGAAGGGAATTCTCTCTCTAAAGTAATGAGTGGCCTTTTGATTGCCAAATCTGTGGGCCTTTTCTCAGTTCCCATTCTCTCTGATCTGTTGATAATTTAATGATCTTGTCTAGCTTTTCCTCTTAGATTCTCTTTCCTCCCTGGACTTTTTTTTAAATGCTGTTACTGTTTTCTCTTGTATTCATTCCTTCCTGTCTGACTACTCAATTCTCTTCACTGAATTATCATCCTCTAAGGGTTCTCTTCTCTTTTTTCTCTATACATATTTTTCTTTTGCTGATCTTCTTGTCTACCCCTACCATATGGAAATGTGTCCAATATGAAGACAGGATATTGTGACAGATGTGGTATTTTGTGTCGTTTTCAAAAATACAATTCAGAGAGACCTTAACTGTACTTGTTCAGTCAGTAAACAATATGCCTGTGATGTACCAGATGTTGTACTGAGCTCTGAGGATACAATGATAGTCCTTGCTGTCAAGGAACTCAGTCTAATTGAGAAAACAGCACACATATAAGATATATACACGATGGGACTTTTATGCCTTTAGGTGACCAGGACGCCCTGATAAGGAAAATGGGACTGTTTAATTCCTGTTACAGGTGAGAAAGTGGAAGGGGGTGATGCTACTCTATGTTGGTATGGTTGGTAATGGTAGGGTAAAGCTATGTCAGGAAATGCTGAGAAATATTATCCCTATTTCAGTCAACTTTGCCAAGCAAATGAGTTTTCATTTGCATTTCTTAGTTATTGGTGGTTTCATTTTTTCATGTAGGTATTGATAACTTGGATTTATTCTACTGAAAAATGTCTTTTCATATCCTTAGACTATTTTTTCCAAATACAATCTTATTAATTTGAATCAGTTCCCTATAAATCTTGGAGAGTAAACCTGTACTAGATAAATTTACTGTACAGCATGCCTCCCTCCTCACCTCCATATTTTATAATCTCAGGTAGCTTGAGGTTTATCTCAGGTGTCTTCTTTTATGTAAAAAACAGTACTTATACTTATCTCCCTATACTTTCACCTATCCACCCCATAGATAACTTTGAATCTATTTGTCTGTGTCCATATTTCCGTCAGAGAAACATCAGCTTCTCAAGAGCAGGGGCTCTTTCACTTTTTTATTTCATCTCTAGTGCCTAACACATTACCTTGGGCACACAGTAGACATTTAACAAATTCTTGTGAAATAAATGAGTGAATAAAAGGATAATAGACTGACCACATGTTTCACTACTACCTGTGGAATGTAAAAAAACAAATAAGCCATGGGAATATTCTCTCTCACTTTGTTAGATTATTGACTATTTGTGGGAGCATATAGACAAGAATTAACAAAGCATGGATGATTTGTCTTTTGCTTCATTGGAAGTAGTAGCCACATTAATGGGTTGGTGGTTCAGCTGTATATGTCTTGACCTGATTAAGAGGTAGAGTAGTTTTGTACAGATCAATATATTATAATATCACACAGATCAACATATTACAATGTATATTACAAAAGTACACTATTTACTAGATATAAACTGGTTTGATAAAATTAAATAAGACCACTAGTGAAACTAAGCCCAAATTGTTTACTTTTGGCCAATGTGGGTGAAATATTTCAATGTTCAACTTTTTATTTGGTTGTTTAGGTAAAATGTAAAAAGTACTTTGTAGTATTTTAAATTGGCAGGTCTCCCTTTGGAGCTTAGCTCCTGATGAACTGGTTCTCTTATAGATAACAATTTCCATGTTTCTTTTTGTCATCTGGTATATACAATGTGGTTATGCTCATCCAACTTTCGGATCACTCTTTAGTGGTTGAGGAAATAAATTCCTTGACATCCTACTGTTCATGCTTATGCTCTTCTTCTTGACAAGTGCTGCTATAAAATTAAAAAGTAAGTACCATTGTTGTACAGATGACAGAGATTTATTTGCCACTTCAAGCTGATCTAACTCAGGGAATTTAATTCTGTAACCATGTCTAGACAAAATGCAAATGGAGGTATTCAATATTTCCTTCCAACACCATCATTGTGAATTTGGGGAGCTGCTGGAAATTGGCTACTCAACTAATTGTCTCACATTACTCATTGTTAAGTCTGGAAAATCCTTCCATTTTCTAGAATGGATGATGACTCGGGTTTGCTTTAATAGAATATGTTTATCTCAACTATTACATTAAACAAGAACTATAAAGACTAAATCCATGCCATGATGAAATAGAATTAAGGGGAATCAAGTGAAAGCTGTCAAGTTATAATCTCAATTGGGGAAAAATGTTAACTTTATTGTATATTTAAAAGGAATAGTAACTTGTACATAATAGATTTGTAGTTTCATGTACAATCATCTTTTTTCCTATGCTACCATGTTATGGAAATGCTTGTTTTATTTATTAAGTTCAGAATAAAATAAATAATAATTTAAAATGTTATTGAGACTTCTGCACAGCTAATAGAAGGTGTTTTACAGAACTCAGGATCCAGGTAACTGGTACATCAAGAAGTTTTATTGTAGGGTATGTTTTTTAATAATAATTATTTGATAGTCTTGATATATAAAGAATCTATGATGTCAACAGCATGAGGAACTTTCAGTATGAGAGCTTCTTCTACCAGTGCCAATGGGACTTTAGTAAATGATGATTAAAATAGTAGCTGACCTCTACATGGCTGGTCTAGGTTTTGAAAGCATTTTACATATATTATATTTCATTTGAGTATCTTGACAATCCTATGAGGTAAGATCTGTAGATGTTGTTATCCCCATTTGACACATAAGTCAAAAGTCAAGACTCAAGTTAAATCATGTTCCTCTGGGTCATGTAACAAATAAGTGCTAGATGTTGCCTGGGGTGCCCATAAATGAGATGATTTACCAAGGTATACACAGCTAGTAAATATCAGAATCAGGACTTGAATTCAGTTTTTTTTTCTAAGTCCAGAGCCCTACCTACTATACTGTACTGCTTCTCTTATTTGATAGTGAAACCTAGATATCAATTTTAGGTCTCATATGTTATCACTCTCTTTGGAATCTGAAGTAATGGAGGGGTTCAGATCCCACACAATGTTGGGAGGAAATGTTCATGAATCATACAGCTAGTTCATGGCCAAGCCAATGCTAGATTAGGCCTTCAAATTTCAAATCCAGGACTCTTTCTCATTTACTTTACTGCTGGGCTTGCTCTTTTTATGTTATAATCATTAGGGATATGCAAGTCACTTAAGCTCAGACTCTTCACTTGTGAAGTAGGGATAATATATGTCCTACTTTCCTTATTGAGCAATTGTAAGGATCAAATACATACAGAATATAATTGTAAAGAAAGAAGGTGACCTTGGAGAATATGGGAGTCCAACCCACTCATATGACAGATAAGGAAACTGATGAGGGAAGAGAATAGACAGGAAAGCACATTAGAAAGTTGAAAGAAATATGCAAATTGATTGCTTAAAGCCAGGAGATTTTAAAGAAGCTGCTACCCATACCTAGCTCCATAAGAAAAACTTTGCAGGCTCTTTTATCTTCAAAGTTAACAATTTGGGTGCATTTGTGCATTGTTTTGATGTCATGCTGTTTTTGCCATGCACAGATGCTGCTACTCAGCTAAATGGTGTTACCATCAGGGGAGAACAAACATTTATTGAGTCCATATTTTTTCAATCAATATGCAGGTGAGAGCAGTGAAACTAGGCAGTGTGACTGATTTCCCAAGAGAAGCTGCTAGCCAGTAACACAAGTTTACATGGAAGAATTAGAATTCTTCTAAATACTCTATTTACTCATATAATTCTTACCCACATTTTTTTCCCCTTGTAGATATCACATTAAAAAAATAAAATTGCTACTTGGCTATATATTTTTTTACCTTAAATCCTTTTTTCTTAAGTCTTTTCTCTCCCTTACAAATCTACCACAACTGTAGGTATAAGGCTTGATACAAATAATTAGACCAACACATCTTTCATTTGTTTTCTGTGAACAGGTTTTAATTAATTACAATTCCTGTTTCTTTAGAAGCTCTTATTAAGCCAGTCTAATAAAAATATTCATTAAGTACCTTCTGCTTTCAAGGAATTATGCTAGGAATTGAAAATGCAAAGACAAAATGAAAAAACTGCACATGCCTTAAGAAATTTATAATTTACTTGGGAGATGCCAAACATAGACAAAAAGCACGCATGTGAAAATGTGAAGAGAAGAGAGAGGGCCTTAACAAGCAGGAAGATCAGGAAAGACTGAAAGGAATCTAGGGATTCTGGGTAGTTGGTCAGTCAAGAAGCTTTATGAAATGCCTACTATGTGGCAGGCATTGTGCTACTAGCATGGGATTCAAAGAAAGACAAATACATGGTCCCTACCTTCAAGTTAACATGCTTATTAAGTACCTGTTATGTGCCAGGCACTATACTAAAAGGGGTATGTTTCTATATCTATATATAATGAGCAACCTTTGCCCTCAAGGAGTTTACATTCTATTTGGGGAGATAAAATGTACATGTATACACATTAAATAACAGATAATTTGAGGGGAAGGCACTGATTTCTTGGGGAGATCAAGAAATGTTTTACATAGAAGATAGTTCTTGAGATGAATTTTGAAGGAAGATAGGAATTGTAAGAGGCAGAGGTGAGGAAGGAGTTAATTTCTGGTCTGGGAATCAGAGAAAAAAGCATGGACTGACTCAGAGGAATGAAGTGGCCCATGTGAATGAAGAACAGTAATACTGAAAGTTTGGCTTGGCTGTAGGGTTCATTTACATTATAAAAAGACTTGGAAGGTAGTTTGGGGATGAGCTGTGAAGTTTTCTAAGTACCAGCTGAGGAATTTGTATTTTTTCTTAGAAGTAATAGAGAGCCAATGGAACTTCTTAAGCAGGAATATGATGCAGTCACATTTGTGCTTTGGAAGATTATCTTTGGGAAAAATGAATGGAAAGGGGAAAGACTGGAAATTGAGTCCCACTAGGCAGCTTTTACTGTAACTAGGAAAGAAATAGTGAAGGCCTGAGTTAGCATGGTGGCTGGGTAAATGAAGAAAGGCTTCAACTGTTCTAGATTACTACTTGGTGAGATATGCCAGGGAAAGATTATTAATAGGAAAAAAAATTGTTTTCACTTCAAAATGAGATGCAGGCTTAAGCACATTGTCAGGAATATACAGGCATCTGTAGAATATGTGGAATTATTACAGCTGGCTAATATTAGGGTAGTGAGAATAAATTACCAGTTTCTCAGTCTCTTTCTTTCCAAATTCATGTTCACAGGGGAATTTTCTTCTAATATTATCTGTGTTCCTTACTATGTGTGAAAACTGTAATGTCTTCCTCCAAGCACTGAACTACAAAGTACATCATAATTGGAGACTGACTGGGCATTATGAAGAAGCAGGCAGATGGGACATACAGGAGGGGTTAACCTCCCAACCATGATTTGGTGATTGCCAAATACTTAAAGCCATCAGGCACTAGCCTTCCCTTTTGAGGATCTTCTCCACCTCTATCTTTAAGCCTGAGCAATAATATTTTTGCTATCCAATTTTACCCTGCCTCTCTTCTCTGGACTTCCTGACTGTTTTAACAACTTGACTACTTGACTGTGCTCTGTTCGTGTCTTCACATTCTTTTTTCTATATCTACTTAAGCCTAGATACGGATCTCTGTGTTTTCATCCCCAGTTTGATAACTTGACACACATTGCTTTTCTTTCATTTGAGATTTAAAACATTGCCACCAGAATTATAATAATAAATTTTCCTACTTGGGCATGGATGGAGATGATGACAAAAAAAAACTGAAATAAGTAGAACTTCCCTTAATGACAGAACATGGTTCAGGAGACCTCAAAGTTTCTAGGCTATTTGATGATGGTGAGACTTAAGGAGATGTTGCCTGTGGAGGAAATAGGAAGCTGCATTCACTGCTCTGCTGACAATTGGACAGGGTGAAGAGGAACTCATTCGGATTCATCTGCAAGGTGGCAGAAAGCAGGATCTAGGATGATACTGTTGGCATCTTCCAAATTTTAGCAACCTTGGAAATCCCCATTCATTCGCCACCCCAGTTACAAGTTTGACTTCATGTCTATACCAGCTCTTATTAATCTTACAATAAAATCTGATAAGAAAAGGCCTAAGTACATTTTTTTGTTTTCCTCTACCATGACAAAGAGATAGACAGAAAAATGAATATCATACTTGGATGGAGGTAGCTTGTAGCATTAAAGAAAATACAGCTTTGATATCATTCCTTCCTATTGAGTATTCATCATGCCAAAATTTGTCTTGTTATCAGAGGCTCTGAAGCATTAATACTATTGTGAATCATCATGCCTGTCTATTCTTAGTTCTACAGGCCTAGATTAAACATTGGTAATACTATTTCAATGAATCATAAAAACTTTAGAGAAGATGTTGTCTAAATAATACTTGAACAAGGATCCCTTTTATATGTTATCTAGCCCTCACTAAATATCGTCAATAAAAGAGAAGCCCCCATCTCCTGAAGAGAAGTAGTCTTTTATCTTTTGGATCCTAACTTGGCAATCCAATATGTTATCTGTCTTTGATGGGTAGGAGTCACAAGAAAATAGCAAGTTCTTGTTGTCCACTCTTCCATTCTAGTCATTGATAAAAATTGGCAGTAGTATAAGGTAAAGGATAAACTACTAGGTTCATCTACTAGAAACTTCCCACTAGGTTGGGGTCAACTCATTAAGAAAGAGTCAAGTCCAGAGTCCCAAGGCTTTGAACCAGTTCCTGAATCCATCTAGCTCTACTGTTTGTCTAGCGCATATTTGTCCATCTTTCCCAGGAGAATAATATGGGATTTTGTGAACTGCTTTACTTAAATGTAGGTAAGCTCTACCTACAGCATTCCTATGATCTACCAGTCTAATAATCTCTCATTTAAAAAAAAATAGAGTTGTTCTAGAATGGCCTGTTCTTGATGAAGTCATGCTCTTTTGTATTCATATCTTTCCTTTCTGAGATGTTCACTAACCATTCCTTTAATAATGGGATATGGATAGAGCTGAGTACTCATCAATATAGGGAACGCCTAAATGAAGAAAAGCTCCCTTTACCAGTCCAAGTCAGGAGTTTTTCTAAAAGTTAGTTTTAAAAAATGCACCAATTGGTTAAGTAACTTACCCAATATCACATAATCAGTAGGTATTTGGATAAAAAGCTGACCTCATAGCCAGGACTATCTGGGTTCCTTTAATGATACATTCTAGAATTTTGCCCAGAATAAAATTCTGACTTATTGGTCCATATTTTTTCAGACTCTATTCTTTTGCTTTTCTGGAAATTATGACATATACCTATTTCAATTACAGTAGCCCCTTCCTCATTGGCCACATTTTTTCTGAGATTACTGACAGTGCTGCAAGAACAAATACAAAGTTTTTAATAGTCAGTCTGGTTTCCGTGATTTGATTTCATTAAGGAGTTAAGTATTTTTCCCTTTTTATTTATATTAGATTTCATGTAGGAGAATTCTCTTCTCTGAGAGAAATGGGACCTATTAGGAGAAGTGTACCTACCTTTGAGGATCCAGTGACTGTGGTCATTGATAGGAAGCCAAAGCAAAGAAATCTGTTAATATGTTATGGAAGACTGCTTGCTGACAGAAAGATTTGGTATAGATTTGATATTTATAGCTTCTTAGTCAATTACCTTCTGTCTCCCTGTTTCCTAAACTGAAAAATGGGGATAACAATAATAGTACCTTACTCATGGAATTGTAAGGATCAAATGAAATAATATTGGTAAATCTCAGCACAGTGCCTGATACATAGTAGTTACTTAATAAATGCTTATTTCTTTTCTTCCTTCCTCTCTCAGTCCCTTTCTCCTTGAATCCTTTCCCTCTCCCACTCCAGATAAGTAATTTAGAGTTGATAAATGAAATATTTTGCACAAGTTGGGGAATAAAGAAAGCAGGGAATCATTCAAAGGAAAAAGAGAGGGTTTCTGTGGAACTATTTGCCATACATTTGGCAAAGTTTGTTGTCAGAAGAGGAAAAAATTCCTTGTCAAAGGGCATGAGACAATGGTAAGTGACTAAAAACTTCAACAATTTTTTAGAAGTCCATTTCATCAAGGTTGAAGTATCCTTTTGAACGAGGCTTTAGGTATCTCTCATCCAAGGACAATTAGATCATGTTTACTATAACGTATGAGACCATTCAGTTTACCTTTGCATAGTTTGTTATATTTTATTTCTCCTTTAATAGTAGTTGGGGACTTTCCTCCATAAGGCCAGCACATATTTGAGGGATTTTCACATCATTTGATCTTCAAGATGTTGCAAAATGGTTTTGAATCCCATTTTTCTACATACTACTGGGTCAGTTTTGTTGTCACCTTTTAATAGGCCTAAGATCTTTGTCATTGACAGAGAAAATGGTTAAAGGATACGTGTTTTGCAGTTATCTTTTTTTAAATCATCCATTCCTTCCATACCAAGCAGTAGTACTATCCCTTTCTGATCCTCCTCTTTTCTCCAATATAGCTTTAGAATTCCCTGTTGTATTTAGCATTCCCTACCACCTAGTTATAAATTCTAATGTTCTTTAGACTGTTCTTAGAGGGTGGTGCCACACCTTTGTATTCATCTACCACTGTCCTACTTTTCCTTTCCTTTTTTCTTAAATCTTTAAAACAATCTAAGTTAGCTGGTGAGTTTCCTGTGCATCCACATTTGCTTTCTTTAAACAACTCCCCCCTTTTCCTCCTCATTGAATTTACTTTTCTTTGCAAAATTAATTTATTTCATTTGATATGATCACAAATAGAGGAAACAGAAGTGCTGAAATTGAATTAATAACAAAGTGACCTATCTCTATCCTTTTTTCTCATTTGTTCTATTCAAACTCAAAGGGTAAATATAGTATGGCATCTGGGAATGATTTATTCCATTCTTAGAGTTATCTTCTTCTCTGATGCAACTGTCAGATAGCTTCCTAAATAATTCCTAAGGAATGGCTCTGACTGCAATGTTCCTACAAACTTTCAGTGTCTTCCTTCTGTCTTTAAGATAAAAACTCATCCTAGTATTTAGGTCCCACTGCACTTTGCTTCCCAGCATACCTTTCCAGATTTATTTCATATTATTTCCCTTGATGCTGTATGTTCCAGCTCAATTAGATGGTTAGTTGTTCCCTGGTAATATCATTGTATATCCTTCTTCCATACATTTGCACCAATAATTCCCCATATCTGATATATATCATCTCAATTCCAGCTCTCAAATTTCTTAATTTTTATTAATTGCTGAACTTTGAGAGAAGCAAGTCATCTCCTCCATGAAGCTTTCCCTGATCTCCTAGTCATAAATACTCTAGTTTTCAAATTGTTATGTATTTATTTATCTTTATATACTGTATATTGTCTTAGTAGAATATAAGGCCCTTGAAGGAAGACATTGTTTCTGTTTTTGTCTGTGTCCCTAGCTCCTAGCCCAGTTCTTTGTAGGTAGTAATTGTCTGATGAATGACTGTTGAATTGAACTGAATCATCAAAGAAATGGTACTTATAGTTCTATGTTTTGGTTAGTCAGCAACTGGCTTGTGAGAATAAAATATGAATTGACTTATTCCTGAGGCATTTTCTGTTTCCCCTCTCAAAGATTGATGGTTCTCCTGACAATAGATTTCTCAAGTAAATGTGAACTCAGGCTTTCAAAAGCTTTCATAGTTGATCCTAAATTCTTACTGTCTTAAGTAAGATTTGAGAATGGTTGAATTCTGACCATTCAGTTTTAAACAGCACTGCTGTGACAAAACAGGATATTTCTGACCATGCCAATTGCATGGAGAGTAACCAAAGACATTGGCATTGGGAAAAAGGCTGGGTACTTTCTATGCTTCTAGAATCATTGCAATCCTGATTGCTTTTGGTCATGTCCTTCATTGGCCATAGATAGCTAGGACTTATTGCTGTCCCTTATGCTCCCCCAAAGTCAATTCTTTGGCCTACTTTATTTGCTATTTCTGTCTTCTCTTGTGCAACTTATCTCAGATATGAGGATTCACAGAAATCTGGAGCTGCAAGGGACTTCAGACGTCATGTATTCTACTCCCCATACCCATTTTATAGCTCAACAAATAGAAGCATATGGTCTAAAGTAAGAGTCAAATAAGTGGCAAAGCCAAGAGTTGAACTGACATAGGTTTGATGCTTTCAACTTCATTTTTCCTTCCACTGTACAATAATATCTCCCAATGAAGAAGAGAGGGAGAAATACTGGGTCTGTTGGCTGTTATATGACTGTTGGAAAGTTTCTTCTCTGCTCCATGTCTCAGAAAGCTGAGTAGTATATTTCAGGCATTGTGTGAATGTTATCGTATCTAAAGCCTCATCTAAGAGATCAGTGTGTGCTAGTACAAGGGAGAATTTGGCTTTGTTTTGCATTTTGACTGACTTGTACCTTGTCATGCTAGTGAAAAGGTACTATGCTTATTCCCTTTGATGGCTGTATACTTTCAATGCATGTTTCTTGCTGACACAGATATTCAAAGTCAACAGTTTTTCTGCTACCTTCCTGCTTTGTCCAATTTGATGACAGAATGCTTTTTCAATATTAGCTGAATATTCTTGGAAGCAGCATTAACTTCCAGGTAATTGCTTTACCTTCAGGAAGATGAGATTGTCCACACATAAGCAATATTGACAACACAGATCAATGTCTTATTTAAAGAAACTTTAAAAACTACTCTTGTTACTCTGATAATTGGAGAGACCATGACTAAGTTCTTAACCTCCTTTAGCCTCAATTTACCCATTTAAAAATGGGAATAATGATACCTATAGTAAAATTGTTATTGTAAGGCTCAAATGAAATCACATAGTACTCTGGAAATTTAAAGCCTGGGTAGTGCCATTGTAGCTGAAAATATACCCTCATGTGAACCAGATTTAAATGTAGTTGAGAAATGTTAAACAAAATAAGTGAAAATACAATGGATCATAGATAATGATAATATCTGGTTTTTAAAAAGTCAATACATGACCTTCAGGAATCTTTACTGTAAAGTCAAGCACTAGCATCTTCTCAGAAGAATGCTACTGTGAACAGCTTTTAATTACAGTTCTGTGTAATCAGAACAGTTCTGATTACACAGCATATTGAACACTCTGTTTATTCCATAACAAATCAAAGCAACACATTCACAGAAATCAAGCATTCAGCATTCACAATATTACAGATTATCATAGATAAACAAAAAACAACATTCACAACAACTTATTACAGAAAATGGCCACATAGTTTCTACTACAATGTTCACAAAGTTTTGAACAAAGAACTCAAGCATTCAGCAAATCCTTAATTCAATCACAAAGTACAATAGTCAAAGCTTTCCAGCCTTGGGGCATACTAGGTTGCAAATCAATTACTTATTCAGTCATTAATCACTTAGCACAATCATTTAGTCAATCAATCATCCTTCATTATTCCCTATTCAATCATTAGAAACTACACAGACCTTCTACCCCTAGGTCACTAATAAATTATAGTTTTCTTAGTCAATACATAGTATCCAAGTAAAGTCTTCTTTCAGACTCAGGGTGGTCTCTCAGATACCCTGGATCCCCTTCCATGGTCCCAGATGCTACCTGGATTCACCAAACTCACCTGAGTTCAAAGGCAGATAGCTCCAGGTCCTCTTCCAGCTCTCTGTGCAGTTTCTGCTCCACACTGGAGCTCACAGCATCCAGTCCATCTCAAATCCTTCACAGTCTCTATTCCTGGGAAGACAAGGCTTAACAAAGCCACAAACGAAGTACCAGCATCACGGTCATGCATCCTCAGTCACTTGGCAGCTCTGGCTGGCCCTCAGACTCAGCAGAAGTTTCAGTTGGTTTCCAGAATCAAAATCACTCCATCCAGGTTTTAAAAATCAAAATCATTCTCTCATCATTCTCTCCAGCCTGGGAGGGAGCTTTCCTCTTCAGCCTCTCTGATGGCAGCAGATTCTGCTTTCACCAAGCCTGCTCCAAGAAGATCTCCCTCTCCCTCTCTGGGGCTTTTCTTATATACATACAGCATTAGATTCCTGTTTCAGCTAACCCCTTCCTGTTACATCAGCAAAAGGAGACAGGAGTTCATAACTTCTGCTTCTCCAACAAAGGCTCAATCAATTGCTAAGTGCTAAGTACCTGCTACCTTTGCCAACACAAAAGGATCTTCAAATTCAAATTACATTATTATTACACTTACCTAGAGATTAGTGGTTCCCAGTTTATATTCTAAGTTAACACTACTTCTTTGAATCACTATGTAAATGTTAGCATTAGTTTTATTTTCCAACTTTTAAGATTCTCTTTAGAATAAGACTGTCTTGATACCTTTGACAAATGGTGCCCTTTATGACTTTCTTCAATTTTGTTAACATTAAGCACAGAAACAGTTTTGTGAGAAATACTAACAACAAACAAACCAAAACCACAGTCCCACAAAGAAAAGTCTGTAACACAGAGTAAAGATCATTAAAATGTCCCATTTCTTAACATGCAGTTTACATGTAGTAGACATGAGACTTTAATATTGAAAGCTAGGAGACATTAGTACTAAGAATTATTTGAAGGCCATGGGAAAGTATATTACCTAGTTTTCTGTATTTTCAATTTAAAATGTATGGCTTGACATGTAACCCCAAGATGATATGCTCGGAGTTTTAATTTGACATTTAAATATTTGCTGGATTGAATACTTCTAGTTGGTTCTCTCTAGTTTAAGGAATGCAGGAGAAGGAATAGTAGCCGAGATAACTCCAGACAACCTTTAACATGGCATAGGAAGGATAGTTATTATGCTAATAAATCAAAATTGAAATTTAGCAGTTTTTCTGAAATGTTCATAAATCCTCAAAAAGTTCATAAGAAAAAATATATATATGCCTTTCAGTGCTTTCTAGAACATTGAGTTCCAGAGTGAATTGGGTTCAGGGTTTAGTCTTTGAGAAATAAATCTAGCCAGTGAAGCACAAGTTAATGAGGTAGCTTTTAGCTATCAAAATTTGCCTTCCTTTGGGAAAAATACCCTCAGGTAAAGAGAGGGGAGAGAAGAGGATGAGCTGAGTTGCCCAATTGGAATTGACCAGCTGGGTCCCCATTCAGGCAGGTTGGACTACTTACATGTGGTTTGTACTTCATTCTCAAAGACTACTATAATATCAGGGAGATGATGATAGAACTTGCAATTGACTTTGATTTGAGTGAGGGAGGGCTGTGCAAAGTCCAACTTCATTTTCTCCCCCAGAACCATCTGAGTCCAGTGGCCAGATATCAATCAGGAGGACTAGAAATGGTCCAGGATGCAGCGGGAGACACCCAATTCACTCTAGATTTCAAGGATTGGACAATAGGTCCCTGCTCAAGTACCATTTAATATTTATGTTTTGGGCTCCCCTGGCTCAGAGGGAATATAAATAGTCACTGTTTCTCTTTTGGCCAGCAACCATGAGGGTCTTACCCTCCCAAGTTTATTTTTTTTTATTAAAGGGGCCATCCCTTGGCTCATTTTTTAAAGAGTTCTATTCACTGAATGGGCATTGCCTAACTCAAAATGAGACCCTGAAAAGACCTTGTCAAGAACTCTCTCTGCATCCTGGATTATCTCTAGTCCTCCTGATTGATATCTAACCATTGGACCCAGATGATTCTGGAGGAGAAAGTGAATCTGGTGACTTTGCACAGCCTTCCCTCGCTCAAATCAAAGTCAATTGCAAGTCACATCATCATCTCCTTGATGCCATGGTAATTTTTGAGAAGGAAGGACAAACCACACAATAGTATTGTTTGATATTTGATTTGATTCTTCTGAGACTTGATGGGCTAATTTGGAGTTCTTTAAGGATTTTTGTTTATTTTATTTTTTGAAGGCATTTTAAGACAGTAGAGATAGTAGTGATACTGCAGTATTTCATTTTGTTTTTAAATCTTTATTTTTCCACATTTTTTTAGTTCTGAATTGTCTCCCCACATCTATCTCAGCTTCCACTATAGGAGGTCAACATTTGACACTGATATGTATGTGAAACCATCCAATACAAACTTCCATACATATCAGTTCTTTCTCTGGAGGTGGATAGCATCTTCCTTCATGGTCCTTTATAGTTCATTTGAATATTCATATTACTCAGAATAGCTTAGTCATTCATATTATTCCTTGAAAAATATTGCTGCTACTATATGAAATAACCCTCCCCCCTGCTTCTGCTTGTTTCATTATTCATTATTCCATGCAAGCCTTTCTTTGTTTTCCTAAAATCAAGCTGCTCATCATTTCTTACAGCACAGTAGCATTCCATCACAGTCATAAACACTACAACTTATTTAGTCATTCCCCAATAGATGGGTATTCTTTCAGTTTCTAATTCTTTGCCACCACAAAGAGAACTACTTGTAAAGTCAGTCATGGGCAGCTCTCCTGAGGACTGCTGCTGTGAATAACTTTAACTTAATCTCATAGTATAGTGAATTCTCTATTCAACAATAAACTAAGGCATAACATTCAAGAAACTAAAACACAACATTCACAGCGACATAACAACTTATTACTAAGGTGGCCACATAGTCTTAAACAAAATATGTCACTCAATAAGTTACAATATCCTTGGTCAATACAGAGTGTCCAAATAAAGTCTTCTTTCATCTTAACTCAAGGCTGGCTTCCAAATCCCATGGCTCCTCTGCCATGGGTTGACTGCTCCCAGCTCTTGCCTGGACTCACACATAGGCAGCTCTCTACTCCTGTTTCATACCTCAGTTTATGAGGACTATCCACTCCAAGGTCTTTGAAGGTTCTTTTTCTAGGAAGAAAAAGGTTAACATAGCTACAAAAATATTTATACACATTGCTGACACTATCATTTCAATTCATTTTCTATTTGAAAAAGTAATACAAATCAACAGACAAAACTTCTGTGTGAGAAATCAAACACAAATTATCAGTAAAGTCCCAGGACTTCTATAACAGCAGTAAAATTTTCTTTCAGGACTTTTGTAACAACAGTAAAGTCCTCTTTCAGGGCTTCTGTCTAAGAACAACAGACCAGGTCCTTTTGTCTGACAGACCAACAAAGTGCTACAGAGTGCCAAAATCACAAGCATTCTCCCTCTCAGTTTTTCTTGCTCCCAGCTCTGCCGGAACTTTTTTCTGCTCTGCTCTTCTCTGTTTCACCCTTCTTCTTCTGCTATTCTGGCAAGCTCCTCCCACCATAGGCTCAATGTGATGATGTTAGGCTTAGGCTTATTAAGGGAAGGGAAGGTCTTCAAATTCCCTTAGGCCTATTAAGGGCAAGGAAGGTTTCCAAACTCCCTTCAACCTATTAAGGGCAGCAAAATGTATATGATTTCCAACAAAGACTTTAGATGCAGTCAAAGGTGAGGCTCAAAGACACCTGAATAGCTGAAATAAGCAAAAAGTACTACTTTGCTTCCCATTATGCTGTTATACATATTTTAGAACATATCAGTTCTTTTCCTTTTTTCCCTGATCACTTTGGGAAACAGACCTAATATTGGTCTTGGTATTGCTGGGTCAAAGGGTGTGTGTATATATATATATATATATATATATATATATATATATATATACTAGATCAAAGGGCAGAATTCTTCAGGCAAAATTGTAAATTGCTCTTTAAAATGGTTGAATTAGTTCACAGTTCCACCAACAGTATATTAGTGTCCCAATTATTCTACATGCCCTCCAGCCTTTGCTATTTTTCCCTTCTATCACTTCTTTCATTTGATAAATGAGATAGTATCTCAAAGTTATTTTAATTTGCATTTCTCTAATCAATGATTTAAAGCATTTTTCGTATGACTGTATATACCTTTAATTTTTTCTTCCAAAAACTTTCTTGCTCACCACGTTTTGATTATCAATCAGAGAATGACTTAGAATCCTATAAACTTCACAAAGTTCTCTAAGTATTCAAGATATGAAGCCTTTATCCAAGAAACTGTTTTTAATCCTTCCCCCTCAACCCACCATTTTCTGTTTCCTTTCTAATCTTGACTACATTGATTTTATTTATAGAATTTTATTTTATTTTTTTAAATTAAATTTTATGTTTTTCATTTATATCATTCATTTCCACAAGATTTTGAGTTACAATTTTCTCCCCATCTTTCCCCTACCCACCACCCCAAAACAGTGATGCCACTGTATACCCCCTCCCCCTATTTGTTCTCCTCTATATCCTCCCCCAAACCTCCTTCCACTTTCCGGTTGGGCAAGATGGATCTCCATCCCCCAGTGGCTCTATATCTTATTTCCCGGTTCAAGTAAAAGCAAAACAAAACAAAACAAATATAT
>CM053598.1:132848322-132866095 GCA_028646575.1 Pseudocheirus occidentalis | reverse complement strand
TGCCCTACTACAAAGTTAGAGGGGCATTGGAGGAGGACATAAAAGAGAACAGATTGTGGGAGGGACTTTCTGGTGGGATCACTGTTTTGGGCTTGAGGGTAGGGGAAAGAAGGGGAGAAAATTTGTAACTCAAAACCTTGTGGAAATGAATGATGTAATCAATAAAATAAAATAAAATAAAATTTAAAAAAACCAAATGCTTCAGCCTCAAAAACTGATATGATTTTAACAGTGAAAATGACTTGAAAGAAGAGGTATTACCATATGCTTTGCTACTATACTCTAAGGACCATAGGGCCTTTCTATCTGACTTGAAGGTAAAATCTTTCATATATGTTGTCTCCCTCTTTTAAATGGGAGTTCTTTGAGAACAGGGACTGTCTTAGTGCTTTGTATGTAGTAAGTGCTTAATAAATGCTTTATTCATTCATACATACATGGGAAAAATCAAATTGATGAAAATGTTTATTTTTTTCAGATTTTATAATGTATAGTTGCTTACTAAGCCCATTGAAGTGGTCCATTAATACATATATCTTGGACTGTATGTAAATAATACATAGACCCCAGAGTTAAATAATAGGGGGAAAGTAGAACAGACTGTGTTTGATATAGCTTTTTTAAAAAAATTATCAGTTTTTTATTTATTAACACTCTCAATGATTCTAGTTATCACACCCTATTCAAAACCCCATTTTTAAACGAATATTCTCCTAATGATGCCATGTGTAAGAAAATCACAGAAAATTAAAATATTCAAGGAAATTTTTTGGATGATGAATGATCCTAAAAGCAATAGAGAGGAGTGCAGTATACATGAAGAGGTTCCAGGATATTATAATGATGACTTACATGCAAGAAGAAGTGTAAGGGATATCATCTAGGTCAAGTCTATAATACCAGATATAGCCATGGTCTGATTATGTTGACTGCATGTGATACAGACACCCACATGGCTGATCCAATAAGTTGGGAAGCAACTGATCATTTGCCCCTCAAGAAAAAAACAATCAACTATTGAATGGTTCATTCAGTTTAGTGACTGGATTAGCATGAAAAATAAAGTATCTTAGTCAAAACCTTATTTTCATTCTCTTTTACCCAACAAGAACACAATCACAACATGAAAAGAAAAAGGTTTGGAAATGGTGGGACAGGGAAGGATGAAGGAGGAAATACAGTAAATGATTAATAAAGAAAATGGTTTAATGGATTCAATCAGGATTGAAGCAAACTTGGTGGCATTGCAATAGCCATAACATCATTGATTCAGTTTTTTCCCCTAAAGACAAACCGCTCACCCATTTTTTACTTGAGACAATTAATTATTTTTTGAACCCTCACATAAAACTTGACATTCCTATCAAGTTTCATCTTATTAGATTCAGCCAGATTGTCATATCTTTTTAGATCCTGACTTTGTTATTCAACATGTTAGCTATCCTTCCCAGCTTTGTGTCATTTGAAATTTGAAAAAGCATACCATCTATGTTTTCATCCAAGTAATTTATAAACAATATTAAACAAGTTTGCAATCAGAGCAGATTTCTAGGGCAATCCATTTGTCATTTCCTTATAAAGTTGACATCAACCATTAATGACCAATATTAAACAAAACAATATCAGTCTTAATAATAATATTAATGAGGTAATATTTATATAGCATTTAAGGTTTTCAAAATCCTTTACACATATTTTCTCATTTGATGCTGACAAATATCTGGGAATTATGTGTTACTATTATCCCCATTTACAAGTGAGGAAACTAAAGCTGAGAAGGGTTAATTTGCCTAGTGTCATATAGCTAGTACATATTTTAGGCAGGATTTTTATTCTGGTCTTCTTGATTCCAGGTGCAACTCTCTTATCTATTATTCCAAACAGCTTCTTCTACTACTCTTTTGGTCCAATACATGATCCAACCAATTCACAAATTTTCCTATACTATCACCTAGACAAATCCTTCTGTCTTGTGCAAAAGAATAGTATGAAAGCTTGTGCCAAATGCTTTTCTAAAATCTAGGCAATCTATGTCCACAGCATTCCCTGATCCATCCAACCAATATAGTAGCCTTGTCAAACAAACAAAAAGGAAATAAAGTTAGTCTAGTGTGACCTGTTTTTGATGAAGTAGTGAATCAATTGTTTGAGTCAAAATCTTTTGTTTTGCTCTCTCCACCTATCCACACTGCTACTAGAAAAAAATAGCAGAAAATATACAGTTTTGTGGGTGGACTTCTTTACATGCTAAACAAGGTGTCTTATTATCTGATCTTGATCTCCTTTCTCTGAGAAAATTTGCAGTCTTCCAGTACATATGATTAAGTAGGTTTCCCATCACTGAAGCTCTTTAAGCAGAAGTGAAATAATCTCTAGTCTAGATACTGTATAAGGGATTCCCAAATTCCTATTCGTTCATCCCTATGACTATGTTATCCTAAGGTATTTAATAGTTAATATTCATATTGCATTTTGCTGGAGATATTTCAGTAAGGTTTGCATTTCAATGTCCATTCTTGTTTAATCAGTTTCAGCCTCTGTCCAATTGAATAATAAGCCCTGGAGGACAGAGGAAATAGAGATTGGTAGTAGGGAAAGGGGAGAAGATATCAACCTATTTGACAAACTTAGTGAAATGGAATGAAAATGGTAGATTTTGTGGTTTTTTGTCAAGACTGAAATCTAATTCTCAGGACACCATAACAAATATCATTTTCTTCACTTCCAAAATATTTTTGAGTTGTCATACAGTCCATATCACCTTTGATTTCCTTGCCTATTATATTTGGTGCCATTTTGTGCCTGCCATTTCCCTCGGGGGCAAAATGTATCTGTCACTATTTGCATCTTCTATTCTACTTCATCTTCATATAACTATGCCTCCAATGAAACTAGACTTCTATACTTTCTTTTTCCTACAAATATTTTGGTTTCCTATCTTCGTATTTTTTCTCATATTGTTCTCACCCCACCAGTGGAATATCCTTCATCTAAGATCCAGACCTCTATTACCTACCCAGTCATCAAAATTCATCTCTTATTCTGTCTTCATCCTGTAGAATTCCCTGATCCCTTTTATCTGGGAAATTCTCTCTCCCTCCCCTGAATTTACATGATATTTGCACCTTTCATAATACACTTTCTTTTAAAAAAAATGTTTATTTTTTGTTTTCAACATTCACTTCCATAAGATTTTGAGTTCTAAATTTTCTCTTCCTCCCTCTCCTGCTCCCTCCCCAAGAGGGCATGAAATCTGATATAGGCTCTACAAATACATTCATATTAAACATATTTTCACATTAGTCATGTTGTAAAGAATTAGAACCAATGGGAGAAACCACAAGAAAGAAGAGAGGGAGTGAGAGACAGACAGAGTGCAAATAGTATGCTTCAATCTGCATTCAGACTCTATAGTTCTTTTTCTGGGGGTGGATAGCATTTTTCTATCATGAGTGTTTTGAAGTAGCCTTAGATCCTTGAATTTCTAGGAAAAGCTGAGTCTAACAAATGTCATCTTTGCACAATGTTGCTGTTACTGTATACAAGGTTCTGATTTGCTCACTTCAATCAACATCAGTTCATGTAAGTCTTTCCAGGTTTTTCTGAAGTCCACCTGCTCATCATTTCTTATGAAACAATACTATTCCATTACATTCCTATACTATAACTTGTTCAGCCATTCCCCAATTGAAAGGCATCTCCTCAATTTCCAATTCTTGGCCACCACATAAAGAATTGCTATAAATATTTTTGTACATGTGGATCCCTTTCCCACATAATATTCTTTCACACTCTATTTCATACTATAATTATTTGTGAGTTCATCTTATCTCTCCTACTAGACAATAACATCTATAAGTGTAGAAACTATTGTTCTTCCATGCATTCTTTGTTATACTCAGCACAATATATCATACATCAAAGATCCTCAATAAAAATGTGTTGAATTTGACCCCTACCTCTACTATTTTATTCTTTGTAACAAAAAGGGAAATGAATTCTCTGAATTCAAAATTTTCTCTTTGAGTATTTGTAATAGCTTAATACAGTTTCTGATGAGAGGATTAGACCAGTTAAGTTATTCAAAGTAATCAAATGAAGTCATTTAACCTTATTGTGTATTTATCATTAGTATTAGAATGCAACTCCATTTTTAGTCAATCTCTTTCTCACTGGAATTCCTAAGTCCAAGATTCGCTCAAATCACTACCTCTTTTCAAAATCAAATTGAATAAACATTTATCTTGTTTGATTGGTTCTCTGCCCATATTAACTGCAAGCCCTCCCCCCCCCACCACCTCCAATCTCCATCAGAAGAGGTCCTAACCTTCTACTCTATAGAGAAAATAAAGACCATCTGTACATATACATATATATCCCTATATCCTGACTCCACATCTCAAAATCCCTCTACAATTTCATCCATCCTCTCCTCCTTTACTCCCACATCTAAAAAAGAGATGACTTACCATCTTGCCAAGGTCAATCTTTCTACTCTCTAGTCTTTGATCCCATGACCTCCCTTCTATTATTCCCACTTTTTCCATTTCAATCTCACCTCCTGGCTCTTAGCCTACTACCTTCAAATGAGCTTACATCTACCTCATACTTTAAAAAATCCTCCACCTATTCTTGCCATCTCCATCAGCTGTATCATCCATTCCCTTTCCTCCTTTTCAATGTCTTAGAAAAAAAAATAATCTGTACTCACTACTGTACTTCTTTAGTGTCCACTCTCAACCTTTTGAAATGGGATAACCGAACTCACCACTCTCATGAAATAGCTCTACCCAAGTAATTAACAATCTCAGCTATGAAATTCAATGATCATTTCTCAACATTCTTGACCTCTCTTTCACTTTTTTGATATATTGAGTACTTATTCCTCCTGGATACTCTCATTTGGCTTGCTTTTCACTACTCTCTATTATCCTTGACATCGATTTTCCAACTACTGATCTAATCTATCTTTCTCATTCTCCTTTACTAAATAATCATCTATGTCCTGGCACTTTACCATGGAGCCACTGCTTAATCTCCTCCTAGGCCCTCTTCTCTCACTATACTCTCACCCCTGATGATCTCATTTGCTTCCATGGTTTACTTAGAAACTCAGACCAGGTACCAACTTCTAAATGAAGCCTTCCCTGACCTCCTGAGCTGCTTGTGGATCCACAATGAAATTACACTGTATTTATTTAATATCTATTTTGTACATATACAGACATGTGTATATTATATCCTTCCAGAACATGTGATACAAGATCCTTGAGGACAAAGACTATCTCATTTTTACCATTGTATCTTCAGTGCTAATACAGTGCCTGACACAAAATAGGTTTTTAATAAGTGCTTGTTTATTGATGATTTTAAGTATTAGATCTATGGAGAAAGCTGCCAAATTTATAAAGACATCCTCAATTTTTCTCCAGGTCATTGTTCCACATCATTAACTATATGCCATCTTCTGAAAAAAAACATTTTCTAATATTAAGGCACCACTATTTTTTCATTTAGCAAGACTCAAAGCTGCAGAGTTATCATTAATTATGCCCTTTCCCTAACCCCATACAATCATCAAATCTTGTCATTTCTAACACCATGGCATCTTTTGCATCCATCTCCTCTCAACTCATAGAGTCACTATCTTAAGTAAAGCCCTCATCACATTTTATCATGAAAATCTCCTAATGATCTTCTTTAGGTCCAATCTTTCTTCCCCTACTCCATCTTGCACATAGATGGCAAATTATTTTTCCAAGGGACAAATCTGACCATGTCACTCCGTTGTCCAGAAACTTTCAGTGTTTACCTGCTGACTATAACAAAATCTAGACTCTAGTTTTATAAGCTTTCTATAGACTGGCTCCCACTTATTTTTTTACATTTATTTCAAGACTTCTTTCTTTTCACACAGCATGTTCCATCCAGACTTGATCACTAGCTGTTTCTAAGCCTTAGACTCTATTCTCCATTTCTATTATCTCTATTTCACTGGACAATACTGCACATTGCCTTGTCCAAGGCCAGGTCTACATGGCACAGGGAAATTTGACATAGTCCTGACATTCAGTCCACCCAATTACCAGACACTGCCTTAATCATGGCATATATCAGAAGTGGCATTATCTAGTCCCTGCCAAGTGGCACAGCTGTACAGATGAGTTGTGACCAATTAGATTAGTCTTAGTCCTGTAAAACTTGGCAGTGATTCTGGAGGCCTGAGCAACCTTAGGGAAGTAACTTTTCATTTAGTCTATAAAAAGCATTAAGAATCACTTCATTGTATAGTCATTCAATTCAGATGTAATGTAGACTATGACCAAGGTCTCCTTCCTGCACCTAAAATGAACAAACTCCAAACATATTCACAACTGACATGGCATGCAGCATAGTGAGTTCAGCAGGGAACTACAATGATACTGGTTTAAATTAATGAATCAGCCATGTGCTTGGCATGACCAGAAACATATAGTGTGTGTGGTGTACCTAAGTGCTCACACAATATGAAGTGCATTAGGTGGTTTTTCATAAAGGATTAAATCTGTGGAGTCTATTGAGGTATTAAACATGAAAAGTCACAGGTGTTATGCCTATAGATAATGACAGTATCTTCTGTATAAAAACTAATAATATATTTCAAATATATTAGTTCATTTGATCCTCACAATAAGCCAATCCAATTAAACATTTACTAAGTGCAATAAGAGGTATGTACTATATATGTTGTTCAGTCATGTCTGACTCTTCATGACCCCTTTTGGAGGTTTTTTGACAAAGATACTGGAGTGGTTTGTCACTTCCTTTTCCAGTTTATTTTACAAATGAGGAAACTAAAGCAAACAGAGTTAAATGACTTGTGTAGGGTCACAGAGTTAGTATCTGAGGCCAGATGTGAACTCAGGTCTTCCTGACTCCAGGCCCAGCATTCTATCCATTGTGCCACCTTAGCTTCCCAACCTGATTTTCCAGATAAGAAAATTGAGAACCACAGAGATTAAGTCATATAGCAGAAAGGGTGCTGAATATCAACTCAGAGAACTTTTAAATCCCATTTGCTTACTACCAATCTAACCTTGGAGAAGTTACTTTCCTTCTCTGCACTTCAATTTCTTTATCTAACAAATCATCAGGTCAGATTAGAGGGCCTCTAAAATCTTTTATAGATCTAAACCCAAGTTCCTAAAGGATATAATGGTCACAGATATAAGTGACAAGAACCAGGACTTGAACTCTTTACCTTCTAGAGCTTCTAAACCACAGCAGGGTTGTTTCAATCCTGTATGCAATAGTAGAGGCACAAACCAAAGAAGATTCTGAATATTGTTTACCTGATTCTCATTCCTCAAAATACTTTTTCTAAGAATAAAAGTCTCACATTTACATTTCATTCTTCTTTTAGTAGAATCACAGAATCTCAAAGTCTGAAGGGAACCCATTACAGTACAAGAATCCTGCTTCATGATTCTCAACACATTGTCATCTGGTCTTTGCTTGAAACTCTTCAATGACAAGGCAGTTGCTACCTCCTAAGGCATTCTGTTCCATTCTAGACTAAAGCTAATTGTTAGGGGTAGAGGAAGCAATTTTCCACTTCTGTATCTTGGCACCTTCTACCCATTTGCTTCCAGCTCTACCTTCAAAGGTCAAGTGGAACAAATATAACCCCTCTTCTACGGGAAAATCAGTATTCATACGGCATATTCTATTCTGTAGGACACACAGCATTCTGATTGCCTCCTCTATTTTATAGCTATTTCTATGTCCTGCTTAAAATGGGGAGCCCAGTATAGAATACAGTACTCCAGAAGTGGTCTTATCAAGATGGAGTGTCATAATATTTTGCCTGCCTAGAACACTCTGCCTCTCCCAACACTAAGTTTACATTGCTTTCCTTTGCCAAATCATACTCTTGTCTTACAATGACTTTATAGTTTACTAAAATCCTCACAGATTTTTTCACTTTGACTATAATCTGGCTGTGCCCGTCCCATTTTATAATTGTAATTTTATTTTTTAGCTCTAACGTAAGACTTTTATTTCATTAATCCAAATGTAAAGTTTTCTATTATTCTGTTTGAGCTGATTTTCTAGCCTATGAAGACCTTTTTGAATATGGATGCAGTATGTTAGCTATCTCTCCCAGCTAGCTTTGTGTCATTTTTCAAATTTGAGAAGCATTTCAAATATCTCTTTACACAAGTCTTTAATAAAAATATAAAATAGTATCCCTGACACCTGGGTCACTGCACTGGAAACCTCCTTCCAAGCTGAAATCACAGCATTAATAACTGCCCTTTGGCTCAGGACATTCAACCAATTCTAAATCCATTTCACTGTGCCATCATCTAGCTGTCTCTCCATCTTTCCCACAAGAATATTATGAGACTTAATAATCTTGCCTCATCTCTGATGGCTTCTTTTAAAACATAAATATTCCTGGGAAATACCCATCTTTGTTCCTATCTTTGTCTCTTTCAGATGTTTGCAGTATGGCCACTATTTTTGATCTGTAAGAATAAAGAATAGCTTTATTCCCCTACCCTCCTCTGCTTCACATAAGTTGAAGGGAGGCCTACTTCAGTCTGCTACTGCAGTTCAAAGTTGGCACTTCCCATAGGTCACTTCAAGAGTACTAATTCCCTCCTCTCTCTTAGGTGGTTCAGGAAGGCCAGACATCAGACTGTCAAACTGAAGCGTATATATGTAAAAAATTCTCTGTGCAAAGATTTTTAAAATTATGCTTAAATCCTCGTGAGTTTTCTCTTTTTCTTTACTAAAATGTTAATTTGCTGTGTTGAGGGAAACATGAACAGTTTCTGCTGCAAGGCATCTCAGACAGAAGTAAGGGATGTTTCTTGGTCTGATTTATCATCCTCACTCACAGTCTGTTGGCTATTTCCAACTAATCATCCACTAGACACTTTAGAAATTTGCATGCGCAAAACTTAGCATATTATTGTTCTTCTCAAACTGACATCTCTTCTAAACTTCCCTGTTTCTGTAGAGGACATGACCATGTTTCCAGTCTCCCAGATTCCCAACCTCAGAGTCATCCTAAACTACTTATTCTCCTTCACCCTAAATATCCAACCAGTTGCAAAGTCCACAACATCCCTTGTATCTGTCTCCTTTTTGACACACTCAGACACCCTAGTTCAGGCTCTCATTATTCTGACTGGGACTACTTAAATAAACTTCTAAGCATTCTCCCCTCTCCAGTCCATCCTCCAAATAGCTCTCCATATGACCTTCCTAAAGCACATGGCTGAATATTCTATACTCAATCTCCAGTGTCTCTATATGAATCTGGGGTCAAATACAAACTTTTTAAAAGGATCATTTGAAGCTCTTCACAACCTGGCACCAATTTACCTTTCCATTCTTTTTTCATTCTAACATCATTTCCCTTCAGTTTCCCACCATTTTCACAGTACAGGCAATTTGATCATCTTGGTTGTTCTCTCTCTGACTAAACAGGCAGGATGGCCACCACTCTGACTTTTGAACTTTTGAGTTTCACCTTTAACTCTTTTTTTTTTGCTTTTTGGAGGGTAATTGGGGTTAAGTGACTTGCCCAAAGTCACACAGCTAGTTTTTTATGTCAAGTGTCTGAGGCCGGATTTGAACTCAGGTCTTCCTGACTCCAGGGCCTGTACTCTTATTCACTGTGCCACCTAGCTGCCCCATCACCTTTAACTCTCGAAGGCTCTAGTTTCCTTCATAGTTTAGCCAAAGTGCCATGTTCTCTGTAAGACCTTTCCTGACCATCTTCCCCCAATCCATATGCTATTGCCTTCCCCAAGGATGTTCTTGCTTTATATAAATATTGTGTCTGACCAAACATGGACATGTTCTCTAATAGAACGTAAGCTCCTGGAAGGCAGGGATTGTTTCATTTTTGTCATTGTTACTTCAGTGCCTACTATAGTGTCCAGGATATAGATCCTTAATACATACATATTTATTGAGTCATATATTTCCTTCTTTTCTACCCCCCAATTATTGTCTTGGTTTTCTCAACTTTATTTTTCCCCACGAAAAGCAGCATGGCCCAGGAGATACACCATGAAATTGCAGGTCCTTTACAAAGTACAAGGTCCCTCCTGAATATACATTCTTTGAGGACAGGGCTTTCCTTTTTGTCTTTGAAAAACCAGTTCTTGGGGACATTTAGGTGGCACAGTGAATAAAATACTGGCAGTTGAGTCAGGAGGAACTGCATTCAAATCCAGCCTCAGGAACTTAACACTTACTAGCTGTATGACCTTGGGCAAGTCACTTAATTGCCCTGCCTTCCCCCCTCCAAAAAAAATGAAACTTCAGTTCTTTACACTTGTTGTTCAGTTGTTTTCATTGTATCCAACTCTTCATGACCCCATTTGGGGTTTTATTGGCAAAGATACTGGAATAATTTGCCATTTCTTTCTCCAGCACATTTTTCAAATGAGAAAACTGAAGCAAATAGGGTGAAGTTACTTGTCCATGGTCACACAGCTAGTAAGAGGTGAGGTTAGATGAATATTCCTGACTCCAGGACCACCACTCTATCTACTATGCTACACTTCCTTACACATAGTAGGCATTAAATAAATTCTTTTATTGCATAGTAATCCCTATTAATGTAGAAGGTTAGATTTTTAAATATATTACATTCAGCAAATTTTGGAGAGTAATTAATCAAACAAACTTAATTTTAAAACCCTGTCCAACATCAACCATAAGATTAGAAGATATATTATAAGTAATATACTGCAACCTCTACTTAACTATACTTAATCTACAAATCCAGGTATAACACAATCATTATCATACAATTGTCACACAGTCCTAAAACAATTCTTTGATAAAAAAGCTTCCCAATAATAAACTTGGCAAGTAATAATACAACCTCTAATTGAAGGCCTTTATCAATGGGTTACTCATTATCTAGAGAGAAAATCCATTTCATTTTTAACAGTTCTAATTGTTAGAAAGCTTTTCCTTATGCAGCAAATATAAGCATATATAGCAAAAAAAAAAAATGTGGAACTCACTCCCTTCCCTGGGCTGGCTTACTCACTTCAACCTGTACCCACTCTGGGTAGGTCTTGGGAACTTCTGGGATATGAGAAAGCATGGTCACCATATTGTTACAACTAACCCTCAGGATACTAGAAATAGCCCAGTGTGGTAGAAATGCATTCCCATCACTTGCCACTCTAGATCCTCCACAGCCCACTGTGCTTCCCATTGTTACTGACAAGTTGCCATTAACACCTAAACATAGAACATTTAGGAGATGAGAAGGTAAAAGGAAAGGAAGGAAGGAAGGAAGCATTTATTAAGTGACTATTACATACTAGGCACCATATTAAGCACTCCATAAATATCTCATTTGAAATTCACAATAATTCTGATAGGTAGGTACCATTATTATCCCCACTTTACAGTTGAGGAAACTGAGGTAAACAGAGGTTAAGTGCTTTGTCCAGGATCACATAGCTATTGCCTCAGATCAGACATAAGCTCAGATCTCCTAGACTCCAAATTCAATCCTATGTCTACTGAGCTACCTAACTACTTGGGAAGAATAATCTTAATCCAATATCTACTAAACAAAAGGAGAAAGAAAAAAATATCAAGATAATAAGTCCACGCATAAATTCGAGTTTTCCCATCAATGCACACAATTGTCCCTCTTAGGGCGAATATGCACATGCTTATTGGCAATTAAGTAGGGCAACCCACATATGTGGAATAACTTAGGACTAGACTGCAGGCCTACATATCTGTGCTCTCTTTATACATCTCTAACTTCAGCTGAAAATCCACAAATCCGTATTTATGTCAGGTATAACATAATCATTATCATACAATTGCCACACAGTCCTAAAACAATTCTTTGATAAAAAGCTTCCCAATAATAAACTTCAAAGTTCTAAAAAAAAAAAGTCAAATTATTCAAATTAGCTACTGGGAAAGAAAGCTGTTATTGTTCAGTCGTTTTTCAGCTGTGCCTGACTTCACGACCGGATTTCGGGTTTTCTTGCCTAAGATACAAGACTGATTTTCTATTTCCTTCTCTAGCTCATTTCACAGATAGAAACTGAGGCAAACAAAGTTAAGTGACTTGCCTAGGGTCACATAGTTAGTAAATGCCTGACCTCAGATTTGAACTCAGGAAGATGAGTCTTCCTGACTCTAAGCCCAGTACTCTATCCACTCTACCGCCTAGCTGCGCCAAATGCATTTGTAGCCATCTCTACAAATAATAATTTGGAATGCTTCCATTCTGATCCTCTCAGATCTCTCTCCACAAGTAATTTTATCTAAGGAGTTACTTTTTCCCTCAGGTTTTTGTTTTAGAATTATTGGGTTTTTTAAGCAAATGTTTTTCTGCTTTTCTTTATGCTTTACGCAAAATATCTTCTTTCTGCCCTTTACAATCTTATCAAATATCTCCATGAAAAAGACGTAATATCATATTTATATTTAACTGACTTGTGTCTCTCTATAACTCCAACTTGTTAGTCACAGTTCAATCCTCTGAGGTCAAGTAGGTAATTCTAATCCACCTTCCAAATATTCCAATCAATTAACAAGCATTTATTAAATGCCTACTTTGTACCAGGCACTGTGCTAGGCACTGTGGATACAAGTACAAAGAATTAAACAATCTCTACTCACTATGAAGGCAAGTCGGTGGCACAATGGATAGAGTGCTGAGCCTGGAGTTCAGCAAGACCCAAGTTCAAATCTATTCTCAGACAGTTACTAGCTGCGTGACCCTGGGCAAGTCATTTAACCCTGTTTTCCTCATTTTCCTCATTTGTATAATGATCTGAAGAAGGAAATAGTAAATCACTCTAGTATCTTTGCCAAAAACACCCTAAATATGGTCCCAAAGAGTGAGACACAACTGAACAACAACTCACTATGAATTTATATTCTGGAAAAGGAGGAATACATATCAAATATAAACACATAGTGAATAAATAATACAAATAAATACTAAGTAACTAAATACCACATGATTACCATCTGACTCAGAGATTCCACTACTAGGCATACAGAAAAAGGTCACCAATAAGAAGAAAGTCTCCATATATACCAAAATATATGACACTATGTTTCATGGTAGTACTGAATTGGAAACAAAGTAGATGTCCATTGACTAGGGTATGACTAAACAAATTCTGATACTTGAATATAATGGAATAGTACTATAACATAAGAAATTATGAATATATGTATAGAGAAGCATGGAAAGATTGAATGAACTGATGCAAAAGTAAGTAAAGTCAATCATTAATCAGTCATTAAACATTTATTAAGTGCTTACTGTATGCCAGGCCTTGTGCTGATAGCTAAACCAAGAAAGGACAACAATAAAACAATTGAAAGCAAATTTTGTAGAATTACAAGGATCAATCATGGACTCAAAGAATAAACTTCCCCCCCTCCCTTTGAAGAAGTGGAGGAGCATAACTGTGAAGTGTTGTTTATATTTTAAGACTTTTTCAACGTACTGATTGGTTTTATTTTTTTCTTCTTCCTCTTTTTTCTTTTTTAATCTACAAAATTGTAAGGGGGAGGCTAGGTGGCACAGTGGATATAGACTACCAGGCCTAGAATCATAAGGACCTGAGTTCAAATCTGACCTCAGACATTTAACACTTACTAGCCATGTGACCTTGGACAAGTCACTTGACCCCAATTGCCTGCCCTCCCCCTTTTAACAAGCAAAAAAAAAAACCCAAAAATGTAAGGAATGATTCTCTTGGAGGAACAGATGAGTTTCTGGGAGAAACTTAAGTGTTGTAAAATAAAATAACAATATATCATAAAAGAAAAAAACATAAATAAATAGAAGTACTTTGGGAAGAGAATCATCAGCAATTTTGTGGAAGCAGAGGGAAAGAGGTAATGTTAATGCTGAAGAAGGTGCCTTACCTATAAACTAAAGAAAAAGAGGAATTCTGTGAGGCAGAGATGAAGATGGAATATCTTCTGAGCAGCAGCAGTAACTAGGGTACAGGCAAGGAAATATTGAAAAATACGAAAAATAAAGACAAGTTCAACTTGTCTAGAATAACAGTACCAAATGGGGGAGGACAGGAGTAATACACAATAAAGCTAGAAAAATATATTTGGGCTAAAAGGTTTCAAAGCTAAACAGAGGAGTTTATATTTAATTGTAGAGGCAATAGGAAGACACTGGAGTTTATTGAATATGGGTGAATGCATAGAATGGTGAGGAACGAGGCACAAAGACCAATTCAAAAGTTGTTGCAGTAATCTGGGTGAGAGAGGTTGAAGACTTGGATTAAGGTAATGGTTCTATTAGTATAGAGAAAGGGCAGAATACAAGAGTTGTTATAAAGGCAGAAATGGCCAAACTGGGGAACTACTTGTAATGGTAATGGGGATTTGAAGATCTTCCCTGCCCCTTGTATTGGCAATCAAACAGATACTTAGTACCTTGTTTCAAGCTCATGATTGTATCAAGTATTAAAATCCAGAATTTGTGAATTCCACAGTGGGATGAGCTTGCTAATGTAATAGGAAGGGGTGGAACAAGGAGGAACTAATACCATATATAGAGAAAAGCCCAAGCTAGAGAGCCAGAATTGCTGAGAGAAAGAGAACTGTTAGAATCCTGAGAACTTATAACTGCTACAAATTGAGAACTTCTGAGAACCAGCCAAAACCACCAGAAATGAGAACTGCTAGAAGCCTAAACTGCTGGGAGTGAGCAGTATGGAGGCTGAGGAGTATCTTTGCTTAAGTGAGTAAGTGAGAGAGGAGGATACTTGCTTGAGGGAGCCTATTTTGTTTTGAAGGCTTAGGAAGGTGGGCATTTGCTGTATTGGTTATGGACACCAACTTTGTAGTTACTGTAATAAATTTGACTTTCTGGTTTGGGGACACCAGCTTCCCAAAATCTTTCCTATAATATGTAACCACTGTCTGAAGTACTTATAAGTAGGAAGAACCTACCTCATATACTTTGAAAGACCCTAGAAAGAACCCTACCCTCCAAAAATGAAGCAATTGCCTTATACTCCACCATTAGGAACAGATTCCTTTTGATTAGGTATTATTCCCAAGAGCCCTCTTTTAAAAATGACAATATGCCTGGTGTCAGAAATAACATATTTAATGCCTACCAATTTAATGTGGATTGATTGTATCAAATCAAATATCCCTGTGTTCTTGGGGGCAATATAAGAGTGGAAAGAAATGAGAAAATGATAATGGAAGGAAAAGTAGATAGGGGGATAGGAAGGAGTGGGGGTAGCACAATACACCAAAGAATAACCATGACTATTTCTCCCTATCTCTCTCAATTGTCTCTTTGACTCTCTGTCTCTCTCATACTCATGTTGATTTGGACTCTATGGATTTTCTTTTTCAGTTCTAAATGTTTGTATTCTTTTTTGAGGATCACAGACCTAAAGCAGACATCAGATGTGATCTAGTTCAAACCCTTCTTATTAAATCGATGGGGAGGGGGGGTGTCTTCAGAGACTGTTTTAATTACCTTCCTCAGGAAAGTTAAATGAGATTTCCAAAGTCATGTGGGTTGTAACTATCAGAGAGAGCATTCGAACCAAGCTCTTTTTACACCAAAGAAATTAAAAATCAGCATATTTAGTCTAGAGTTAAAAGTTGTCTGATCTTCCTTTTAGTGAAAAGAATTTTGTTTAGACATTCAACACTTTACTCTGACTTCCCTAAGAAGCATATTGATTTCTGACATGACAAGTCTGTCTTCCACAAGTCCCAACTTGAGTTGCATAGGATGAAGGGCTGGAGTTTATAATCCCTCAAAAGTCTTCGCATCTAATGCTCAATAACATTGACAGGATTGTGCCCCAGGTCAAAGAGAGGCATGAGAAGTGGGATAGAAATATTTTTCTGATGACTTCTTGTTGTGAACTACAAACTATATGAAGTAAAATAATGATAAATTAATTTGGCAAATAATATTTTATGTAGACAGACTCAAACAATTCTGAAGTAGCTGGATTGTCCTGCATGGATTTAGACATTAACATCCCAAATTCTGCACCAGTGAAGACCAATCCTGTAGGAATTTGACACAAGATAGATGCCTGGGTAGGTTGGGGTTTTAAAGGAAAATGTGGGAAGTCATCAGCAGTTTAAGGGTCAGAAGTACAGCTCCTAGGCTCACACATTGACAATAATTCTTTAGAGTTTTACAATACCTAAACTTTGTCTGGTTTAGGTTACTAGAAAAAAGAAAGAGACATTACAGACTTCCTTTATGATAGCTGAATAGTAAGAATACCATCCTTCAGCTTGGTCAACTCTTGTAATTTCTGTTTCACTTAAAAGCATGTTGCAGGAGTGGCTAAGCAGTGCAGTGAATAAAGCACTGGCCCTGGAGTCAGGAGGACCTGAGTTCAAATCCAGTCTCAGACACTTAACACACAAAACCTAGCTGCGTGACTCGGCTAGTTTTGGGGCAAGTCACTTAACCCCAACTGCCTTCCAAAAGAAACCCACCATAAATGAATGAATGGAGAGAGAGAGAGAGAGAGAGAGAGAGAGAGAGAGAGAGAGAGAGAGAGAAAGAGAGAGAGAGAGAGAGAGAGAGAGAGAGAGAGAGAGAGATGAAGACGTGCTGCATTATTTGTTTCTTTTATGTGCCTTTGTTTTTTGGGACAGGAGAGGAAAGGGGACTTTCCCAGAACTGACTTGAGCTTATTTTTGACTTTTCCCATTTCATTTGTTTAGTATTATGCTCTCATCCATTCCCATCTAGAATTACTGCTATCATTGAACTAAAAAATTTCCCCATCATCTTTAATAATCACTTTATACCCTCCATGAGACAGGACTAGGTTACAAGCCTTCATTTGCCAATGAGTTCAAGGACCATCTCAAGTATCAAAAATAAAACAATCCTTTGTGATCATTTCATAACTGATTCAGGCTACAAAGAAATTTGATGATAATTTAATCCAACTCCCTCATTTTACCAAAGGGTAAATGAAAGCCCAGAAAGGTGAAACACTTGAATCAAAGTAAGGGAAAGACACAGGACTCTTTTTTTGAATCCAGGTACCCTGACTCCAAAACTCAGGCTTCTTTGCCTCCTGCTATGCTAACTCCAGGATACTTGATGTAAGAAATGTCCCAGAAAGAGACATTGTAGTGTAATGGAAACAGCACTAAACAGGAAATTAAAGAGAGGAATATGCATACTGACTACACCTGTTTCTTCATTTGTGATGAGAGAAATGTGAATTGGAGAATTTCTAAAAACCCTTTTTAGCTCATAGATTGGATTTTTAATAAATTCTACTAGAAAAATTTTGAAATATAGTAGCCTATACTTGATAGTATACTGTTAAAATGCTGTTATTCAAACCAGAAATTGGGAACTAGAGTTGAACCACGTAGGCAAGCAATTATTTAATTAGATATTTGTTGAGTGTTAAAGAATCAGCCTGTTATTTGGCTAAAAAGCTAGCCCCATCTCTGACATATAGTGGTTATGAGACATTAGGCAAGATACTTAATCCCCAGTTTTCTAAGTAAAATTTGCAAGAATATAAACTGCAAAGAATTTGCCAAACCACATTGGTAGAAGAAGTCTTTTAATCTTCATATTCTTTTTTAAAATATTTTTTATTTGTTTTCTTGTTTACATCATTCATTTTCATTACATTTTTGAATTACAAATTTTCTCCCTGTCTTTTCCCTGTCCCAGCCCTAAAACAGCAATCCCACTGTAAAGCCCCTCCCCTGCTCTGCTCTC
>CM053598.1:132827467-132847822 GCA_028646575.1 Pseudocheirus occidentalis | reverse complement strand
CTCTTTTCACGATTTTCTCTCCCCTTTCTCATTTCTCTTCCCAAGTTTTCTTCCACTTCTCTTATTTGGTTTTCAAAGTCCTTTTTCAGTTGATGTATGGCTTCTAGGCATTCTTCAATTGTCTTGGAAGCATTTTGTGTGGGAGTTCTGAGTTCTGGGCTCTCTTCCTCCCGTTCCATGCTTTGACTCTTTTTGTCCACAAAAAAAGGATTCTAGAGTTCTTATTTTGCTTCCTTTTCCTCATGTTGGCCAGTCAATTAATTGGTTGTTTTTTTTTTAGTTCTGTGAAACTCTGCTTCCAGGGGGGAGAGCTTTTTCAAATCACTGGGGTTTTCCCCTCTGCCGGAGCTATTAGGGGGGTGTTGCAAGTCCCCCCAGCTTTGGCTTGCTGAAAGCGCACCGCAGGATCACCACCCAAGACCACAATTGGGATCCAGGCCGCTCAATGCAAGAGCACTTGGCTCTGATCAATCAATTCAGCCCCTTGCAGAGTCCGCAGGCCAGGAGCTCTGAAGCAGCCTGGTGGGGGCTGCCACTGGTTCCAGCAGTTCCCTTCCCCCACTGCTTCCTTTCCCCAGGGGCAGATTGGCCAAACTGCTTTACCTCCCCCAAATTAATTTTCAAAGTTTCACTTTTACTAACCGTCTCTGACCGGTATTTTAAGATCCCCTCAGGCAGGTGCTTTAGATCTCCTCTGAAGTAGACTCAAGCTGTGTCTTGGGAGGCTCACTCCTCCTGGCCACCCTGGGGCCTGGCCTGGCCGCAGCTGCGGTTTTGGGCTGGGCTGGTCTCTGCTCTGGTGCGAGCTGCCCCTCTCCCATCCCTGTTCCTCACACCTTGGCAAATGTGGAGGTCCTGGAGGCTGTAGAACTTCTGAAGACTGACTGTGGCGCGGCTTGGCTCAGGTCAGCTCAGCTCCTTCCCACTGCCCCGGGCCTGGCCGCAGTCTCAGCTTCAGGCTGGACGAGCCTCCAATCCCGGCCGCCACGCTGAGCCCCTGCTGCCAAGTTGCTTTCAGCAAGAGATGTATTTTCTGTATTTTTGTGTGAGTCTGAGAGTCCTAGACTTTGTCTGGGCTCATAATTTTGTGGGTGCTTAGGATGGTGGTATGGGAGCTGTGGGACCTTGCTGCTTCTGTCGCCATCTTGGGTCCGCCCCCTCTTCTGAATCTTCATATTCTTTATGCCAATGAAATCAAAGAGCCAACTTTGACCTCATCTATAATCTAGATGTGTTCATCATTGTTACTGAGACATTCCAAATAGGTCAAAGTAACCAGAGTAGTAGTTTTGTTGGCAGAAGCAAATCACAAACCAAAGAAATGAATTGAGTAATGCCAATTAATGAAACAGGAGGCACTCTTGTACAGCAGAAGACACAAAGAATCTGGGTTCAAATCCTGCTTCTAATCCTTTACATGTGTGAGTTTAAACAAGTCACTAAATATCTGGGAGCCTTAATTTCTACCACTAAAAAAAATAAAGATATTGGAAAAATTGATTTCTGAGATCTTTTCTAGCTCTATGATTCTATTACTGTCCTTGCTTATCCTCTAACTGCCTTTAAAATTTGTCATGATATACAGAGCATTGGAGATTTTAAATTCTAGTTTATTATTTGATTATGCTGTCTGCATAACAGAGGAACCATGGCATCACTAAGTATTTCTGAGGGACAATGAAGAGTATAAATCTAGATTCAGGAAGAAACACAAGGCAGCTGTGTTCCTCCAGTATTTAATACTAAAATGATTTTAAATATTTTTTGGCATTTTTCAGATCTCAATCCCGATACAAATACATAGAAGCATTGGATAGTTTGTATCTGTGTTTCTCTTTCCAAGTAAAATGATAGCTTAAAAGTAATTAATCACTTCACTAATTGCCTTTAAAATTCCACTTAAGAGAGCGACTATTTTTCTGACAGGCCTTATTTATTGCACCAAATCATGTGTTTCTGCTATTGGCTGTGAGAGTCAGTGACTTTAAATACCAAATTAAACCAATGTGTCTCGGTATTCTGCTATTGCACTAGTAAAGGTAGAGTCATGGCAAAAGCTCTACAAATTGGATATGTCACATACTACAATAGGATAAGTAAACATCCCCCCAGTAGTCTATTTACATTTCAAATCATGTAGTCATTTTGTAACCAGAGAGTTTAAAGAAAATGTTCTTTGCAAAGTTGGTTTCTAAGGCTCTCCAAGTATCACTCATGTTTATTCAGCTCTATAATCAAGGAGAATCTCTTATCAAACCCATATGATTTATCTTGACATAGAGACAACTATCTTATGAATGCCTTTCTTATAACCTGGTTTCCTTTGTAAATCATTCACCTTGAAGTGAAAAAAAGCAAATGATCCAATGGTACCTCTGTATTCAAACCAAGATTTTGAATTACTGAATTCATAACTCAAAAATATTGCTTAGCATAATGCCATTATTTGACAGTGGACCTTGGTTTGAATTTGTTTCCTTCCTCTAGGTCAAGCTCTAAATTGCTTCTCAGAACTCAAAGCAGAGGTTTCAGTCTTTGATCCTTTCTAACAGTCATATATGCTATATGAGCAACAAGCTACGAAGATGGATACATGAGTAGAGTTATGATCGAGTACAAGTTACGACAGAATTAATGTTATGAATATTTTGCATAATTGTATTTAATAATAAGCATTTCATGTGAACGGTTTTAGTGGAAGTTACATTTTCATATACAAATCTACTTTTACACTTTTTCTCTTCATACTTTACTAGTTCTCCAAAATGTATCATTTGAATCCAAAACCAGCTGTTCCCTCCTATATCACGTATCCTTCTGTTTTCATTCTAGATGACATAACATGTTCACATGCTATACATGATCCTGGAAACAACTTCACAGTACTTAAGGTTCCTTTTGCCACCACTAACATCCAACCTCAAGTGCATGCATGTGCACACACAGGTTTCTAGTATTCCCTTGTGTCTTCTCTAATATACTTAATTGATGGATTACTGTAAAAGTCTAAAGGGTCCAAAGTCTCCACTCCTTTCCTCCAGTATCACTGCTTCTGTTTTATTACAAATGACAATAAATCCTTCAGGGTAACATGACTTGCTGGCCCGCTGTACTTACCTAGTTCCTCCTTCATAATGCTATAAGGATAATTTTCCTAATAAGAAAGTCTAAATAAAAAACTCAAAAGTCTTCACTTGCATCTTATGGTGTATAAAATAAAGTATAAATTCCTTAAACTTACATTTAAAGTCCACCACTATCTACCTGAAACCTACTTTTCTTGACTTATAGGCAAATTCTGCTCCAACCAAATTGGATTACTAATACAATAAGTATTTCTGCTGTTGATCTTTCCCACCTAGGACATATTCCTCTCCTCACCTCTACTTGTTAAAACCCTACTCTTGCATTAAGGCTCAATTCATATGCCTAATCCTGATCCTATGTCATATAGCAGTAGTATCTACAATATTTTTAACAGGGGACTGGGCAGTCAAGGGCCAGATCTGGGAGCAAACACAATGGATTTTGCCTACATTTGACCCATATGGGTATAGGAGTGGCGGTAGTGAGCTTCTGTCTGGAAATACCAGATGATGGGCAATGCATGGAACTGCCCACCATTCAGATCACATGTAAGTATTCTTTGACTGTTTCCTGTTTTCCTGTCTACCCAGTTCCTGGTGAAAAAAACTATTTTATTTGGTTGTTGAGCGAATCGAATGCAATGCAAAGGGTCAAATATCATTCTATATCCTGGTGGAAATGGAGAGAGAAGATACTGTATGCCTCCAGGATGAGGAAAGAAGCCTTGTATCCTTCTTTTCCCTCCTCCCAAGGTGCCATATAGAATATGAATACATGGCACTCTGTCCCTCTGCCTCTTTGTTCTTTTTACTGTTTGGTGGATAAGTATTGAAGGTGGGTCAGGCTAGGCTGCAATGTTGTGAGCTTTAAAATGTTGGAAAAGCCATCAAAGGTTCAGGAGCTAGAGACCAAAGTTTATCCACAGCTAAGTAATGTGAGAATGCAGCCCCCAAGAAAAACCTGCAAAATTCATCCAGACATAAAGAGCTAGAAAAAATTAACAACAAAATTCATCCAGAAAAATAAAGCTCAAGGATATCAAGGGAATGGGGGAGGGAGGGATTGATGGGGGGAGGGAAGGATTGTGAAAGAAGGTGGTCTAGTCATACCAGATCTCAAACTGTATTATAAAATGGTAATTACCAAAACAATCTGGTACTGGCTAAGAAATAGAGTGGTGGATCAGTGGAATAGATTAGGTACAAATTACATTATAGGAAATGGCTATAGTAATCTAGTATATGATAATCAATGATCTAAGATTTTGGAATAAAAACTTATTATTTGACAAAAACTCCCGGGAAAACTGTAGAACAGTATGGCAGAAACTGGGTATGAACCAACATCTCACACTAGGTATCAAGATAAAGTCAAAATCGGATTTACACATACAGGGTGACACTATACACAAATTACTAGAACATGAAATAGTTTACCTGTCAAATTTATGGATAAAGGTTAGGGCCAAAAAATATATAGAGAGCAGTATAAAATATAAAATAGATAATTTTGATCATATAAAATTAAAGTTTTCACAAATAAAACCAATGTAACCAGAAATATAAAGAAAAAAATTGCCTCAGTTCTCACATATATAGAGAGAATAAAATCAAATTTATAAAAATACAAGTCATTACCTAATTTATAAGTGGTTAAAAGACATGAGCAAGGAGTTTTCAGACAAAGAAAACAAAACTATCTATAGTCATATAAAAACAAAATGCTCTAAATCACTATTGACCAGAGAAATGCAAATTAAAACAACTATGAGGTACCACCTAACACCCATCAGAGTGGCTAATATGACAAAAAAAGGAAAATGTTCAGTGTTGGAGGGGGATGTGGAAGAACTGGGATACTAATGTAATGTTGGTCGAGTTGTGATCTGATCCATTATGGAGTGAATGGAATTATGTCCAAAAGGTGATATAACTATGCATACTCTTTGATCCAGCAATACCACTACTAGATCTATATCCCAAAGATATTTCCCTCCCCCCAAAAAAGGGAAAAGGACCTATGTCTTCAAAAATATTTATAGCATTTCTTTTTGTGGTGGCTAAGAATTAGAAATCAACGGGATGCCCATGAACTGGGGACTGGCTAAACAAGCTGTGATATATAATTGTAGTGGAATACTATTGTGCTATAAGAAATGACAAACATGGGGTAGCTAGGTGGCACAGTGAATAGAGCACTGCCCTTGAAATCAGGAGGACCTGAGTTTAAATCTGACCTCAGACACTTAACACATACTAGCCATGTAACGTTGGCCAAGCCACTTAACCCCAATTGCCCTGCCTTTCCCCTCTCCAAAAAAAGCAAAAAAAAAAAAAAAAATGACAAATGGATGATTTCAGAAAAACCTGGAAAATTTACATGAACTAATACATGGTAAAGTGAACAGAACCAGAATAATGTTACTACCATTCAGGATACCCTTAAATTTTAAGTGAAAGTTTTAGTCAGTTAAACTACGAAAGCCCCATCTGCTAATGGGCATGTGAGTTAGGAGATTAAGTCTGGAGTCACATCCTGTAGAGATTTGCTTGGAATAGGCATTGGACCATTTGCATTTGCAAGGATCCATGAGAGAGATTCTCAACCCGGAAATCCCCTTTATTGGATTCCCTAGTTTTCAAGATACAATAGAGAAAATCTGACAGTTTTCTGAACTTACTCTCCTGACCAAAACTCCAGCAGGTCTTCCTTTACCTCTATTTCAGGAGGCTTATAGCAAGTTAACTTGTCATCCCTCAAACTCTAAAAGGAACAATCTGATCTTTTCATGCCCTTTTTGTATGTATATTCTTCATTAAACCCAATTAAAAGGTCTTTTTTCTACTGTACCATGAAAGTTACAGAACACCAGCATGGATCTAAATTGGAGGCAGGAATCCTTTATTATACATCATAATGCTCTTCCAGAAGTAGGTACCCTAAACCCCATGTGGGTTACCAGAAGGTAGAATATATTATACACACTCCTAGGACTAGAATATCATTGGTCATTCCCACATCACATAATGTTTTTTTTTTCATTACAAGAGACAGCTATATGATTAAGAGGTGTTGGACCTTGGGAAAACCCAAATACAAATCCTGCCTCAAATACGTACTAGCTATGTGGGCAACTCGCTTAACCTCTGCCTGCCTCAGTTTACTCACCTATAAGATGATAATACTTCCCAGAATTGTAAGGATAAATGAGGTTATATTTACAAAGCATAGTGCAAACCTTAAAGCACTATGCAAATGTTAGTTGTTTCTTATTTTAACTAGAGGCAGGGGTATAACCATAAAGGAAGGGTTTAAATGTCAATAAAATTTATTTTCAAAGGACCTGATGAGAGAAGAGAGGGGCATATAAAAGTGTTTGGGAAGAAAGAAAAAAGGAACAGAGGTTATAGGAAAAGAAAAGGAGTGGCTGGCAGGGGGACAGAATGGAGGCAGGACCCAGATAAGCAGGACCACACCCAATCAAACTGAGATGGCATTGGAGAAAACAAGTGATACTTGGGCTCTAGAACACTAACTGTTGTGTTTTAGAATCTGTAGTAGAATCCTAGATCATCTTTTAATTGCAAAGGAGCTGAGGCATGTTTACAAGGCCAATCTCTTATCACTCCCTTCATACCCTCTCCATTCATTCTCAAAAAACAAAAATGCACTTACAGAGCTGGGCTCAGTTTCTCAATCCGCAAAATGGGGGCAGGGTGTTATAGTGTGGAATGACCACTGGATATAGAGTCAGAAGACATGGATTTGAACCCTTGGTCTGGTGCCTATATGACCGTGGGCAAGGTTTAAACTCAATTTCCCCATCTTTACAAGGGGAGGAGGGAATTGGGAGTCCATTGTCTCTAAGGTAATTTTCAATTCAAAAAGCTATAATCCCTATGTCTTTCCCCTTTCTAACTTATTGAGTCATTGGAAGGTTTAAATGAAATGAGATAATATATGTGCAAATACTTCGTGAGCTGAATATCATTATGGAAATGTGAGATATTGTTAGTTAGTTAAGGAAGTCAGCAGGATAGAAACTGTGGTATTTGGTTTTGCCTCATTTCTCTTAGAGGTAAGAAAAGATCAAGGAAATAAAAAAGTTCATAGAGCATCCCACAATATTGATTGTCTTCCTGCTTATTTCACTGGACCTGAATCTCTGTGCTCCCCAACATAATGCTGCCCTTCCATGTTATAGTCCATGCTGGTATGCACGCCCTAGATGTATGTTGGGTGCCTTTTTTCCTCTTCCTCGTTGTTTGCAATAAAGCTTTGCATTGAATCACTTCCTGTTGTTTTACATGTTATTTTCAATATCCAAACTCAATAAAGGGTTGTTTTCCTCAACATCTCTGCCTGGCCCATAGGCTTTTCCTTAGACATAAATTGAGTACCTGGACAAGGAATTAACCTATTGATAGTCACACCTACATTAGGGAAGTGAACCCAGTTGTAGAAAGCAAGTGTCAATAGGCAAACCCTAACTACTCCCAGAAGAGATTCCCTTATGCCAAAGGACTGTCACAAAAATACCTCCTTTCTTTACTCCTCCTGTCTTTACTCCCTCAAGCAATAGTTGTTATGTTATCCTAGTATAGGAAGGTTACAGCACAGTTGTTTCGTTAACAGATACCATCCATGGAGACGGGACTTTGCCCTTCACAAATCAAAGGATATTATTTCCAGAACTCATTTCATTTTAAAGCAGGGAATACCCTATAGTCATATTTTGGTTTCTGGATATATTTAGCTCATCCCTAAGCCATGTAATGGAACACAGTATTAAAGAAGAAAGGTGTTTGGTGCAGTGGAAAGCAGTGACCCAGGACTGAAATTCTGCTTTTGGTTATTGCTATGCACACAACCTAGTCAAGTCACTTAACCTTCACTGGCCGAAGTATCCTCTTCTGTAAAATGTGGGTGTTAATCTAGAAGGTCTCTTGTCTTCAGTCAAGTTCCTCTTTTCCAACAGTTATTGGTCAAGGCCAAGGCCCATTATCCCCAAGGTTCCCTGGACCTTACTATATGCCCTTATCACTTTGCATCAGCCCTAATGATGAAATCAAATATTCCTATATGATTTGCCTCCCTTATAATGAACACTCCTTGAGGGAAAAAAATTTTGTTTAAGATTTTCAATTTTCTCTTTGCATCCCCAGCATTTAGCAAAGTGCTTGGCAAATATTTTTGTTTTGGTTTTTAGGCATTTTCAGTTGTGTCTGACTCTTCATGACCCCATTTGGGGTTTTCTTGGCAAAGATACTGCAGTAGTTTGCCATTTCCTTCTCCAGCTCATTTTCCAGATGAGGAAACTGAGGCAAACAGGATTAAGTAACTTTCCCAGAGTCAAACAGCTACCAAGTGTCTGAAGCCAGATGAAAACTGAGAAAGGTGAATAAGCATTTTTGTTGTTGTTTGTTGTTCAGTCATTTTCAGTCATATTTAACTCTTTATTACCCCATTTGGAGTTTTCTTGGTTCAGATACCAAAGTGCTTTGCCATTTCCTTTTCTGGCTCATTTGACAGATAAGGAAACTGAGGCAAACAGGGTTAAGTGATTTGCCCAGGGTCACAGAGCTAGTAAGGGTCTGGGGCAGAATTTGAACTCAGCAAGATAAGACTTCCTGATTCCAGGCCTGGTGCTCTATCTACTGTGCCACCTACCCGCCCTTGGCAAATACTATGCACTTGATGAATGCTTTTCTATAACATTTCATTCTGAATCCTGTTCCATTCTTCATCTATGATTATAATGGGAATTTTAATCTGTCACTGTAAATTAAGATAATTACATCATCCTTTATTATTCCTATTATTCAAAGCAGCATATAATGTCTTCTGCTGACATCAAAATGAGCTAGAATATTACCTATGGTATTTATTCAAAGTAATTTACATTGCCTTATAATAAATAATATTAGCTTGTTCAGGAGATCATTTTATCAATGATTCCCCCAGTAAGAGAATATATAAGGTGTTAAGATTTGTACCTTGAAAATAGTATGGACCTGGGAGAGAATGCTCTAGGTTTAAGGAAGAAATGTTCCTTTACCTTTAGTTCATGCTTGTAACATGTTAATAAATACTTCTGATTTGAGCTAATGGTGTCAACTAGCTAGCTAGCAAATGAAGGTAAATCCATCAGTGGGGAATATAGCTTTATCAGTGAGTATCCACAGACTACTTTGAATGTAGGAAAACTTCCCCCAGAGTACAACCTGTGAGTATGGGGGTGGAGGAGATATGGTAGTACCCCAGAATCTACAATTATTATGAAAAGTCTAGTGTTAAGGATAAAAAGTAAACCCAGAATTTTGGAGAGTTAAAATCTCCGCTCCTATAACATATATAACCTTGGATAAGTCATTGATTTTTCTGTTCCCCATTTTATCCATCTATGAAATTGAAATGCCAGTGTATGTCTCATAGCTCTCAGTGAGTTCCTTTTTAAAAGAAAATTGATTGAATTATCTCTAAGGGAACTTTCAGCTCTGAAATCAGTAACTATACATGCCATATTAACAATGAAATTCTTTTTACACCATCCTCCAACAAATATACCAAAATTTATACATCCAAATCATTATTTTTCTTTCAATGAAGGTTAATGCACTAATTCCAGTAATTATATCCTAGTTCAGATTCTTATGAGGACCCTTTTGAGGGAATCCTACAGAAACTGGAACTTGTTCTTTTGAATATCCACAAAGATGGGAAATCAGCCTTGAAGTTGGATTAAATTTCTTTTTTCAAAATAGTAAAAATTTATTTAGAATAAAGAAGCAACATGAGAAGGCTGATTTAAATATAAATGGTCTCTGATGTGACTTCCCAATGTGCATTTCCCCATACCTATATTATTAACTTAAGGAATCAATTTTTTAATTACCTCATATTATGTACTCTTATCATATAGATTCTATCGTTATAAGTATAACAACTATTCCTTATTATCCCCATACTTAGACTTCTTTTCTTAGTATGTGATTTTTCCTTAAGCATAAAACTAACCATATCACTCTACTGCTCAGAAAACTCCAGTGATTCCCTCTTATGTCTAGATCATACGAGATACAGTCTCCATTTTATAGTCTGACTCTAGTCTACCTTTGAAGAATATTTTCACATGCTTCCTCTTCACTAACATCATGTTACAGCTAAATTGGCCTACTACCACTCTTCAAACTCAGCATTTTATGCTTATTTCTCACTTCTACCTCTTAATCAAACCATTCACCAAGCATTAGCTCAGTATCTACTATATACCAAATAATGCAAGGCTCCCAAGTTTTTGTTTTTGTTTTTGTTTTTTCCCCCAGGCTCTGTTCACATGTTATTCCCTGGTGAAACCTTTTCTATTTCCCTAGTTATTAGTACTTTCTCTTTGAATATTCAATATAATATAAGCTGATCTGTTTTGATTCTGTATTTATACATTATTCTTTCACCCCAGGAGAATGCATGCTTGAGGAACAGGGACCTCTCATTTTGTCTTATTCCCAGCAGCTAGGCCAGCGCATTCCCCATACATAGAGCTTAAATGCTTATCCAATGGGATATAGATTCCATTAGAGGAGAAAAGACACTTGAAATATGGTTTATAAGTACATTCAACAGAGGATGTCCCTAATAACAATAAGGACAGACTGGCCTCCTGTATACTATATTGTATCACAGTTTAACACAGAAATATTGGCATGCTTCCTCTTGTACACCCACACTAACAAGGACCTTCTAGTATACATGTGAAGAGAATGGCTGTAACAACTTTTTGTTTGGTTGGTTTAAGATGGTAAAATATGGTTTCCCAAAAAATGAATAAATTAATATATTAAGAATAAGAAATATATAAAGACAATGAAGTGATGCAGAGTGAATTAAGTAGCCTCAAGAAAACAATATTCACAATGACTACAGTAATGGAAGTGGAAAGAGTAGCCAGAGAAAAAATTCAGAAGTGAGATTTACAAAATCATGAACAACAAGCATAACCCCCAAGAAAAGACATTGATCCCTACCATTTACAGAGTCAGAAGACCACAATTGTGGAACATTGCCTATATTTTCAGGGTTGGGTTTCTTGTTTGTTTTCCTCTACTTCTGTTTTTCTCTTTTATTTCTTTTGTTTAAAAAAATCTCTGTTTTCTGAGATAACTCTCTGGAAGGGGGGGGAAGTATATAGGAAACATTTAAATAGTCTAAAACCAGAAAATTTTGATCAAAATACTTTTACATGAATGAATTGTGTTTTAAATAATTCACAAAACACTGGAACTCCTTTCCAGTTTACCCCAGTCTGTCACTTTTTTTATTCTCACCCTAAAACTTCTTGAGAGAAAATATCTGGCAGTGTTTTCTATAGGGATGTGAACAGATTGCTGGACAGCTCTAGAAATAAAATGAAAAATACAGAACTTTGGTCACCTTTTAATGTTAACTATATTCCTTTGTATGACCTACAAAGTCAGCTAAGAAACTATTTTTTAATGTTCTCTAAGTCCCAGTTATAGGCATCTAAGAGCTATACACATTTGAGTTCCATGCTCTAATATGTTTCTTTCTTTATTTGTGTTTCAAGTCAGGACTAGAGCATAACATAACAGATCACCCTGGGATTGCCCCAGATTCGCAATGGTCTTTTTGTTGGAAGACTTAGAGAGATTCTGTTTCAGATAGACCAGAAATAGTTTGACCAGAGAAGAATGGGGGTGGGATGGGATGAGAGAGAGGTTTTTCATGATAGTTTTCTTGCAGTATTTGCAGAGCTGGCATGTGAATGAGAAGTGAAACTTCTATTTGGCCCCACCAGGCAAAAGTAGGACCAATGAGAAGTTGCAGAGAAACAGATTCTGGTTCAATGTAAGAAAAGGCTACTTATGATTAGACTTTTGTGAAGTGGGATAGATTACCTAGGTAAGTAGTAAGCTCTCCATTACTAGAGATCTTTTTTTCTTCCTCCCTCCCCCCAGCCTACCCTACAGATGGCTACCATCAGACACAAATGTTTGTGTGTGTGTGTGTGTATCTTTACTGAGACAATTCCTCAACATCTCTCATAGTTAATCATTAAGATGAATGAACTAAATCTCTGGTCTTTTCATAAGTCCCATGGGTAATGATGATACTTCCCTCATAATCATAGACATTTTCGTTATAATATCAAGTGCCTTATTCACAAATTTGTTTAACTCTGCACAAAATTTGGCAGTAATTTTTGTTCTTAAGTAATGATCACTCATTTTCACTCTAACAGGAAATAATATGATCTGATATTGACCCTAATGTCTAGTAACAACTGTCCAGCTGACCTTGAAAGTTCTGCTACCATAAATTGAAATGTCACAACACATCCTTGGCTTGATTACTACTATTATCACCACCCCCACTACCACTACCCTTGCCTTCTTGTGTTAAAGTGCCACAGAATATCTTTGTTCACATTTTTTTATAATCATCTTCAAACTCTTCAGAATAAGAAAAAAGAGAGAAGTATATCGCATCTAACCTGGATTTTCTAAAATCACTTTGTTTTTCTCTTATTAATGTTAATGGATGTGATAAATAAATATAACACATGCATACATGTTTTATGCATTATAGCATGTATATATACACATATAAAATATGTTTATGAAAATTAAGACATTATTAAATGGCTTTAAATCCATATGTATGAAAGTACAAACATAAAATAGACATAATCATTCTAATACTTTATGGTTAGAAAGGACCTTCAAGGTAATTTATTCCATATGAGTAAAATGAGGACCACTTCCTAAATTTACTTGCCTAAACTTACACAGAGAATTAGTGACAGAACTGGGACTGAAGCACATTCTAACTTCCAGAGTTAGTACTCTTCCAATTATACAGCAGGGCCTTCTTTTTTAATTTGCAAAAAGATTTGCCATAGGATTGCTAGCAATAGCAACTAGAACTTTAAAATATATTTACTCACCAAAAAAGAATATCTTCATTCACTAATATGAACACATTTATCTTACATCTATGCATGGATTTATGGCTTTTTATCATAATCCTCTCAAGCTTTTACATAATATAATCACTTTTCTCTAGAGAAAAGAACAATCTGTCCTTATTTGCTATTATGTTAAAAAATAGTAGATTATTCTTAGAATGATTTTGACCTTTACACTCCAGAAGATATTACTCTTTAATAGGTGTCTTTTGTTAAGTGTATTGTTTGCCATTTCTTTATAGGTTAAGGTCTGTAAATCTAAAGTTTCAAAAGCCATTATTTTCTCTTAAACATTACCCCTGGATTTCAATGAGGTCAGTGATGTACAAGATAGCCTCCTATTATGAACAGATAGGTCTCTTAGAGTTAGTTGCCTAAGTCAAAGAGAATATAATATTTTTCTAACAAATTGTCATTTTTTTCCTATCAAAACAGAACTCATTACAGACTGAAAAAGTGCATATGATCGATCACTCATTAAAATATCTACTCTGAATCAAAATTTAGGAGACACTATTGCCTGGGCTTATTAATCTTCACTTATTGTTAAACACTATTAATGAAATACTGATTCCTTTAACAATCATGAGTAAAATCCACTATTTATACTCATCCTGAACACTTCTAGGTTTGTCCAGTGTCTGTTATTCCCTGTAAGAATCCTACCAATCAGGTTAGGAGAAACTTCCATTTATGCCAAAGAATGGGAACCACTCCACATTCTCTGATACTTTTCTTCTTACTTCCTTGTTGATGTACCAAGTCTATAAATGATTAGGCTATGATTTCAAATAAAATGATAGAGTTTGATCCTTAATAACTACAGTTTAGATTTCATCTCTCATTATATTCTCATCTATTTTTTGGCTAAGCTAAAATAGTTCCTCATATGATTTTAGTTATCTTCTCTTCAGATACCTGGTTTGATAGAAAAACTAAGCAATAAAGTTAATAAGCACATTGGGCATATGTATATCAGCAGCTATATACACCTTTGATCATGTTGCCCCAATCAGAAGGAGATTTCACAGCTGGTTGCCAACTTCTCAAATTTAGCCTTTTGAAACTTGAGCTTATACTGTCAGATTAATTTACTTTTACATGGAATGAGTCACATTGGCAGCAAACTCAAACAAGATCAGTCAGTTTTAGTTTTAAAGAGACCATACCCATTTTCTTAGAATGCAACATTTTAAAATAGCTTGAATGGAATCCAACAAACAGAAATATAAATGAGTTTCAGAGGAGGCTACTTACTGTAAGATGACTGAAATTAATTTTTTAAAATCTGTCACCCAACAATTTTTTCCAGACTTCTCAGAGACCCATTCCACATTACAATGAAAGAGGTCATTTCAGGATTCTCTAGAGACAAGATTAAGGATAGACCAGTACAGGTTTAAGCAGCCAGCATCTCTCTTAGGAGATATCCACTCATTTAACAACCTGGACTCATTTACAGATCTTTTACCACTCCAAAGGAGAGTTTAGAGCTGTTTCAGTTGGGTCCTTGCTAAAACAAAATATATAGCAATTTTCCTATGGTCATTTTGATTTGTAAACTGCCCAATTTCTCTAAGAATGTATGACTACTGGGGGCAGAGTCAATATGGCAGCATAGAAACATTAGAACTCCATGAGCTCCCCCCAATACTACATCAAATACCCATAAAATATGACTCTAAACAAATTTTAGAGCTCCAGACTCCACAAAAATGACAGAGTAACAAAATTCCCACTGAAGGCAGCCCAGCAGGCGGTCATTGCAACATGCTGAAAGCAGAGCCCAGCCCCATGGGGTTTCATCCCCAGGGCATCCAGGAAAAGCCCTGGCTATAGCATTTGGGAGAGCAGATCATCAGCAGCTGTGGCAATTTCCAGAATCACCAACCAACAAGAGCCAAGGACAACAGGAAAAGGTGAGTGGAACTCAGCTAAATTCAGGAAGAGGGTCCAGCAGAACTGCACCCAGAGCTAGCAGTACTCTGAAATGGCTGCCCTGCAGCCGCCTCCATGTGGTTGCTTCAGAAGCTCCCAGCCTACATATTGTAGAGGGGCCAAGCAATCATTCAGAGGATAAGTGCTCTTGCACAAAGCTGCAAGGATCAAATCACAGTCTTGGGTGGTTGTCCTGCAGTGTGTTTTCAGTGAGCCAAAGCTGGTGGGGACTACAAAAAATGGCCTCCTAATAGCTCCAGCAGCTGTAAAAACCCCAGCAATTCGGGACAGAGCTCTCCCCTCTGAAAGCAGAGTTTTACTACTGAGGCCAAAAGCCATGTAATTGACTGGCAACATGAGCAGGCAAAGGAATCAAAGCAAGCCCAGCAATGCAACTTTATATTCCTTCTTTGGGGACCAAAAGAACCAAAGCATGGAGTGGGAGGAAGACAACACAGTCAGAACTCCCACATCAAAAGCTTCCAAGAAAAATATGCACTGCACAGACACCATAAGAAAAAAGGAATTTGAAAACCAAATAAGAGAAGTGGAGGAAAAATTGGGGAGAGAAATGAGAATGATGGATGAAAATCATGATAAGAGAGTCAACAACCTGATTGAAGAATATAGAACCTTAAAAAATGGACTAACTCAAATGGCAAAGGAGACCCAAAATGCCAATGAGGAGAAGAATGCCTTAAAAAGTCAACTTTGTCAGATGGAAAAAGAATCTCAAAAGCTCACTCAGGAGAATAATTCCTTTAGAATTAGAGTGGAGCATATGGAAGCAAATAACTTTATGAGAAATAAAGACACTATTAAACAGATCCAAACAAATGAAAAAATAGAAGGTAATGTGAAATATCTTACTGAAAAAAAACGCTGACCTGCAAAATAGATCCAGGAGAGATAATTTGAAATTTATTGGACTACCTGAAAGCCATGATCAAAACCAAAAAAAAAGATCCTAGAAATCATCCTTCAAGAAATTCTCAAGGAAAATTGCCATGATATTTTAGAACCAGAAAGCAAAATAGAACTTGAAAGAATTCACTAATCACCTCTTGAAAAAGATCCCAAAAAGAAAACCGCTAGTAATATTATAGCCAGGTTCTGGAGTTCCCAGATCAAGGAGAAAATATTACAAGCTGCCAAGAAGAAACAATTTGAGTACTGTGGAAACACAATTAGAATAATCCAGGATCAAGCAGCTTCTACACTGAGGGATCATAAAGGCTGGAATATGATATTCCTGAGATCAAGGGAGCTTAGGATTAAAACCAAGAATCACCTACCCAGCAAAGCTGAGTATAATGTTCCAGGGGAAAATATGGTCATTCAGTGAGGTGGAAGACTTTCAAGCATTCTTGCTGAAAAAAAAAACAGAACTGAAAAGAAAATTTGACACTCAGACACAAGAAGCATGAGAAGGTAAACATGGAAAAGAAATCATAAGGAACTTACCAAGTTAAACTGTTTACCTGCAAACATGGAAAAATGATAATTGTATCTTATGAAACTTTTCTCAGTATGAGGATAAGTGAAGGGAATACAAATATACATATACATACACATATGTCTATATAGGAGGGTATATATATGCATATGAATACATATTTCTGTACATAGAGGGCACAGGTTCAATTGAATAGGAAGGGATGATACTTTAAAAGGTGAAATTATGAGGTGGGAGAGGAATAGAATGAGAGGAGACAAGGAGAGACAGAATGGGGTTAATCATCTCATATAGAAGAGGCAAGGGATAACTGTTACAAAGGAGGTGAAGAACAGGAAGACAGAAGGGAAAGGGTCAACCTTACTCTCATTGAATTTGGCTTAAAGAAAGAATGACATAAACTCTAAACTGGGTATCTTGCCATACAGGAGAGTAGGGGGGATGGGGATGAGAGGGGTGATGATGGAGGGGAGGGGAGGTTAGAGAGGGTTGCTGGAAGCACACACATCTGTAAAGGGACAGGGTAGAGAATAGAATATGGGGAGGGTGGGATAGGAAGGAAGGACATATAACGAGTCTCTCACAATATGTCCATTGTAGAGATGTTCTGCATAACTACACATGTACAGCCTGTATTGAATTGCTTGCCTTTCCAGTGGGGGTGGTGATGAGGGAGGAAGGGAAAGAATCTAGAATTTAATGTTCTATAATCAAATGTTAAAAATATAAATACATATATGTATATATATATATATATATATATATATGTTTGTGTGCATATTATTATTACTAATAACTATGTGCAACTGGGAATTAAGATATACAGGCACTGGGGTAAGGAGATCCATCTTGTCCTACTGGAAAGTCAGAGGAGCAGTGGGGGAGGACATAGGAAAGAGCAGATTGGGGGAGGGGTTATACAGTGGGATGGCTGTTTTGGGGTGGTGGGTGGAGGAAAGCTGGGGAGAAGATTTGTAACTCAAAATCTCATGGAAATGAATGATATAAACAAGAAAATAAATAAATTAAACAAAAAAATAATGTATGACTAGTTTAAGATCAAAGAATATTCAAAGTTGAAGGCAAACTTAGAGGTCTAATCCAACTCCCACTCAAGACTAAATTAAAATATTCTGGAATCTGAAGCTCTGTCAAGTTTAAAAGACCTTATTATTAAACATGAAAATTTAAAAGATTATTATAAATGAATGATGAAAATAAATCATAAAGTTTTATATTTATATAGATTAGGACATGGCTTACAATGTGATTAAAAATCATCTAAAACACAGATTATTTTCAGTGAGTCTATATGCATGGAAAATACCTATAAATGAGAACACTATGGATTTCAAATAGCCTACATAAAAAGTCTTCATGTACAACCAAACAAAAAAACCTTTGCACACTCCAGTCTTTAGCAAATGAAACCAATACACCTCACTCTTTATGCATTGTTTCTTAGTTATAACATTTTTGAGAGTAGCAAGCATTGATACAGGTAGTTCATAATCTATGAAGTCTGTCACTTTCCATCCACATACAGCTTGTTCTGAAAACTTTTCTTACCCCATTGTTGCCTCCCACATGTTATCTTGGACCTTCTACAGATTTGAAAATTGCCTTCCTCTTGGGTATTTTGTTACCCTCAGACTCCCAAAGAGCTTTTGAAAAATCCATTGAATTTTAATTGTGGATGAAATTTGGTATAGTCCCTGTTGTCCTCAGTATGTTTTTACATTTTGTAGTTAATTATGTAAAACTTGAAGTTTAAGGAGTTTTATTTTTATTTCTTGGCCCAAAACGATAATTTATTTTGCTTGTGCGTATATCTGGCACTGCCCCCCCCACATTCCTGGAGTCCCTTCCACAGCATACCAGAAATAATGATTGCTAGCATTTGGTATTTTAAGCTTTGCAAAGTGCTTCATATGTTGTGTTACTTGACCCTCACAACAATCATGTAACGTAGATGCTATTATTATTTCAAATTTATATGTAAGGAAACCCAGACTGAAAAAAATGCTAAATAAATTTCCCAGCATCATATAGGTAATAAGTATTTAGTATTCCTGAATTCTAATTCAGGGTTTTACCTTTATACCTCCTAGCTGCTTAAACAAGGTCATATAGCCTTTTGTTTGGATACTTATTTTCAGTGACAGAGAACTCATATCAAAGGCCACCAATTCTCTTTTTAGGTCTCAATTCTTAGAAAGTTCTTCCTTATGTTTAATCAAAATCTACTTCCCTCTATCTCCTGTCTTTGATTTTAGTTGACCTGTCTGGTATAATACACAACTCTACTCACTGTTCCTAATGAAACTCTTCAAATATTTGAAAATTATTATCGTGACTCTTCTTAGTCTTATATTTTAGAAGCAGCTACAGTGGATTCAGAATCTGAGAATCTAGGTTTCAATTCTGGCTGTTCTAAATATGTAGTAAATTTGGGTAAATGACAGAAACTCTCTGAGTCTCAATTTATACTTTGAAAAACTAAGAGTCCTTGGAAAACTTAGGTATTTGATAGTCTTTAGGATCCATTCCAGCTCTAATTCTTATCACCACAATCCTATTATTTCCTTCAGCTATCCTTCTTATTATATGGTTGCCAGATCCAAATACCCTATTCTGGTTTGTCAGAGTATCTAAAAAAAGAAATGCCACTAAAGACCGGGGGTGGAGCCAAGATGGCGGCGTAGAAGCAGCAAGGTCCTGCAGCTCCTACATAACCACCCTAAGAATCCATAAAATATGACTATGGACAAATTCTAGGGCTCTCAAACTCACAAAACTACAGAAAACACATCTCTCACGGAAGGCAGGTCGGCAGCAGGGGATCATCGCAGCAGGACGGAAGCCAAGGGCAGCCCAGCCAGAAACCAAAACCAAACATGGCGAGGACCCAGGGCAGTGAGGAGGAGTAGAGCAGAGCCAAGCCACAGCCAGTCTACAAGAAAGAAGATCTACAACGTCTCCAGCAACTCCACATCTAGCAAGGCATGAGAAATAGGCATTAGAGAAAGGCAGCTCAGCAGGAGGGGCTCATGACGCAGGACTGCAGGCCGGGAGCCAAGACCAACCCAGCCTGAAACTGCCATGTGGCCAGGCTCCAGGGTGGCTGGGATGAGCCGCGCCTCCCAAGCCGCAGTGTGAGTCTACTTCAGAGAAGATCTACTGCACCTCGTGCAATCTTCACATCTACTAAGCCAGGATTAGAGGTCAGTGAAAGTGAGTGAAACTTTCAAGCTAAATTTGGGGGAGGAAAATCAGTTGGGCAAGGAAGCAATGGGGGAAGAGCAAGAACTGCTGTAACCAGTGGCTGCCCCCACTGGGCTGCTTCAGAGTCCCTGGTCTGCAGACCCTGCAGGGGGGCTGAATCAATTGATCAGGGCCAAGTATTCTTGCACTGAGCAGCCTGGATCCAGATTGTGGTCTTGGGTGGTGGTCCTGAGGAGCGCTTTCAGCAAGCCAAAGTTGGGGGTGGGGGACTGTAACACCCCTCCAATAGCTCTGGGAGCTGGGAAAAACCCAGCCATTTGGAAAAGAGCTTTCCCCCCTGGAAGCAGAGTTTCACAAAGCTAAAAAAACCAACCAATTGATTGACTGGCCAACATGAGGAAAAGGAAACAAAGTAAGAACAACAATAAAACTCTAGAATCCTTTTTTGTGGACAAAAAAGGATCAAAGCATGGAACAGGAGGAAGACAACACAGTCAGAACTCCCACACCAAATGCTTCCAAGACACTTGAAGAATTCCTAGAAGCTATAGATAATCTGAAAAAGGACTTTGAAAAACAAATAAGAGAAGTGGAGGAAAAATTAGGAAGAGAAATGAGAATGATGCGAGAAAACCATGAAAAGAGAGTCAACAACCTGACTGAA
>CM053598.1:132756803-132826967 GCA_028646575.1 Pseudocheirus occidentalis | reverse complement strand
GTGTGATCAATGTTCTGGGCTGGGGGGTAGGGACAAAAAGGGGAGAAAATTTGTAACTCAAAACCTTGTGGAAATGAATGATGTAACCAAGAAAATAAATTAAAATAAAAAAAAAAAAGAAAAAAAAACAGAAGTTTGGAGCAAAGATGTATTGATTTGGAAAAAGTCGGGTATAGAAGAAAGCAGTCTTTGATCTTAATAATTAAAGGGTAGATTTAAAGAGATGACTGATGTGTGATATCCTACATCTTATCAGAGAGTAGGTATAAGGGAGAGTAATAAGGGGTGGACCTGTGATTTCACTGTTATTAGGAATCCCAGGGGAGGAGACACTTCCTGCATCACCTTCTTTGCAAGTACTACAGAGGAAGCTTAAATGACTTGACCAGAATCACAAGACCAGTGTGTATCAGATGTGGGACTTAAACCTAAATCTTCTTGACTTTAAGACCAGTGATCTAGCCATTCTACCATACTGCTTTTATGCTGATTAAATTATTTCTGTTGCTATTTTTTTCTATCTAGTCAAGCTAGTTTATATGTATCAACACAGAGCACCCTGACACAGTTCAACCATGTTAATGACTGAATGGGATCAGTCATGAAGCAAATTCACCCAAGTGTTCAGCTATCTGCCTGAATCAACCAGAAAATGATAAAAAAAAGACTGTTGCTTCAGTGAAAGAAAAAAGGTCTCTTTGTCAGCTATAGTAATTTAATAATTGTATTGATTACCTTCTAATTTCTTGCTAATAAAATTTAATTTAATGAATCCATTCCCATACACATACATTTAAGTGAACTATCTTCATTTGGTTACTAGAGATAACAATGACTAATAAATACTCATTAGTCAGTAGGGAAAAGAGCAATGTTAATGCATTTTTTAAAAAGCTATCATTTTAGATAACCTAACCAAAAACAAACAAACAAACTGGGACACTTGTCAATAAGGGAAATCACTGAGATAATAGTGGGAGACCTGTCAGGAGGGTCAAGATAAATTGAGATAAAACATATATGAATAGTCATAATTCAGAAAATTAGATCATTAAAAATGTATTTGTGTTAAGATGACTTGACTTTTCCCACCAAAAAAAAAAAAAGGAAGCAAAATCAAATCACCTCCTTAAACAGTATACTTAAAATCACCCCTACAGAAGTCAAGGCCATGAACTCCTCCAGAAGCCTGAACACCCCTCTCTGCTTAGCACAGTACCTGAAATATACTAAATACTACATAAATGCTTACTCCTTTCCCTTGCCTTCCTTTACCAAAAGGACACCTAACTATATGTACTACTCATGCAATGTGCTTAGAATTTTCTACTGCTTAGGGAATTATTTTCTTTTTCCCTACATTCTAAGTCTATGTTGCCTTCAACTAGGCTGCTGATTAGGCACTCGCCCCTCCCTTCTTTCTAGCTTGATAAGTGCAACACAGCCAAGGAATATACTTTAAGAGATCCATTTTGGGACAAGGAAATATCTGTAATTTCATTCATTCCTTTCTGCCTGGGACAAAATCATTCTCTCAGAACACATAGCAAGAAAACTAAGAGGTTCTTTAACTTAGCAGGCTATATTTAAAGTATGCGATGGTTTTAGCTTTTTATGCTTAAATTTTTTAGACCTCAATTTTAGCCTCTCCCTCCCTTTTGAGGAGACAGCATGAGTAAAATATAATTCCACCTGGATGAAGCAGGTCTATACAACAAAGGTAAATTATTTCTCTACAAAGTAAATATAGAACATAACTACAACAAAACACCATTTTGCATCATATAACCATTACATTTATAATGTAGCATTTAAATTTGAGTACCTCCAGCAAGAATCTTCTCCTCCAGCTCTGCCATTTGTTTCCTGTATGCCCGTAAGGCGGCTTCTTTAAAGGAAGGACGAATCCTCTTGGGTTTTGGTACTTCTGGAGGCTTTTCAGGGACATTCTGGTTTTCATCTTCCCTTACTTCCACTTCAGATATTGTTCCATTTAAAGGTTCCAATCCTTCTTCACTGATCAAGTCATCCACTTGCCCATCATATCCCTCATCTTGTGGTGTTTCATAAGGTGTTTCATATGAAGGGTGCTCATATTCCTGGACATTATCATCCATTTCAGGAATGCTAGTCCTATTCTCTAATTTAGCAAGAACTTGCTCCATGACTTCTACATAATCTGTTTCATGTTCAACTCCAGGTTCACTGTAGTCTTCCTCATCCTCTGCTTTGTAGTAATACGGTTCAGTGTAGACATCAGAATCAAGGGTGGTACTTGACTCATTTGCAGTAGACTGGGATAAAGTTCTAAATCTCCCCATTAAGGATGACCCACTGTCCTCATATCCACTTAGGCTCTGAGTGCTTTTGTTCCACACAACTTCCAAAGCTGATTTAGCTCGCTGAAGGGTAGACCCAAACTTTGGAAAGCTGAATGTCTTATCAGAAAGATCTATGCTCAATCTGCTATGCCAAGACTTGGGTGCAGCATCCTCTGAGACATCACTTGGTAACTCACTCTGACTCCGATACAGTATTGGCAGTTGATTTTGATTTTGGTAAAGTTCATTAGAATTAGCTTCTGGATAAACATCATATGGACCAACCCACTGACCTTGTGGTTCATTATCCAATCCTGGACACGGGGAAGAATTGTCATCTAAGGTAAAATCATAGCTCTCCGAATCATCTGGAAGGTCACTGTGGCACTTTCCTAGGTCATCAAGGTCTTTGTTATCAACATCTAGTTGTGGGTCTGACAAGCTGTTGGTGTCATAGTCAAAACCTTCCTGTGTGGATGAATCAAGGCCCAAATCTGCACCTTGTTCTGACTGATTCCACTCTTTCCATGGAGAGAGATCATCTCGTAAAGACAGCTGGGAATCACTGTAATTGCTTCTGTCTCCAGATACACAAACTACTCCATTACTGACACCACTGTCCACTGTTTCAGTGTTCTCTATTTCATTGGGAACTTGGTCGTTTTGAATACTCCTGTTAAAATTTTGGTCCTGGGCACTGCTATACCAATTGGATGTGCCATCCTGTCTCCTCTGCCAAAGTTCTCTGTCTGAAGAAGATAAGAGAGAACTTCCATTTGTTCTGGTAAAAAATTGATTCTCTGAAAAATCCTCTGAATAAGATTGACATAGTTTGGAAAAATCAGATTCAGAACGGCTCAGTTTGGGTGTGAGAAAATCACTTTGTGAGTGCCAGAGGGGAGCCATGTCAGCATAATAAGCCTTGGATTCCTTCTCCAAATTATCAGATTCGGGGAACTGTGAAGCTTGTTCATCATAGTCTGATTTATTGGAAAATTTGCTGCTGTCAGTAGTTTTATTCCTGCTTCTAGCATTATGAGATTTTGCATTTGACTTTGGACCACTTGCTTTGGTTTGAAACTCTGACTTTGATATCATAGCGTAACTATTTTTATTAAGATCTGAATCCAGATCTTTATCACTATCATCTGGTGACTGCCAACTGCTCCTTTTGATTTTGGGCTCCAGAGTAGAGAGCTTTATGTCCATACTCTCATAGGTTTGTGAGGTTGGCATTCCTCTATCTTTTCTTTCTCTGATGTCATGAGTTAAAATATCTGTTGATACCCCAATGCCTGTTCCTTTAAGTTTATAAGATTTCTTCAATATGAAATCCCTCTGTTGAGGCGTTTCAAAATATACCAGTATGGGGCGAGGCTTTGCATTTGGACAATCCCTTTGCTGCCCTATTCTTTGAGCAAATTCAATTTTTATAGCATGAGTTGCATCTGAAAACCCCATTTTATCTATGAGAATCCGGTACACAACATTTTCAACATATTCATACCTTTCTTCAGGCACATTTAAAAATCTCAGGCTTGCTTTGCTTCCAGTATGACTTATTTGTTTAATATAATCATGAATGTCTCTGGTTTCCCTTCGAGATTGGACAAAGCCAGTACGTAGCTGTTCTATTTCACTTTGGACAACCTCAACACTGCTAGAGATCTCATCGATGGAGTGTTTGAGAGCATTGACGTGGCCTCTTAATTCAGAAAGTTCTGTTTCAATCTGGCTTATTCCCTGAAGTTCCTTAAAAATCATTTCCATAACATCATGCGTTTGGCTAATGCAGCCCGAAGAACTAAAACCAGGTTCGAGGGTGTTTGTTTTCTGGGGACGGGCAGTTCTGTCTAAAGATTTGCTTCGGAGTCCCCATGTTTTTTTCATTGTACTCAACTCCGAATCAGAGGAGACAAATTCTTGGCTCTTTTTCCATTTCCTCAATTTGCGTAAGGCGCCTAGTTTCAGGTTATGTAATGTGCGATCCCCATCGGAACTTCCTTCAGAGGGAGCCAGGCTGCTCAAGCTCTTTCTATTACGTCTTACTGGCATTGTGTGTGAGGAGTGCTCCTTGATTTCAATGCTGCCCTTGATCTCACTTAATGATTCTGAGTAGGAGCTCTCAATCGATGATAGCTCTTGAACCAGATCCTCATTACTGGTGTTCGTCACAAGAATATTCTTTTGCAATCCGTTAGCAATCGCGACACGATAACTGAATGTGGGAGAGAGGGAATATTCTCTATTGACTTTGTCTTCGTCTGTGGACAAGTTGAGAGCAGATGAACACTTGGCAAGTTTTTTAACAGTGCTTTTCAAAGTGCTAGAAAATTTAGGGGGTTTTGTCTGGCCAGACAGAGGAGTGTCTTGATCTTTTTTGCTAGGGCAATTTTCTTTCCTTTTTGTAGTATTTCCCAATTTCTTTGTAAACATTCCTTTACAAAGCTTATGGAGATAAGGTAAAATCAGGCTCTTAAAAAGGTCAGACACCATGGAGGGAAATCTACATGTCCTTTCCTGTTTGAAAAAAATGAATGATATACCCAGATGGAAACTTGAAACTCCAACCTAAGCATCACTGTGTTTTTATCAATCACTTGAAGATAGTTGAGATGTTAAGCACTAGGAGTTTCTTGTCCTTGGATGAAGAAGGGCAAAGCTCCGTTCATAGAAGATATTCAATTACGATGGAAAACCACATTACTCTTTCTCTTCTTTCCATGGCATGATGTAGTGTCTAAAAGGGAAGGGATTTTGTTAAAATGAATATTAAAAACAAAAATGCATTCTACACTCAATATTTAGGATCACTAGAATCAAGCAGAAGCATAAACTCTATAGTATGAAGGCCCTCTCTATTCTTACATGAATTTGCATATTTGTATATTTGTACATTTCTATTCATATTGTTTTCCCCAGTTCAGTGTAAGTTCCTTGAGGGCAGGAATTATTTCTGGCCTTTGTATCCCCGTTACCTTACATAAAGCCTGGCACATAGTAAGTACTACATAAATAATTGCTGAACTGAATATTGTGCAAAATACTATTGATGCACCCATACCAGTTATACTTTTCCTAGATCAATATAAAAATGGGTTAGTAGGTTGTTTGGGGGTTGTTGTTTTTTTATTTTGTTTTGTTTTGTTTTTGAGAAATAGCAACTGAATTCAAACAACCTCTTATTTAAAAAAAAGTTGAAATGAATTCAATAATTGGTTAACAATCATCCAGTAACCAATTATTTTTCACTAAGTAATTATTTTGCAATTATTAATAAAACTACTGAATAATTCCCCTAAAGTGGGTTGTATATCAGGACACTGCTAATAAATACCAATAGAATATTAATAGATGGGAATTATTTGGTCCAAGTGTGATGCAAATGGCTAGTTAATCTAATATGGTCATTTGTCTTTGTTTTTATTTATAATAACCATACCTATTAATATTATAACTTTCTCACGTTTGCTTTCCCTTCCAATATTTTAAATTCTGAGTCAAGACTCTTATTAAGCACCTTATATCATATATAGAGGCACCATTGCCATTTACAAAAGAAAATACAAAGATAAATAAAGCATGATCTGTAAAGGTTATTATTTCACTAAATTCATCACAACAAATATCAAATTCATATTATAGCCTTGGCCTCAGGAAGCTTACATTCTACTGAACCCAGGTAATATGGAATTATAAGATCTTTCTTCTGTTATTTTTAGTCATTTCCTCTCCCATGCTCTGGTTATTTATTTTCTTAAACTACATGAATAATAAAAGGTTTGTGCTAACTAAGTACATCATCAAAAGTCAGAATATTGTTGTGGAGAGGTTACTGGAGTTGGAGTCTGTAAGACTTGGGTCCAAATCTCATGTCAAACATTTACTAGATATGCAAGCTCCAGCAAGTCAAGTAACCTCTCTGAGCCTGTTTCCTCAACTGTAAAATGTGGGAGTTGGATCAAATTATTTTTGAGGTCCTTTTGATGTGGATACAAAGGTACCCTAAGGGATAATATTAAATGTTCCTTTTTCAGCACCTTGTCAGGCCCTCCTGAGCCTGAGGGTGTCCTAGAGTCTCTTCCCTTAGCTTGAAATATTATAAAACCTCCCCCTTGTCCAGGACCATGAAATTCCTTGTCTCCCCTGCCCCCCATCCTGGGTCATAAAATTGCTTGTCTCCTTGTGTCATCTTGCGTCATCTATCTTCCTCATCCTGTCCCTAAATCTCCAACCCCAATTAGAAACCCTAAAATTACATCACCATCCTACAGGCTGTGTAGCTTTCTGGGTATATAAGTCTGGTCCTTTTCCTGTATCAATGCCTTTGTTTAGCTCCTTGCTAAATCACAGGCCTATATGCTTTTATGTCAATAAAGCTCCCATTGGCTAAAGGGGTCTAAGTGAATTCTTTCAAATCTGAAACAGCTCTCCCAACTCCAACTTCAACACCTTTCCAAGGTTTAAACAAGCATTCCTCGTTTTTTTAATGGTCAAGTAGGCTTTAGATTCTTTTTTCCCCTCCTTATGTGTTGAATCAAAAGGGTTTGAGGAAGAACGGCAGACTTCAGAACTCTCATACCTATCCAAGGCTCATCATCATCAAAACAAACAATCCAACCTGAATAGTTTTCTCTCACTTGGAAAAATTCAAAATTTACATGGAAACAATATCAATGTTTGGAGAAGGAATATATAGGAATCAAGAGGAAGAGGATGCAGGTTCAGAATAATTTGCTTAGGAAAGGAGGGAAGCAATCGAAATAGTATGGGGTAAGAATTAAGGAGAGGAAATAGAGTTCATTCACCCAGTGAGGTCAAAGTTTGGAAGATAGGAATCATCAGAACAAGATGGAAAAGCAACATATTACTTTGATTGAGGGGTGGGAAATGAATGCTAAGAAATCATGACAAGAAAAACACTTCTCTCCCATTCGCACAACCGCACTTCACACACATTCATTTTCTTTTGACCTATTAGCCGATGCATTTAGAGTCCAAGAAATAATGAAACAGAATTCCCCTTACTTGACCCTTTGACCACTGGTCAGAATAAAGAATTAAGTAGAGAAAAGAACAATTGATAGGCATCCCTGACTGAGAGATGATTCTTATATAATGGAAAGAATAAACAATGTCATCTAAAAGCAAGGTAATATATAAACACAATAGGAAGAAAGTTATCAGAGAGAAGGTTGTTGGTTGTTCAGTCACATCCAATTCTTTGTCACCTCATTTGGGGTTTTCTTGGCAAACATACTAGAGCAGTTTGCCATTTCCTTCTCTGTCTCATTTGATGGATGAAGAAACCACAGCAGAGTTAAATGACTTGCTGAGGGTCTTAATAAAGTATCTGAGATCAGATTTGAGCTCAGATCCTGCTGACTCCAGAGCTGGCATTCTACGGCATCACCTACCTGCCTTTAGAAAGAGGGGTGTAACTTTAAATTACTATGATATTAAAAAAGGGGGAAGGGTAATAATAAAACTAAAAGACAAAAAATGTTGCCCCCAAAATGCTTAAATTATTATATCATCTGGGTTCGAACCTGTCTCTGATGCTTACTAGTTATATTACTTTGGGCAAGACACAACATCTCCAAATCTTAGTTTTTTCTTCTGTAAAAGTAATTTTAAGTAATAGGCAATTTAAATAATTAGCATAATAATGCTTATACTACCTTACATGCAGGCTTAAATAAGATAATGCATATAAAGCAATCTACAAATGAAATGTGAATATGAATTCACCCATCCACAGAGAATGTGGGAACCATTTTGGAAATCTCAAATGTCCAATGGGAATTCTAATACTCGCAGTCTAATATGAAAACTCAGTCCTTCATTTTCATGTTTTATACTGAATGATTGTGGAAAGCGCTATTTTTTGGTGCCATGGACCAAATATATATGTTGGTCACTGGACTATGTAATTTCATTTTCTTGGGACAGAAACATAAATCAGAGGATCATAAAATTTAAATCTAGAAGGAACCCTAGAGATCATTGCACCTAAGATCTTTTGTAAATGAGGAACCAACCTAAGGCCCATATAGGTTGTGAGTTGGAACACAAATCTAGAAGACAAAAGAATCTTAGACAAACATCTCATCCAAACCTCTTGTTGTACAGATGATGGAACTGAGGTCCAGAGAAGGTGCATAGCCTGTTGAAAGTCACATAAGTAAGTACCAGGGTCTAGATTCCAGCTTAGGTCCTTGAATTCCAAATTCATTGCTCTTCCCACTGGTTCAACCTGACTAAAGTAAACTTAGGCCTATAATTATTATCTCTGAAACTTGTCATGGAAAATAGAAGAAGAAACTCCCAAATTCTGTTATTATTGGGGTATGTGCTTGATTGGATAAAATAATTTCCCAATTTCTTAAATGTTTTAGCATGAATTTTGGAGGACATTAAAAATGTGTAAGAAAAATGCATATGCAAGTGTTTCCAACATTGTAAAGCACCATATAAATTTAGATCATTATTTCTATGGCGAGCAGGTAGGGAACCTGTCTATAGATTTGTTGGCTGAACATCCTTGGAAATATACTGACATCTGCTCTAATTGGTACTGAGACTTCTGAAAGCACAAACTGAACTAATAATAATAATAATAGGTATCACATGTATAGCACTTTAAGGTTTGCAAAGTACATTATACATATAATCTCTTTTAATCCTCACCACAACCCTGGGAGATACTGAGACCCAAAGAGATCCTAGTAAACATAGCTACTAAGTGTCTGAGGCTGATTTTGAATTCAGGTGTTCCTGACTCCAGGTCCAGCAATCTAGTCACTGACACTGTCAAGCTGGCTAGACAGGAAGTTATCTGTAAGGGTTTTAGTCAATCAGTCTTTCTTTAAGTGGAATGCATTGTTGGAAACTCTTCCCTTTCCTTTCAAGCAACTTGAGGACAAAGAAACGAAGGCTATTCTGATTGCTAAGAACAGCACTAAGGATGCTAAAAGCTCTGTTTTTTTAAGAGGTAGATTTTTAAAAGGTACAGAAAGCATAATAGATAATGGAAAGAATGCAAAATGACAAAATTTTTACATTACTTTCATTTTCCTGCCAAGGGAAATGATTTTGGGATTCAGGATAGTAAAAATAAATGAGTAAATGAAATGAAATGACTGAAACCTCAAATGAAGAGAAGATAAAAAGAGGCTTCAGTTATCTTCAATGAATATAAGCTCCTTGAGGGCAGGGAATGATCTTTTGTCTTTCTATTCTCAGTTTTTAGCACAGCTGCTGAACTTGCTAAATTGAATGAGTTGAAGCCACAAGGCCCAGATAAGCTTCATCTGAGGGTGCTGAAAGATCTGGCTGTGGTGATTACTGAGTAATGAACATTGAAAAAATAAACAATGGTCAAGGATCACTGAAAATATCTTTGAGAGAGTGAGGTGCGTTACAAATCTGTAGAAAGGCAAATGTTTTCCCAAATAAAAAAAAAAGAAGTATGGAATCTTCCATACTTTCCAATTGTAGGTCCCTGGTAAATTTCTAGAATCAATCATTAAATGCTCAGAAAAGGAATGGGGAGTTCACTAAGAACCAGCATGGATAGACTAAAACCAGTCAATGCTAGTTTTAATTCACTTTTTTTCCAACAATATGCAGAGAATTATAGATTAGGGAAACATAACATGTTGGCACACTGAGCCCAGTATTGCTGGTGAGTGAGCCATACAGCACTTAAAATGTTTTTTGTCTTAAGAAAGGCTGACACGATTGGGACATTTAACAAAATCTTTCATCACATCTTTTGGAAAAGGCAGAGAGCTATGTGCAGTTTGGTTCAGTCAGGTAGATTTGGAATGGATTAAAAGATGTGAAATCAAATTACAGTAAGATAATGTACTTTTCAACCTACCTATCTCTTCCACCACCATCTTTCTTCTGCCCTCAGTATATAGATAGATTTTTCTTCATTTATATAAAATTAACAACTAAAAATATAATGAAACTTTATAGCCTTGGAACTTGGAAATGGCATTGTTGCTAATTACAGATAGAACAACTACTGACAGAGAGGCAACAAGCCCAGTGCTCCTACATCTACATTTACTCATTTTGCTGCCACTTTCAGAGGCTTGGCTCCATGGCAAAAAAAAAAATGCCATGATAGAAGGAGGCTGTCAAAAATAAACAACTATAAAGAGTCTTATTTGTGGTGCATTGGAAAGAATCCTAGATCTGGAGTCAGAGGAGGTAAGATGACCTGTCGGTTCTTGACATCTGACCTTCGGAAGGTCATGTAGTCATTCAATCAATAAGTGTTTACTGAACACCTACTATGTGCCAGGCATTGCCAACTGATAAGGAAACAAAGACTTGCAACAGTCTGTCTCAAGGAGTACACAGCCTAATAGAGGAGATAACATGAAAATAACTATAAATAAGATAGACATATAGATATGTATGTATGTACATTTGTATTATGTGTATATATATCAATAAGATACATAAAGATATATATAGTCTTTCTATATATCTATACATTACCTACATAGTCTATATACACATGTGTATATATGCACATACATACACATACATGTATACACACGTATATATGATGTGTGTATGTGTGTAAATAAGTGACTACTTTCTGGATCTTGGTTTGTCTCTACCTATAATAAGAAAGTTAGACTGGATGATAGATTAAGATCCTTCCAGCCTTATATTTAAAATCCTATAAAAGATTATAAAAGACACAGTGGATAGAGCACAGGTCCTGGAATAAAAAAGATTTGAATTCAAGTCTGGTCTCAAACACTAACTGGGTGACCTGGGTCACGTCATTCAACCTTGGTTTGCCTCAGTTTTTTCATCAGTAAAATGGAGATAATAGCACCACTTGCCTCCCAGGGTTGTTGTGAGGATCACCAAAAATACTGTTTGCAAAACATTTAGTATAGTGCCTGGTACATAATAGGTGCTATGTCTGTTGTTGTTGTTGTTGTTGTTGTTGTTATAGTGGATGGCAAGTTGACCTTGGAGCTAAAAAACTTGAGTTGTGGGTTCAAGTTCCACCCTGACACATAATAACTTTATGACACTGGGTAAGTCTCTTAACCCCTCAGTGCCCCAGGTAGCTTTCTAAGACTATAAGTTACAGAGAAGTTACTCGACTGGTTGATTCTTATACCAATGAAATCATAGCTCCAATTTCTGTCCTATAAATACGCATGTGTATATAAAATTATGTGTAATTTTACATTCTATAGTGTTTTATTCTATATTATATAATTATACATAAATTATATACATATATATATATAAAGTCAACTTCTATATCCTCAAGCTGTTTGATTCTCCCTCAAAAATATGCATAAAATCTTGCAGTTTTATATTTACCACAAAATAATAATCCAACTTGATTAGTATCCTCCCCTTTAAAAAGTCAGATTTTTTTTAAAAGCCATGTACAATTACAGTAGAACATAAATTACTCAAGGGAAGTGACTGAAGTTTTTGCCTTTGCATCCCCACTGGTTGGTAGAGTACTTGGCAGATACTCACTTAATCAATGCCTGTTAAATTTAATTGTGTCTGGCTATCACATAGGAATTCTAACATAGCACTTTGCTCATTCTCTTAATTTTCCTAAAAATTGGCAGAAGATTGAGTTCCTTGGGTCAGCAGGCAATGGAGCTTAATCCAAACGTAAGACTTTCCAGTTACAGGAGTAACTTCCATCTAGTCACCTAAACATTTGGAGCTACCAGCTTATTGAAATCAGCATTGCTGGTGCATGAGGCAGAAAGGATTTTATTTGGTTTTTTCAAAGAAACATTATCTGATTTGGAGTATAATAGAATTATTTAAGGTTAGATGTTGCCAACATTGTTATGTGGAAATTCTATTGAAATGAAAGAACTAGTGAACCTTCAAATCATAATTTACTCTTGCTTCATTATTAAAATTTGGTTTAATAAATTTAAAAAATATTATTTATGTTGCTTATCACACATTAAGTTCTGTCAGGGCTGCTGAGGAGGTAGAAAGGTTAGCTTGAAGTTTCAAGTGAAGCAAAAGGTTCTACCCGATCCAGCTGATTCGACAGGTTTTTTTTTCCCTTCCCTAATCTGTTCTGTTCTTTTCCAGGAATTACCTCTTATTGACTTTGCTCTTCTTAGTTCCTGACTTTAGGCAATCTGATTCTCATCTCCTGTTCTCCACCTTTCCTTCAATCTGTGGTATCTGCCCTCCCTCAAACTAGTGTGGCAATCTAATTCTAATCCTGACTGCTCCCCTACTTAATCGTGTGGTTGGATGTTCTTTCCCTTGGATTGTCAGCTATGATTAACTCCATGACAGGGATTCATCCAAAAGGCCTCATCTTAATATTACATTGATATTTATAAAAATCAGATGATATATGAGAAAGTGCTTAGAAATTTTTAAAAACTATAAAAATATAACATATTGAAATTAAAACAGTTGGAAGTTATTCTCCTTTAAAACACAAGGAACACTCAGTTTGGAGGCAGAGGGCCTGGGTTTCACTTATCTTCAATCTTGAGCAACTTCCAAACTCTCCAGTTATCTACTTCCTTGGTTGGTTGGTTGTCTTTTGCTCACAAAGAGGACCAAAATGACACCATTTTGTAGGAATCAAGTTACAGTGTGTCTGTCTATGGCTGATTAGACCAGTATGAACTTGGAAGGCTCTACAACAGGTCGGGCACAAACAGTCCATAAGAATATTCGGGGTAGAAATTTCTTTAAATTTGTGCATCTCACATTTCTTTTCAGTTACTGTAATTCTGCTTTGCTCATAGAGTACAGTGCCTCCTTTGATGATCTCTTTCCTTATCTATAGCCTTTCATTTCCCTTCCAATTATTCCTTCAAATTCTATCATAAAGTAAATTCTTGGGTAATGAAATTCTCACATAATTTGTATGAAGACAGAAATTTGAGGTGGAAGAAAAGCACTCTATTAGTGGTATAGTGGGAAGAACATTGATTTGGAGTCTGAGAACCTGGGACCTCTGTCCCCTACTTATCTGTTGGACCTTGGACAAGTCACTTAACTTCCCTGTGCCTCCCTCAATTTTCACTAAATAACTTTTCAGGTCCCTTCCAGTTCCAAATCAATGAGGAAAACAACTAAAACTTATATAAAAGCGTAACAAAAATCTGGGATTGGTTGGCCTGCTAACTAAAAAGACTTAAAATTAAGGCCAAACACTGATTATTCAGCAAATGGACTTAGATTTTTTTTTCATAAGGAAAAAAGTCCTGGAACCACAACATCATATTGCACATGAAACTCAACTGGAATGTTATCATCTTAGCAAATCACAAATTAACATTGTTTACACTGTGTTGTGCTTTTATTTATTTCGTAAAACATTTCCCAGTCATATCTTAATTTGGTCCAGGATGCACTTGGGAGTTTTTCACCTCCTTGAGTTTCACAGTTCTGGTGAATCAATGTAGGAAAGACAGGAATGCAAGAGGAACTAAGTAGTCTTTGATGAAAAGGACGAAGGACAGATAGAAACGTGGAGAAAGTGAGCAGATGAGCAAGACAGAAGCAAAGGTGAAATAAAAGGGAGTGAAAGAAACAAACAAAACTATATAAAATAATTATTATTTTAGGGGAGGCTAGGTTGCCTAGTGAATAGAACACCGGCCCTAGAGTCAGGAGGACCTGAGTTCAAATCTGGCATCACTTAACACACGCACACACACACAAACTACCTGTGTAACCTTGGACAAGTCACTTAACCCCAACTGCCCTACCTTCCCCCCTCCAAAAATAAAAAGCAAAAGAAAATTTTAATTATTATTTCAGCTGACATTCATATAATGTTTCAAGGGGAAGGGAAAAGAAGAGAAGCATTTATCAAGGGCTTACTATGTACCAGGTAATGTGCTAAGAGCTTCACAATATTATATCATTTGATTCTTACTACTATCCTGAGAGGTGGTTACTATTGTTATTCCCTTTTTATGGTTGAAGAAACTGAGGAAGACAGGGGTTAAGTCACGTGCCCAGGGTCACATGCCTAATAAGTGTTTGGGTCCTTTGTATCTGTCTACTTCTCTCCACTCACACTGCCATCATCCTTATTCAGACCTGTACTATCTATCTCCTGGAGTGTTGCCATAGCCTCCTAACTGGCATTCCTGTCTCTAGTATTTCCTCTCAAACCATCGTACACACAGCCACCAAAGCAGTTTTCCTAAAGTGTAAGTCTGACCATGTCACTCCCTTATTCATTCAACTTCATTGGCTCTCTATTGAACCTCTAGGATTAAATGTAAACTACTACATTCAGCACTTGAAGCCCTTCACAACCAGGTTTCATCCTCCCTTTCCAAACTAATTACCTATTTTTTGCCAAACTAGTCTTTCACTTATGGCACTCTTCTTCACATATTGTACTCCACCTCCCTTCTCCTTGCCTTTTGCATCTGGCTTTTCCCCAAGCCTGGAGTGTAGTTCTCTTCTTACTTCTGTCTCCTAGAATCCCTACCTTCTTTAAATGCTCATTTCAGATAAGATTTTCCCCAAGAGGTCTGTTCTGTTACCCCATTTATTAGTGCCCACCCCTGCTAAAAATCTCATATCTCTTGCATATTTAAGGACTGAAAAGCACTTTAAATGATAACAATTAATAAATTGTTTTATTTATTAATTATTAATAAAAAGTGTTTATTAATTTAGCACCATCCCACTTGATCCTTATAACATCCGTATATATGAGGTAGTTGTCACACATTTTGTCCTCATTTTTATATGAGGAAATGAAAGATAAAAAAGGTTAAATGATTTATCTCTTGTCATAGAACTAATATGTGAGTGACAGTGTATGTCTCAGTTCTCATGTGTAAAATGAAGGAGCTGGACAAGGTGATCTCTATAGCTTGTGATCCTAAGTCACTAAAAGACTCTTATAATGAAATTTCATCATAAAGTAAATCTTTGGTTAATGAAATTCTCACATACTTAAGGAGGAAAAAAGGAGACCTATCAATGTAGCAGAAAGAATGTCTGATCTGGAGTCAGACAACCAAACTTCAAATCCCAGCTTTGCCAATTATTGCTTTCATCACCTTGAATGGTGATGGGCCCCAATTTCTCACCAATAAAATGACAGCATTCAACTAGACCACATCTAAAGTCCTTACCAGTTCTAAATTTATAATCCAATGTGTCTATATCATGAATTCAAATTCTTGCTTTGCTACTTAATATAGGTGTGACCCTAGGCTAGATATCCTCTAGACTTCAGTTTCTATATCTGTAAAATGAGAGACTAAGTGACCTTTGAGACTCCTTCTACCTCTAAATCTATGATTTCATGTTAGATCACAGGATCCAATAGGATTTGAACCCAGGACTCCTCAGAGTTCAGTGTTGTTTTAACTACACCATGCTGCCAATCACTGACGTCTAAGATGTTAGAGAAGATAAGGAAGAAATTATCAATTTCAAGTCCATGAAATATGTGAGATATATTTCTGAGACATTATTGCCCTACTCTCTGTTCTTTTCCCATTCCCACTCTAGAAAAATAATAGTGTGAAATTTACCACCCAGCGTTTGACTCCTGATAGACACCCTCTTGGGTATCCTCTTCTTATACTAAGAGGTTGGCCAGCTCCCTCAGGGACCTCTCTTCCTCCTCCCAAATTCAAACCTTGTGTCCTCACTAAGACTCAGTTCTTGAAAGTATGCTCGTTATTCTTTCCATATATTTTCTTCCTCACAGACTCATGCAATTTAATGGTTGACACTAGAAGTGTCAAACTCAAGTCCCTCAGGCCACAAGCACAAAGTGCTGCTGATCCTGATTAAACTGTAATTGGGAAATTCTTGTCAAAATAAACAAAAATATAACTCAATATAATGTTAATTTGTAATTTTTCTCAGTTAACATGCAACTACAGGGATTGATTTCTACTTAAGTTTTTTACCACAAGTTTACCCTTCCTCCTTTTTGCTTTTGACTACCCACATATGAACTTTCAATCAAAACATTTACTTATAAAAATCTCATTGTTGGAAGACACTTCAAAAATCTACTAATGTGTAGCATGAATCCTTTCTATAACATCCCTGAAAAGAAGTCATTTAGTCCCCACTCAAAGATCAGCAGTAACAAGGCACTCAGTAGTTCTAGAGATAGCCCATTCTACTTCAGTATTACTTCAATTATTAGGAAATAATCTCTTACTACAAACCTACATCTGTTCCACACTTTGCTCATACTTTTATTCTCTAAGACCAAACAAAACAAATCTAATCCCCTCCCCTCTACATGATAGCCCTTTAAGTATTTAATGATAATAACCGCCTTTCATTTTTGTCTTCCTTTCTTCAGGTCACATATACACAAATCCCTCAATTATTCCTTATATGACACAGATTTGTGTCCTTCTGCCATCATGGTTACCATTTTTTGGGCCCTCTTTAGTTTGGTATCCTTTTTAACATGTGTTACCCAAAACTAAGAATGATATTTCAGATGTATTATGGTGAGGGGAGAGCTTAATGAGAATAAATTCTGCTTTATTCTGAACGTTTTAATTAATGCAGGTTTTGTTTTAGCTTTGACAGTCATGTCACCTTTTCATCTACTGCCACTCAAACAATGGACTTCCCCCAGAAGACACAACATTTGTGACCATCCTTTCTGACTGTATCTTCTCTCTAATTGCAGACACACTGGTGCTGGAGTAAAGTCAGAATATGCCTTACTCTCTATTACGATTTTTATTCTGTCCCATCATTCTTCTCCTTTGCGATTCAATCTATCAAAATTCATCACCTGTTGTTTACTGGCAAGCCCCCTTTCTCAAGAAGTTCAGTGCTTGCCTCACAGTTCCTTCTCTACTACATCCTCTTCCCTTACACTAGGGAACTTTGACATATGTGCTGATATTCCCTTAAATATCCAATTCTCCCAGTTCCTCAGTCCACTCAACTCCCATGGCCTAATCCTCTACTCCATCACAACTGCCCACAAGTAGAGGCAAATCTTTGACCATGTTTATCACCCATAATCACTCCACTGTCCTAATCAAAAACTCTGAAATCCCATCTCTTTTTCTATGCCTTCTTCTTGAATATATATTCATCTTTACCATGACCCTCCAATACCTCTTTCCTCCACATAATTCTAAATAATCAACCCTTTTCTAAATCATTTTCCTTTCTTCTCAATCTCAACTTTGGTTAATCAACTCTTCACTCTCCTCAGCTTTTGAAGCATTTATTCTCCATTATATGGTTGCCCATACCCTACTAAATCCTAACTCTAAATTACTCCCACTTCTTCCACTTCAAAAGAAGCTAGCAAAAGTAACAACTTGGTCCATAGCAAATTTGCATTCTCTAATTTCAACTAAGCCCTCAGTGCTGCAAAGCAATCCTATCCTCTCTGCATAGAGGCTGTTACTAAGATTCTCTACTCTTTGCAAACTTCCACCAACCCTAACAACTGAGGACTCCATTTTATACTCTACTGGGTAAGGAGACCATTCATTATAAGCTCCTAATTTCTACCTTTCTCTATGTCTTTTAAGCCCTTGATAACAGCCACAAATCTTTCTTGCCTCACAAAGCCTATAGCTGTACAGAAAGGCAGCAGGGTAGAAAACCTGGGGTCATAAGACATGTGTATAAGCCTTGGTTCAGTCACATAAAATCTATGTGATGAGGAAAGTTAACTCCTTTGGACAATGAGTACAGTGGCAATGATGCCAGACTTTTAATCAAGAACTCTGCACTCACATCAGTACTACTGATGACCAGTACTGTAACCTTAGCAAGTTGCTTAACATCTCTCAGCTTCCACTTTTTATCAATAAACTAAAAATGATATTTCTTGCACTGCCTAGCTCACAGAATAGTTGAGAAGAAAGCATTCTTTAAGACTTAAAGTGCTATATATAAGTGAGTTATTATTGCTATGCTCAAATATTTCAACTTATGAGCTTTATCTCACTGAGATTTTTTTATTCTGTGTCATTAAAGAATCTAAGAATCACAAACTATTCCTTTCTATTACATAATGTTGAACTCAAGAGAATAGATCCTATAGCACTATACTATGGATGTCCACTATGGACATCCCTACAGGTTCATGCCACTTCATTTATAAGTCTTTGGGGCCAATTATTCAACCATTTGTGAATCAACTATGTTTGCACCTAGCCTACATCTCCATGTTTTGTGTACAAAAACTCTCAAATGCATTGTTGAAATCTAGGTATACTATGAACATATGCACAGTGCCTGACACATATTGTAAGTACTTCATGAATGCTTGTTGACATTGCTCTGATACAGCAATTTAGTAAGTGCCTCCCCACTAAATGCATTTATGTACAGCTGGATACTAATAATCCTGTTTGTTTGGGGTTTTTTTGCTTTTTGGAGGGCAATTGGGGTTAAGTGAATCGCCCAAAGTCACACGACTAGTTAATGTGTCAAGTGTCTGAGGCTGGATTTGAACTCACGTCCTCCTGACTCCAGGGTCAGTGCTCTCTTCACTGCACCACCTAACCGCCTCAATAATCCTGTTTTTAACAACTTTTTTGCATATTTCTTCAAAGTTTAAAAATGAGATTTTTTTTATATACCACCCTATTACTCTCCCCCATTTTATAACTGAAGTAACTGCCCAGAAAGTTTGTGACTTGGCTAAGGTCACATAGCTATTTAATGTCAAAAAAAAAACCTGGAGGGAATTACAATTTTTATTCTGAAACCAAGAGTTCTTCTTCATATTCTCTGAGCACAAGAAGCCTCCATTTTCAGGGCCACAACTGAAACTGCAAGAAGAAATAAACCTTGGTCTTGCAAAAATTCTCCTTCCCCAAAGAAGAGTCTCCTTCTGTGATCTTACAATTTGCCTCTGTGATACAAGCAGTATCATACAGACAGTGATACAACAGTATCATAAGATCAAAAACAGAGTTAGAAGGGAGTGTAGAGGTCATCTACCACAATCCTCTCATTTATACATGAGGAAACTGTGGCTCAAAAAAGTCATTTTCCTCAGATCACACAGGTAGTAATTGTGTATTCTCTGACTCCAAATCTAACATTCTTCTCACATACACACAAAAGATCTAGTGATCAAAAAAAAATAGATGAATATACTAATTACACAAAGGTAAATATATACAGAACTTGGGACACAAAGGGGACACAATGAGATGCTTATTATTCTTTGGGAGGAATTCCCAGTGTAATCATTTTGGGGTTAAATGCATATGATATTAGGTAATAGATGAACGTAAATGTGCATCAGTCATACCACTTTCTCTGCATAGTTATTTGGAGCTTTGAAATATTGTTCGTTTCTTTCAAAATTTTCTATTGATTTTCTATAATGACTTTATTTACACCTGAGGTATTCATGGGCTACAATCCAACCTACTCATTTGCTAATTATCATTCATCTGCAACTTTTCGATAAAATCAGAGTTAACACATTCTAAGCATGGCATAACTATAATCTAGAGAGACATGTTTAATGAAGTACATGCCATGATAAAAAATTAAAAATATTAAATTTAATAAGTTATGTTATTAAGAGCCTTATGTTAATGATAACAAAAGCAGATTTACTTTAGTCATTAGGTTGTTTAAGATATCAATAATTTTTAATGGATTTTCTTTAAAAAAAAAAGTCAGCAATGCTAATGAAGGAAACAATGTAAGTGGTTTGGGAATCCTAGTCTTAATTTTACTTAAAACATTAATGTGTAAACACACACACATGCACACACACACACACACACACATACACCATTTGAGATTGAACACCTTGAGTCGTCCACCATTGGCTTTTGCCCAAGATTTAGATTCTAATGATGTCCTATTATAAGCAAAGTATTATATTTAATCCAATATTTTCATTCTAAAATTAGGTGGGGCATAGAAATAATTAGGAGAATACATGAATTCTGATCCTTTGCCATCCTTTTAAATATGCATTAAAGCTTAAGAGTCTCACCTACATTTACTAAAGAACAAGGACACAAAGTTATAAAGCAATCAGCAGCAATATTACCTAGAAACTAGAGCCCTTCCTTTTCTGTCAACACAATAATGTTTCATATTCTTAAGAAATGCTTTATAGAATAGAAACTATCAAGGAATTATAAGGAGGATATTGTTAGTGGATTATCGGTATAGATGAGCAGTGAAGTTTTCTATGTGTCTTAAGCAGCAATAAATCTCCTCATACAGATGTGAGACAGGCAAAAAACAAATCATTTTCAGAAGGAAATAGGTGACTAATTGCATCCTGAACCTTTAATGGTCCTTACTTTACTCTATTACAGAGTTCTCTATGAATATTAGATTTAATACTTTACAGGTTCATGATATTCAAAAGTTTCTGAATTACAAAATAGTGTTATTGATACAGGATATTTTTAAATTGATATTCCCAAATCTTTTCACAATTTTAGAAATGTAAATTTTTAAAATTTACTCATTTGCATTTGTATATCTACCATGTATAGATGTGTATATATTTAGGTACTATTTATTTCCATTTAAAATAAATGAAATAACTTAGTTTTTTTACCAGGTTAAAAAAAGAGTAGAGAGAAAGAAATGAAAGAATACAAAGTGATTTTCAATATAATTAAAAGACGGTGTTAAAGTTTAAGATTCACTTTCCTTCCCAAATCTCCGGTTCAGAGGCTAAACACCTTTGAATTATTGAAAAACAGAGCTGAGGGAGCTAAGTCGTTGAAAATTTCACCTCAACTCCAATTTCATGTCTATGGTTTATAGGAAATTTCTATGTTCAAAGAAAGTTCTTTATCACATAAGACAGGGCTAAGAGAGCAAGGGGCCATTCAGCATCCAGTTGCTGGTTATTGGGTTTATATCTTTATTTACCCGAGTATTTTCTAATTTATGATCAAGTTCTCCCTAATAACATTTTCCTTTCCCTCTGCTTCAGTAATGACATCTACTTTGGGGCATAGTGCCATCTATTTGTCTTGACACTGCTTATTCCCTTCTTCCCTTCTGGAATAATACCGTGCAGATTGGACCACCACCTACCATACCTTGCCTCTGCTCAGTTTGGGAACTCTACCCTGAGTCTAACCTGTTGGCATCATGTCATGTTTAACATTTTATCTAACTATCTTGCCATAAGCCCTGCTATGGGAGTAATCTCACCCCCTCCATTTCCCACCTTTTGTTCAAACCAATACTACCATTATTTCTGGAAAGAGTAAGACAATAAACTGTCCTATTACTCCACTAACTCTTATACCTCAAACCAAAACTCCCTTCCTTGTCATCCCTACTCTATGCATCTTGTCCCTCCCACCACCCACCATTACAATGCTAGTTCCTTGAGACTGGGAACTGTCTTACTCTTGCATTTGGATCCCTAGGACCTGATATAACAAATGGCAAAGAGTACCATTTTATTACATGCCTTTTTATCCATGGACCATATTTTCTATGCCACTTCTTTCACAGAATTTATCTTTACCAATGGACCAGACAACCTGAAATTTTGATTGTTCAGAGTTCTTAGGGGTATATGATTTGGGAGTATATAGTATCACCAGAAGACTGGGCTTTGGTGGCTTAAGAAATATTGGAATTATTAAAAGTACAACTTAATAAGAGACACAAACTGAAACATCCCTAAGGTTTTACTTTCTATCCAACAGATGAGCAAAGATGACAAAAGGTGGGAATAGTCAATGTTGGAGGGGTTGTGGAAGGTAGTCACACAAGTACATTGCTGGTGGAACTAGGAAGCAGTACAATTGTTCTGGAAAGCAATTTGGAATTATGCAAATGAAGTTACTAAAATGATTATCTTGTGATCCAAAAATTTACTAGTAGGCCTATCCAACAAAGATGTTATTGATAAGAACAAAATCCCTATGTAAACCAAAATGTTTGTACTAGCATTTTTAGCAACAGTCATGAATATGAAAAAAAGAAGATGCTCATCATTAGGAAAATGGCTTAAACTGTGGTACTTAAACATAAAAGAATATTACTGTGCTATAAGAAAGAGTAAATATGATGAATACAGAGAAGCATGAAAAAGTACATGATCTGATGCAGAATAAAGTAGAGGCAAGAAACACCATACACAATGACTGCAACAATGTAAAGATTATCCAAAAGTGATCAAAAGTGAATGCTGCAAAATTGCAAAAACAAAAAACCAAAAATAAGCATGACCCCAAAGGAGAGAAATGAAGACATCCCTATTCTACTTCTTATCAGAATGGAGAAGCCCATGGATATAGCAGACATATGTGAACACATTTTTTAATGTTTTCAATGTATTGGTGTTATGGCAAACAAAGAAGAACTTAGTGTCTTGTTTCAGCTATTTAATTATTTCACACCTTGTTTAACTTCAAATGTCTTTGAGCCTTGCCCTGATTATATCAAGTCTTTGTTAAGAAACAGAACTTGTGAACCTCACAGTGGGAGGAACTTGCTGATACAACAGGAAGGGGTGGAACAGGGAGGAGCTAATGACCATATATAAGGAGAAGCCCAAGCTGGGAGTGAGCAGAACTGAGAAGAAAACTCTTGTGGTAGCAGAGTTTAGAAGGAGAAAACTTGTGGTACCCCGGAACTCTGTTTGTCTATTAGGTCTGTGTTGATTTTTGTTTGTAATACTTTGTACAGAAGCCCTGGAACCTTACTGGAAGCCCTGAAAGAGGATTTTCTGGTCATCTGTTTACAGAAGTCCTGGAGGAGAGTTTTGGAGGTCCTGGGACTTTACTGATGATTTGTGTTGACTTCTCAGACCTTGTTGGTGGGTCTCTGTTGATTTCACAGGCAGACAGTGAATTGATGATGATGCCAGCAATCTATATGAATGTTGTTTTGGCTCTGTTATGCTTTGTCTTCCCCAAAACAGAAATTATGAAGGACTTGAGGTGGACTGGACACTGAGCTTCAATATGGAATGGGAACTGGATGAGGAACTAGACAAGGAGCTAGATGAGGAGCTGAGAGCTGCCTACCTTCAAATCCAGGTGACAGATGGGTAAATGCAGGCAATCCCAGCAAAAGCTGGAAGAGTAATTGTGGAATCTAAGAGCCAGCCCAAGTCAAGATTAAAAGCCTTCTCCTTGGGTACTTAATTCTGACTGAGAAGATCACGATTTACTCTTAAGGATGATTGAGTTAAAGATGATTGGAAACTGATCTCCAATCAAGAAGAAAGGAAGCTTTTTTCCTGAGAGATTAAGACAATGTGACCTAGGGGTAGAGAACTTTGACTTTTGTACTGTGTGTCCCTTAAGGACACTTGCTCCTTAAGGATGACTGAGTTAAGGACTTACTGAATGATTGTATTTTATGTCTCCTAAGGAGGCTTGCTCCTTAAGGATGATTAAGTTAAAGACTTACTAAATGATATCTTTTGCTTAGAACTATGAGGCCACTTTGGTGAAAACTATGTGGTCACTTTAGTGATATGTTGTTATGTCATAGCATTGTGAATGCTATGCTTAGGTGTCTATGAATGTTTTGCTTTAATTTACTGCTGAATAAATAGAAAGTTCACTATACTATGTGATCAGAACCTTAAAGCTGTTCACAGCAGCAGTCATCTGGAAAGCTGCTCATGCTTGGCTTTATAATTGATCAGTTCCAGTAACTTTTTCTTTTAAAGTGCTGTGATATTTAGGATAGTTCACTAGAAGGGGTAGGAGGAGGGAATTAAGAGAAATTCTGACAATATAATCAACAAAAAATTTCAATGAAGACAATTTCAATAAATGAATCAGAAATAACCAACATAGGAAAGATGCTAACTTACAGGGGAATAGGGAAAAATCCCCAAAGGAGACTGCAGAATCAAAGATGATACCTTGTTTTCTAGCCTGAGTGATTGGGAGGAGGGTGGTACCCTCACTAGTAATAAAGGTATTCAGTTTTGGAAAATCAATAATGATATTTGTAAACAACCACCTAGAAAAACTCACAAAATCCTTCTTCTGAAGGCCATTTAAACATTCCTCAGGACAAAATTGAACATCTTTGGAAAACACATCTCCCTATCTTTATGCCCTTCAGCCAAAGTGTGTGTGTGTGTGTGTGTGTGTATGTGTATAAGAGATGGCAGCCTGCATAATTCACTTGTAACCACAGATTGTTAAAAGATATCTAGGTAGGTTCTAGGAATCATAGGTGGATCCATATTGGAAAAATTATTGGAAGATATGACAAGAATCAAGGAGGAAAAGAAGTGGCAAGTATGGGTTACTATTTGAAGAATTGAAAGGAATAGCCACATTGATGAGTTTATCATCAATTGATCAACATGGGTCTCAGTTTCCATAAAATAGGTTCGGTTAGACTAAATAGCCTTTGAGAACCCTTTCGATTCTAAATCTATGATCTTTTAAGTTTTAAATTATTATTTTAGGTAACTATAGTTCTATTTATTCATACTATTGAATATTTATAAATATAAGATGAATTCTTAAACTATATATGTCAACATGAAAATGTTCTATTATCAGGATATACAAAGCAAATAGTACATTATTTTTTTCTGCTCAATAATTATGTTCTCCCGAAGCCAGCTTTGGAACACTTCCTCTACTAGCACTTACAGGAGAGACTTCTCTTTTCCATGTTATTTCCCAGAATTAATATTAATTTTGACTCTAGATAAATTGTTGAATCTTTCTTATTAGTGTACATATGAGGACTACCTTGAACATTTTTTCAAAATAGAAGAACAAGTATAACTGTACTTTTTGGATTTCCCTACAAAAATCCATCAAACAATCTGAACCAAGTAATAATAAAGTGAGGTGGGGATTTGGCAACTAAATGACAAGTTTTGATTTGGATGTGTTAAATTTGAAGTGTCCAGTAGGACATTCAAGTGGAGATATTCAGAAGGCATCTGGGAAGAAGATCTTCATATTCTGGTGATAGGTTTAATGTGGAAATATACATCTAGGAGTCATCTTCACAAAGGTGATTGGAGTCATAAACTCTGTCAGAAAGTCACACAGAGAGAAAGAGAGGTAGTGAGATGAAGAATTAGATATAAAGATGAAGAATCTTGGGGGATACTCATAGTTAAGAGATTGGAAGATGGGGCAGCTAGGTGGCACAGTGAATAGAGCACCAGCCCTGGAGTCAGGAGTCCCTGAGTTCAAATCCGGCCTCAGACACTTACCACAAAAAATCTATCTGTGTGACCTTGGGCAAGTCACTTAACCCCAATTGCCCTCTAAAAAGAAGAAAAAAAATAACAAACAAAAGAGATTGGAAGATGAGGAACAGCAAAATAGAGTAAGAACAGTCAACATGATAGGAAAATCATCAAAATGCATTGTCATAGAAATCAAAGAACAAGAACATATCCAAAAGGATACTTCTAGTGCCTAGTACTACAGGGATGTCAAGGAGAATCAGGGAAGAAAAGAGTTCACTGGACTTAGTAATAAGAGGTAATAGTGACTTTGAAAGTATTTCAGTACAATGCTGAATATGGAAATTTTGTTTGCAAAAAACTGAGGAGTCATTAATATATATGCAACAAAAGAAGTACAAACAATTTTTTCTAGGATTCAGTTAATAAAGACCAGGAGAGAAAAGATAGAAGGCAGTTTGAAGTACTGGAAAGATCAAGAGAAAGTTGTTTTTTGATAGGGAGAATGAGAGCATATGCTTAAGCTGAAGAGAAGGAGCATGCAGAAAGGGTGAGTTGGTCTTTTACAGGATCAAAGGAAGGATTGAAAGAATGAAGCCATGGAGAAGAAGAGGGAGAATGGGGTAGATATAGAGATTGTCACTTCAGAAAGGGAGTGTGTCACCTCCTCTTCAGAAAGAGTAAAGAATATGGGTTAAGAAGTGCTGGCAAATGCAGTTAAAGAAATTAACAGTAGATGGTTTCCATTTTTTTAATTAAACAAGAGTCATGGTCATTTGCTAAGGAAGAAAAGAGGCATAATTAGAGACTTGAGGAAAGAAAAGTTTTGGAACATTTGTGAACAATGTGATAAAGAGTCCAAAAGAGGTGGATAAAAGGATGAACATGCAACAGTGAGGGGCCAATTGAAGTTAGCATAAATTTGTAGGGTACCTAATCAGAATCATTTCATGATTTATTTCATCTGTATTTGAAAGCTTAAGAGTGGAAGCATTTTTAAAGTAACTGCTGTGTGCAGGGCACTGGGGAGAAAATGAGAAAAAAAAAAGTCCTGTCCTCAAGGAATTTACATTCTACCAAAGGAGTCATTGGCTATGACCCAGTCACCTCCCCTCCCCACTCCCGGGCGCCCCCCCACCCCCACCCCCAACCATTATCCCTTTAAGGACTCACCATCCATGACCTCAAATGAAAAACCCAATGGAATCAGCAACTCTACTCAGGCCTTCTCAGGAGTCAAATCCCACAAAACTAATGGCCTGCAGCAGAGAGCCCCTTACAGGCTTCATCCATTACAACTCAGCACCCTTTTTGGCTGTATTTGAGAGTGCTCCTAAGATCTACTGGGCATAATCCCAGGAGTCTGAATGCTTTCTACGGATGTTCTGGTCACTTAGGGTCCCTCCCAGACATACCTTGGGGAAGGTAGGTAAGAAAACATTCCCCAAGACTCTTATAGTCACAGCCCATGGACCCTCCTGATCTTAATGGTAGAAAGAAATCAGGGAAAGGGTAGAGATTTCAAGTGGGAGGTGGATGTAGACAGAGCAGGAGGCAAGACCTCTGAAGACACATGAGGATAGTGAGTAGAAGGAAGGGCATCCAGAGAAATATAGCACCTAAGAGGAAGTTTTGGAAGATAACGAAGTAAACTTCTGTTTTTGTTTTTGTTATTTTTTTTCCAGATTTGTACAGGGCTGATCTTACTTGTTTACTTGATTTTTTCCCCAGAGGGAACTATGTGTTCTCTTCTTGTCATACTGCCTAGGTTGTAGGGGAAAAATGGTTTGAGGAATGTTCTAGATTCTTTATCACCACTGAGAAGCTCTATGGTACAGTAAAAATTTCTAGATTAAGAATTGGAAGGGTAGGGTCCAAATTCTGGCTCTACTAATTTCTACCTGTGTGGTAATAACTGGGTAAATAATTTAACTTTGCCAGTCTTCAATTTCTACATCTACAAGACATGAGATTGAACTAGAACATTGCTAAGACCTCTTTGAGCTCTCAGCATCTGCTGCCTGTCACCTCCATGTTTGCTGTTTTTCATTATTGGGTCATTTCAGTTGTGTGTGACTTTGTGACCCCATTTGGGGTTTTCTCAGCAAAGTTACTAGAGTGGTTTGCCATTTCCTTCTCTAGTTCATTTTATATATGAGCTACTGAGGCAAACAAAGTCAAATGACTTGCTCAGGATCACACAAATAGTAAATGTCTGGAGACAGACTTGAACTCCATGAAGATGAGTCTTCCTGATTCCAAGTCCAGTACTCTATCCACTGTGACAGCTAGCTACTACCCCCATATTGCAGGATTAGAATTCAGAGTGTCTTTACTGGATGCCAAAAAGAGTGCTCACACTAAGTCCAAAATGACACAGAAAAATAAAAGCAATGTTCTGATACTTTCTATGGACTAAGATATAGTAAAATCCATACTTAAAATGTTAGACCTGGAAGGTGCTTTGCAGATAATCCCAGCAAATCAATCAACAAGCATTTATTAAGCACTTACTGTGTGCCAAGTACCACGCTAAGTGTTGGGAGTAGGCTTTTCTTATTTTACAGATGAAGAAATGAATGTCTCAAGAGGTTCATTGACTTACCCAAGGTCACACAGAAAGAAAATGACAGCCCAAAGATATATTTCCAAGTCTCAGTTCTCCTAAATTCTACTCTAGGTCTCCTTCCACCATACTGCCTCATTCACACAACAGATAAATTTGAAGGTAACTATTTAGCCTCCAAAATAATTCAATCCTGGGTTGCTGGGGGGTGGGAGAGGGAGGGGTTTTGTTGATTTGTTTTTTAAAGGAATATTAGTAATGCATTTGAAATCTGATTTACTTTACAAAGAATTTGGTAGGGACACACATTTTGAAAAGTGGGGCATGGGTGTTCTAATCCTTCCCTCCCTCTCAAACCACCAAGCAGCTTGTCTCATAGAATAATGTTGACCAGGTCTCTGACCAGGTTGAAGAATCAGATGAATTATTTTCCATAAAGTACTAAGGTAAAAGAGAAACCCATTTATGTGTGATAAAGTAACAACCTACAGATTTAATAGTAAATTAGGGAGTATCCAACTGCAATTTTCTTTTAAGGTCACTGCCTTTGTGCCTTAAGGAATCATTTGGGTAGATTAATTTTTTTTCTATTTTTAGGCCTGAATTTTCTATGGGGCAATCATTTCATGCATAACCAAGAAAGATTGCCTAGGTCTTTAACAATTAAATAGCAGTTATTAATCAGATTTTGTTGACAGCTTCCTAACTTTGTAATTGGGGTCTTACAACCTTGCCTATATTGACAAATGCAGGCAGAATCACTGGAGTTCAGGGGAGTTTGTGTCTGATTACAACTCTCGGGTATGTGACATTCAGAGTCTGAACCACCAAACTGATATGTTGGCCAGGGATTGATATCCATTTATCATAGAAGTCTTCACGTTATATTTTCTTTATAATGGGGTAGCACTTGTAATCTGGGCATAACCCATGTCTTAACCTTAACCCATAACCCAAACCTTAAATTTGAATCTACCTTGTGACAAAAAAAAACTAAGTTTCCTCTTTTATAACTGCCCTTTTGGGGTCTGGATTAAGTCTGTATAGTTTTTTTTTTATCTTTATTGCTGACTACTCTCTGATCCTAATTTTTTTCCAACTCAAAAATGGGAATGAGGAATCCTTAAGGCATTGTATAAATGTGAGTTAGTACTCTTATTCATAACCTTTGGGAGAAAGACACCTAGGAAGAATCTGGTTTTAATTCCCTTGAGGCGAGTTAAGTCCCAGGGCTCCTCTACTTTCAAGAGAAGTGAAAAGATACAATGCACATTTACTGTCCTTATCTGAAAAGACAGTGGTAAATCACATTTAAACAGTGTTCTAAAGATTATAAAGCACAGTCTTCACTACAACTCTGTGAACAGATAGTAGATGGCACAGATATTATTACCCTAAGTTTATAGAAAAGGAAAAGGAAACTTAGAAGTTAGTAGTAATCCCCATTTTATGGAGCATTTTAAGATTTACAAAGCACTTTCCCTTCATATTATTATATCTCCAGTTTCAGAGCTGGAAATAGAGCCCAGAATGTTGGGTGGAGCTTTGGATGACTTTACCAGCACTCAGGTAAGAGTCACATAGAATAAGGTATAGGAAGATCCAGAAGAATCACAGATTTAGACCTGAAGGGACCTTAGAGAGGTCCCTGAATCCAACCCCCTCATTTTACAGATGAGGAAATAAGAACAGAAAAGTTATATGATTTGCCCAGCATGACATAGGTAGTAAGCATTTGAGGTAAGGTTTAATCCCAAGTCTTCCCAGTTCCAAGTCAACTGACCTATCCACTAATTCACAATGCCTTTATACTATTGGGAGCAACCACACTAATGAGATCATAGCTCCCAATGAAGTATCAAAATATATGCCCAATTTAAAGATGAGCAAGCTGATGCTCAAATGTTCAGGAGCTCATCCAAAGTCCCACCAAACTGGGTCTTGAACTCAGTTCCCTAAGTCCAGTGCTCTGCTATATGCCCCACTTCCTCTCTACAGTTAGGTAAAGTAAACATTGAAACTTTTAACAAAGATGCTTTAGGTCTACAATAAATCATGATAATATATTTATTTCTGATGCATTTATAAGTTTCATGAATGGATTTAGTGAAGTGCCGTAAGATAAGGTAACTAGCCATGCCTAACACATAGTAGGCCTCCATAAATACTTGTTGATTCATTGATAAGAAGTAACAAGGGGCACGTAGATGACGCAGTGAATTGAGCAGCGAGACCCGGGAGTCAGGAGGACCTGAGTTCAAATTTGATCTCAGACACTTGGCACACTTCCTAGCTGTGGGACCTTGAGCAAGTCACTTAACCCCAATTGCCTTGCCTCCCCTGCCCAAAAAAAAAAGAAGTATCAGACTCTGGGTTTGGCACCATTCTCTATGCAAATAGGTATCAATTATTATGGAGGGAAGAGCCCTAAATCTATGGGCAGAGGACTAGGATTTGAGTCTGCTATTTACTAACTGTGAACTTTTCCTTTGGAAATTATCTTTCATTTACTTTCTTGTAAATCTTATATGTATAGTGTTTCATTAACATGTGAGCTCGCTGAGGCCAGGAACCATGCTTTTGCCTTTCTTTGTATCCCCAGTGACTAGCACAATGTTTGGCACACAGCAAGCACTGTATATATGTAAATTATCATCAGTTATTAGTAATAATGACCTGAATTTAAACACTTCACCAGCCCTCAATTTCCTCTCTTCTCAGTTACAAAATTGTAAGGACAGAAAGATTTAATGATCTCTAGTGTCCTATTCAAATCTGTTTGTTTATGGTGAATTTATACACCCTGGGAAGAAAAGACTAGGGCTACACCAACATTCCAAGAATAACCATTTGCTTGCTGCCGTACTGATACTATCCCCTTTCCTTTTTCTCCCCCAATTATGGACTCTCATCAGCCCCAGGCCTTTATGACACTTTCATAGGACACTCAGACTATGCTACCTTATCTCAGAATCTGTCATTTTGCATAGATGTCCTAGCAACCCAACTAGAAGATAAACCACCAAAGGCAGGAGACTGTGGCATATGTCTTTTATTTCCAGTGCCTAATACTCCCAATGGCTTACAGATATTGGGCTTTCATTAAATATTTACTGATGATGAGGAAAGTTTTCCGCTTATTTATAAGAAGCATCTCAATAACACAGGATATGATTTTTATAATGAATTCAAAGATGCTGCTAACAAAACCAGGATGCATCATCTCCATGGCAGAACCTCTAACAATTACGTATATAGAAGAGTTGAGCCAAACCCCTCACACATCTCAGTGTTTTCTTCCCCAACCCTAATCTCTACTCTCTGCTTTATTTTTCTAGTATTCCATCCCACAGATTCTCTTAGAATTCAAATCTCTGCTCTAACCAAGATAACCTATTTGCCCTCCCCACATAAGTCATACTTACTCTTACCTTTGTGTCTCTGGATTAGCTTTTTACTGCCTAAAAATACCCTCCCTGCTCCACCTAGCCAGTCACTCATTATGCCAGGAGGAACATCTCTTGGGAAGTCTTTGATGACTAACCTCCCCCAACTCCAGCAACTCCCATCCTCTGGGTCTCTTCAGCACCTACACCCACATAATCACCTATAGGACCAAGGGATATGGCAGCACAGGTGAGAGGATTAGAGCTGGCAGCGAGGGCTCAGAATGTGATTTTGTAATCTAATTTGTGACCTTACTGATTTCATTTTTCCTTCAAAAGTTGTTAGGAACTCAGTAATTAACCCAGGAATAATCCCCTAGAATGAAAGTGTTTTCTAACCAGACTAATTAGAACAGGGGCATCAGTGCAGATGGCAGGAGATCCACCTCTTAATCAGAAATGAACAGGCATAGTATCTAAGTTAACAGAGTAAAAAGAGAAAGTGTAAACATAGTCAGCTTGGGGGGTGCAGGGAGACATTGTCTGAATCATGGATTATCTAAGACAAATGTTAAACCCCAGTTCCCCTGCCACTTAAAATGCTCCTGGGCATCTATTAATGCTGCCAGCTTGCATATACCTAAGACCTTCAAAACTGAACCCTTCCACTGGAATCCTTTAAACATGGTGCCCTCTGTGGTTCCCTCTGTCAAAAACATGTGCTTTGAAATGCAGTTACTCTTTTCTGAACCAGACAATCTCCTACCTGTACGCCTTTGCATAATGCCTGTAACTGGTGCCCACAATACTCCTTCCTCACTCCTGCCTCTGAAAAACATTTGTCTCCTTCAAAAAACAGCTCAAATGTCACTCCCCCACCTCCAAAAACCTATGTTGTAATGATATTTACTTTATTCACATACATTCTGTCCCTCCTTTAAAGTTAAAATCTTTGAGAAGAATATTTTTTTCATTTTCTCTTTATATCCCAGAACCTAGCAAATTTCCTAACACCTAAGAGACAGTTAATAAATGATTCTTTATTGACAAAAACTCTTTGTTTCCTTCAAATTCAACTCTGGTGCCTTTTCCTTTAGGAAGGCTTCCCTGATCTAGCCTAATTGTTCAATTTCTCCCAAAGTTATCTTGATTTTCTTATGTTTACACATATATTCTAATAGAATGTGAGCTCTGTGAGGACAAGGACTATTTTTCATCAGTGTTTTCTCCCCAACAGCTAGGACACTGTCTTGTTCATAATATTGTTGTTGTTCTTCAGTTGTTCAAGCACGTCCAAGTCTTCATGACCCTGTATGGGGTTTTCTTGGCAAAGATATTGGAGTGATTTGCCATTTCCTTTTCCAGTGGATTAAGGAAACAGATGTTAAGTGACTTCCCCACAGTCACACAGCTAGGAAGTGTCTGAGATCACATTTGAACTCAGATCTTCTTGACCCCGGGCCAAGAATTCTATCTACTGAGTCATAAAAGATGTTTATTAATTGTTGAATTGGAGAGCTTTAATGCTATACCCATTTCTCCCTCATGTTCAATGCATCCCTTTTCAATCAATCAGTAAGTATTTATTAAATGCCTACTATGTGACATACACTGTACTAGGCATTGCAGATGATAAGCATGAAAACACCTCTACTTGCAAGGAACTTACAGTCAAATGGAGGAGACATACATATATAAGCCTGAAAAAAATAAATACAAAGTATTTAAGTACAAGGTAGTTGAGGGAGGGGGACAGTGGTATTTACAAGTAGAATTGTAGAAGATGGTACTTGAGCTGCATACTAAAGGAAAGCATTCTATGAAATAGAGGTAACTAAGGAATGCATTACACATACAGAGTATGTCTAGGGCAAAGGCAGAGACATGGGAAACAGAGTGCTGTATGCATGAGCAACAGAGACAAGGCCAGTTTAGATGATCAGAGAGTAGAGGAAAGAGAGTAACATCCAAGGAAGCCAGAGAGCTAAGATAGGGCAGAGTTGTGAATGGTTTAAAAGATCAACAGGGGAGGTTGGCTTTTGTCCTAGAGGCAAGAGGGAGTTACTACCATTACTTGAAAAGAAATGATCTAGTCAAGAAAATCAGTTTGGCAGAAGTAAGTCAGGACTGCAGAAGGGAGAGACTAGAGTCAGGGATGCAAGTTTGGAGGTTGTTACAATAATCTAGGCAGGAGGTAATTGGACTAAGAGGATAGCTGTGAGAGGAAAGAGCATGGTGAGGGTTTAGATAGGAGACAAACTATGGAGACAGGAGCATCATGCAAGAAGGATGTTTGCAATTAGGGTGCACTATGGCCTTGGGACAGAATCATTCTCTGGGTAAAGAAAGCTAACTGCCTCATACGGGATATGAACACTTAGCAGTTCATAACGTTCTTTCCATTGCAGAATCAAATACCTCTGATTTGGGGGTCGTCACACTCCATTACCTTGCATAACTGACAACTTACTACATTTACATTATTTATACATTTAACTTATTTTGAGAAACAGCATGGCATAGTATGGAGAGAGAACTAGTCTTGGAACTAGGGAGATACACACATAGTGAATGGCATGTGACCCTGGGAATATCATTTAACCCCTTAGCACTCTAGGCACCTCTCTAAGATGAGCTGCAGAAAAGATACCAGACTACAATGGTAAAGGCAGTTCCTTCATCTGGAAATTCCATAGGCAAATGAAAGCATAAATCCAGTCTCTAGCTCTAAACTTAATTTATATAACAAGCTTCTGTTAAACGAACAATTGGAAGGGGTGGAAAACTCTGGTTAAAAGTATCAGTAGTTCTATGAGTAATTTTAGAGTAAAAGAATCATTTAGGACTATCCTTAGTACAGCAGGAGAAATGCTTCCCTGACAATGTTACAGTCAAAAGGGAGAGTGGCAACCCCGCCCCAGACAGAACATAGAGTAAAGTGCTTCCTGGCACACAGACATTCATAGAATGAAGAATTCCAAGAATACTATATTTACTGAGGTAATGGAAAGGGATTAATGCTGAGAAAAGGGAGTGTGGTAGAAGGTATTGGGCAGGGGTGGGGGAGGTGTGGGGTGTGAAGAGGAAAATGCTCCTAGACTAAGCTCAGCTTCAGGAGTCAGGAAGAGTCATGTATAGTTCCCATCTGCATGTGTTTCAAGTGAACAAGGTTCCCTGTCTGTCTTTTCAGTCTACCAGTAGAAGAACCAAGCCTGAAATAAGATGAGGGCTTCTCATTTCACATGGGAATTAGTCCATGAATATTAGTGATGCAATGAATTCAGAAAATGGCAGAGAGGTGTCAACCTGAGATTTTCTCTCTCGGTATAATAGGTAGTTGTGAAAAACAGAGAGAATCATTGGGAACTAGAATATTTCAATGAACTTAGTGTTTTCCTATATAACTTTCCTCTTTTACCAATTTTCAAAGAATTAGAATAATCTAGCTATCATTTATTACATACCTGCTATGTTAGGCACTTGGGTCTCAAAAGATAACAATGAAACAGCCTCTGACATCAAACAGCTTGCATTCTAATGGGGAAACAATACGTGTATATAAACTAAATGCAAAATACAGTTTACCCTTCCACATTGTGGGGGCTAGAAATGAAGGAGGGAAGGAAGGAAGAAAGGAAGGAAGGGAGGAAAGGAGAAAGGGAGGGAGGGAGGAAGAAAGGGAGGAAGGGAGGGAGGGAGGAAGAAAGGGAGGGAGGGAGGGAGGGAGGGAGGGAGGGACGGAGGAAGGGAGGGAGGGAGGGAGGGAAGAAGGGAGGGAGGGAAGGAGGAAGGGAGGAAGGGAGGGAAGGAGGGAGGGAGGAAGGGAGGGAGGGAAGAAGGGAGGAAGGAAGGAAGGGAAGAAGGGAGGGAGGGAGGAAGGGAGGAAGGGAGGAAGGGAGGAAGGGAGGAAGGGAAGAAGGGAGGGAGGGAGGAAGGGAGAAAAGCCCAGAACTCTTTCTACTGTAACAGCTAGCTGCCTAATTTACAGGTGAGTTGTTGTGATTCTTCTTTGTTTTTGAAGACCATTGCATTACGGAAATGATAACATGACTTGCAGTTGACTTGAATTTGAGGGAGGGAGGACTGTGCAAGGTCCCCAGTCTCACTTTCTCCTCCAAGAGCCATCTGGATCCAGTGACCAGATATTCATCAGGATGACTGGAGATGACTCAGGATGCAATGGGAGATCACGGCCCTTTTAGGCTGAGGTCTTTTCAGGTGCTCAGTGTGAGGTCATTCGGTGAGGAAACTGAGGTAGACAGTGCTTAGGTGACTGACCCAGGATCACACAGCTAGAAAGTATCTCAGGCTATATTTGAACTTGGGTCTTCTTGACTGGCCTAGTGCTCTGTGTACTATGCCACTTGGATGCCTAGATTAATAACAGATGTAAAGTGCTTTGTTATTAAGATTTTCTAAGTGGATTTACTTCTATAAGGAGAGAGCCAACACAGGGTAATGGGTAAAGAACCAGTCTAGGAAAGAAGATATGTTTTCAAGTCTTGACTTTAAATCTCTTGGCTTCTCAGCACAAATCTAAACCTTAAGTTACAGAAAATACACTGATCTTTTTTTTTCTTAAGAGTATTTCCTCATTAGGTGTTCCCTCTGCCAAAGAAATCCCAGGTTCCATTAAAAAAAACCTACAAAGAAACAATAAAGAATAATCACAATGGTGAGTCCATCATCCATCTGATCCTTCCTCATAGCTTCCTAAATAGGAGATACATTACATCCTTTCATAGCAGAGGGCCTAATTTTTATATCTCCCTCTCCTTCACGAACTGCTCAAGCAATTAAGGCTAGTGAAATTTGCAGGAATGCCTCAGAGACTGCTTCCCAATATCAGGTTTTACAGAAGTCTTTTTTTTGAGACAGAGTGGGGTTAATCATCTCATAAGAAGTCTTTCTATTACAGTGGGGTTTACGCACAAGCCACTTTCTGTCTCAGAACACCAGATCTCTCCAAAAGATAGCTACCTTCATTTCAATCTGTTTGAAAGAGGCAAAAGCCAACTATTTCCTAGAATCTGTTTTTAAGGGTTTCCAAGCATTGCAATCTTAGCACCTTGGGGATAGAAGAGACCTTAGAGATAATCTAGTACAACACTCTCATTTTACAGTTGAGAAAACTGAATCCAAAATGAGTCAGTCAGCTAGTTAGCTGGCGGAGTCGAGACAATAAGTCAGGCATCCTGATTCCTGGTTCAGTTCTTTATGTACCAAGCCATGCTCTTCTACTTCTTATGATTCTACTTACATTAAGTTTAAGGCAATCATTTTTTCTTATTGTTTTTGTATTTGTTTAGCTATAATCACTAAATATAAACTAAAGGACCAATTTTAAGGCAGTAAGCCTTATTAAACATTTTCCCTTGTGGGATGCGTAGATTAGAACAATTTGCTCCAATGACCATGAAGAAGCTGAAGCAGACACTGTGGAGAGCTTAGAACTTGGTCAGGCATCAAAGATGCCAAGGTCATCCAGTGCATTCCAGGCCATTGCCAGTCATCCTGACTTTTGTTCTGCCTTTGGACTCTGATGACTCAGGAAGAAAGAGGCTGATAACTTTGTGCAACTCAGCCTCCCCTAAATCCAGTTCATGATATCATCCATTATATCACTGGTCCTCTTTGAAAGCAAAGTATGGAGAGGGTGGAACCAAAATGGCAGAGAGAAGACAGGAAGTTTCCTGAGCTCTCCCCAGTTTTTCTTGGAAATAACATTGAATCAAGCCTCTAAGAGAATTCTGGAGCAACAGAATTCACAAAACACAGAAGGAAATAATTTTCCAGCCAACAATAACTTAGAAGGACTTCAAGAAAGGTCTCTCTCACTAGGTAAAAGTGCAAGCCGAGCCCAGACAAGCCAGAAGGAGGTTCTTAGCCACGGCACAGATCAGCAACTGAGGCAGTACTATTTTGACTTAGCAGGCCACTGACACAGTAGGCCAGTGGTGAGGCCTCCAGGTCCAGTATGGCAAGCAAGTCTCTGGCACCAGAAGCCCCAGCACAGGAATCCAGTGACCAGACCCCTGGACCCAGTGCAAGAAGTTTGGGATAGTGCTCCCTATGTCCCAGGAGCAGAGTTCAATTTTCAAAAATGAGCAAAAAGATGCCCTGATCATAGAAAGCTATTGTGGCTTTGACAAAGAAGATTAAAACATGCACAAAGGACAACAATATTAAAATGCCTACATGAAAAGCCTCAAAGGGGAACTTGGATTGATCTCAGGCCCAAAAAGTCCTCTTTGAAGAGTTCAAAAATGATTTTAAAAATCAGTTAAGAGAAGTAGAAGAAAAATTGGGAAAAGAAGTGGGAGTTATACAAGAGAGTTATGAAAAAAGAATCAACAGCTTGGAAAAGGAACAAAAATTAACTGAACAAAATAACTACTTAAAAAATAGAATTAGTCAAAGAGGAAAATAATCCACTGAAGAAAACAACTCCTTTAAAAGTAGAATTGGCCAAATGGAAAATAAGGTACAGAAGCTGACTGAAGAAAATAATTCCTTAAAAAATTAGAATTGGGCAAGTGGAAGCTAATGACACCATGACACATCAACTACCAGTAAAACAAAATCAAAAGAATGAAAAAAATATGAGAAAATATGTAATACTTCATTGGAAAAACAACTCACCTGGAAAATAGATCCAGGAGAGATAATTTAAAATTACCTGGAAGTCATAATTTTTTTAAAAAAAGAACCTAGACAGCATCTTTCAAGAAATTATCAAGGAAAACTACTCTGATATCCTAGACCTAGAGGGTAAAGTAGTCTTTGAAAGAACCTATCAATTACTTTCTGAAATAGATCCCAAAATGAAAACTCTAAATAATATTGCAGCCAAATTCCAGAACAATTAGGTCAAAGAGAAAATACTGCTAGCAATCAGAAAGAAATAATTCAAATATAAAGGAATCACAATCATAGTTAGGATTCCACAGGACTTAGCAGCTTCTACATTAAAGAATCAGAGGACTTGGAATATGATATTCTAGAGGGCAAAGAAGTTCAGATTACAACCAAGAATCAACTACCCAGCAAAAATGAGAAGGGATGGACCTTCAATGAAAAAGGGACTTTCAAATTTAGTTGATGAAAAGACAAGAGTGGAACAGAAAATTTGATCTTCAAATACAACTCTGAAGAGAAGTATATAAAGTTTAACAGGAAATAAGAAAAACAAAACTTAGTATTCAATAAGGTTAAACTATTTACATCCCTACCTGGGAAGATGATACCTACAACTATTAAGAACTGTATGACTATTAGGGCAATTAAGAGTATACTTAGAGGGTACAGGTACAAGTTACTCTATAGGGAAGTAGGAGGAGAAAGGGGAAAGAAAAAGGAGATGGAGGTACTGATAGAAGGAAGGGCAAATTGAGAGAGGCAGTGGTCAGAAGCAAAACACTGGTGAGAAGGGACAGGGTGAAAGGACAGAGAAAAATATAAAGGGGGTAGGGAACAGGAGAGAGGGAAACACACAGTTAGTAATTGTAACTGTGAATGTGAATGGGATGAATTCTCCCACAAAACAGAAGCAGACAGCAGAGGCGATTATAAACCAGACTCCTACAATATGTTGTTTACAAGAAACACATCCGAAGCAGAGAGACACACACAGAGCAAGGGTAAAAGGGTGGAGCAGAATATATTATGCTTTAGTTGAAGTTAAAAAAAATCCAGGGTAGCAATCCTGATATGACAAAGCAAAAGTTGACTAGACCTAATTAAAAGAGATAAGGAAAGAAATCACATCTTGCTAACAGGTACCATATATGATGAAGTAATAGCAATGCTAAACATGTGCACCAAATGGTATTACATTCAAATTTTTAAAGGAGAAATTAAATGAGTTACAGGAAGAAATAAATAGAAAAACTATACTAGTGGAGGACCTCAACCTCCCCTTCTCAGAACTAGATAAAGCTAACCACAAAACAAACAAAAAAGAAGTTAAGAAGGTCAATAGAATTTTTAGAAAAGTTACATAGAGAAAAACCTCTGGAGAAAACTGAATGGGAATAGAAAGGAATAAACCCTTTTCTTGGTGGTATATAGCACCTACAAAAATCGACCATGTGATATGGCAGAAAAATCTCACAAATGAAGAAAGGCAAAAATATTAAATGCATTCTTTTCAGATTGTAATACAATATAATTACACATAATAAGGGGCCATGGAAAGATAGAATAAAAATTAATTGGAAACTAAATAATCTAATTGTAAAGAACCAGTGGGTCAAACAACAAACAATAGAAACAATAATATCATCAGAGAGAATGACAATAATGGGACAACATACCAAAATATATGGGATGCTATGAAAACAGTACTTAGGAGAAATTTTATATCTCTAAATGCTTACATGAATATAATAGAGAGCAGATCAATGAATTGGACATGCAACTAAAAAAGAAAAGAAATCAACTAAAAAAATGAAAAAAGAACAAATTTAAAATCCCCAATTAAATACCACATTAGAAATTCTAAAAATCAAAGGAGATATTAATAAAATTGAAGGAAAACTTTTGAATTAATAAATAAAACTAAGAACTGGTTTTATGGAGGAAAAATAAAATAAATAAACCTTTGGTTAATTTTATTTTAAAAAAGAAGAAAATGAAATTAGCAGCATCAAAAATGAAAAGGGTGAACAAACAGCAACAAAGAGGACATTAAAACAATAATTAGGAGCCAATCTAAGTGGAATGGATGAATTTTTACAAAAGTATAAATTGTACAGCTTAGAAGAAGAGGAAATAAAATGTTTAAATAACCTTGTTTCAGAAAAACAAATTGAACAAGCCATCAATGAACTCCCTAAGAAAAAAATCTTCAAGGCCAGATGGATTTACAAGTAAATTCATACCAATCATTGAAAGAACAATTAATTCCACTACTATATAAAATACCTAGAAAATGCACAAAGGAATAATTCTGCCAAATTCCTTTTTGTGACACAAATATGGTGTTGATAACTAAACCAAGAAGAGCCAAAACAGAGAAAGAAAATTATAGATCAATTTCCCTAATGAATACTGATACAAAAATTTTTAAATAAAACATTAGCAAAGAGATTAGAGCAATTTTTCTCAAGGATAATATCTTTTTTTCCCACAAAGATAATAATGACTAGGTGGAATTTATACCAAGAAAAAGGGCTAGTTCAATATTAAGGGGAACTGTCAACAAAAGTGGGCATATCAATAATAAAAACAACAGAAATTACATAATTATCTTAAAAGATGCTGAACAAGCTTTTGACAAATCATAACAGCCATCCCTGTTAAAAATACTAGAGAGTATAGGAGTAAATGAAGCTTCCCTTAAAATGATAAGTAGTCTCTATATAAAACCATCAGCAAGCATTATCTGTAATGGGGATAAGCTAGAAGCCTTCCCAGTAAAATCAGGGGTGAAACAATGATACTCTTACTCAGTATTGTACTAGAAATGCTAGCTTTAGCAAAAAGAGAAGAAAGAGAAATTGAAGGAATTAGACCAGGCAATGAGGAAACAAAAATCATCACTCTTTGTAGATGATATGAGGGTATAGTTAGAGAATTCTAGAGAATGAACTAAAAAGCTACTTTAAATAATTAACAACTTTAGCAAAGTTTCAGGATATAAAATAAACCCACATAAATCATTAGCATTTCTACATGTTACCTACAAAACTTGGCAAAAAAGAGATAGAAAAGAGAAATTACATTTAAAATAATTGTAGACAATATAAAATATTTGGGAGTCTACTTGCAAAGACATACCCAGGAACACAATTATAAAACATTATAAAACACCTTCCACACAAATAAAGTCAGATCTAAAGAACTGGAAAAATATCAATAACTCAGGGGCAGGCCAAGCTGATATAATAAAAGTAGCAATTCTACCTAAATTAATTTACTTACTCAGTGTCAAACTAATTAAACTACCAAAGAAATTTTTTATACAGCTGGAAAAAAAAATAACAAAATTCATCTGGAAGAAGAAAAGGTCAAGAATATCAAGGGAAATAATGGGAAAAAATTCAAAGGAAGATGGTCCAATCATACCAGATCTAAAAAATATTGTAAAGCAACAATTATCAAAACTATTTAGTACCAGCTAAGAAATAGAGTGATGGATCAGTGGAATAGATTAGGTACACAAGAAACAATAATAACTCTATTGTTTGATAAACACAAAGACTCCAGTTTCTTGGATAAGAACATACTGTTTGACAAAAACAACTGGGAAAACTGGAAAGTAGTACATCAGAAACTAGACATAGAACAACATCTCACACTTTATACCAAGATGAGATAAAAATGGGCACATGATTTAGACATAAAGGGTGATAGTATAAGCAAATTAGGAGAGCAAGGCATAGTTTACCTGTCAGATGTACAGAGAATGGAAGAATTCATGAACAAAAAAGAGATAGATAACATTATGAAACACAAAATGGATAATATTTATTTCATTAAATTAAAAGCTTTGTACAAACCAATGCAACAAAGATGAAAAGGAAAGCAGAAAGATAGGAAATTTTTTTTTACATCCAGTGTTTCTGATAAAGGTCTCATTTTTAAAATATATAGTCAAATTTCTAAGAATACAAGTCATTCCCCAACTGATAAATGATTAAAGGATATGAACAGCCAGTTTTCAGATGAAGAAATTAAAGCTCTCTATAGTCATACAAAAAATGCTCTAAATGACTATTGCTTAGAGAAATGCAAATTAAAACAACTCTGAGGTACCACTCCACACCTGTCAGATTGGCTAACATAAAAGAAAAGGAAAATTAATTTTTTTTATTTTTGGAGGGGTGGGGAGGCAGGGCAATTGGGGTTAAATGACTTGCCCAAGGTCACACGGCTAGTAAGTGTTAAGTGTCTGAGGCCAAATTTGAACTCAGGACCTCCTGACTCCAGGGGCAGTGCTCTATTCACTGCACCACCTAGCCACCCCTGACAAGGAAAATTATAAATTTTGGGAAAGATGTGGGAATACTGGGTCACTAATGCATTGTTGGTGGAGTTATGAAGTGATGCAACCATTCTGGATAGCAATCTGAAGGGCGATCAAGCTGTATATACACTTTGATACAGCAACAGTACTACTAGATCTGTATCCCATAGAGATCACAAAAAATGGAAAGGGATCTATATGTACCAAAATATTCATAGCAGCTATTTTTGTATTGGCAAAAAAATGGAAATTTAGGGAATGCCCATCAATTTGGGAATGACTGAACAAGTTGTAGCATATGAATGAAATAGAATGGCTTTTGTACTACAAGGGATGATAAGCAAGTGAATTTCAGAAAAACCTGGAAAGATTGACATGAACTGATGCTGAATGAAGTGAGAAGAATCAAGACAACATTGTACACAGTAACAACAATATTTTGTAATGATTAATTACGATTGACTTAGTTCTTCTCAGCAATATAAAGATTTAAGATGAGTCCAAAAGATTCATGATGTAAAATTCTATCCATATCCAGAGAATGAACCAGAGAGTGTGAATGCAAATTGAAGCATACTATTTTCAGCTTTTTCTTTTTGACTTTTCCCTTTTGTTCTCCTTCTTTCACAACATGACTAATGTGAAAATGTTTACATGATTACAGTATAACCTCTATCAGATTATTTGACATATTGTGGAGCATGGATAGGAGAGAGGGAGAGAGAAAAAAATCTGAAACTCAAAATCTTATAGACAATTAATGCTAAAATTACATGTAAATGGAAAAAAATAAAATACATACTATTTACCAAAAAAGAAGAAAGAAGGAAACAAAGGACAGACAACTATACTGGGTGCATTAAATCCTATAGTCTTTTTCCTAGTCACAGAATTACACAATTGAAACAGACTTTGCAAGTCACCTAGTCCAACCTCAATTCAAATAATTTATCCTATCCACAACAGCCCTAAGTGATCAACCAACCTCTGCTTAAACATATTGCCTGACAAGGATCTTACTTCCCCTTACCTTCTTTATTCCTATTTTGAGCAATTCCTATCGTTGGGATGCTTTTCTTTATGTTAACCTTAAATCATCCTCATTATAAAATCCAGAAAGATCTTAGTTCTACCATCCAAGGCAGTGTCCTCATCGTTCTTCATTTCTCTATGTTGATTACCCATTCCTGAATATACCCATTCATTGACTTTAGAAACACATTGAAATGGATTACTATCATTTCTAACAATTCCTAGGTAAACCAGTAAATTTATCACTAGGACAAAAGTCAGTGAGACCTGAGTTCAAATCTAGTCCCTGACCCTCACTAGCTTTGGGGCTCTGGGCAAGTCATTAGCTTCTATATGCCTCAATTTTCTCAATTATAAGATGCAGATAATAATAGCATTTGCCTCCAACGGTTGTTGTGGGGATCACATGAGAAAATATTTATAAAGTGCTTGCACAGTGCATGGCACATAGTAGGTGTTTCATAAATCCTTCCTTCTTTCCTTTCTTTTCTCATTAATTCTTCAGCTTCTTCCCAAACTGTTAACATGACTTTTTTTCCAAAGATCTCTCATAGTTTTATTCTCTTTTTTATGGGTCTGTTTTCCAGGGATCTCTCTTACATTTTTTCTTCCCTCTCTCTCTCTTCTCTCTTTTGCTAATCTCATTCACTACTACAGATACAACTGAATTCTTTAAGGATGATCCACACAGATCTACATCTCTGATGGTAAATTCTTTCCTTAATTTAAGATCTATACTTGCAACTTCCAGTGTGACATCCCTACCATCATGTTTCACCAACACCCCAAGTGCAACATATCCCCCCTCAAATGAGCTTATTATCTTTCCTGCTTAACCTTAATTTCTTTCTACCTTCACTGTTTCTGTTATGAAACTACCATCCCCCATGATTGTATATGAAGAGAAAGTCAAAGTTAACATTAGGGTTTAATCAACTACCAAGTCCTGTTGATTCTATTATCACAGTATTTTCATACCCATTCCCTCCTCATGATTCCCACTGCCCTTATTACCTCCTAGTATCGTAATTGTCTCTGAAAAAGACTCTTTACTGTCATTCTTTCTCCCTTGTCAATTAGTCCTTCACTACAATACAATTCTTATACATATATCTGACTTTCATTTAGCTGTTCAGATTCCTTCAATAATTTCCACCAACTTTTACCCAGTAGAATTCACTTTTAGCCTGACATTCAAGATTTTCCATAGTCTGACCCTATTCTAACTTTTTAATTTTACCTTATATCACTTCACACCATGAATTTTATGTTCCAGCCAAACCCCACCATTAATCCTCTGTTTGCCACAATTTCATACCACTCTTTATAGCTGGGATAACCTTCTTTTCATGAGGCTGCTTATGGAATTCCTACCTGGCCTTGAAAGTTCACCTCAAGGTGATGAGTCAAGGAGATTTTCCATAATTTCTGTCTTCCCCTCTCATGATCACCACAGTCAATAATGACTTTTGTTTGCTCTTTTACATACACTTGTTTGTATTTCTATATTAGTTTCCCAAGTATATGCTATTGGTCCCATTATGCCATAACTGGTTCCTATGAACTCAGGAAGATAATATCTGTAGTTTTATCTAAGCTTTGCATATCTATCTCCCAATGGTAAGAATAGTATTCCACATGCTTTAGGCATTTAATCAGTTAATGTTCATTAAATTCAGCAAATATTCTCTGGTTATCAAAAGAAATAATGAAGGAGATGAGAAAACCACTTTAGTAATTTTGTTAAATCTGTTGCTGTTGACAAGACACAGAATACAATTTAACTTCAACCCCAAAGGCAGACTTCAAAAAATGTAACAGATTGACATAAAAGATCCAAGAGGCGTTTATGAAGGAAGGAGAGCCAGGTCAGGATTTCCCTGCTAGGCTAAGACTTGAATTTTATACAGTATTAAAGAGGAGAGTCATTGAAGGTTTTTGAGCTGATGAGTATCACAATATAATCAGTACTTTGAAAAGATTAATCTGGCAAGATAAACTGGAAAGAGGAGAGACTAGAGTCTAAGTTGAAAATTGTTGTAATAGTCCAAGGAGACCAATTACATTGATAAAAGGCCTTAAAGTTGGTGGCAGAGATTGTAAAGTAAATAGGAGATGTAAAAGGTATCTCAAAAGAAAAATTGATAGAATTTTGGTGACTGGTTGGATTGGGGTAAGAGTGAACAATGTGTCAAACCTGAATCAGATTTTAAGCTTGGGAAATTGTGAGAATGATGGGGCCATTAGCAGGGAAGTCAGTTTGGGGAATAACACAAGTTCCATTTCAGGTATGTTGACTTAGAGTTACTGGCAAGCTATCCTATTTGAAATGTCATCAAAAACTGACAGAGCTAAAGACAGAGATATTGGAGTAATCAGCCTGGGGATCATGCCTGAAGCCATTTAAGGGGATGGAAGTCTCTAAGAGACACAGTCTATAGAGAAAAAGCTCCAAGAGTAAACCTTGGGGGCTGTCCCCATATAAGAGGTAGGAGGAGAAAGAAGAGCTATTGAAGGAGACATGGAATAAAGTTATTTTTCATTAACTGCCCAACCACTCTATATTGTTGTGGGCAGGTGGATTGAAGATAAAAATAAGTTGTTCGATTATATGTACTGATTTTGTCAAAACTGGAACTAAATGTTGATTTTTTTAAACTTAGAAATGGCCTTGGATTTTGTTTTGTTTCTTTAGACATGAGCTCTTCAAAATGAAACAAAAGTTGCCTTTCATGCAATAAGTTTGGGGGGCTTTGGTTTTTTTCCTCTTGAAATAATGTTATTATTTCAAAAAATATTATAATACCTAGCCAAGAGAGTTTTTTTTCTATGTTTCTTATCTTCTTTTATTGTACTATAAGCTTGGAGGCAGGTAGGACAGCTTGGTGACAGAATAGAATGACGACTGGACTTAAAATCAGGAAGAGTCATCTTTATGAGTTCAAATCCAGCCTTATACACTTAATTAAGCTATATAGCCCTGGACAAGTCACTTAACCCTGTTCGCCTCAGTTCCTCATTTGTGAAATGAACTAGAAAAGGAAATGACAAGCCACTCCTATATCTCTGCCAAGAAAACCCCAAAACAGGGTCATGAAGAGTCATATAAGACTGAAACAACTGAACACTGGAGACAGATACTGAATGGGTCTTTGCAACCTCTCACCTTATAGGGTCATACAACAGACATTTTAGCAACATTATTCAAGATTAATTACAAGTAGAATTCATTCTGTATAATATACATTATATCCAAAATTTTGGTATAAAAGCCTGTCTAAAAGGTCATATCATACTTTGGTGGTTAAACCCCTCAACTAGGAATCAAAAGGTCAGGTTCTGTGGTTGACCCACCTTGTATTTAGCTATATATCCATTTGAGGAGGAAAAAATGAATTTGTTTGTCTTTATGATTTCTGACATCTACATACTTCTAAAAATCTGTAGTTCAATTTTCACTCTTTATATAAATGTTGAACATAAGACACTTAGTCACTTAACTCACTCTCTTCTTATATAAAAGAGAAATAATCTTGGGCCCCAATCTTAATATTTTTGTTAAATGCTATTTTAAGTTTAAAAAAAATAAGACTATATCTTTAAAAAATAATTAGCAAAGTAATTTCAACTTTGTCTCTGGAATTTAATGATAGCCAATGGATACTGGAAATGGAGGCAAAGGAAGACATAATAGTAGAGATGTGAAAGTCTGGTAGGGATAAAAGAAATAAAATATCAGAAAAAGGGTTTGATTTTTATATGTTTCATTTCCAAAAAAAAAAAACTTTCCAAAAAGACATAGTTTTACAGTGGTTTGTGAGAATGATAAAATATCTAAGGCATGGTGATTATTTATTGTCTCCTGGGCTTTAATTTCCAGAAATGATTCCCATGAACAGCCATTTTATCTAAACATATTTTCTATAGTATATGGTATAATGCCTACAAGCTGAGAACAAGTATCTAGAACAAATGTAAAAGTAAAATTATTTTTTGCCTCTAGGGGGCAGTACTATTTTTTAACAGAAAGACTTCCTTTGCTTATGGGTTTGTTTTTTGTTGACTTTTAATGTAAAGATTACTAAAAACACTTCTCTCTTCTTGAGTAACGTTTAAAGCACAAAGTAGAGTAGGTATGTAGGTAACAGTGTCCATTTATTCCCATACATATTACACGTTTGTTGTTGGATTTCAAAGTAAAGTTGGAAACCAAATTGTCTTGGTTCTTGACCTTGTCCAAGGTACTACTGACCTTGAGATCCATAAAGGTGTTTATAGTTTCGTGTGTCACCAAAATTTTAATCATTTCCTAAGTTAAATTGGCAAGTTTGCTATTATACTTTATACTCTGAACTACATTTTAAAAGTAATATAACAAACATTAATTTTATAAGCAAATGAAGTTATACATAATACATTTGAATACTATTAAGCTGACAAGGATTTTTGATTTGCCAAGAGTACTTTCTGTTTCTACAGAGCTGCATATATTTTCCTTTTCTAAAATAAAATTTTCAATTTAAAAACAGGAAAAATTTGTAATCTTTTTCTTAATCTCAAAATTGCTTGCAATTGTACACCTCCATTAATGGAATAGGAGGTAGAATGAGAAGGGAACTAAGAGAGACTGATAGCAGCAATACCATAGAGCATTTGGGGATGAGAATGGGAGGTCTGGGGGAGATAGAGGAGAAGACGTGGGAGGGAGGACCTTAAATTATAGTTGGCTGTGCTAAATATAGGGACAGTTAGGTGGTGCAGTAGATAAATTGCTGGGTTTGGAGTCAGGAAAATCTTAGTTCAAATCCCATCTCAAACACTAGCTATGTGACCCTGGGCAAGTCATTTAACATTGGCTTGCCTCAGTTTCCTCAAGAGTGAAATGAAGATAATAATAGTACCTACCTCCCAGGGTTGTTGGGAAGATCAAGTCCAATACTGAGTGCAAGGCATTTAGGACTGTGCCTGTCACATAGTAAATACTATATAAATGTTAGCTATCACCATTACTATTAAAGACAATTGTGATTAGTGTAAAGATACTTTGAGTCATTTGGAGGAAAGACTGCCAAGTCTTAAGTAAAAGCAATATAGATTAATAGAGTACTGGTCTTGGAGACAAAAGACATGGGTTTGAATTCTACCTACCTCAGCTGTATGGTTAAGGGCATGTCACCTCACTTCTGAGAGCCCTATTCTCATCATCTGCAATATGGAGATAGATTTGCACTCAGAGTACTTTCATAGGAGGTTCTTAGCAAACCTTAAAACACTGTATGAATGTGGCTTAGCATTAAAGAGCATAATTCTTTCCTTTAGTCTGGGAGGATGCTAATATGGTTTGCCTTCATCTGTCCTCTCTGCCCTGGCCAAGGTACTTAGTATGTCAGCTAAGAGTCCTCAAAATCACTATCTATTAAATATTTACTTCTGTTTGGGGAAATACACTAGTAGCAACATGCTCAACATAATTAGCTTCCTCAAATTTTAAGATTAATACAATTGGAAACACCTTGTACTTTGGCAGATCTGTGGGTACTCTTTCTAACCATGAAACTCAAAAAACTCATCCTTTTCAATATCTTCCCATAAACTCACCCCAGGGGTGGGGATATTTTCCTCCATATCTCTTAACACCAAATACACATAAATCCTTTTTATCTAAGATAGTCACCAATTCAATCTGCAAAGATCATCCTTATGATAATCATTTACATTTTCCTAAATAAGGGCAGAATTTGACCACAGGAACTAGCTGCCATAGCTGCCAATGGTTGTAGTCAAGACTTAACGATAGGGTTAAGAATGAGAGAGGGAGAGAAAGAGAGATTGCCATCCCACTTAATCTTTTTCATCAGTTGGAATCCATTGCTTTTTTTTTTTTTAGTTTGATAGAACAATAAGACAGAGAAACACTACTTTCAATGTTCAGTCATCTTACACTAGTTTAATTGTGGGGGATGGGAAAGGGAGAAGTATAAAATGCAAACATCCCTTGTCTCACAGGGGTAAAAATCATTCCTGTACTACACATGCTGTAGGCACACATACACTTTCTTTTATTACCTTGACCCCCAAATAACACTAAATAAATGCACCTTTCTCCATCTGTAAGTCAACCAAACTCTTTATGTGTACTTTACCAAAAAGTCTAGTGTTTCCTGAGCTAGATACTCAATTCTTGTCTTTAGAATAATTTTCAGAAGCACTGATTTCATCATTTTGTCATGCAATCCATTTTAGTGCTCAAAAACTGTGGCAGTGGCTAAATATCAGTGTTTTGTTTTGTTTTCCCAAATGAGGAAGTAATTTGATTTGCATAAGCAAAAATAGAGACCTCAAAAGGTTCTATAATTTTTATTTAGTTTTTGGGGAAAGATGATCTGAGCTACTTGAATTTTCCATTCATGGAAAACTGTGACTAAGAGTAATGGAACTTAGCAATTCAGTTTCTTGAGCTCTACTATTAACTCTTGATTCTACTAGGTCTTGGTTAACTACATGAGTATTCTTTTCCTGGTAGATAGATCTATGTACTCATGAAAAAAAATGATAAAATTGAACAAACTTTCCCATGTTTTTATCGTTTCCTACCTCAGTCTCAAATATGTGTGTCAACAACTAAATTCTAGAAAGATTTTATGAGATTGATCACTGGATGGTTTTATGTCAATCACAGGATTTTTGCATCCATTTTGACAGGTTAAAAATCCTAGATTCAAAAACCCACACCAAATTTACTACTCAATCAAAAGTGACACCTCGGAATTCTTAGCATAGCAATACAGTGTATTTTTTTTAAGATAACTCACTTAGGTATATAATGTGTTAACTACTTCTTCCATTTTTTCTTTTTTTAAAAAAAAGTAAGAAAACATAACTTTAAGCTTTGTCATCTAACTCTAGAAGCTAAAGGTGGAATACTACCAATATTGCTGATATATGTTTTCTCAATGTATAGGTGATGCAGATACATAAGTTAATTGTTATTCCTACTGATAGAACAGGGACCTTGGTTGTTTTTTGTTTTGTTTTGGGTTTTTTTTTATCTTTTTAGATAAAGATTTCTTGCATATCTTGGTCTAGTTGTGAAACACATTCAAAAGTGCACTTGCAGCAGACTGCTTTCTGAAAGCAAAGCTGCAGAGTGTTCATCTTGGACAATTAATCAAAACCTAGAATTGCAGAACCAGCTGCAAAAGCTTCATTTGTTACTGATGCTTTTGTGAACTAGGAAAACAGTGGGGTGACGTGATCCAACCCAATGACATCTTCTTGCTCTACTAATCCGGACTTAGCAGTCATTAACTTTGATTTGCTGGTTTTCTCTATTTTTTAAGTGTCCCACAGCTAAAACATGGTTTACTCACCACAGTACTGCCCATATACCTACCCACTACCCCTACCAGGAGAAAAAAAAACAAAAAACAAAAAACTACTGGTTCCTATGCAGCTATTCTACAGAAAGTTGAGGGGAATAGAAGGCTATATGAATGAAGGACCTTTTGAAATGAAGCCTGATTCACAAGTGTGCACACCAACCACAGTAATCAACTGAATGACAGCGTTAGGAAAGGAATCATCTGCAAATGCATGCCTCACAGAAGGGAGCACATCAAAGTACAAACAAAAAGAAAGACAGGTACAAGCAAAGGAGGCAAAAGAGATCAGAGAAGAGTACATACCTGAGAAATTCTTCTGTTAAAAAAAAAAAAGGTTTTCACGAGAAGAGAGTATCCCCCTCTCTCCTTTGCAGGAAAATCACTCACAACCCTGCTCTTGTTTCTCCTTCTCTTTACTTAGCGACAAATGGCTAGTACCAAGCAAGAAGCTTGCTCCCCAGTGATTCGTCTCAAGTGCAATCAGGCATGCTGTTAGTCTGCAAGGGTATCTGTTCTTGTAGATTCAATCGTGCTCGGAGGCAGCATCCAATTCAATTTCACAACTTAGCTACTGGCCCCAAACTACCTCTGGCTTCTATTGCCGACTCTAGCTGGCAGCTCCTTTCTCCTCCCTTGCTCCAGGAGGACAAGATGGGGAGCCCATCAGCGCTTCTGCTTAGGAGGAGACACCACCACTCCGCTACATCAACAACTGAGTAGCAGAAGGCTCTTGGTGCGCTGTGGGCTGGCAACTTCACACATCACTGTTCCCCCGCCACTGCTTGTGAATGCAGCACTGACTGCATTCGCCCTAGCCCTCCTCTGGAAGGGAACAGCGCGGTGGCGGCGGATGCTGCTGCTGCTGCTGCTGCTGCTGCTGCTGCTGCTGCTGCTGCTGCTGCTGCTGGACACACAGACCCAGGGGAAGAGACTGAGAAATTTGGGGGGGGGGGAAAAGTCCTTGCTCCCTGTGTGGTTATCACAAGTGATGCAGGTACCAAGCTTTGGCGGCTGTTATCTTTGGTCACCATACGGATAAGTTGGCGGGGGCGAGGGAGAGCACAGCTTCGCATCTGCGGAGGGAAGGCGGGTTGCTAGCGCCACTCGTAACCTAACCTTTCTGTCCCATAACTCTAGTGGTGGCACTGGCCTCTCCAGTTTTCTACTTAGTCACATCAGCAGTTGGTCATTTCGGTAACAGGGCTGAAGGATAATTTAATGATCACCGTTTTGAATTTAATGGGGCTTTCATTTCATGGAGGGGGGAGGGGGGAGAGGAGTACAATGCATTTAAATGAGGTACGTTTTCCAATTAGCCCCTGAGAGGCAGCCGATAGGACTAAGGGTCTGGGAAGGGAGGTACGGAAATCCCATCCCAAGGGATCTGGCTGTTAAATATTCTAAGGGACCCTTTCGTCATGGTTTCCAGACTACCAAGTTTAAAAATTACCAGAGCAAAAGGGAAAACGAACATGAAACATTCCTTTTAAGCTAAGAATCAGGGTCAAAACTTAGAAAACCCATGGTTCCCTACATGGGAAAAAAAAAAGTTCTAAAACATGACGATAGCATTGTTCCCTCTTCCAGCCCCCCTCAAATTTGGCCAAGAAAAGTAATCCATCTTTCCCACCTTACAACAGCAAAACACATTACCCAGCTCTCTTCCCTAACCAGTCTAAGAAAAAAAAAGTGTTAGATTTTATAATAAACCTTTAAAGTCTCTCTGTTACACATTTAAACCCCTGATCTAGTCTAAAGGGGAAAAAAATAGTACTATATTTCTCAGTGGTGAGAACATAATATTTTTTCTTTTTCTCATTGTTTAGGAAATCTAAGGATACTTCACATTACAGAAATTCAGCTACATAACAGATGATGACCAGGATATACAAAAATTAAATATAACTCTCCATTCAGTATTAAAACAATTTCACATAAATCATTACACTGTTTGGTAGAATTACTTATGTATTTTGCTTGAAAACAGCGATTACAACAGTATTATTCATTATATGATCAGACCTGGATGTTGATTAATAGTTAACTTGAATTCAGTGGTGTTGTGTTTTTTCCAGTTCACAGTAATCCATATGTACAAACTCTGTCCAAAAAAAAAAAAAAGCCATACATTAAGCCTATAAAGTTAAAATTTAAAAATCTCCTAAACTGAGATCGATTTATATGCCAGGTAGGCACAACTGAACCCTACCCAGATCTTGTTCTCAGCAGCAGCTAAAACCTACAGCAGCCAAGCCTACCCCAGCCTGCTGTTTAAGGAACTGCTAATGGGCTAAAGCAGCTGCTCACGGTCTAACAAGCAGCAACAGGGGGTCAGAACTTGAACTGGTGTGATCTCCACCTTTAGCAGCCACTTAAGCAGAATGCTAGGGGAAGCTCTGCTGCCCCTTGGCTGTAGCTACTGGGAGCAGCACTGCAATCACAACAACAGGAGGACTTTGGACCTATTGGACTTACGCTGTGAGTATCAATTCAAGTTTTGGAAAGAAAAATGATAGTCAACTTCCATATAACCAGACTGACTTTTGCCTTTCCAGTATGCAGGGTGTCCCAAAATCTTCAGTCTGCTTTTAAGTTAAAGGGGCTGTTGGTGGGGCAGTAGATAGAGTACCTAACCCAGAGTCGGGAAGACTCATCTTGCTTGGTTCAAATATGACCTCAGACACTTAATAGCTGTGTGACCCTGAGCAACTCACTTAACCCTGTTTGCCTCAGTTTCCTCATCTGTATAATGAGTTGGAAAAGGAAGCGGCAAACTGCTCCAGTATCTTTGGCAAGAAAACCCCAAATGGGGTCACAAACTGTCAAGGATGACTGAACAGAAAAGCTATAAAAGCTTAAAATTGTCTAACAGATTTAAATAATATTATTTAATACATTATAAATGTAAATGAATTTGATAGTCATTTAAGCTACTAATGCTTAATAGTGCACTATGACCTTTGGAACATGCAGTATGAAGAACAGGCCATTAAATAAACACCATACCTAACATGGTACAGTAGAAAGAGCATTAACTTTAAAGCCAAGGAATTTGATTCAAATCTCACCTGTGAGTCTTACTACCTTATGTGACCTGGGGCAAGTACATTTATACTTTCTGGGCCTCCATCTTATCATTTTTAAATGAGGGGTTGGACTAGATCTATGGTGGTATTATATCACAAATATGGACAAATAGCACATGTGTTATCTGGTCAAAACATAGTTCTAGGTATCAAATAACACTTTGCCCCCAAGTCCTTAGATGGATCCCATGAATGTATCATTGTGCTCATTTCCTCCATTCATGTAGATCACAACCTCCATGCCATTTCATTGTGTATGGGTTTTGGTCCATACTTTTTTGTAACCTTCATTAAGGTAATAATCAGACACCTCAATATGTCATAGAAGTGACTCGGGCTTCTTGAAGACTATGCCAAAAGAGTACAAAGTACATGCTCTGACGATCCTAGATAAAAGCTACAAAGGCTTTAGGTACAATTCTTGTGATGGATGGACTATATTTGTCCAAGCACCAGCCTAGATAAATTCAAGGAACCTCATCACCAGATGTAGGAAGTGATGAATTGTTTGGCTGCAGCAACTCTCAGAGACCATCTAAGTTATCTGTAACTTTTGTTGTCATCTGCATAGAAGTTGGGGATAGGGAGAAATACTATGCCTAGATACTTATCTTCAAATTATTGAAGAAATCTTTATGTACATCTTTCATAGATACATTCTTGTAGGTATCTTAATATACTTAGGATAGAAATGTACTTTTTAAAAATTTGATTTATTCATTTAATTATTTTTTGTCCATATCTGTAATTTAGACAGTTTAAACAGTTTTTGTCCTGGAAACTCCCCACAGTAATACATATTGGCAATTCGTAATTAACATATAGTCTTAGATAAGTTCTTAAATCTTTTTTGTATTATGGACCCCTCTGCCAATCTAGTGAAACTCTTCTCAGAATATATGTTTTTAAATGCATAAAGGATACATAGGATTAGAAATGAAACCAAAGATTCTTTAAAGAATAAAGATGTATTTTTTTTTCTATCGAGGTTCATGGACACACCTGAAATCAATTCATGGGCCGCTTAAGGGTCCACTAACCCTTAGATTTGCCTTGGGTAGTGAGAGATTAACTGACCATTGGACAGTTAGCATGTCAGAGACTGGACAGAAATCCAGCTCTCCTGTGTTCTCAGGCTAAGCCTCTGTCTCCTGCATCATGCTGCCTCTCTATAATTTTCTACCTATCGATAGAAATTCAAAACAAATCAATAAAGGTAACAAGATCCTTTCATAAGCAGGCCATATGACTTGCACATGGTAGAATTCTGAAGATCAGAGATCCAAGAGGGTATAATAATCAAGCTCCAATTCAAATGCTTCTGGATAAAAGGAATTTTTGTTTCAGTGAAAGACAGTGTGACACAAAGGACTGTCAAAAAAAAGTTTCAATTTTTCCAAATTGGAAAATAAAAACAAAGAGACCTAGGAAGCAAATTCTTCAAAGACAATTTTTGTGTTCTAATTAAGGTCCTTTTTGGTTTTAATGATCAAACTTCTGGTGATAACCATGGAAAAATTTCACCATGGAAATTATTTACATCTCAAAAAGCTATTGAAATTGTTAGTGCTAAATAATATCTGATTGCTAATAAAACATGTCACTCCTAGAAAGAAGACACTTTGACTACAGAGTCATTAAAATTCCCCCAAAGAACTTGCTTACATGGAGGAGGATTTGTCTGATGAAAATCTGGTTTAAATTATATGAGTTACCTACAGCCATAAATAGTAGAGCATCTAAAATAACTATAAATTTGAATCAACAGCTGATACCCTTCAGTTTTGGCCAGTGATTCCCTAAACCTTTTGATGCGGTGTTTTGAAAAGAGCTTTTCAAAAACTGATTCATTTCATTAGTTATCATACATGTAAAAATCAGGGATACCTTCTTAGTTCCCATTCATAGCACAGCATTGAACATAAAGGAGGGGTTTAATAATTACTTGCTGATTAAATAATCAATACTGGTAAATTCTGACATGTGTTTTCCCTGTCTGGATGATACTGGTAACTGTATCTGGAGTACTAAAGCTAATGTTGTTCCACCTCATTCTCATGAAACAATACTTACTAGCCCCTACCATCAGCCTGATCCCTCTATTAGCTAGACTTTCTTCTCTTTAAAACTATGTGCATACTAACTTATCTGTTAATATTTTAAATCAACCCAAGAAAATACAACATCCTTGAAGGCAAGATTTATTTTTCATTTGTCTATGTTTAGATTGGATATGTTCTGACCCAATTATACTTTGGATAAAAGAATACCAAGGTTTCTCAGGAAGGTCATTTTATTAGTTGATGAGTTGGGACTGGTCCAAAGAATACCATGTCAAAGTGATCTTCCTAGCAGAATTCAACAGCTAGCTTTAAGAAATAGAAGTTCAGAAAAAGTGAACATATCAAACTTTTGCAAACTAAATCTCATTTTGAATCATTCTGCCTCCTATCTCAAGGAACTCATCACCTACCCAGATCATTAGCTGTATGTGTTTCCACGAAAAATGTAACGGAAGAATGAAATATCAAGATATTTGAGGTAAAAATTATGACTTCACCTAAAATAGCCAGCTATTTGTCTAGCTCTGTGTAAACAGATACCCAAGGGGGACAAATGTCAGGGAATAAACCATATGGTACAGTTTGGAAAAGCCTGCCTGATGCATTTCTATAATAAGTAATACCTTTAAGCTGGTTTCAAAGCAAATGCTTGTGATGAAATTGTAGGTCAACATTTTTACCGTTACATGTTAGTTTTCAAAGACCAAAAATTAGGATCATTGGCTCTAAATTCATCTCTGGCTTACCAGCTGTCAGGGTCTTAATGGCAAATGGTTGAAATGCAATGTAGTCAATGTAATCTAGAAAGATATTGGTATTAAGAGACATCTGTGTTCAAACACTACCTTTAACGCTTACTGTGTAACCACCCACAAGTTGCTTAACATCTCTGAACCTATTTATTGTCAAATGAGGAAAACACTTGTAGTCCATCTCATGGGGTTTTTGTAAGGTTCAGATGAAATCATGTACACAAAGCATTATACGTTACTTTAATCTCACCCTTTCACTCTACCTCGAAAGTTATCATTTAAAATGATCCTGATAAATGAAACCTTATCTCATTTAAGGCATTTTAGCTACCAAATTTGAATTACATAAACATAAATGCATCACATATATGATTGTCTGATTGGAGCACATAGCCAGAGAATTTGTGAGAAAGACCAAAGTCATTGGCTCAGTTCCTATGTGAACCAAGCCACTTTCACAGGCCCCTAGTCAGAGCTATTACCCTTCATTTTGGGCTGGCTATTTTATAAACCTTTTAACCTTTGTTACCATGTGGATCCTACAAGAGCAGAAGGAGGAATAAAAGTAAATCTGTCACTGCTATTGGAGAAACTAAAAAAATACACAGACCTTAATCATAATGGATTCTTTAATATCTTTAGATGCAGTATTTAGTCCCAAGTGTGAATCCTTCTTCAGTCAGTAATTGTGTGGCTTACGGCAAGTCACTTTATCTCTTTCACATTCAGTTTTGACACTTGGAAAATGCACTCACATCAAAGGGTTGTTGAGAGGATTAAATGAAATGACATCTGTAAAATGCTTTACAACCTTTAACTCCATATACAGGAGACCCCAAATATCTTAGTGCAATTTTCTGCCTACAGAGCTTAAAAGTACATCATGGTTTTATGGGCATCTTATATGAATATTACCTATTATTATATTTTAAAAAGCTTAAGCCAGTATGTTGCCATAATAATTAATGCTCACCAAAAGCAGTAGCAAAGATTTTAAAGATTACCTTCCTCAATAAGAAAAGTTTATTAAAGTAAGTCAAGTGGAAGGTCACGGAAGCATACTTGGTAAACAGTGTGATACTTCTATGGCCCAGTGATTTCGTTAATATGGATCCTTGGTACAACAGATATATAAAGCATTTATTTGCAACGCACTGGGGATATGAAGAAGAAACAGTATCTTCAAGGAACTTATATTCTACTGAGAGATATCTTCTAACCCTTTCACTAATAAAGACTACAACCACTTCATGACTTTTTGTGCTATCTTCATAGTTGTCACCAAAGAGTTCATCACCCTTCAGTGGAGCTACTGGTGAGCTTCTGTGAATTCAACTAGGGAAGCCTCAGATCAGATTTACAATCATCAGGTCAATATCAGTGATACGTTTGGCTCAAGAAATGCACAGTGCTTCTACATCCACCTTTGCATTCTGTTATCCCTCTCATTTTCTTTCATTACATTTATACTCAACATTACAATCAGCCTACAATCAGGAGAATAAAACATTGATACAATTTTTAAAAGGTCTTAAGTAGTGGGGATGGAAGTAATCAATGGATACCTGGTCAATCAAGTCCATCAAATCCCCTTGATAAAAATTATTTTAAAAAATATAAGAAATGTGATGTAAAGTTGTACACATCCCCATGTCCTAATTTGCACATTGTCACAGTATTCACCTCTCAGATAATAATGTGTGCATTTGCTTATGAAAGGATTAAGAAACTAGGTTGAAGACTCACAGAGAGGATTTACCAGAGCTGTAAATCTTCTTTGAGAGAAATTCTGAAATTTAGAGGAGTCATCTTTGCCATCATATGTGCTGCTGAGGGGAGTTGCAAATAGAGATATCTAGGAAAGAACATTGTTTCTCAGAGTTTTCTCTTCCCCTTTTCACTTTCTCTCCTTGGGAGAATAAAGCAAGAATGAAGAGAATTTCTCCTTCCTGCTTACCCCATTGACAATAGTATCTTTTAAGAGAAGCATATGGTGGTGTCCAGTTTTGGAGTCAAGGCAAGTGAAAAAAGTTGAAAACCTAATACATTAAGCAATGGCAGGACCCAGAGTCAAGACTTCTATGTACGATCTCTCCTCATCTCCCTGTCTCTTGTCTCCTGTCTCCCATCTCCCTCCTCTCTATCCCTTTTCCTCTAACTGGAGTTAAACTAAACACACCAGTGGGGATTCATGGACTGTGGGTCCACAGAATACACTGAAACTGGAATAAACATTCCTCAAGGAATCTACTTTGTGAATATAAATTAGGGGTAAGGGGAAGGATACCAGAGGAGGTGCTGCTTAAAATTGCAATGAAAGTACTACATTTGGAGAAATGTCACCGAAAAACTAGTGAATGTCCTTATTCTTTTGTCCCTTATTGTAGACCAAGAAAATTATTAAATATCAAAATTCAAATAATGCTTCTAGTGATATAAACATCCTCTAATTGCATATTCCACTAGATGTTTTACTACCAGAACTTCTATCACTTAATCTTTCCTCAACTCACACTATTGAGTACATGATTACCTTTTTGATAATCTGTTCACATTTATAAGCATAGACTTCAAATTTTGCTTAGCAAAGATATGGCCTCTCTTTAATTTTTACATTGATTTAATAGTTAAACATAAATTATCTAAGTCAGATAAACAATTTTGATAAAGAAATGCCATAGATAAGAGTCTTTTAACCTTTTTTTTTTGGTTGTCATGGAACCCTGTGGCAGTCTGGTGAAGCCTAACAACCCCTTTAAAAAAAGAATTCAGAAACCATAAATTAAGAACCCCTTCCTAACATCACATGCTTATATTCAGGTAAGATGTACAGCAACAAATGGTTCTTAGGATTTCCTTACTTTAAAATTCTGAAAATGTTTTTTCCCCCTTTCCTATCTATGGAAGTTAAGAATAGTAATGTAACTAGGTCTGTCTCCCAAAGAGATGAAAGAAAGAGAAAAAGGACCCATATGTAAAAAAATATTTATAGCAGCTCTTTCTGTGGAGGTAAAGAAATGGACATTGAGGGGAAGACCATCAACTGGGGAATGGATGAACAAGTTGTGATATATGATTGTGATAGAATGACATGGGGAAATGGTTTCAGGAAAACAAATGGCAAATCAGTCCAGTATCTTTGCCAAAAAAAACCACAAAAACAAAAATCCAAATGGGATCACAAAGAGCTAGACACAAGCAAAAAATAACTCAATAATAACAAAGAAAGCAGAACGAGGAGATCATTGAAAGCAGTAACAGCAATATTATAACAATGATCAATTGTGAAAGACTTAGCTACTCTGATCAATACAATGATCTTAGACAATTCCAAAGGACTTATGATAAAAAATTCTCCCCACCTCCAGAGAGAGAATTGATTAATTCCAAGTGCAAACCAAAGTATATATATATATATATATATATATATATATATATATATATATATATATGTTTTTTGCTTTCCTTATTTTCTTTGCTTTTGGCAAGTGCATCATGGTATATTTTACATAACTTCACATGTATGATTGATATCACATTGCTTGCCTTCTGTGGGACGGGGAAGGGGCTGGATTGAGAAAGAGGATTTGGGAACTCAAAAATATTTTTAAAAGAATGTTCTAATTGTTTTTGTAAAGAGAATATAATGAGTGATGGATACCTTGTTAAGAATAATGAGTTTGCTACCAACTAGCTATGTGATCCTGTAAAAGTCACTTTATCTCTCTTGGCCTATGTTTCTTCACCAGTAAAATGAGGTATGTACATTAAATGATATCTAAAGTCCTTTTCAAAAAATGTTATTTTGCCTGTAATTTTCAGATATCATAAAGTCAGCTTCATTTAGGAGACCAGTGTTCTAAAAGCCCTTTCTTGCTGTATTGCTGACTTGTAAAAACAGTAAAAATGACCTATATGGAAATTCTGTCAGCAGCAGATAGGAAAGATAACAACATCCCTGTATGACCTGAAAGGAGTAGAAGCATAGAGATGCTGTCACTTGGCTAGTCCTAAGGAGGGAGCTAATTACCTACTTAGTAGTAATAAAGGGCTCTAGGCAATTGGGAGGCTGCTGATTTTTTTTTTAATTAGCCCACCTCTATCCTGCAAAGGTAAACCAAAAAGCAGAGCAGTCTGTGTATGAAAGTATTTGGTATTGCTTACATAGCCAAGGCAGTACCGGGAAAATACTAGCTTTCTACCATTGTGTATTCTGTGTTTTCTGTGGGTTTGGTAGACACCCTTGGACACCCAAGGCCACATCTCCTGTCTTTGCTCTCTTAGGACACTCAGAACTGCCACTAGTTGTGTCTCTGGGGCTTTGGAAGAAATAACGTGGAAGAGTAATGTTTGCATTAAACAGAAATTCTTGACATTTTTTACATATTATGGATTTTTTTTTCAGCACTCTGGTGAAGCTTATGGATACCTTCTCACAATAAATTTTAAATAAAGTTTTAATAACTGAAGGAAATGTGAAAGGTCAGTGATTAGTGAAAATAAAGATGTCATTTTTTTTTCTAATCCAAGTTCCCTGTAACCTATTTACAGACCCCTCTGAGGGTCCCTGAATCACAGGTTAAGAACCCCGGCATCATTCATTGATGCATAGCAAAGCATGCTAAGAGAACAATTTACATACAACATTGGAAGTCATCAGTGATAATTGTAGTCATAAGTCTTGATGTCAGAGGACTGACAGTGAAGTAGGTCTCCCTTGTCTTGGAAGAAAGGTGGTATTCTATCAGTACATAATGATGCTCTTCTTGTCAGAAGATGGCAATGTGTTGTTTCATTTATATTTCTTTGCTACAAAGGAAGGTTCTTAGGTGCAGTTAGGTTGCATAGTGGATAGAATGCCAGGTCTGGGGTCAGGAAGACTCATCTTCCTGAGTTTGAATATAGCCTCAGACACCTACTAACTATGGGACACCAGGAAAGACACTTAATCTCATTTGCCTCAGTTTCCTCATCTTTAAAAAGGAGCTGGAGAAGGAAATGGCAAACCACTCCAGTATTTCTGCCAAGAAAACCCCAAATGGAATCATAAAGAGTTGGATGCTACTGAAAAATGACTCAACAACAATGATTTTTAGAGAAAAAGAAGTCAGTTTGAAGTGAATATTTCAAAAACAGGAAAAAAATTCAAAATATGTGAAAAGAAAACCTAATTTCCCTCCAGAATTAACTTTCTGCTACGCGTCTAAATATCTTAACTGAAGTAAAGCTTCCTATTAGGTATACATGAAAATAGAGTGGTAAAATATTGACATTAAGAAAACATAATCTCAAACTGAATGTATTCAGTATTTTGAAAAGCTATACTTTTTCCTCATAAGCTTCTAAAAACATAGCCCTCTTTCAGCAGTGGAGACATTTTATTATTCCAATTTCTATCAAATAAGATGGCCAGTTGGTAAGCTTTCTAACATCAATTGTGTCTATATAGCTTATGCATCCCAGCTTTGTGTTTTTTTTTCATTCAAAGCAAAAGCTCTATAGCACATACATAAACCACTTAGTAAATCACAAACAACAAATTCCTTGAAAATGTCTTGCTTTAAGTACTTGTGTCAAAAATATCTCTTTGGAGCATTCAGTTATTTCATACAAATAAATAAATGTTCCCATCCTGTTCCTGACATTTCTCAGGCTAAATAATTCTACACTTTTGAAACCGCAGAGCTCAATAATGCCCTCTTTATAAGAAAGAAAGAGAGGGAGGGAGGGAGGAAGGAAGAAAGGAAGGAAGGAAGGAAGGAAGGAAGGAAGGAAGGAAGGAAGGAAGGAAGGAAGGAAGGAAGGAAGGAAGGAAGGAAGGAAGGAAGGAAGGAAGAAAATAGGCTCGAGTTTAGGCTTTAGACCAATTGTAGCATTGCATGGATGCTATTGGGATCTGTCTCTAAGCTAAATTGTAAAATAAATGAAGGTTGTTTTCAGTGCCTCTTAACTCTTCTTTCTGGTCTCGTCCACTTCCTTCCTTAGGTTTTTGCCTTCTCCTTCTTGTCAGGCTGCTCTAGCTGTCTCAGGAGAGTAAAGCATCTTATGATCAGAACTAACAAGCTTCTAGTTGTGAATCAGTTTAATGTACCAACCAAGAGGAAAAAGAAAGCAATGGAATAAGTCTGATACATTTAGGAGATTTCAGGCAGAGACTAAGACAACTTGGAGAGTTTGTTCATTTGTTTCAGATGAGTCTTTCGGGCAAGCCTTCTTAATCTGCTCTGTTATGACTAAGGGATGTTATTGTACTTCTCATCTTCATTTTTTGGAGGGGAGGGGAAAGGCCTCAAACATTTCATCAGTTGGAAACTCCTGGTTTGGAACTCCCTCCACCAATACAAACCAGCAAGTCATCTGTAACTTAGAGTTTCAGAGAGTTGCTTGAAGCATTAAACTTACTGGGTCACAATAGCCAGAACATGTCAGACCAGCATTGAACTCATGTCTTTCTGACTGTAAGGCTTACCCCCTATGCTTTATGTTATGACAGAGCATTACGATAGTCTGCCTTTCTAGGATGAGAGCTATTTAAAGAGGAGACTGTTTGAAACTCATTCTTGAGGTAAGAGTAGGATGTGGAGATTGGTAATATATAGGCAAATACCTGGTCATATCCTGAAACACAATTAGGCAAGGGAAAGGGGGAGGAGTGGTTAATTGCAGTTCTCTGACCAAATATGAATAGATCTAGGCTCAATTACAGTTGGTACTTTGTATAATAATGCTTCAGTGATAAGGAATCTGCCAGCTTCAAGCATGTAGTAAAGTCTACCTTCTAGTTCAACATGATGCAGTAATAATTGATATTATAATTACAGTCTCTGATGAGACAGTTTTAAAGCCCTACCTCCTTTCCTTCCCTTGGCTACACTGAGAGTTCTGCTGAGAAGTCTAAAAAGAAGCATCTTCTCTTTCACTTAACTTAGAAATAACCTGCTTTTTATTCTTCTAGGACCGGGTATAGATGGCAACCTTTAAAAAAAAGGCAAAGTAGGTTCTTAGTTCTATAAAGCAGCATTATATCTGAAACAGGCTCAATTAGAAGACAATGCTTCATCTCACAAGAATCCAGACTCACTGTCACATCATCTCATCTAACTTCACTTTACAGCTAAAAGGGAAATGTTTTGCCCAAGATCGTACAGGTTGTAAGTGACAGAGTCAGAACTTAAATCCATAGTCTTTATCTCCAGCTCACTACTGCATTTTCTCTCCTACACTACATTTTGTCCTCTGGTCAAAGTCTTTCTAGTTTTCCTGTATGTATACAAGCATGAGTGACAAAGCAATTAATAATTATTATCATCTTGCCTTTCTATAAGATCTTAAAAGTGCTTAACTTCCATTACAATACAAGTACTAACGGTGTAGCACATGATGGGCTCACTTTACCAATACCCATTCTTACAGATAGGGTGGGTATCCAGAGCAAGGAAACTATACCTCCCATCACCCTGAGGGGTTAAGGGTGTCTTTCTTATGACAACTCATAAACCCCAATATGCATACTTCTTCCCATAACTATGGGTTAATATCAATTAGTCAGTTAAACTTGATTAGTTTTTAGAACTAATATTTACCTAGGGGTTTACTTTGATGATACACTTGGCACAAAACATCTCTCTCAAAACCTGTTACACATTCACCCACCAGAATAAACAGCGTATAGGAAATGGAGCTCAAGCTTAGAGATCTTGTGCAGGAAAGAGGATAACTCATATCTCTTATGTGTCATTTTGCTGGAGTCCTCAACATGTCTCCTTATGATATCATATAGCTTCTCTGCTGGGCTTTTTGTAGAACCCTAAATATGTACTTCCTTATTGTATCCAGTCTGGCCTCAGCTCCAATGAAGGCACTTTTGCCAACTGATCCAGGAACACTATTACCAGGAAGCTGATGACAAAGCCCAAATATTCTAGTTCTTCAAAGTTTTCAAGGTCCTCCTCTGGTCAAAGTGGGGAAGCAGAGGCAGATCAAGATACTGATGCCAGAGTTATTTCCTCCCTTCTCAAGCAATTTCTTCTCATGGCTTTGGCTCTTTCTCTCTCTCTCTCTCTCTCTCTCTCTCTCTCTCTCTCTCTCTCTCTCTCTCTCTCTCTGTCTCTCTCTGTCTCTCTCTCTCTGTCTCTCTCTGTCTCTGTCTCTCTCTCTATCTGTCTCTGTCTCTCTGTCTCTCTCTCTCTGTCTCTGTCTCTCTCTGTCTCTCTGTCTCTCTATCTCTCTCTCTGTCTCTGTCTCTCTCTGTCTCTGTCTCTGTCTCTCTCTGTCTCTCTCTCTGTCTCTCTCTCTGTATCTCTGTCTCTCTCTCTGTCTCTCTGTCTCTCTCTCTCTGTCTCTCTGTCTCTCTCTCTCTGTCTCTCTGTCTCTCTCTGTCTCTTTCTCTGTCTCTGTCTCTGTCTCTCTCTGTCTCTGTCTCTCTCTTTCCCTCCCTTCTTTTCTCTCTCCCTCCCTTCCTCTCTCTCCCTCTCTCAACTCATCTGCTGTTTAAACTCTAGATTCTATATTTCATGCATGATCCATCAGAGGTGATAAAATTTCCTAAAATCATCTGAACACTCTTCCTGTACAATATATCTCTAGTTTATCCAATAGCTTTCAAAGATATTTAAACTGTTCAAATTTCTTTTCTGTACTTAGTGTCTATTCTATGATAGTTTGATTCAAAAGATATGTATGTTCTCATCTGGTTAAGGTATCAGAGTGTATGTACTATCTTGACACTTACTTTAAAGCAGAATAGAGTGATTATCTAGGCCAGGGCCGGGTAACCTGTGGCCTGCACAGAACAAATTTCCTTAATAAAAGGATTTGTTCTGTAAAATTTGGAATCAGTCAAAAAGTTGTGCGAAGGACCTAGAAGGTCACATGTGTCCTCAAGGTCAAAGATTTTCCACATCTCGTCTACTCTGCCACTCCCTCACACATTAATAGAATTATTAAATTGAAAGGGATATCATAGGCTATAGAAATCAAATTATATCTGACCAAGAAATTCCTCTACAATTTCCCCAGCAAGGAGTCATCAACTTTGGCTTGAAGGTCTTTAGGGAGAGGGACTATCTGTGACTAGTTTAGGCAGGCCATTCCATCTGTAGATATCCACTTTTTTGCAGTGTTTTTCTTCAATGAAACCAAAAGCTGTGCATCTGAAACTTCCACCCATTGCTTCCAATTCTGCCTTTACAACCACTTTAAATACAAAGAAACTGAGACATAGAAATATTGATCAACTTGCCCAGTGTCACCCACCTAATATACATCAGAGGATAAACTCAGGATTTTAGAGTTAGAAGGTATGATAAATTTGTATTTATAGATAGAAAGGACCTTAACATCACATGATCTAACCTCTATGAAGAAACTGAAGACCAAAAAAAAAAAAAAAGAAAGAAACTGAAGACCAGAGACTCTTTGACTTACCCAGGGTCAAACAGGTAGTGTCAGGAGCTTGCCTTGAACCAAGGTCATCTGATGCCAATGCTGGTGTTCTTTCCATTATAATATACCTTTTTGAGATGTGGGATATGCAGGAGGACTAGCATCTCTGGTATAAGGGGCTCTTTTCAGAGCTTCTCATACACTTTTGATGTCTACCTAGCACTCAGACCTCACCTGCGGCTCCAAAAAGCTATAGCATGAAGTAGTGGCCACACCTGGGTAAAGTGTCTCAGCATATAGGCTAAACCCTCTTGAGGGTAACCGACAGGCCCCAGACCTATTGGTGAGTCAGGGGGATGTCTAGCTCGAGCATGTGAAAACATCCTCCAGCGGAGGATGAGAACAATTTTTCCAACAGCCGTGAAGGCAACTGAAACAGGTGCTGTAAAGTGCTTAGAGCTGTGTCAAACACTGATGACAGTTATCCACTGCATCCCATGCCATGGTCACTCATGCTGACTTTTGTCTTGCTAGTGGACTTCTGGTGGAGTCTGGAAGAGACAGTGAGATTGATGACTTTCTGCAACACTGTCTCACTTAAATCCAATTGACCAAACAAGAAACCACTCCATGATGTCATTGATCCTCTTCAAAAACGAAGGAAAAGCAACCACCATTCTGTTAACCATTTAGATCATCTATTCCTGAGTCCTTGAACTCATGCCTTATGACTGTAAGAAATAACACTGTTGTTTATTCCAAGAATATTTTATTTCTCTTCTATTCTAGTTGATTCCATGGTCTTAATTAAATGGAGTATAAAATCCAAGGGAAGCAACATGGTATTTTGCCTCGGAATCAAGATGAATATATATACATAATATATATTCATAACATTCATGTAAATACAATATAATATATATAAAATACCATGCTGCCTCTCTTGGGTTTTATACTCCATTTAATTAAAACCATGTATGTGTGTATATATATGTGTGTGTGTATATATATGCATGTATATACATATGTATCTCTCACAAGTGTCACTGTGAGATTATGTATCTACCTTTTTTTTGCTTTTTGCAGGGGGGAAGGCAGGGCTATTGGGGTTAAGTAAGTGACTTGCCCAATGTCACATGACTAGGAAGTATTAAGTATGTGAGTCCAGATTTGAACTCAGGTCCTCCTGACTCCAGGGCTGGTGTTCTATTCTCTGTGCTACCTAACCTCCCCGAGATTATATATATGTATATATACATAAATATATACATACATATGAATTCTATAAATTTGAACTAGAGATTTAGCAGTTACAGCTTTGTCAACAGCTTTAAAAGCAAATGTATATGCAGTTTCATGTGCAAACATCTTGTCTTTCTATTCTACTGTGTTATAGAAATGCTTGTTTTATTTCTTAAGTTCAGAATAAATAATTTTAAAATTTAAAACAAATAATTTTAAAAAAAAATAATAAAATACAATTTTAATACCAGCTAAAAGTTATACAAAGTGTTTCAAAAGTCTTAGTGTGGTTTTAAAATTGCCCTAAGACTTTTGGAATACCCCATAAAGCACTTTACAAATGTTAATGTGATTTATATACATTATCTCATTTTATCCTTATGAAAGCTCTGTGGGACCAATACTACAGGTGTAATTATCTCTATTTTATCAATGTCCATGGCCAAACAACTGATGTTAGAGGCAGGATTCGGACCCAGTCCCCTCCAGATTCTTGGTCCAGAACTCTTTCCACTACGCTGCATGGTCCCATTTACCACTTTGCAATGTGAGGAGTCAGCCGGTCAGTGGCTGTAGGAGTGGGTACTGAAATACAAGAACATCTGTTTCAGAAAAGATATTTCATCTGGGAAAGTCCTCTGGGTATAGGGTGCAATTAGAAGTATAATCAGTCCCATCAGGTTTGAAGGGGATGAGTTAGGGGGAAGAATAAAGTGATAAGTGATTGTTTTTGTGGGATAGTCATTAGCTGGGTATAAAGAGACCAAAGGAGATCTGGATTTAAATATACCCTCATACACTAGTTGCATGTCCATAGGGTAAATCACCATAATCTCTCTTTGACCCCAGTTTTCACATGGGTAAAATTGGAGTAATATCTATTGCACTTACCATATGTGGACATTGCAAAAGTCAAATGTGTAAATGTATGTTAAACACTTTTCAAACTCTGATGTACTACTGCAAAACCAGTTATTCTTATCAACATAATAATACTATGATAGCTTATGCTTACATCATGTCTTATATTAATAAATATAATTTGGCAATCAGAAGAACTGTGAAATGACAAAAATAATTATTTTTTTTAATGCGGTACCCAGGAGTAGGAGAGAAGTTTGATTCAAAGAATCATAGGAGTGTAATTTTGAAAGGGAGACAGAGGCAGCAAGCACATTGTGGGTCAGAAGCCTGGGATTTGAGTGCACAGGTCCCATCTTTGCTATACACAAATGTTAGCCAATTTGTTAGTGCAAATTATTACTTGTTGCGTGAGCTGTCTCATAAAAGTCCTCCATTTTATAGATGGAGAAACCAAGATGGAGAGGCCAAGAGAGGTCAAGTATTTTGCTCAAAGTTACACAGGAGCAGGAACTCCTGGAGCTGGAACTAAAAAACTGGTCTTCTTACTCTGCCCAGTGTTTTCACAGTGGTGTCATCATTCTTAGAGAACTTAACCCTTTGAAGCACCACACTTCTTTCTGAGAGCCCCACTGTCCTGATTGGTAAGTGGTTCACATGGCCCTCTACAACTTAGCTGTCTGGCACTATGCTTTATTCCCTAGCCATGCTCCTCATCTGCCATCCTGCCTTTGAGTCCCTATATACTCTGAAAAATGTGTCCTGATTAATCAAATCACTGCTTCCATTGCTACCTGAAAGGCTGTGTATCCAGTCCCCTAAAGCTTCATGCATCATCCTTGTGACTTTTTAAACCACTAACCTCTTTCTCTAGTCACCTCTTTCCTTTTATCTCCCCCATTAGAACATATAGAAGCTCCCTGAGAGCAGGAATTCTCTTCCCTTTTGGAACTTCCTCAGCACACTGCCTGATACATTAATAAGCTAAGCACTTAAGAAATGCTTTTTCATTCATGTATTCAGCTGAATTTTTTTATATCATTCCAGATTTAGAACTGGAAGTTTCCTTAGAAGCCATTAAGTATAACTCTTTGATTTTACAAATGAAAAAAAACTGAAGCCTAGAGAGATTAAATGACTTAAAGTTAGGAAGTTAAGAATCCCACAACCAGTAAGTATCCAAGGCAAGACCCGTCTCTCGATTCTCTTTAATTACTCCACAGCTGTAGCTCAAGTGCCAAAATTTTTGTTGTAAGGAGTTTTCTACAAGATATGATTTGCCTAAAATAAACCTCTCTCCAAAAAAAATAAGGCCTGAAATCTTACCTTTAGACAGTTTCTTTTTTTAAGGCTAAGGTATTCTCCCTTGTTAAAATGCAATATCACCAGAAAGGCTACCATATAAGCTATTAACATTCTAGCATGATGGAAAGCATGGTGTTGTCATTTGTGCTTAATTTCCTAAGAAGACCAATGGCATCTCAGATAATGACATGCACTTGAGTTGATTTAAGTGAGGCAGAGCTGCATAAAGTATTCATCCTCACTCAATCACACTATGGCCTGGAATGTAGTAGATGGCCTTCTTGTCTTCTACATGTGACCATGCTCTAATTGCTCCACAGCACCTGCTTCAGCTGCCTTTATGGGCACTGGAACAAATTGTTTTCATCTACCCATTTCATCAGAAAGTCTTCATATGTTTGGAGTGGATATTTCCCTAACCTACCAACAGATTTGAGGCCTGTCAGTTATCCTCAAGCTGGTTTAAACCATTTGCTGGTTTCCTGGGATATGGCCACTGCACATGTTACAGCTCTTTTTTTTAAATTTATTTTTTATTTGTTTTGTTGTTTACATTATTCATTTTCATTACATTTTTGAATTACAAATTTTCTCCCCGTCTTGCCCCTGCCCCAACCCTAAAACAGCAATCCCACTGTAAAGCCC
>CM053598.1:132741596-132756303 GCA_028646575.1 Pseudocheirus occidentalis | reverse complement strand
AGTTTTATTGGTGTTTTCATTTTGCTTCCTCTTCCTCATGTTGGCCAGTCAATTAATTGGTTGGTTTTTTTAGGCCTGTGAAACTCTGCTTCCAAGGGGGGAAGCTCTGTTCCAAATCGCTGGGGTTTTCCCAACTGCCGGAGCTATTAGGGGGGTGTTGCAAGTCCCCCCAGCTTTGGCTTGCTGAAAGTGCACCCCAGGACCACCACCCAAGACCACGATCTGGATCTAGGCCACTCAACACAAGAGCACTTAGCCCCGATCAATCGATTCAGCCCCCCTGCGGAGTCCCTAGGCCAGGGGCTCTGAAGCAGCTTGGTGGGGGCCACTGCTGCTGGTTCCAGTAGTTCCCCTCCCCCACTGCTTCCTTGCCCCGGGGGTAGAATGGCCGAATTGCTTTACCCACCCAATTAAGTTTCAAAGTTTCAGCTTTCACTAACCATCTCTGACCAAAGCTCCCCTCAGGCCAGTGCTTTAGATTTTCTTTGAAGCAGACTCATGGTGTGGCTTGGGAGGCTCTGCTGCTCCTCGTGGCCGCCCTGGGGCCTTGCCTGGCTTCAGTTTTGGGCTGGCCGGGTCTCTGCTCCTCTGCAGTGCGAGCTGCGCCTCTCAGTCCTGCTCCTCACGCCTTGGCAGATGTGGGGGTGCTGGAGGCTGTAGAACCACTGCAGGCTGGCTGAGGGGCTCGGCTCAGCTCCTTTCCACCCTCCCAGGCCTGGCCCCTGTCTCGGCTTTCGGCTGTCCAGCCTCCGCTCTGGCAGCCGTGCTGAGCCCCTGCTGCTGAGCTGCCTTCAGCAAGAGCTGTGTTCTCTGTATTTTTGTGAGTCTGAGAGTCTTAGACTTTCCTAGACTTTGTCTGGGCTTGTATTTTATGGGTGTTTAGGGTGGCGGTGTGGGAGCTGCGGGACCTTGCTGCTTCTACCAGATGTATTTTTTTCTATCCAGATTTAATAATCCTTTTGATTAGTCCCTTGTTAAGAATCCCTGCCTTAGACTTATCTAAATTATCTCTACCATCCCTGGATCAGGGCAGTTTCTCCTCTTTTCTGATAACAAGTTACATTTTTTCTGCCTTGTTTCATGTTCTTCTTCCCTTACAATACCTGTCATACCCTACTGTCCTTCAAGGCTATCCCCAGCTCATCTCAGATCAATTCAACTAAATTCGTATCTACCTGAATGTATTATAAGAAATTTGAAGTCTGGGGCAAATGTTTCATTCTTCCTTTATATTCTTATTTATAGAACTGGTGTTGATGGACTAATGCATTTGAATTCGTAGCAAAAGAGTTTAGACTCGGCTCTGCTATTTACTGCTATGCCTTTGGGAAGGGGATCTTGGTCTACTGTTTTGAAAGGTAATTATGAAAGAGAAAGGAAGATATATAGCAGTCAGGGAAGAAAAGATAGCAAGACATGTACAAGGTTTGAATTGTTGGGATGGCTTTGCTCAGCAGAGCTTTACTTTTTGACTAAGTAGAAACTGAGGTTTGGGAAATGTTGACTTCCAGAGCAGAGCCTAGTTTTACACCAAGCTTATGGTATTTGATTGGAAAGGTCCCCAAAGGAATGGAATAAAAAATGAAGTATTAGGAATAACTAGGTGACACAGTGAATGGAGCAATGACCCTGGAGTCAGGAGGACCTGAGTTCAAATTTGACCTTAGACTCTTAACACTTACTGTGTGACCTTGAGCAAGTCACTTACCCCCAATGTTGTGCATATATCTATATGATAGTGGCACACCCAATCACTGCTTTAATTTAATTATCCTTCCTTTACTAAAATAAACACGTAAATAGATATGTGTATGTTCATGCATATATATGTACACAAACCTACAAAGTACAAAATGGAACACTCAAATACCTTTAAACTTACAGCAACAACAATCAGTCTTAGGAGTGCATCTTTATTTTCTGGGCCATCATTGTCCTAAAACTTGGGTTTGGTTCAGTCTCTTGACCTTTTTCACTCACTCTTTCCCCTACAAGTCTTTGTGAAAGCAGATGCTTCTGTTTAGACTTGAAGAAATTACTTTTAGGATGTAAACCATGACCTTCAGTTCTATAATGTAGCATAGAAATTTTTGCAGGCTGACTCAATCTGTCCTCCTCTTCTGATATTTTCTTTTTCACAACATTAAGGGAAAATGTCTCTCCATTCATTTGTCTGCTTTTCCCCCAAAAGAGGAAAGGGATTAAAGAAAAGAAAGACTATCTCACAGTACCTAGAAAATCTGCATGGTTCTAATTCTGGCCCTGACACATGCAAACTATATGAGTCACTTATTCTTTCTAAGTCCCAGTTTCCTAATTTATACAGTGAAGAAAATCCTTTTACAAATTATCTTACAGGGTTATTATAAGGAAAGTATACGGCAGAGCTCTTAAAAACTTAATTTGGAAATGAGTTATTACTATAACACCCTTGAGGGAGACCAGATGACTGCTGGAAAGTCTTTTATTTGAGCCCCATCTTCTACTTCCCTTAATGCTTTGTTTTCTAAACTTTGTGGGAGGTACCAAGGAATTAGACACGATCCCTCTCCTCAAGGAACTTTTCTATCTGTTTGTCAGGGCATAAATTTTCATCATCATCATCATCATCATTGTCATCATAATTAATAGCTAGCACTGATATAGCATTTTAAAATTGTGAAACTCTATTAAGTATTATCTCATTTTATCTTCAATGCAACCTTGTGAGGTAGGTACTATTATTATCCCCCTATTGCAGAAAAGGAAATTGAGACAGAGAGTTTAAGTGACTTGCCCAGTGTCACACAGCTAGCAAGTGTCTGAGGCTGGATTTGAACTTGAGCTTTCTTGACGCTGGTCCTACCACCCTTACCCACTGCACCACTTCAGAAAACTGAAAAACCTAAGAGGCAGTTTATGATTAAGAGTTCAATGGTTTTAAAAGAAAAAAAGTCCTCAAAAATTGTACACTATTAACAATATAAAAGAATATTCTAAATGACTAATAATAAGAGAAATATAAGTCAAACCAACCTAATACTTCATCTTATACCTAGAAAAGTGGCAAAGATAAAAAAAAGATGGGAACAGTCACTGCTGGAAGGGTTTTAGAAAGACAGGTTTGCTGCAGCATTGTTGGTGGAACTATGAAGCAGTACAACATTTCTGAAAATCAATTTGGAATTATGTAGAGAAGAGGCTAAAATATCTATAGCCTTTGAACCCAGATATTATATTGGTAAACACATGCCCTAAGGAGGTCATTGCTAAAAAGACATCAACTTCTTCTACATTTATAGCAGCATTTTTTGTAGTAATAAATAGAAACAAAGCAGATGTATATTAATTAAGGAATGGCTAAATAATATTGTGATACATCATCAAAAAAAAGTACAAGTAGAAGATCCAGAATCTCATTCCACTAAATTCAAATCCGCTAATTTCCCCCCCCCCAGACTTTTACATGTCTTCCCTATTTGAAAAGGCAAAGGAATTCAACTTTCTGGTTCCAGTCTTCCATATGTATGGAACTTGAACTACTTACATTGTACAATTTGTAGTGTCAAAAGCCTTATGTGACTAAAATATTTTTTTTTCTGTTTACAGGTGGATTTCCTAACATTTAATTGACTTGACATTTAATAACTAACATCTTTTTTGTGTGTGTAAATTTGTGGCAAATATTCGGCTACCTAGTCCTCAGTTTCTTTACATGTAAAATGAGATCAGATAATTCCTAAGTTTATTTCCTCCTGTTTAGCCAGTCTCTGATTTTATGATTATATACTATGATTACTATTACTTTATTAGCTCCCATTGCTTTAATAAAGTGTCATATTCTTAATTAAGATATAAACATGGGAAAGTAAAAATAAATGGTTTGATACAGATTATAAATGAAGTCTCTAAGTTCAGAGTAACATGACAGTTATTGAAATCTGCAGAGGTCAGCGAAAATGTCAAGGAGGAGGTAAGAACTAATCTAGATACTGAAGAATGAATTGGTTTTACGTAGACTGGAGGGAAAACCTATTCCAGGCAATGACAACAAGTGTTTGAATCAACTTGTGTTGTGGTTTGGGCAATGGTTCCTTTGGATTTCTATAAAAAGAGAAAATTTATCCCCTTTACAATGGAATGGATCTAACCTGCTAAATTCAATGATTTTGATAATGTAAATTAATTTTAAACTGGCTTTAGTATTTAATTGAATAGCCACATGGTTGAATTGAGCAAGAAGCATGGTGTCCTGGAAACAAAGCCAATCTAGCAGTCAAGAGAAATGAGTACTAATCTTGTCTGTAACTAACCAGGTTTGTGAATTTGAGGAAGTTTCTATACCTCTGAGACTCAGTTTCCTTATCTATTATCTTAGATTTTAATAATCTATGAATGATCTGCTTCTGTTTACATGAAAACCCTTGAAAGGCTAATTTAAGTTAATTTTGTGCATTCATTACAGCAAATTCCATAAGGGTCACTATTTGGTAACACTTTGTTAAATACTATGTGGATTCAAAATAATAGGATGTCATTTATTTTTTAAATAATCTGTAATTCAGACTGGCTTTTGCTCAGTAGTCAAAATTACTAAATGTTTTTATTACTTGAGTTTTCTTTTTTATAGTGGCAAGGGCCCAATAGCTCAGATAGACATGACTTCCTATTACAATAAGTCATGACATTCATTTCCCAGAGTTATATTTAAGTATATTAATATCTTCATTGAAAAACATAATTAAATTTGCCTTTTGAAGACCACGGTTAAATGCAGAAAAATGTAACTGAAAACTGTAATAAACAAGAGCTGAAACTGTAATGATTGAACAGGATTCTGGAGCAATGACTTAATTTATTATCTGTAACCTTTTGCTCCAGAGATTCAGCTCCGTAATACTAATATGAATATCCCATGTAGGTATGAAACATGCAGGCTGGTGATTTATTTTATATAAGTAAGAACATATCCTTTGTCAGAGACAACAGAAATGGAGTTGTTTGGGTAAAAAAAAGCTTCTGGATGTTGTTTTAAATTTAAGAATATATTTTCTTTATATTCTTTAAAGATTGACTGATTCACTTAAATAAGTTTTCATTTTTGCTTCCTTTACTACCTACTAGCAAGAGTGATGAATGTCAGCATTGAAAAAAGTTATTTTGGTTGTTTTTATAGTTTACATAGAATAAAGAGTTGCTTCAAATTCAATAACATCTAGGTGGTACAGTAGATAGAACACTGGGTCTGGATTCAGGAAGATTCATCTTGCTGAGCTTAAATCTGGCCTCAGACACTTAATCCAGTGTGATCCTGGCCAAGCCACTTAATCCTGTGTGGGCCTCAGTTTCATCATCTGTAAAATGAACTGGAGAAGTAAATGACAAATCACTTCAGTATTTTTGTCAAGAAATCCCCAAATGGGAGGGAGGAGTCAAGATGGCAGTGTAGAAGCAGGAAAACTCCATGGCTCCACCCCTGCCCCATAGCCACCTCAAATACCTATAAAATATGACTCTAAACAAATTTTAGAGCTACAGAACCCACAAAGTAACAGAGAAAAAGAAATCTCCCATTGAAGGTAGCCCAGCAGGTGGACAGGAAGAGTTTATCACAGCACACTGGGAGCCCAGGCCAGCTGCGAATGAGCCCACAGTTTTAGCCCCAGGGTGGCCCCTAATCAGTCACAGCTGGAGGAACTTTGGGACAGTGGATCACCAGCAGCTGTGGCCATTTCCAGAATTATCAACCCAGAAATATGAAAGACAAAGTAAAAGGTCATTGGAACTCTCCTGGATCTGGGGAGACAGAGTAGAATCTGGCCTCTACCCACAGAGCAAGAAGTGGCAGAAGTGGCAGCTCTGCAGCTGCCTCCATGTGACTGCTTCAGAGCTCCTAGTCTACAGATCATGGGGGGCCCAAATGACCATTCAGAGGCTAAGCACTCTTGCCTTAACCTACCTGGATCAGGATCACAGTCTTGGGTGGTGGTCCTGAGGTGTGTGACCAGTGAGCCAAAGGTGGTGGGGGCTGTAGTGACCATGCCCTCCTAATAGCTCCAGGAGCTGCAAAATCCCCAGCAATTTGGGACAAAGCTCTCCTCTCTGGAAGCAGAGTTCTGCTGTGGCAAAGAGCTCAAAAGTCAAGCAATTTACTGACAACATGAGCAAGCAAAGGAAGCAAAGCTAGCACAGCCATCCAACTTTAGATTCTTTTTTGGGGGGCAAAAAGGATCAAAGCATGGAATGGGAGGAAGACAGCACAGTCAGAACTCCTGCAACAAAAGCTTCCAAGAAAAATATAAGCTGGTTACAGGGCGTGGAGGAGTTCAAGAAGGATTTTGAAAATCAAGTAAGAGAAGTGGAGGAAAAATTTGGAAGAGAAATGAGAATGATGAAAGAAAATCATGAAAAGAAAGTCAACAATCTGACTGAAGAAAATAACACCTCAAAAAACAGACTAATCCAAATGGCAAAAGAGGCCCAAAAAGCCAAAGAGGAGAATGCCTTAAAAAATCATATTTGCTAGATGGAAAATGAATCTCAAAAACTCACTGAAGAGAATAATTCCTTCAGAATTAGAGTGGAGGAAATGGATGCTAATGACTTAATGAGAAATCACGATACTATAAAATAGATCGAAACAAATGAAAAAATAGAAGGCAATGTGAAATATCTCATTGGAACAACCACTGATCTGGAAAATAGATCCAGGAGAGATAATTTAAAAATTATTGGACTACCTGAAAGAAATGATAAAAAAAAAAGAGCCTAGAAATCATCCTCCAAGAAATTCTCAAGGAAAATTGCTCAGATGTTTTAGAACCAATAGGCAAAACAGAAATTGAAAGAATTCACTGATCACCTCTTGGAAAAGGTCCCCAAAAGAAAACTAGGAATATTATAACCAGGTTCCAAAGTTCCCAGATGAAGGAGAAAATACTGCAAGTAGCCAAGAAGAAACAATTTGAATATTGTGGAAACAGAATTAGGATAACACAGGATAAAGCAGCTTCTACCTTAAAGGATAAAAGGGCTTGTAATATGATATTCCAGAGATCAAAATGGCTAAGATTAAAGCCAAGAATCACCTACTCAACAAAACTGAGTATAATGTTTCAGGGGAAAATATGGTCATTCAATGAGGTGGAGGACTTTCAAGTACTCTTGATGAAAAAACAAGAATTGAATAGAAAATTTGACATTCAAATATAAGAAGCAAGAGAAGCATAAGATGGTAAACACAGAAAAGAAATCATAAGGATCTTATCAAAGTTGAACTATTTACAACCCTACATGGAAAAACTATCATCATAACTTATGAAACTTTTCTCCATAAGAGGATAGTTGAAGGGAATATAAATGTGTGTATGTATATATGTATGTGTGTATACATACATATACATTTATATTCCCTGCAACTATTCTCATCCTATATAGGAGGGTATATATGTGTATGAATACATATTTTAGTGTGTGTATGTAAGCGTACAGGTATACATAGACAGAGGGCACAAGATGAATTGAATAGAAAATTTCTTATTTAAAAGGTGAAATTGAGAGATGAGAGAGAAATATAATGAGAGGAGATGGGGAGAGACAGAATGGGGAAAATTATCTCATATAGAAGAGGCAAGGGATAACTGTTACAATGGAGGGGAAGAACAGGAAGGCAAAAGGGAATGGGTCAACCTTACTCTCATTGAATATGGCTTACTGAGAGAATGACACACTCTGAATTGGGTTTCTTGCCCTACAGGAGAGTAGTTGGGAAGGAGATGAAAGGGGGGATGAAGGAGGGGAGGGCGGTTTGAGGGAAAGATAATTAGAAACACACACTTTTGTAAAGGAAAAGAGACAGAGTAGAAAATAGAACAAGTCAGGGGGCCAATAGGATAGAGGGAAATATAGTCAGTCTTTCACAATATATCCACTATGAAAATGTGTTGTGTAATTACACATGTACAACCTATATTGAATTGCTTATCTTCCCAGTAAGGGTGGGAGATGAGGAAGGAAGGGAAAGAATATGGAATTTAAAGTTTTAAAATCAAATTTAAAAATATTATTCATTCATTCATTCATTCATGTATTCATTCATTCATTCATTTATTTGCATGCAACTGGGTAATAAGATATACAAGCACTGGAGTACTGAGTTCCTTCTTGCCCTACCAGAAAGTCAGAGGGGGATATAGGAGAGGATATAGGAGAGAGCAGAATGGGGGAAGGGATATTCCATGGGATTGCTGTTTTGAGGTGGTGGGTAGGGGAAAGACGAGGAGAAAATTTGCAACTCAAAATCTTGTAGAAATGAATGATATAAATTCAAAATAAACATAACAGTTAATTTTTAAAAAGCAGAAAGCCCCAAAAGACACCACAAATAATCAGACATGACTGAAACAACTGAATAGCAACCAGTCTTCTAACATGAAAGCCCCATTGGACATGTAAAGATATTCACATAGTTTTATGCAGTCTTCTTTGCCTTTTTTCTTTTTCTTCCTCCTCATCTTCATCTTCTACTCTCCTTCATTCTCTTTTTTCCTTTTCCTCCTCTTTTTTCCTGTTTTCTTTATCTTCTTCAGTCTTCAATTTTAGTGTGAAAACTTCTTCTACCCATGTAGAGGATACCTTAAATGAAACTTGAATCCAGGATTTCCTGATTCCTGACCTGTTTGTCCCTTGATCTGCTAAGTTATACCATTTTTCAAGCACACTAATATTTACTTCTAAATTTTTTATTCTCCATATATCTACATATTTGTAAATTTCTTCATAAGATTTGAATACATCAGTCTGATTTTCTGTCTTGATAGTACTTGATACCCCAGGCTTCCAAAGCACCCACTATCTCTGTGTTACTACATACTTGGTAGTATTCCTAAACCCAATGTTCACACGCTGTTAAATTTTTCTCAGTTTTGCCTACTATGACTGATTGAGAAACAGGGTAGCTATTTTCAAATGACATAAAGTAACAGTGGCAGTGGCAGTATAGTTCTTGTGGTTGGGAATTGCTAAGTCCTTTCAAAGTACCTCTCCAACCAGCAACAGTCAAATTTACCCAAACCTCAGTGGTTTCTGGCACTCAGATGTCCTTGAATAGTCTTTCTAAGATGGCATCATGCCACTAGCTAATTGCCCTGCTCAAATGAGGACTGCAATGGTAGAGAACAGGGAGAAATGTTTAGTGCCCATAGAGTAACATTGCTTACCTCCAGAACCAAATCTTCTGGTCCCATTCAATGGAACATATTGACTCTATGAAGAAAATATCAGATCACACCCTTGCTAAAAAACCTTCCCTCATTTAAAAAAGCAAAACTTGTAGGATGGAGTCCTGGAGGTGATAGTATATATTTTACCATGATCTGGTCTATCAATTAGCCACTGTATATAGAACTGTTTGAGTGCCTGTGGTTTACAATTATATAAAGTAGAAATATTTTGAGCGGTGGCTAAGTGGCTCAGTGAATAGAGCACTGGCCCTGGAGTCAGGAGGACCTGAGTTCAAATCCAGCCTCAGACACTTAAAAATTAATAGCTGTGTGACCTTGGGCAAATCACTTAACCCCAACTGCCCTCCAAAAAAGCAAAAATAAAAAACAAAAACAAAAAGGGGTGGCTAGGTGGCTCAGTGAATAGAGCACTGGCTGTGAAGTCAGGAGGACCTGAGTTCAAATCCGACCTCACACGTTTGACACACTTACTAGTCACACTTACAGCAACCCCAATTGCCCTCCAAAAAACAAAAAAAAGAAATATTTTGCATTTCATATCACCACCAACACCTTAATACTTACTGTCACATTTGATTTTTTTCTTATTGGGAGTTAAATTTTGAGTAGTAAAAAAGCCCCACTGTAAATTTTAACTTTATCAAGGGAATACCATAGAAATTAAAAACACAGTTTTTAAGATTTTTTTTAAGTGGGTGGGCAGGGCAGTTGGGGTTATGTGACTTGCCTGAGGTCACATGGCTAGTAAGTGTTAAATGTCTGAGGTCAGATTTGAACTCAGGTCCTTCTGACTCCACGGCCAAAAACATTAATTTTAACAAAGTATTTGGCAGTCTATCTCAACTTTCTTTCTCATAAGATAGAGTGGTAGTTAAAGTCAGAGCTGGTCTCATGATTAAATCCAAAGAGCATGGAAACATACACTTCTAGCTAAAAAAAGAAGGAAACTTAAAAGTTATTTAGTTTCCATCCCACCATCTCACAAATAAGAAAACTGAAGCCCAGAGAAGTTAATTAACTTGTCCAAAGTCTCACAGGTTGCAAGTAATGTTGACAGGAACAGGACTTCAAATCTAACACTCCACTGCATAAATGTCAGTCCAGAGAGATGTCAAAACTGGTGTGCAGTAGGGCTTTCCCCATTGCCCTCTTCTGCCCTTTTTTTTCAGTGATTTGAAAGAAGAACAAAATTATGAAGTTACCAAGTGACAGAGAACTAGAATCAGTAGTTCATGTATTGGGCAACCAAGTCAAGATCCAGAAAAGAGCCTGACAAGTTGGAATGATGGGTTAAATACAGCAAGATAAAATTTATCCAAAAAATTTTTACAAAGATTAGCATTGAGCTTCAAGGAACCAATTGCCAAAACAGGGAAGGAAAGAGAAATGGACAGATAATTCTTTAAAGGATAACTTTAAAAAAATAAACGATAAGCTTTATATTAGTTGACAGTGTGAAATAAAAGTTTTAAAAAAAGATAACGCAATCTCAAACTGCCTCATTAGAATTATAGCATCCATGATGAGGAGGGCAATTGTCCTGCTATATTCTGCACTGGTATAATTATATTTGAATTGCAGCATGCAATTTATTTGTCAAGATTTTAGGAGGAATATTTGTAGGGAGAGATGAGGAAAGTAAGGTAATTAAAAATAATGGTAAATGAAGACTCACTGATAGAACTCAATGCTTAGACCATAGAAGCGAAAGCAAGTATGGTCTTAAAATATTTGAAGGGTTGTCATGTGTAAGATCAGTTTCCCCAGCCCTACTTTTTGGATGATAGAAATCAAACTAATGATTAGAAGTTAACAGTATGTAGGCATTGTATCAATATGAGGAAGAATTACATAATTGGAATAATCCAAAAAGAGAGAATATAGGCTAATTCAAAAGGCAGTGAATTTTCCATAGCTAGAGGTGTTGGATCAGAGGCTAGGTGAACACTTGAGGATGTTACAGAAAAGATAATGTTTCATATAGGGTTGAAGTCATTAACTACTAAGGGCTTTCAATTCTGAGGATCTAGCATTCCATGAAATATGTGCAAAACAATTTTTTTCTAGTTAACTGAATATTTATGCCACATCATGGCCCCCAATAGATAATTTCGAGAATTCTCTATGATTGCAGGTCTAAGTAGTCTAGTCTGTACCAGTTGTATTCTGATTTAAAATATTTTTTTATATCCACTCTAAGCTTCGAAGGACAGGTAGTGAATGAAGAGAAACAATCAGTTGGAGAAAAATTACTCTTCAATAAATAGAACAGAATCTACTCAAGGGCTTCATGCTACCGATATATAGAGACTGATGCTCAGTTTTTGTTTTGGGTTTAACAAACTACATAGAGCTGAAAATGAATTTTTTTCACCTTGGGAAAAGACATATAGGAAATCACTAGAGAGACCTAACACAATAAGAAAGTCCAAGATTCTTCTAGGGCCATAGATTTAGCAACCTTGGAAGCCATTTTCCAGTCCCTTCATTTCGCATATATAGAAACTGAGGCTCAAGGAGCTTGTGAGTTGCTCAAATCACACAGGTAGCTTGAGTTAATTTGGGGGGTAGTGTGGTAGGTAATATAGCTCAGTTACTTGAGTGATGGGCTTGAAGCCAGATTACATCTTGCCTCAGACACTTACTACCTGTATGATTATGGGTAAGTCATTGGCTACTCTGTGAAGTGGTAGACTTCTTTTTGAATTTTCTTACTTCTTTTACCTCCTACTTGCCTAGTTTGTCCATTTTTGTCTCCATCATACTTCTCACATTTGCCTTCCCTTCACCAATCACAATGCCACTACCTTAATTCAGTCCATATGACCTATTACTTAAAGTATTAGAATGTCCTCTTAACTAGTCTGATTTCAGGTCCTTCCCTCTCTGATCTATCCTTTTCATGGTTACCAAAATATTATTCTTAATTCTTATATCTAACAACATTACTTCCTTGATCAAAAGCCTCCAGGGGCACTAGATTGTTTCCAAACTTTGATTATTCACCCTTATAAATAAAAAAAATGAACATGTACCTATTAAATGCGTATTTACTAATTCATGAATTACATACATGTACTGCTATACAAATAATCTTCCATTGTGAGACAAAATAGAAACTGAGTACACAAAAACGATGAACTAATAGTTGTTCCTAAAGACACTGTGATTTACCTGTAGTTGACTAAGTAGAGGACTAGGTCAGACCCATGCTTAAGAAAATTTAATTTATCAATGGCGTAGAAGACAGATTGTAGAAAGATGCAACTTGATGTAGAGACACCAATTAGGAAGTTACAGCAGTTGTCTAGGTAAAAAGTGATGAATTATGTGAGGAGAGAAGGGAATGAATGTGAAAGATATGGAGAAATAACTAGTAATGTTTGGTAATTGATTAGATTTGGAGGGTCTGGGGCACAGGGGAATATGAGAAACTGATGCTAACAGAATGCTTGTGAGACCCTAGGTGACTGGAGCTATGGTAATTCTCTCAAAGTGGTAGAAATATTTGTAATACCGGTCAGTTTGGGGGGAAATAATGAGATCTGTAATCCAGAACCCTTCCATCTCTGTTCATCTTGGATTACTCATTCTGACAAACACCAAATGGGAAAGCATTGACAAGGGTGTTGCTCATAGCCACAAAGCACAGAACTTACCTTTTGAGAGTTGACATGCAAATCCAGGAGATGATCCGGAAGGCAGAGGATGGGGGGAGAAGCTTTCGTAATTGTATCTGTGGAGCTACTGCTACTTTGGGTGCCTGGGATTATGAGGCTCATACCTTTGACTCATACTGGGTGGTGGTAGGCAGTTAGGAACTTAGACAACAGAGTAAGGGTTCAGTTTGTTCCATCATTAGAGGATAAAGTTAGATGTGGGTGTGTTGAAGAAAAGCCCAAGATTTATTATCAGAGTAATGGTAGGATGTGACCTATCTTTTCATTCTCTTACTGAGTGATCTTTGGTCTCATTCCAGGGATATCCTGGGATAAGATACAGGGCCTTGACGGCATCCCACCTCTGCTATGGAGACAATTGAACTACAAAATAAAATACTCTTTAGACTTACTTTGAAGTCCCACAAATGAATCTCCAATTTGATTTCAAGCTTTGTTTCATACTTTATTTTACTCTGCTCTCCACATAATTTCTATTTCAGGTAAATTAGCCTCTCTGTTCCTTTATCTGTTCCTCCCCTGCCCTGGCTCAGTGTGTCCACATAGGTCAGATTTGTACTCCTTCCACATTTCTACTTGAGATAATTTTCTTTCAAGGCCTGGTTCAGATGACACTTCTTCCCTTAAGTCTTCTATAATTTCTCCTTCCTTATTTTTGTTAGATAAACATATTTTTTCTCTAACAATCTTGTACCTTGTAGCATACTTGTTTATGGGTCATATTTTCTCTATTATATTTTAAGTTCTTTAAAAATAGTAACTATGTTCATCTTTGGGTCACTAGAGTCTATCATGGTGTCTTAGAAACAAGAAGTATTTAATAAATATTTATTAAAAGGAATTTCATTTTAGTTAATTGTGTCTAAGTATCTTTCTTAGTCTTATTTTAATTATTATTTTTTGTTAAAGGAAACATTGTGGAAATAGCTTCTTGGGTCTATAGTCAATAAGTCAGGGGTTCAAAACCATCCTCTTACACTTTGTAGCTTGTATGATTCTTGGGAACTTCCTTAATCTCTTTGTTAGGGATTTTTAGTAGAATTTGCTAGAATGCTAGAATTTACTAAGATCATTATGATCTTTGTTGGTGGATAAGAGTTCCTATTTTGGGAATTCCCTACTCTGATAAATTCATAGAACCACGTGGTTTTCACATGCTTAGGTAATAGGATTATCGTATCCTTTTAATAAAGTGGTTATATAGAAAAGCAAAATTACTTGACATGTACAGTAGTCTTAGACTCAACTATGCATACAGGAAGCTTTTGCTATGGGACCAAGCAGCCATAATCAGGCACCACTATTTTTTTTTTCTTGGTTGGGTTTTTAAAATAAAAAAAACCTTTTTATTATTTAATTGCAAGTAATACAAATATTCCAAAAATATAAACAGACACTTAATGGCATCAAACATTTCAAGTTTTGGAATAAAACACATTTCTCCAAGAAACCATTAATCTGTAACCAGGGTAGTCAGAATCCTATAGTACAGGTGATATGGGGGCACAGTTCCCCCTCTACCCTCCAGATCCAGCATTCCCTCAAGTGGAAAAGCAGCACAAGATAGAGTAATTCTCACACCTAGGCTCCTTCCAAGCAGAAAAACTTGCCTTTGAGGCTGGAAGAGAAAGGTGTGTCCTCTCCAGAGAAAGAGGCCTGGATTCATTAGAGAAGGCGGCTGGACAACCAGCCCCACTACAGAATCCAGGTTTGAGTGAGGCTAACTGCTTTTTAACAGCCCTGTTCTGCAGAGGAGACTGAGTCATGAATGAACTCCATGACAGCCTGGGATTCTGCAGTAACAAA
>CM053598.1:132675110-132741496 GCA_028646575.1 Pseudocheirus occidentalis | reverse complement strand
CCAGAAAGTCTGGAGGGAGTGGGAATTATACAGAGGTACCTAGTCTCTGATTTTCCCAAACCTTACTGGTTCAATACAAAGGGAGATGCTCTACCCATGGCTTGGGAGTGGAGAATTCTTTAAACATGGCACAAGGGGCTCCCAGGAAGAAGGCATTGGGGCAGGGCAGGGCCAGGGGCTGGCTACCTTTTTTAGACTTTCCATGATTAGCACATCCAAAGTTTTTAGATTCTTATATAAAACAGTAAAGGTAAATTTACAAGTTTACAAAATAGTCAACATCTTTGGGATGCAAGAGGGAGCTAGCTAAAAAATCCCAGACAACTTTTTTTTTTTGCTTTTTTTTGGAGGGCAGTTGGGGTTAAGTGACTTGCCCAAGGTCACACGGCTAGTTTTTTTGTGTGTGTTAATTGTCTGAGGCTGGATTTGAACTCAGGTCCTCCTGACTCCAGGGCCAATGCTCTATTCACTGCGCCACCTAGCTGCCCTGCCCAGACAACTCTTAAGGCAAATTTACCCAAGGATATTTCTTTCCCTGTTCAACAATTCAGGCACTACTACTCACCTGAATCATTGGCATAGGGTCTAGGAGAAAAATACATTACTTAATGCCTGTGGCCTTCTAAACAGAGTCTATAAACCAATGGAAATGTTAGAGTTTATCTATGAGAAGAGGAATAGGAATATATATTTATGTAGCAAAGTGGTATAGGGCCAGCTAAGTGTCAGAGTTGATTGAGTACTTTATCCTAGGGAAGTCACTTAACTTCTCGGTCTCTCAGTTTCATTATCTGAGAAATGGGCATAAAATAGCACTACCTACCTCCAGGATTGTTGTGAAGATCAGATGAGATAATATGTGTATAAAGTGCTTTGCAAATCTTAAATGCGAACTGCCATACAAGGCACAGCTGAATAGTGATAGACTAAGTATCCGGAGGATCTGTGACCCACACTTGAAAATATATGCATAAATAATACCAATCTCACTGCATGTTTGAAAACTATCTCTCGAGGAAAATTAGTTGGTATGTTTTCTGCAAATTCAAATGGATTATTGCTTTGTGGCTGTGAAGGGAATAATATTTTCTGGAATTTTTTTTACTGATTAATATAATTTGATATCATTGAGAAGTAAAGCATAAAAGATTTTTAAAAATTCCTTTACATTGAACTGGGTTCTCATCCTGTCTCTGAGCACCACCCTAGCAAACACACTCAGAACAACAGAAGTTCTCCTATTTTGAAATTATTTATTCATATCTGTTCAAATCTTTTCGATCTGGCATGATAGTCACTAAAATAATATTAAAAATTTTAACCCCTCCATTTCCATGTTTTTAAAATTATGGTTATCCAGATGTCTTGGGACGTACACTTTCCAAAAGCAATTCCAATAGCAACGGTCTTGATTCAGAGACTGCCTCATTTATTTGAGATGTGTGAGTAAGACTACTTCTGAGACTCATATTTACAGAAATATGAAATAAAATACCAAGACCATGATCTATGGGTAGTGCCGTCTGAGAGTAGATAATTTTGCTCCTGATAGCAATGAATTGAGGGCATGTGTGATAAGAGTCCTTGTGAGAAGGAAGTATCAAAATGAGGAGTCAAAACCTACAATGGTCATCCAAATATCTCTCATCTCAAATCTTTAATAACCACAGTAAATCAAAATGGTTTTCTGCTACAAAATGACCAAAACTTGAGATTTTGTATCCTGTGATATGTCATGGAATAATTCAGAGAAAAAAGACCATATTATTATCACTTTAGCTATATTCCCTATTTCTACATTTATCTTCTTAGTTCCTACTAAATTTGAAATGTGCCCCTTTTCTTTTCTAAAGAGATATGAATCATCTGGGCTCTGGTTTTTATCCCTTTCAAACTCCTAAGGGGCTTTATCTTCATACTTATGGCCCATCTGTCCAATATCTCCAGTACAAAATCATTGACTTGGTCATTTACTGTCAAGGTAAAAATCTTATTTTCCTTTTAAAATACTTTTTTAAAATTTGTTTTTAATTTTTAACATTCTGTTCTATAAGATTTTGAGTTTTAAATTTTCTCCCCATCCTGCCATTTTCCTCTCCCCAAGACAGCATTCATTCTGATGTAGGCTATACATGTATAATCATATTAATTATATTAAAATTATATTAAAGATATTTCCACATTACTAATGTAAAGAAGAATTACAACCAAAGGGAAAAACTATAAGAAAAAAAGAAACGAGAGAGAGAGAGAGAGAGAGAGAGAGAGAGAGAGAGAGAGAGAGAGAGAAAGGGAGGGAGAGAGAGAGAGAGAGAACAAAAATAATATGCTTCTATCTACATCCAGACTCCGTAGTTCTTTTTCTGGATGTAGATAGCATTTTCAATCATGAATCTTTCTGGAATTGTCCTAGATCCTTGTATTGCTGAGAAGAATTAAATCTATCGAAGTTGGTCATCACACAATGCTGTGGTTACTGTGTAGAATGTTCTCCTAGTTCTACTCACTTCAATCAGCATTGCTTCATGTAAGCCTGTCCAGGAAACCTTATCTTCTGCCAGGTCATTAACACATTGAAAAATAAACCACAGGACACATATAAAAAGTAACTATTGGTATCTTAAAAGAAAAAATAATGTCATGAAAATAGAACTCACTAAGAATGAAGAAATCAAATTTTCATCATCCATACCACTACTGCTTAAGCTCTTGGAGCCTATACTTCTTCAGCTAAAAGCAGTGAATTGAACCTCAAGATGAATGTGATGGAGGGTCTACCTGAACTCAATGAGTTCATTATCAGACAGGTCCAGATGAACTATAGTTTGTGACTTTTTTGACTGGCCCTCATTGTTACAGGAAAATCACTCTACAGATCAAAATTTGCTCTGTAAATGAGACAGGTGCTTGGAGGTACCAAGAGGTTAAGTGACTTTCCTGGAGTCACAGAGCCAGTATATGTTAGTGGCAGGGCTGGAACCAGATCTTCTTGACTTGAAGGCCAACTCTTTAGCCACTTTACTATGCTGACTCATATTATTGTTGTTGTAGTTACTTCCTGAGTCTTCGCATCATCATCTTTTTTTCTTCTTTCTTTTTCTTCTCTATCCTCTTTCTCTCCTTCAAAACACAAAATCCTTCTCTGATGTCTTACCATAGAATGGAGATGATCCTGGGTTAAGAAAATACATTAGAAATGCTAGTTAGTTCTACCATACTGAAATGGACTCAAATTCAATCACTGCAAGAGTATGACTCCATTTTCTGGGGACCAGCCAAGCTATATAGTGAGGCTTGCTACCTGTAATCTGGTAATATGGAGTAAAATCCCTTGGTCATATAAAATATTAAAATGAAAAAATCAGGACCACACTATGGCCTATCCATCCCATTTTGGCACTTGTGATGATGGTGGTAGAGTGGTGGGAAGTAGGACAGAGGATTTTAAGAATCCCATTTTTTTAAGAACATCTAAGAGACTTCAATTTAGCTCTTCATAACCTTGATGAAGACTTGCTTGGCCCTCTTAGCTTTCACTGCTCTCTTCTTTCCCTGAACGTTTATGGCACATATTACCAATACCATTCATTTTGGCACTCAATCATACACTTCCTTCACTACTATCAAATTATTTAATGTAAGTAGTCTCCATTGCCTCAGTGGAATGACAAACTCATTGAGGCTAAGGATTCTGTGTTGTCTTTCTGCATAAGAAACACTTGGCACAATCTGAACATAGTAGTTAAATGTTTGACTATTAGCTGATGCATTAACAGGAGAAAAAGAATAACCAAAGTGAGAACAACTGAGGTATAAAGACAGAAGGATGCAAAAGATACACTTTTCTGGATGAATAGACATCCATTGCCAGATATGTTTTCTGATTTCTTTTTTATTTGTACTTCATGGAAGGAAATCTGTTGGAGAGGAAATGCTATATACATTCAGTTTTCATGAATGTTTTCATTTTATTAGAGAATTGCATAATTGTGTTCCAGCTCAGGCCTCTGGAGTGCCATTGGTAAATTGCCCAAACTCTATCAAATCAGTGGGTGACCTAAGGATGAAAGATGATTTTTTTTCTTTTTGTAGAGGCCCATTAAGTAATCCATCACTTACATTGTGGAAAAACCTAGCCAGCTGTGGTACCACAAAAAAAGCCTTGGATATGGAGTCAAAGGGTCTAGATTTGAATACTGACTTAGTACTTACCACCTATGTAACCTTGAGCAAATCATCCTATGTTCGTAATTGAATTGGGTGACATTGAGGTAGAATATTCTGACAGGGACCATTTGACCATTCTGAATCATATTAAAGTGAGGAAAGTAGACTGCATCTGTAAATCAGGGTATCATGGTGTAGTAGATCAAGTGTAATAACTGACCTCAGGATGCCTGTGTTCAAATCCCAGTTCAAATACTTATTAACTGTGTGACTGGGGAAGTTACTTAATTTCTCTGTGTTTTAGTTCCTAAACTCTCAATTATAAAGGATTCCATGTAAAATTGGATTTAATGGCCCCTAAAGTCCCTTCTAGTTCTAAATTTGTGATCTGGTGATTAGGTAATCACAAATATTCCTTTGGTTCCTGCATTCTATGACTCTATGGAGGGAAATTTGGATTCCAAGGGGGAAAATGTAGAATAGTGTAAACAACATTTGACTGCGAGTCAAGGGAACTGAGTTCTAATCTGATTTTTATAACAAACCTCTTTGAGCCTCAGCTTGTTGTCGTTCAGACATTCAGTTGTGTCTGACCATTTGTGACCCCATGGACCATAGCAAACCAACATTGTCCATGGGGTTTTCCTGGCAAAGACACTGGAGTGCTTTTGCCATTTCCTTCTCCAGTGGATTAAGGTAAATAGAGGTTAAGTGACTTCCTGACTCCAGCCTTTGTATGCTATCTACTGAGCCACCTAGTTGCCTCCTGAGTCTTAGATTATTCCTCTGTAAAACAAGTGAATGGGGAAAGAGGAACCTCCAAAGAACCTTCCAGGTCTGATATTCTAGTAATTCTAAGAAGAATGGAATCCATCACCACATCTGAAAGACATAATATTACTAGCTTGAATTAATACAAATATGCTATAGTTATGATGAATCAATCTCTTTTAAAGGACAGAAATTTGCTAGGCCCCAGAAAAATACTAGAATGGTGAAGTATGTTTGATAGAGACTTTTGTATCAGCATCACAGGTAGAATCACTTAAGTCTTCTTGGAAGGAATAATTAACTTCCAAAATGCAAAAAAACTTCTTTCCATTGCTAAGAAAATAAGCTTCAAGCATAGCAGGAAGGAAAGAAGTGTCAAGAAAAAAAGGCGATCAGCTTCATTTACAATAGCTTTTCATCTGCTGTCAGAAAAATCACCCAGGGGCCCTTAGGTCCCTCCTAATTTAATTACAGCAGATCCTCTGAGCAAGCCTGTTGGTCTGTTTTCTGTTTATTTAATTATTGTTGATGCACCGGCCAGTTTCTGTAACAGCATACCAGTGTGTACATGTGTGTGTGCATGTGCACGTGCACATGCACGTGTATGTGTGTGTATGTATGTGTGTGAGGGGTTGGAGGAAGGGAGGGAAAAGGAGAATGGGAAGCAACAAATTACTAGTGTCTGGATCATTGGATGTTCCATAGATAGTTTCATCAATTACTTTTTTAAAAAGGAGTATTTGCAGCCCTCAGTTATATTTCAAAAGTTGTAATTAATTTACTTTGATGTTTCCTCTATCCTAGTATTATTATATTATGCTAGCATCTAATTGCAAACCACGCATTTCAATTAATTTTTATTTATTTGGTGGAAGCAAATGTTTCTCCCTCATTCTTTTTCTCCTAGCATGCTAGGCTAACGGTTACTATCTTAGGCATTTGCTTGTGCTCTCCAGGCTGTGGCTAGAACCATGAAAACTGTTGATAGTAGCTCATGGAAGAAAGTTTGTAGTGGAAGGAAAAAAGACCTGGAGATGGTCAGACCTAATTCAGATCCCACCCTGGCAGAGGCTAATTGTTCTTGGAAACATCTTTTTTACTTTTATCAGGCCCAGCTTCCTCATCCTTGAAATGCTGATGCCTCAGAAGTTGTTGTGAACAAAGTTCTTTGCAAAACTTAAAGGACTACTTACGTAATGAGTTGTCATTACTGTTTCAGTTATCAGCTGAATAATAGCCAGGCCCCTCCCCCAATTCTAAGTAGGGTAGCAAAAATCTCCGTAAATCTCTCCTTCAGTAGAACAAATAACTCCAACAGATGAAATCTATCTCTCATGGCTATTTGGGGAAGCATCATGGGGCTAGGGGGCAGGAGACCCAAGTTTTACTTCTTGCTCTCTCACTGACTTTCTGACTTTTGGCAAGTAAGTTACTGTCAGCTCTATGCTTTGGTTTGTCCCTGCATAAAATTAGAGGAAAATAATAATGATGATAAAGATGATGAGGTTCATAGCTAACACTTATATAATGTTTATTATATCCCAGGCACTGTGCTAAGTGCTTTTTAACAATTATTTCATTTGACCATCAAAACAACCCTGAGAGGTAGGTATTGTTGTTATCTCTATTTTACAGATGAGGAAACTGAGGCAAATTGAGATTAAGTGACTTGTCCAGGGTCATACAGCTAGTATATATCTGAACAGCATTTGAACTCAGATCTTTCTGACTCCAGGTCCAGCACTTTTTCTACTGTGCCACCTAGCTGAAGACATTTGATTCAGTAGTCTGACCCCTTTTTCAGTCTATCAGCAATCATTTCTAAAGAGGCTATTATGTGCCTAGCACAGTGCTAGGTCCTAGGGATACATAGATTAAAAACATAAACTCCTTTCTTCAAGGAACTTACATTTTTATCCAGGGAAACAACATGTAAACACAACTCAACACAAATGTAGCAACTCTTCTGAGATAACTTCTCAACTTCCACCAGCCTTGACTGAGTCACTCAGATAACTGACTATTCTTTTCCTCAGGATTCTCAGAGTTAACCTGAGGGACTATGATTTCCACTATTAGAGCTTATGAGGCTTCATCTGGCATGTTCTGCATTAGTTACTAGCCAGCCAGACTCTAATTAGCTTTTAATTAGAGGTATTTATGAAACAAAGTAAGAACACTTGGTACAAATCTAATTCTTCCAAAAGCCTGGTATATACACATTACTACAAATATAGACAGAGTCTATATTTGCATCTACCCCTAGACCTCTACTGGTCTAGGGGTAGATGCAAGTTTAATGAGCCGTTGTGGTAAGTGGGTACAACCTTTGTGATTTTGGAAAGTTCTTCCCTTCTTTTATGGAGTCCTCATGAAATTTCTCTTAGAGGTGTGTTGTTTTCTGCAGGCCTTTGAGGATTGATGCTCCGCAGAGCTGAAACTACCTTTCTTTAGTATGTCTAGTTTGTTCCTAGATTCCAATTCATCTACTGCTGCCAACCACTGCCATTCAGGGGCACCACTGCAAATGCAAATAAGATGTTTACATCTTCTGACCTTTTGAAGTTCATAAGACTAATCTTTCATCATGTGATTCCCTCATTTAGGAGGCTCTTTCATCACTAGATTGGTCTACTGTTGCAATTTCAGATTCTGAAATAGATTATCCAAGTTTCAAAGGGTTTGAAGGACATGACTCTTCAAGCAACCACAAGGCACATCCTGTGTGAAAATGTCATCTTCATTCATTCATTTTATACCTAAATACACCTACAGTTGGGAGTAGGTACCTGGATGATTCAACAAAAGACACTGAGAAAGAAAAGTAAAATAGGTAGGAGAAGCAAGAATATCATTAAAACCCAGAACGAAGGTAGGGGATAGGCAAGTGTCAAATGCTTCAGAGACGTCCAGATTGGTCTTGAATGCCATGAGCATGAAGAAATAGCCCTGAGACCCAATTGGCAGTATTATTCACAGGGAGCAGCAAGGGTGATTTCCAGTGACTATTTATAATTCATAAAATCTATTAATAGAAAACCAGAAGGTAAAAAAAGAATCAACATATTGAATAACAATGAAAAGCTGTAGTATCTTATTCTCTAAATTAAAGAAAAAAAGATGCATTTTCATTATTTTGGAATGGTTTGTCAGTTTCTGTCTGAAAGAAGGAAGTTGAGCTGTGAAGACTTTTTTTTAGTCCTGATTACATAATTTTTCCAATTCTCAGTAGCTAGAAAAAAGAATAAAAACAAAACAAAATAAAAAAAACTTTCAAAGATCCTATGGTAAAATTTGTTGATTTTTGAGGAATTGAAATCCCTTTAATTGGAGACATGGTAGAAGGAGGCAAATTTAAAGATACAGTACTATGATTCAGTTGATGGTAGTACTATGTCTGTAAATGGCCCAATGATTCCTTCTATATCTTAGTAGATAATCTTTATGAACAGCTTAGTCTGAAAAGATCCGTCTCCTAATGGCCAACCTTCTGGTGATGAACCTCATCTTTGCCGTGTACTTTGTACATTCTTATATGTCAAGGATCGGTGATATCCTGGGTGTCTTTGTGCTTTCTGTCAATGAGTTGAAACTCTCTAAAGCTAAGAAAGAAAAGCTTATCTCAGATAACATTTGTAAGTTGTGTTTGGGGGAAAAAGATTACCTTTTCATCAGCTTTCTATTAATAGTTCCTTTCAAAGGTAGACTGGTTCTCAGTCACTAACCATCATCAGATTAATATCTGAGTTCTTTTCAACTTAAGTGACTTTCTAGGACCTAATAAAACTTGAATTTTGAGAACCTAAGGTCACCTCCCTAGAATGATGACACATTATAAAGAACTGGACTTCAGTGGAGGAGGAACTAACAATATAGGCAAGGGAAAACAAAACAAAACAAAATGACACAGCCTCTTATGATTGGGAGAACCTAGCACTTGAGCAGAAAAAAAAAACCATTTGAGACCAAAAATCATTTAAGGGCAGATCAGAAGGCCTATTGTTTTTCTGGATATTCTTTCTTGTAAAAATGAATTTTAGAACCTAAAATATCTATAGCAGGTATTTCAAGATCTTGGTTAGATGCTGCTTATTCTCCTGTTGTGAGAGCTGTTTCAAATACATTTGAGTATTTTCATTAGAGCATGCTATTTTTGGACATGTGAAGAAAAGGAACCTAGATTGAAATGCAATTGTATGTCAAAATCTTCTTACTGCCTAGTAGGGCCATGTATTAAATAATTTGTTCCCCTCACTCTGACTTGCTGATATCAGCATTTATATTGGATGTTTTGAGATAAAAATTCTCTAATTGGCAGAGGAGAATGATTAAATTTCTCTCTTGGGAGATTCAAATTTAAGGCAACTACTTCAAAATAGAAAGGTACTAGACCATTCCAAATTTGAGGGCTTTTAAATAAAAGGAAATCAATTTCAATGTCCAACATCAGAGGCTATAGCACAATCGGTAGAGAGCAAACCTTGAAGCCAAGAAAATCTGTGTTCATGTTTCATCTCTGACACTGGCTGTGTGAACCTTTGAAAGCACTTAGCCTTTTAGTGCTTTGAATAAACCTTTACGTCCATTAGTTGCTGATTCACATTGATAGAAGGAATCTCCTAATTCAGGAGATTCTTATTCCAGTGAAATCATAGGTGCAGTCCCTCTCCCTAACCCTCTATTTGCTGAGAAGTGTTAAATCTCTGCAGAAATGTTCTGTAGATTTGATATCTAACTTCAGGAAGTAAAACCAGTTCCAGTATCTGGAAGAATTACATCAAAGATATTAGAGCTAAAGATAGTAAGAGCCACTATGATAGACAGTGTAAGACTTGGGAGTCAAGGGACCTACATGTAAACCATGCCTCAGATCACACTTTGTATCTGGGTGAGCCTGTACAACCTAATCTCTTGGAAACTCAATTTCTTTTTCTGCAAAATGAGACTAACAGTATTTGTAGTATCTACTTCGTATGATTACTAGGATAGAACAGATCTGCAAACTTTACAGGGCTTTATGAGTATGTATCATAATTATGTTAACAGCAAAGTTATGGGAAATAGTAGGGACAAAAAAGAGGGGAACTTCATTATAATTCTATGACCACATCTAACTGTAATGGTTCATCAAATGAATATTTAAGGAGTGGGAAGAGCCCTGGAGAATGCAGATTTGAATTCTTGTTCTTTGAGCATATCTATATACTTCTTTCAACCTCAGTTTACCTTTCTGCAAAATAATGTAGCTAGGCCTATGTCAAACTCTATAATATCTCCCTATTACCTCTATGAGGAGCAACTAGGTGGCCTAGTAAATATAGTGCCAGCTCTGGGGTCAGGAAGACCTGAGTTCAAATCTGGCTTCAGACACTTCCTAGCTATGTAAACCAGGGCAAAACACTTAACTCTGTTTGCCTCAGTTCCTCATCTGTAAAATGAGCTGGAGAAGGAAATGGCAAAGCACTCTAGTATCTCTGCCAAGAAAATCCCAACTGAGGCCACAGAGAGTGGGACAGTACTGAAACAACTGAACAATAGCAATGTTACCTCTGTGATTAAATAGAAGTTTTTGTTTTGAATTTAAAGGTCTTCCAAAACCTCCCCCCTAACTTTACACTCTTCTTGCATTTTCCTCCTCCTACTTGCTTTTTCTCATGCCTAATGCCCCATCTCCCATCCGTTTGCTTTTTCTTACTGTTGTTATGCTTGAAATGCTCTTTTTTTCCTCTTCCTTCTAGAATCCTTGGTTTCTATCAGTACCTTAGCTTATGCAGGAGGGCCTTCATGGGTTCTCCTACTCTTGGTACCTCCCCACCAAGTTTACTCTCTATGTACTGTGTATCTTATATTGGTTATTTTGGTTATTCTTAAAGTCTTACAACAATTTTAAGCTTTAATAGCTTTAGCTTAAAAGTACATGGAAACTTGGAAACTTTAAAATACTCTATATATGCCTATTTATTTACATATTGTCTTTCCCAGTAGAAAGTAAGCTTTTTGAGAGGGCAGGGGAATGTTTTGCTTTTTTTTAAAAAGAATATCTGTAGTACCCAACATTTCATAAGCCATTTTTGATTGAAGAATCAATTGGTCCATTTCAGTTCTCAACCTCTGCTCCCAAGAGTTGTGAATATTGCTAGTATATTATTAGGTTGGCCATAAGCTTATTGCCTTTGGCCAGGTTTGGTTGTATAGAGTGATAATTAGACCTAGGTAAGCCTCCTGGGTGGATAATTAGAAGAAATCATCTAGTCCAGCAGAGTTACTTCAAAGATAATTAAGACAAGGCCTAGGGAGTTTAAGTAACTTGCCCAAGGTCACAAGGTAATAAAATAGGGCATGAATGCCACATCTGTGTTTCTCAAGAAGTTCCACTTATTAGGAGCATGTCTCAGTGTGTTTTCTCTAGTAGCTGATATGTGGGAAAGAAGCCACCATAACTGTGTGTTGTGTTTATGTTCCCCACCCAGACCAGGTATCTTGGGATCTATGGTTGTATTTAGAACCTTATTGAGTAGTAGGGTATCAGTTTGCTGCTATAGGCAATTTGTTATGATGTAGGAATTTAGGTAACAGTCTTGGCTGCTTTTCTAGAGCGAGAATGGTTGTACTATAACTCTACCCATCATCTTCTGAGAGGCTTTGACAACTCCAGACATAACAAATGACAGATTATAGAGTTGATTTCAAAATGATTATTTGAGACTTGTACTCATTAGGAAAGCTTATAATTATCTATCATCCAAATAATGAATGCCTACTTCTAGCTATATTTTTAAATGAATATTTCCATTTAAATGAGCAATCATTATTTTCCCCCCCATCTCTACTTAAACAGAGCTGAGAATTGAACTCAAATTTGGTTTGAGTTCTTTTTTCTCTTTTTGTTTGCTCTTGAGTATAGTATAAGTGCCCTCTCTTTTAAGTGATTTCTTAGAATGAAGCTGATTAAAGTGTTGAATTAACCTCTGAATCTAATGACTGGATGGGTGGGTCAATTGAGTAGTTACTATATGTAGGCTCTTGTACTACATTATTCTCCTAACTTCAGAGAATACTAATGATTGCAATATAACTCTGGGAAGTAAAGCCAGCTATCAATGAGTATTTGTGGCAAGAGGGACAATTTTTAAATGAATTCACATTCATAATCTAAAAGAAACATCATTATATAACTTTCTTATCATATTGATTTTCTTCAATTACTATAGAGTACAAAATAGACCAGCACCTTGGAAGCTCAAAACTTCCTTCCTGATCATTTTTGTTACAAGTGTTGGGGGAAAAATAAGAGTATTGAGTTTTGAGACTCTAAATCAAGGGCACAAACTTGTGGCCTCTATGTCCTCAAGGGCAGCCCTTTGAGTGAATCCAAACTTCACACAACAAATCCCTTTAATAAAAGGATTTGGTCTATAAAACTTGTACTCAGTCAAAAGACCACACCCAAGAACCTAGATGGCCACATGTGGCCTCAGTGATACAGATTCCCTACCCCTGCTCTAAACTGATGCTTACCCAAAGGAAGAGTTTTAGGTAGAGGTATTTTGATGTTCAATCACTTTCAGTCATGACTGACTCTTTCTGACCCCATTTTGGGTTTTCTTGGCAAAGATATTAGAGTGGTTTGCCATTTCCTTCTCCACCTCATTTTACAGATGAGGCAAACAGGGCTAAATGACTTGCCTAGGGTCACAGCTGGTTAAGTGCCTAAGGCCAGATTTGAACTCAGGAGGAATTCTTCTGACACCAGGTCCAGCATTCTATCCACTGCAGCATCTAGCTGCCTAGAGAACTACATCAATTATAATGAAACAAAATTATCAAGATTTTAAAAAATAAATTTGACTACAGGTTTTCTTTACCTGTATATAAATTTATGTTTACATTACCTTTAATTATTATTGCTGTACTTCTTCATAATGTGTATCTTATTTTATACATTTAAAAACCTTATTTGGAGAAGGGATTCTTAGGCATCACCAGACTACCAAAAGGTCCATGACACTCAAAAGTTTAGGAATTCTTATTGTAGATCAATATGCAGGCATTATGAGGACATGAATTGAGGGATGCCAAAGCTATGCACCCTCCACAATATTTTTGATTAACTTGATAGTGTCCAAAGATTCTTCCATTAGCATCATGTTGATTCAACTTTGAGTAACTATGGTACCTTGGGGAAATCAATCTCACAGATCCTCCCTTTCTTCATATGTGAAGTCAAGAATCAAAGGATTTTAGATTAAAGATTTAGAGCGGGAGCAAAAAGTAGAAGTTATCTAGTCTAACCTCATTTTTTTTTTCCAAATAAGGAAACAGGACTACTATAAGCTTCCTAAAGTTCATATAAAGAGTAAAGGATAGAGCTTATTTCTCATCCTCAAAATGGGATAGTTGAACTGAGTGGTCTCTAATGTGTCTATCAAGGCAGGAAAGTCACTTAACTGCTCAGAAATTAAGTTTCCTCATCTTGAAAATCTGGAGAGGAGATAATAATGCATCCTCATAGGACTACAATAAAAAAAGTTTCTATACTTTAAAATACTCCAACCACATGAGTTGTTATTACTGATGTAATTACTGATCTGTCCTTCAAATGCCAAATCAACTGCCCTCTTTTTAAAAAATTCTTCTATCATCTAGGTCAAACTGATCTCTCCTTTCACTAATTGTTCTTTGGAGGCCAGCAGAACAAGTTATATCCTTGTTCCACTGATTTAACTTATTCAAATACTAAAAAAAATTATCACGTACTTCATAAGTCTTCTACAAATGAAGCATCCCTTGATCCTTTAACTGACTCTAGTGTAGAATGATCTCTGGGCCATTTACCATGTTGGTTACTTTCCTTTGATTATTCTCTGGGTTGTAAAGATATTTTCTAAAATGTGATGCCTGGAAATGAGCACAGCATTCTAGATATGCTCTGATTACGTAAAGTAAGATAGGACTATCCCCTTCCTTATTCTGGGCACTATGTCTCTCTAATGTAGTCTAAGTTAACATTGGCTGTTTTGGTAGCCATATCATATTATCACAGGTAGTAGTTGCAAAAGAATTAAGGAAGGGAGTGATTACTTTGGCCTAAGAGAGATGTCAAATTTCTGAGTTGGGGTGGGGTGGGGTGGGGTTAGGAGAATTACATTAAAATGTAATTGGGAAATGGGTTTTCTTTCCTTCAAAATTTCATTTTAGACTCCAACACTAGAACACAAATAGAAAATAGAGAAAAGAAAGGAAAACATATGATAAACTTAAATATTAGAACTTAAACACATAGAGAGGAAAAAAGGCATGTTGTGTGCATAGCCGAACATAAGAGAAGATTCAAAATATGTAACAATAAATTTTCATTTCAAGAAAGCTGATATGATAAATAATACTCATTGTGTTGAGAATTGTCCATCTTTTCTTTGCTTCCTTGTGAGTTTTCTTTTGTTCTCTGCTGTGTACTTTTTTACTTCGTTCTTTTTTTCTTTACCCTCCTCCATGCCCCAGCCCCACCCCAAAGGCTACAGTCAAGTTTAGATATGTTTCTCTATAGTTATAGATATATACATACAAAAATACATATATACATACATATATAGACATATACTTTCCCAATCCCCAAGACTACAGTAAAGTTTAGATATGTTTCTCTATAGCTATAGATACATGCATACACAAATACATATATACATACATATATATTTACTTTCCCTGATCTTTATTTTATGTATGTACATATCTCTTGCTTCTTATCCCTCCTACCTCCTCTGCTTTACTTGTACCCATTACCTTGCTCTCCTATGACTTGCCTATCCCCCTCCAAGGATACCTCCCCTATCCACCCATTCCCATAAATCTAAAAATACCCTTCTATTCTATACCCCTATTTTACCTGTTCCTTCACCTTCTCCTTTAAAGATTCCTCTCTTGTCCTCTCCCCCCCCCATGACTTTACCATTTTAGTTCTTCTAAATTTAGAAGACTGTTATACTCTTCTAAATACATATGTATTGTTCCCTCTTAAACCCATTCCCTATGAAAGTAGGTTACTGGAACTATCAGCCCTCCTCTCCCATCTAATTCTTCTGTATCAATTCTTCCTCTTGCACCTCATTTGTAGAAAATAATTACTCTTTTAAGCTGTTCCTAAATGGTTTTACTTTTAAAATTCATATCATACTCAGGTTTACTGCAATATTTCTTATGAACTACCCAATTATTGATAAGAATCTTAGACATACATTATATATATATATATATATATAAAGTAAACAGTCTGTTCTTATGGATCCCTTATAATAACTCTTTGTTATGTGCCTCATATTTCTCTTGTTTCTTGTATGTAAAATCTTCTATTATATTCAGGATTTTTTTAAACAAAGTTGTGAAAGTCAGAGAGTTTATCAAATATTCATTTTTTTATTTAGGATAATATTTAACTTTACAGGGTATGACATTTTTGGCTAGAGCCCCAGTTCTCTTCCTCTTTGATATGTTGTGTTCTAAGACTTGAGGGCCTTTAATGTCTCTGATGCTAGGTCTTTTATAATTTTAATTGTGACACCATTATATTTAAATTGTTTTAATCCTGATGCTTTTAATAATTTTTCCTTGAGCTTGGAGTTTCAGAATTTATGATATTCCTATGAGTTTTTCTCATAGGGTCTCTGTTAAGTGGTGATCTCTGGATTTTTTCTATTTCTATATTCCCTCCTTGTTCTAATGTTTCAGGACAACTTTCTTTGATTATTTCTTGTATTATTGTGTCAAGATTCTTTTTTTATAACTTTCAGTTAGTCCAGTTATTTTTATATTTTCTTGATCTATTCTCCAAATAATTTGTTTTTCTTACAAGAAAAATGTTTCACTTTCTTTTCTATTTTTTCATTATTCATATTTTGTTTAAACATTTCTTGATCTCTTGTAATTTTATTGGCTTCACTTTGCCCAATTCTAATTTTCAAGGTGTCATTTTCTTCCTTAAGATTCTGGATCTCTTTTTCTAATTGGTTGATTTTCCTTTCATATTCTTCTTGTTTTTTTCTGGATCATTCTTATTTTCTTTTTTAGTTTTTCCTCCATCTCTCTCATTTGATTTTTAAAGTCTTTTTAAAGATCTTCTATTAATTCTTTTGGGTAGGTAGCCATATGAAATTACTCTTTGGGACTTTCTTTACTTCAATATTCTTCTCTGAAGATGAACCCCAGTTATCTCTATTCCCATAATAATTTTCTTCTTTCCCTGTGCATTTTTTTGTGGTAACAGTTTGATTATGTGTAATCACCTCTAGCCTTGGGGTATGAGAAATGGTGCCTCTTGCCCCAGATCTTTAGTTCTCACCTCTAGCCTGAATCCAAAGCCAAACCTCCAACCTCTTGTAACTGCCCAAAGTCATGGGCTTTCTGCCCATTGCTTCTGCACTGGGTCGGTTCCTTCTCACCTCTGTTGCTCTTTGCAGCACAGCTGGGTGTAAAGTCAATCATGAGCAGCTCTCCTGAGGACTGCTACTGTGACTAACTTTAAGAATCTAATTGCATGGTATAGTGAACTCTTTATTTATTATTCTATTTATTTCCTGTAAGAATTGATGAAAGTGACAATTGTGGAGAATCCTGGGAATACTTTTGTGAACTGATGTAGAGTGAAGTAAGCAGAACTAGGAGAACAATAATATAAAGACAACCAATTTTGAAAAACTTAGGAACTCTGATTGACACAATGACTTCCTACAATTCCAGAGAACTCACAATTAAGTATTCTACATACCTCTTGATAGGTAATGGACTCAAGAGTATAGATTGAGACATTTTGAGGGCCAGAGAAAGGGCATTACCAGTGTGAAAATTCATTTTGCTTGACTGTACATGCTTGTAACATGAGTTCTTTTCCTGCTACTTTCTCTTTGGGACAAAGGAATTAGCTAGGAAGACAAAAATATGAATCTGAAAATAAAATTGATTTTTTAAAAAATGAAAAAAATAAGGAAAAAACAATTTTAAGTGCTATATATTGGTACTAAAAAGCATTATAACATGCATTTGGAAAACATTTTGAGAGAGTACATAGAGAGCTGACCTGGAAGTCAGGAGTACTGAGGATTCAATGCCTTCTGCCCCTTATAAATAGTGATTGTGTGACATGTCACATAAACATTGAGTGTCTCAGCCAGGTCCTTTAAGAATAAGTTGGAATGTAGGTCTGGATCTGCCTTGATAAGGGAATTTCCTCATTGATATTTCCCTTGACAAGTGAAATAATATCAGAGGAAAAATTCTTATACAGTTCTTATTATGCAGGACCAGGGAATATTTGCAAAAAGAATAAAAACCTCATACGGTTATGGAATTTTGAGTGGGAAGGGCCATTAGAAACCAACTCTAGCTCCCTCCATTTTGCAAAGAAGGTCAATATGCTATTCTCTCATTAAAAAAATCAGTTTTAAATGCCAAATGTTCATTGGCAAAACCATGTCACCTTTTCCCATTTTCTTTTGTGCTTTACAGGGCCTGTGCCTATGGTTAATCAGTAGGAATAACATCTGTGCCAAGAAACTGTGCCCACAATTTTTTCCTTTGGATAACCATTCATTGTTCTGAAAGAAGTAATTTATCAAAGCAGTTTACTCCTGGAGAGTAGTTTATTCAGCCCTTGTATTCTATCATCATAGCCCATTGTTTCTATGACTGAAGGTCAGGGAAGCTCCAAAGGGGTGGTAAGGAACAGAATTAACAATTCCTAAATTGGATATGGGTCCAGGTGGGACTGACCCCAGTGAGTCTCAAGATTTCTTGCCTAGATGCAAGAAGAGGCAGTCATGCTAGGGGTAGAGGCTAGGTAATGGATAGAGAACTGGAGTTGGAGTCAGCAGAAGACAACTTACAATCTTGCTTTAGATACTAGTTTTGAGACCCTGGGCAAATCACTTAGCTTCTCTTAAACCTTGGTGTTTTCATCTGTAAAACAGAAATAATACTATGCAGCAGGGTTGCAGTGAGGATCACATGAAATTGTTTATATGTCTGTCTGTCTATCTATCTATCTATCTATCTATCTATCTATCTGTCTGTCTGTCTGTCTGTCTGTCTCTCTGTCTGTCTGTCTCTCTGTCTGTCTGTCTATCTATCTCTCATGTCTGTCATAAACCTCAAGACTCTACTATATAAATGTTAGTTATTATTATAAATAATAATACTAATTCCTGTCAAGGTAGTGGTGGTCTGCCTATAGAATGATAGATTTAGACTTGGAGAGGTGATGAAGTACAATTCTCTTATTTTACATGCAAAGAAACTGAGGCACAGAGAGGTTAAATGACTTGGTGAAATTGATGCTGCTAGCATGAGAAGGACAGAATGATAGGTCAGATTATATGACAACTGAGTTATTTAAAGTAACAAGAAATTCTGCTTTATAATGAAAAGTACAAAGGTGAGAAAGCATCTAAATAAAATTCCTAGGTAGGCATTTCTGAGGGGGAGAGGGGAACTATGCATATAGCTCTAGACAAACTTGAGTACTTGCAATTTCTTTGTGGATCGATGCCACTTAACTATATGGGGGCATATAGTGGACTACAGTATCCAAACTTAGTAGTAATATTATACTGCTTGAATTAGTGGTTCAGGAAAGAAACAGTAGTGGTTGTACTAAGATAATTAAATGACGGTTTGGTCCATACCAAGTGAGTATGTAGCCATGAAATTTCAGTGATAAAGGCAATGTAGTACTTGCCAGGGCATGAGACTCTGGCCTCTTACAGGGCTGTAGACAGTTATTATTACATAAGAGGAGGGAAAGAGATAGAGTCAGGATAATTGCAGCAAGGGGGCAACATGCTTCTGTTGGTATATGATCCCACAGGGCCATATTTTCATGTGTGTTTTTCTCTGTTAGGACTTGTCCCCTCAGGAAGAGAAACTGTCAGTGGAAATGATAGGAACACCTGTGGTCCCCTAGTACATTTCTTGTACCTGCTGTTCTGTTGTTACTATCTCAGCGTCAGGTCACAATGAGCACACAAAGAGTGACCCTTAATGAGTCTATACTTTCAGGCACAGTGGATTCTATATAACCTGACCATTGTCATTTGAAGTCACTTCTGTTCTTTAAAGAATAAAAGTATGGGCTAACAATGATCACAGTCATATGCACCTCTCAATACCTTAGATTTCAACTATATCCCCATGGAACCTTCATCTTTTCTGACTACTGAGCATTATGATTATGATTATTTTTTTTAATAATTTGTCTTCACAAAAGCTCCTTCATCTTTTCTTTTATCCTATTAAGTATCCTATTAAGCTCCTAAGAATATCTTTGACAAAAAGTAAAGTACAATCTTTGATAAAAATTATGTTAAAGAAAAACACAAAGTCCTTTTGAGTGATTAATACAAAACATCAATATTTCCCAGAGCTAATGGCCAACGTGTTTCATCATCCCCAAAGACCTTTTATTCTACAAGGCTTAATGGCAGCCTTGGGTAAGAGAGGAACTTAGAATTTGTATTCCTTAGAAACTTCAACATTTATTCAGTAAATGTTTCTTACATATTTAGTCTACATAGAGCACTGTGATAGTCCCTGAAGTAAAAATAAAACTTAGATTAGGGATAATATCTTCACTTATGGGATTTAAAGTCTGAGAAAAGATTAATATATACAGATAACAATATTTCATAACATTATCTGATGTGTTCACTGGAGAATTACAAAACAAAGTACTGTGTGAAGACTGAGTGGAAGGATATTATGAACAGGGTGGAGCAGAGGACGTTTCATGGCAGAGGTGGTATTTAAGATGGAATTTAAATAATACAAATTTAAATGATAACTATTACATATTTTAAAACAGTAGCAAGTTGTATGTAATATGTTTGTAGTTTTGTATGCAATCATTGTTTTAATTATACTACATATATACATATTTACATATATATGTGACTACTGAAAGGAACTATTGTAATAATAATGTAGATGGTAATGAATGTGGTAGCACTGGAAATAGAGTAGTAACTGGATGTAAGAGATTTTATGTAGAATTTTATATAAGAAGAATCCTCAGGGCTTTCTGTTTTGTTAGGAGAATTAAGGGAAAGGGACAAGTGAATGAACAAATCCAAGGTTTTGAACATAGGAGATGGAGAGAATATTAGAACTGACAGTGTTTGAAATGAAAAGAAGGAACAGGCTTAGAGGAAAAGGTGATATTTTTCTACTTTGGATGTGTTGAGTTTGAGGTGCCAGTAGGAAAGCCAGATGGAGCTGTGACTGTGACATACTGCCCCTTGCCAGTATCATACACAAACATGATTAATGAAATAGGAATGACTTACTGAAGATAAAAAATGTGATGTTCTCCCCCCCTTAGGAAAAAAGGCAAGCATCCTTAAAATGTATATGCAATATAGATATGAGATTGTTTGTTTTGTGTGGCAATAGAGAATAGAAATTGCCATGTATAATGAAAATGTAATAAATAGGAAACATAAAAACATGATATTTTAGAGCAGAAAGGACCCTTAAAAGCCTTCTGGAGGGGAAACATAATTTAATGGAAAAAATACCACCTACCTAAAAAAAGATATGCACACAATAAACTCCTTTAAAGAGAAAAAAAATGGAATTTAAGTCAGGAAATAGGAGTTCTGATTCAGGATCTGATACTTCTTTATTTGCCATGTAACAATTGGCAAGTTAGGGCAGTTAGGTGGCACAGTAGATAGAGTGCTGGTCCTAGAGTCAACAAGATTCATCTTCCTGAGTTTAAATCTGGCTTCAGACAGTTACTGACTGAATGAACCTGGGCAAGTCACTTAACCCTGTTTGCCTCAATTTCCTCATTTTCTGTAAAATGAGCTGGAGAAGGAAGTGGCAAATCATTCTAGGATCTTTGCCAAGAAAATTCCAAATGGGTCACTAAGAGTCAGACATGATTGAAATGACAGAGCAACAATGAGCAAGTAATTTAACCTGTGAACTTCTCTTTTCTTATCTGTAAAATAGGGATAATAATTTTTCTGTTACATTCCTTTTAGGACAATTTTTAGGCAAGTTCTTTTTAGACATTAAAGCACTGAATACATGTGAATTCTAATCATAATCCAGTCTACCTGTCTTCTTGTGTAGATGACACTGGGACTCAGGGAGGCTGAATAGCATTCTTAAGATGACATTGATAAATGGCAAAGATAGAATTGGATCCCAAGTCTCCCAAATGCCTGCTACTGTTTGAAGGCCACACACATCTGACTATGTGTTTGTACATGATATAAAAATTTATCAGATCTGAATTCCACACTAAAGAGAAACTAATAGGGTCCTTTCATCATAGGAAAAGACAAGAATATGTTAATGTGTGTAGACTGTAGAAATTAAATTGCATGTTTCCTATTATTTTGTAGTATAATAATTGATGAGTAAAAATGATCATGTATGGTGAAAATTCAGTGATTGTTTTCCATTGCCATCTCCCAATAATAACAGAATTATATCTGCAGGGTGATGGAAGAATATAGACTAGTCACATAGTAAACGATTTTTGCAGCTATTCTCTTGTATGAACAAACTTTTAATCACAAAACTTTTCAGAACTTTCTGTTATGCTCATAAAATCTATGCACTGAATCCTAGTTCAAATGTTAATTATTTATGTCAAAAAATGCAACAAGCAGTCAAATATGTATCTTGGACCCATCCAAGATTTATTTTCAGAGGTACTAGAAGGAAGTTAAATGTCAGGGTTATATAATTATACACTATTTAATCCAAATAGGACCTACCAGAACCCTGTACTAAACTAAACTCTGTTTAGTATTCTTCTTTTATAGCAAAACATAATTCACACATGCAAAAAAATAAGATCAAAAGGGAGTTATTTATTTTTTAAAAAATCAATTAGATATAAAATTTCAGATCTGGAAAGGACCTTATGGAAGTCATTTAGTTGGTTTAATTGCCTCATTTTACTGATGAAGAAAGCAAATCCCAGAGCGATTGAATGGTTATCTCCAAAGTCATGCATCTGGTAGGTGGGAGGGATGGGACTAGAACTCACATGCTTAGACTCCTGAATCAGCACTTTTTGCATGGAAGAGTACTGTAGTTTCCTAGAGCTGGTTACAATTAATCCCTAAGTCTTTCATCTTCTGAATTTCTATCTACCTGCACTATCTAGTGAAACTGATTTTTAGTATGGTGACCATAGCATATTGTAAAATCATCAAAAAACCAGACCATGATATGGTTACTACAACAAATATTTAATGAGGAAAGAAAATGCATAGGGAAATGTGTATATGTGCATATATGTGTATAATATATATATATATGTATGTATCTAACCACAGGTGTCCATCTAAAAAGAAAAAAAAAGACTAGAATACCTCTTCCCTTTCCATGCTACCCTATCCACTTGATAGAGATTTGATTAGTTCTACTTTTATTATTACCAGGAATAAATACAATCAATTTTAAAATAATAGTACAAAATGCTGCTGGGCGAAATAGATAAGCAGACTGTGAATTTGATCATGGTAGAATCAAACATGACCTAAAAATTCAGTTTGTAAGAGGGACTCAAATACTAAAACTGTAACGCATGAGGACGGCTTAATTAACTGTGGAGAACTGATAATATTGGATTGGATTATAGAGTGAGAAACCCTTAGTGTAAATATTGGTCTAATATTGGGCAAGTCATTTAACTCTCTGGGGCTCAGTTTCCCAAAAGTCACATAATGGCAGAGGTGGGACTGGAGTTCATATCCCTTAGTAGAGGATTGAGCTAGTTTACCTTTGATGTCTTTTCTAGATTTAAAGCTTAATTCCTAATTGTACAGTCTGGTATGAATTTTATGACACTTCCAGAGATGCCAAAAAAATAAGAAATTTATTTTAATTCCCCAATGTGTCAAAACTTGAAAACATTTGGTATCCTTTTAGGTTCTTTCTACATGTATGACTGATGTTAGAATCATGAACCATTCATGTTCCCTGGGATATTGTGTAGTAATTTTTACTTTCATTTATTATTTTTAAAGAATGTAACATTGCAATAGTTTGTTCATTTATATATGGATATATTTAGATCTTTTTCTGAGAAATTCTTTCATCTAATATTTATCCCCTCTTTTCCTGATTCTCTTTCAGATAGCAGTTCTGTGGATGAAAAGGTTTCAAATCATATTTTTTTCCTAAGGGATCTTGTCTATTGTCCATGTTTGTTTGTGATATAGTTGACCTGTTTTTCGTTCCTTTGTTTTAGTTGTGATATCTGCATGTTTCCCAGCTTTCCATCATTTGGTTGTCCTTTGAGTGTCTCTCCAATATGTTGCATTTATTAAGATGTTAGCTTCTCCCAGCTGTGCTTTCTTTATTTCATATCTGCCAACCTAGGGGTCTGCTACAGTCAAACATGGAATCTGTTCTTATGTCTGACTAATCGTGCTCTTCCTGAATACATTGCAGTCTTCACTACATAGTTGAAGATTTGTAACAGAACAAGTATTGGGGAAGACAAGCTATTGTCCTGGATTCTCTCAATCCTTTTTGTAAATGCTGATAGCCAATTGTCAAAAAACAAAACAAAAAAACCCAAAAAAACCACTCTACCACACAAAAGTACAGTAGCTTTGACTTGCAGCTGACCCTGCCTAGCATTTGTCATCCTAGGTGTTACATGTATAGTGCAGTTGACCTGTGTCCCTGGTATAAAGATACCGTGCCTGTAAAATGCTAAATATATCTTTTCTTATTCTTCATTTAAGGCTCGAATAGTAAGTGGGAGTGGTCTGGATGCTTCCCAATTCAGTGCGCTCCAAGCATTTGGGTAAGTGTAATTTCATTGCCTTTTTTATTCTTTCCACCAAGTCTCTAAGGGGTTTCTCTCCTATAGAATTACTAGCTACAATGAGTTCTGCACTCAGATTTGGGGAATTTTTGTTTTTCTTGAGAAGATTTTTGAAATGCAGACAATGCAGTAGTACAATGGGACAATTGACAATGTTATCTTTTATCTTCTTAGATGTGTGTTATCTAAAGGAAGAATATGATATATGTGGTATATAGATAGAGGACTCTAAGCTATGGAATCATAAAGACATGGGTTCAAATCCTGTCTCTGACTTACACTAGCTTTGTGAAGTTGGGCAAGCCATTGAACTCAGTGCCCCTAGGCAATTCTCTCAAACTAGAAGTTCTGGACCATTTGCCAGTTTTTGTCAATGGAAGTGGTGATCACAAGGTGAATTTCCTATAAGAATGAAATTAAAGGCAATTGCTTTGACTCCCCACAAATGCTAAGGGAGTAACGGGGTGATGTGTTGAATATATTTTGGGACTTGGGCCATGTCTCACCTCTGACACTAGCTCTGTGACCATAGGTAAGTCATTCAACTTCTCTGAGCTTCAGACTACTTTCTAATTCTTGCTTACCAAGTTATACAATGTCTGACATGTAAGAGGGCTTGATACTTGCTTTTTGATTCATTCCACCCACCAATCAACAAGCAAATGCTTTCTGTATATTAGAGATATTAGGGATATACGTCTACTTTTGTGGATAGATTTCTCCCACCCTTGAATTCACAAATCTTTGACCACATAATCATTAAATCATTTAGGAAACACATAATGGGGAGAGGGAGAGACTTGGGTTATTCAAAAGTTCCATATCTGCATGCAAGATTCTAAATAGCACTGATTATTTAGAGTTTCCTGCTTGTTCACAAACATATTTTATGTTCAAGTGCTAAAGTACTAGGGGTCCTGCTCAATTATTTCTTGACTTGGAGATCTTACTGGGACATCTTTTCTTAACCTATGGATATTAATCAAAATGTTAAAATAACAATGTCCAACCTGACCAAATAACTTTGGGGGATGGCCTCTGTCCTTTTTTCCAGTGCTGCATTTGCACACCATGCTACTTCTGCTCTAAAGTGGAAAGAATTGGCCATCTCTGGTTGGTTTGGGATTGTGCTCCAAACAAAAAACAATTTGAGAAAGTTAACAGAGCTTTTTGATCCAATAGCCATTTCAACTAAACCCCGAGGTTATGCACTAGTTTTAGGCTTCAGAATATGAAATAAACTCTCCTAAAATCAAGTTGAAAAGATCTTTCTAGTTTTTTTTTTAATCAGCAGATTAGCAAAAGTCAGGCACCATTCCCTATCTAATACAAACAGATCTATCATATAAATATTTCCCTGGGCAGGGTGATGTGCTTGAAAGATTAGTAAACAAGGAGTTTAGCTAAAATCTCGGTTGCGCTTCTAGCTACTATGTAACTCAGAGAAGCAGAGGTGTCAAAAGATTTCTTGTTTCCTCTCTTGTGAAATATGTAGAATACAAACTTGCCCTGCTTACTCTCATAACATGGGAGGGAGATAGGGAGGAAAGGAGTGAGCATTTATTAAGTGCCTGTTGTGTGCCAGGCATTTTGCTAAGTGGTTTACAAATATTTTCTCATTTAATTTTCACAACAAACATATGAGGTAGGAGCTATTATTATTTGCAATTTATAGTAGAGGAAACTGAGGCAGACTGAGGTTAAGTAATTTCACCAGGGTCACACACTAGTAAATGTCAGAGGCTTGATTTTTATTGATTGTTCTTGACATGTAACTGATCTAACTTCTTTTCCAGTTTTATGTCTCTGGTTATATCAATCATTACTTTTCAAGCATTACTTGTTTCCTTGGGAATATGATACAACCCATTTACACCCACCATACATCTCTCCATTGCTCTTTTGGTGATGTGCAACTATATTTTTTCAGATACTAGGGTTCTATGATTTATCTATATATCACCAGAAAAATATTGGTGTTAAAAATTGAGGGTTTATTTCTGAGGCACCAGAACTTATACAACACAAAAATCTAAGGGTACCATCCAAATCTACATTCCCTTAACTACTTCTATTTTTTTTTTACTGCACTCAATGCTTCTTCTCTTCCACACAATTAAAAAAAAATTTCCTTCCTGAACTGCTGCTACAGTCTTTGTTGTCTTTCCTTCCTTACTCATTCCTCATTTGAAAGTCAAGAGACTTTCAAGATTGACAGAATCCATAATGTAGACAATACTAAAGTCATATAATGGAACTGTCATGGTGACTCAACTGAAATAGAGAATTTGGATCCAAAAGACCTGTATTTGAAACTTCATTTTCTTCATCCGTAAACTGAGTGGATTTGACAAAATAATATCTAAGGTCCTTTCTTAGCTTTAGACCCTGTGACTGAGTTCCTTGATTTTTTTTCTTCTGATTTCTACTCGTCTTCAGGAAATGAATATTTCGGCTGTGCTTAGTGGATTTTATATTACTTGAATTTTGATACTTCACAAACAAAGGCCCATATTTTTATCACTAATATTTTCTAGTGATGATATATGGCTGAGAATCAAAGAATCTTAGTCTCTCAAAAATAGAGTTATGCATCACCCAGAGAGCAATGGAAAGAAATACGGTTTGTGGGAATGGGCTACAGTATATTCCTAATGCAGCATTGCAGGCAAAAAACAGTGAGGATGTGAGTTCATCAAAGACATGTACAATTGGAAAGGAAGGAGAGTCTGTCATATATAGCAAGTTCAAGGGGTAACAGACAGCCCATATATTCATTTGGGATCTATTTAATGTCAAGAGACCTAGAAGAAAACTTAGCATATTGAACAAACTCTCTGTGAAAGACTTGAGGGAAGACATGAACATGAGTCATATGTGGTAATTCATGGATTGGTTGTGATCTTTGCTGTTGGAGTTGAATGTCCATAGCTATGAAATTCTGGGTTTGTTGAATTTGGTGTCATGTATGGGGTGGGGAACTTTCACTATTAGCTGTTATATTTAAAAGGAGCTTTTATACTAATGTGAATCTAGAAAATTTTGTCTTGTTCTAGGCAGTTGTAGTTAGTGCTCTGCTGGGGAGATTGTGAACATCTTCTCTAAGCTATATTAAGGTTGTCTGTGGAAGACTTCTCCTTTTTTTCTTCTACTCTCAAAATAGCAGTCTTGACCACACTAGAATTTAATTATAGAATGAATTGAATAAAATAAGAAATTGAAACTCAAGAGAAATAAAGAGATGGCAAAAGAGCTCCTAGCTGTCCCCAATTAAATTTAATATGCATGACCCAAAGGAATTATTTCCAGCAGTAGTGGAAGAACTGGTCAATAAGATTACAGAACTGCTATATCCCTGGCTTCTGAAGAATAAGAGATTGGACAAAGTGCTACCAAATTTTAAATAAGCAAACAGTTTTTTTGTTTTGAAAGGGAAAGATGGGAGGAAGGAAGCAAGCATTTGTAAAGTGTTTACAATGTGCTGGATAGTGAGCTAAGCTCTGGGAAATAAATAGAAGTAAAAACACAGTTCCTCTCCTCAAAGAGATTACATTTAATGTGAATGTGTGGCAAACACAATATGCAGAAAGAAGTTTTAAAAAATTGGAGTGGTACTTAAGTGTTTAATTCTGGCAAATGGTTTTTAAGTTCATACAAAGTCAGCCACGGCCCCAGAAGGAGAATGAAAGCATTCCAGTCATGATGTTTTCACAAAATGAAGGTTCAAGGAGGAACTCAACAATGGAAGAAGGGAGAAAGAAGGTAGATGCTTGACTCTTGGCTTGAATATCAGAAAGGGAAGTCACAAACCCTAAGACAGGAGTGGGGAACCTACAGCCTTGAGGCCACATGTGGCCCTCTAGGTCCTCAAGTTTGACCCTTTGACTAAATCCAAACTTCATAGAAAAAGTTCCTTTGGATTTGTTTGGATTCAGTCAAAGGGACACCCTCAAGGACCTAAAGGGCCACATGTGGCCCCAAGGCAGTAGGTTCTTCACCACTAAGACCATCATGAGTTTGTGATTGTTTTTTTAGTGTTCAGAAAACTTGTATGTCATTATTCTTTAATCCTAAAGTCGTATTTGAAATGTTAGTTTCTTAAAGCTGCAAAAAAAAAACATTTTCTAGGCAATTGTTCATAATACTTTTCTTGCCAAAAAAATCTTTAGAAGAGTGTTCATATAATATGATTAATAATTAATCCAGAGGACATAGCTCATTTTATCCAAAGCAAATAGGGTTTGACTCTGTTTCATTGAGTAGAATACATTGAAGCTCATAGAAAGGAAATTAGTTTCCCAAGGTCACATGGTGTCAGCCGTATGTCTTGAACACAAGTATCCTGCAGCCTAGGTCAACTTTTTTTTTATTGAACTTCAGATTTTCTTGACTTTATTTGTTTCTTTAGCCTATAACCATATTTGAGTGTTATTTTTCCTATATAAGAGATTCTGGGCGTTGTACATCCAAAATACTTAAAGTATGCTTTGTTTCAATGAACTAAGTGGGATCTGAATCATCTAGTATTTCTACCTTGAAGTAACTACATAGCCTTTCTTTCCTTTTTTCTTTTCTCCTCAGTCTCTTTCCTAAAACTAGATCATCCTTGAATATTTGCCTGCTAAATCTGTGGATACTGGATTTGCCTTTTCCAGAAAATCATTCCATAGATCAGTCAACAAGTATTTATATTCTTACTGTAAACTGCACTTGGTACAAGGTCCAGTAGGAAAGTGATCCAATCTCTTTCACATTTATTTAACATTTGGTAGCATTATACATTACTGGTTATGAAGAAGAAAAGGTTAAATATAGAATGCAAAATTTCTCCAACTGTCTGACAATGCAATGATCGTAGTTTGTATAACTAAGTGTAAGTTGATGATTGATTGACAATCTTTCTTCTGGAATGTAAAGTTTAAAATGTCCTGTTATCTTTATAATTAATCTTCTTAAGCATAAAATGTTCTCTAGAGTATCAAGAATCAGGTTAAAATGTAGGAAAGACATTATAGTTGATTCTGTTAAAAGGATCAAACAGGTATTAAAATATGTGTAAAATGGAAAACAGAGTCATATCCTGACTAATGCTACTAATTAGTTCTGGGAAAACAAAGGTACTATGACATAATGGATAAATCATTGAAGATGGAGTCAGGATGACATGGGCTCAAATCCACTTCTAATACTTACTACTTTTGTGACATTTGTGACAAGTCAATTAAACTGTCTCATTTTCTGAATCTGTAAAGTAGGGCTAGTCATATCTGTAGTGTTTGCTTCATAGGTTTTAGGGGAGGTTCAAATGAAACAATGTATGGCTCCTTGAAAACCACACATTCTTATGCAATTAACATTATTAAAATATGATATTAAATGATATGGTGTTTTAGGAGCCCTCAGGTCCATGGTCGTAATAAGTAATAAAGTAAATTTTAAGTAATATAATAAATACATGATTAAGTAACATTATGATTGGTTTCCGTGACATTATGAATTCACATGATCAAATTCATTGATTATGCATTAATGATATTATGGTAAAGTGGCATTCATCATTCATCAGGGCCATATTTGCTGTTAAGTAAATGTAGCCATGACTAATACGTGTCTTTGTTGGTGTTTAAGCTGGCTTCTAATTTACTTTGTTTCCCCAAATCAGTCAACCTCTGAAAGTAGCATTAGTGCCACCCTGAGTAGAATTAGATCTGAAATATAGTGCAAAGAACCATGGTTTAGTGTAGTCTTGTTTAACATTGAGAAGTCTGTTGAGTAATGGGGAAGTCTGTAATATTAATGAACCCTAATGTCTGATGTATGAACTTTAATTTTAAGAAAAGAAGGCTTTAAGGTTTTTCTAAACTATCTATTTTTGGGCTCTAGACATTCACCTTCTATGAATGAATGGGGAAAAACCTAATCTTAAAGATCTCTTCTAGATACAAAATTAATTCTGTAGCCATGGTGCTTGACACCCCCTAGGGAAATGTAGAAGACTCTTTGTTCTGACGGAATGCTACTGTTTCCATCCTGGGCATAGAGTTGATGTACTCACTCTCTTTGATTACAGCATTTACTTACTGGTTCCCACCAGAATGTCTGACTGCAGCAATATTAACCACTCAGCTATAAACTCACTATTTTGAGACTTATTGCTGGTTTTATGAGGAAAATGTGACTCCCATACCTATAAAGTGTTTTCCATTTTCTTTAGATGACACTGTACAGGAATTCATTTATTTGGAGAAGACATTTTCTTCCAAGAATTTAGTAAACTTTATAGACTTGGTTGGTATTACTTTTAGATATTATTCTTATATTTCCTTTTTCCATTTCCAGAAATAGTTTTTTTTCTGATCTGTGACTTTTTACAGTGATCTTATTTTGCTTATCATATATCTGAAGTTTAAATTGTGTTTAGCATCATTTCTTAAGAATAATAAAAGCTAGCTTCCATCAAAGTCCTACCTCCATGGCATAGAGTTGACCCAAAATTTTCCAAAGACAATACCATAAGCTTGACCAGCTTCTACTTTGTTGGAAAGGCATTGAGAACAGGTATAACCACAGACTTTGTCTGCTTTCCAAAAACCAGTCTAAACAAATAGAAGCTTATCAGCAAAAGGCTCCCTACTTTGTAATTAGTTCTTTGGTCATGTCAAACAATAAAACTAACACCAAATGGGCTATCTAGGCTTGATTTACTGCTGCAAAGGTATAAAGCTAGAGTGATAGAAAAAGTAGGCTCAGAAGGCACAAAGAATGACATGATTTTTAGGTGCTCCATAAACATTTACTTAAGGGTTGATTGTTTAAATGTGAAATCTTTGTCCCAAAAAGCACAGAACCATCAGACTGCTAAAACAATTGCACTGTCTATTTTGACATTATCTCTCCTTTTAACTGAAACAATAAAGTACAAGAAAGTTACTGTTAAATGAAGGGATGGCTCATAATTTCTCCTCGAAGAGACAAATAAAGGACTAAGTTCCACTGAATGCTCAAAGACAATACGAAACATCCCTTCATGGAACATTTGGTTATCTCACCATGAATTGGGACCACTCACTGCAGCTACAGACTCTCTATGTGAGTTCTTACATTTGGCAGCATAATGACTGATCACGTGATGATCCAACATCTGCACTAGAGAAAGCAAAAAAAAAAAGAGAAAACCTATATGCAAATCTTATATGCACAAAGGTAACTTATTAAAGTGTATCCTTTTCAGCCTGCCAAAATATCAAGAATACAATGCTGTGAGAGGCTAGAATACAAATTCAGATTGGAAAGGTAGTGTGGAATGTCCAATCATGGTGTGTCCATTTTTCCTCTTTTTATAGGAAGAGTTCTTTCTCTGATGTGTATTATGGATGCTCTCTGTTTTTCAGGGATTCCAGGATAATGATTGGTAGAAAGCAAGGTGACCTCTGTTTCTTCTACTTCCAGATAATTATTTTGCTATCTTTGGCACAGGAATTGGTTGAGAAAATTAAGAAGATGAGGGTGAAATATTTTCCTATTTACTCAAGGTTACATGATCCGGAATTAGTGGAGGATCTGACACTCTGGTTCTATGAAGTCATTTAGCCCTTTTGGACACTTGTTACTAAAGCAGTAATTGTATAAATAGGATGTGGGGTGGTGGTATTTAATCTGTTGGTTTTAGAGTTGAAAGCAAAAGAAAATGAAAAAACAGTTAAAATTACATAACTCCATAGGAAATTAGTCCTGTGGCTAGAACTTGTCTTTTCACAAAGAAAACTTTATCTTATGTTTAGGAAACCTATAGGATACAGGTTTAAGTCTTCTTAGGGAGTTCTGTCTCTGGATTGCTTGGCCAGTACAAGGAAAATAGCTTTGTGTTAATGGACTTCCAAGTAAGAGTCAAAGATCTTATGGAGTGCTTATGGTCTTTCCTCTTGGGATTCTAGATAACAGTAACTTAAATTCCATAGGAAGAGAGAATAAACTTTCAACACACTGTTAATCTAATTAGGGGGAAAAGTCCTTAATTAATAATAGCTATGCATAAAGGTGTTTGTATTTGTATGTATATTGTATGTATTTGCTAACAAGCAATGCCAGTTCACTTTCATTAAAAGATGTTTATATCTAGAAATTCGAAGAAGTAAACCTATCATTTAGGAAGGTTATAGAAACCATGGTGAAGACATGATGAAATGAATCATGGAAGCTGTAGTTTATGAGGCCTTGTAAAATAGATTGCAGTACCCATAATGATCATAAGACAATCAACACGAAAGATAATTGAAGTATATGTACCAGCATCAGTTATGGAAAATGAAGAGACAGAGACATTCTACAAAGAACTTGATAAGTACCCTTCAACATAAACTGGGGAAATATCACTCAAAATAAAGAAACAAAAATCTAAAATGTTTTTTTGACTATTCTGCCACATGTCTATACATTATAATAAAAAGCCCACAGAAGATCATAAGCACCAAATAATATTACAAAAGATAAAAATGACTTATCTGAATAGGTAATAAACAGGTTAGTATGTGGGAATTCTTTATAAATCTACTGCCTGTGTGTGCTCAAAATACTTGATTTCTTAAATGTAAAAAAATAAAAGCAACCCAAATTTGAAGAAAAGATAAATATGAGAAGATATGGCATGAAATTAAAATGACTCCAACCATATCTATTTGAACAAGATGTTTATGATAAGCAAAAAATGACAAGAGAGCAGCTAGTATTAACTACTATTGCCTGTAGCACTTCAATTGATATAAAACTTTTTCCACAATCAAAAGGCCAACAAAGTCTAGAAACTTCTTGGCTTAACACTAGAGAGCTCCTTTCAAAAAAAAAAGATGTTAGCCAAGGGAACATTAGTTTGGAATAAACATTCCCAACATCTTATGGAGGAGGAATTTGGAAAATTATAAACAACATTGACTCTCAAAGCAATGAGAATTGGTGGAAGGAAAGCAGCTTTGTAGAAAATTTGAAGAAACATTTAATACAGATTTTACATAGAAAACTTAAAGATACTATTATATGGAAGACAATATGAAAATTGGAAAATATTTTTCCACAATTGTATAATTATTTTCTCCATCATTGACAGAAGAGCTCTCTGTACTTGGACTCTAACATCATAGTCACTGTTGTGTTGCATAGTGAAGAGCAATTTTTATTTTAAAATGAGAAGAATAGCTGGCCTAGATCAAATATGAACAAAAATGTGCATGTTGGAAGCAAAACCATTTTTTCTGAGAATATTGAAAGATGGATTCTTCAAATATTGGAAAGCAAGGAAAATTCTGAACTGGACAAAACTAGTCATTACTGTTGAGAAAAGACAGTGCATCGGTATTTCTGGATTAGTAAGCCTAGTCTCTCACTTTGCAAAATTTGTATCAGATAACTTACAAACATATTCAGGATACCTTTAGCAAACATGTGAGAAGAGAATATGCAGACTTTCACAAGTGATCTTCTGCAGCAGACTATATCTTGAGAGTCACATAACTGATTGAAAGGTATAGAGAATATGTGGTCCCAGTGTATTTGTTGAGTATTTTTTTTAAGCATTTGGTTCAGTAGAGCAAAATATAGCCTTACAGTTTAACATCCTTTAACACAGAATGCCCTATGCAAATGTTGAAATCATATGAGGTTCCTCAAAAGATGAAATGGACATATCTCTGTTCAGTGAACAGATTATTGATATTATTAGGTATAAAACAATTTTTGCTCATCAAATGTACTTGTACTTTCATGATGGATTTCCAGACTAGAGTTCAAATAAAAGAGGAATTTCCTGTCAATGGAGAGGTCTGCCAGATGCTCCTGTTTGTAGATGTGAGTTTATAGTGACTATAGTTGGTCCCAGAATATGGCACAATCTCTTTAAATGAGACTCACAAGCACTCGAGTTGTACAAAACAATTCACAGAAGAAAAGCACATACACACACACACTCACTCACATTTGCACACTAATTTTTTTTCAAACACAGATCATAAATGTATTTATTGTCTGAGATAGAGCTTGTAAGCTGGAACAGTAAGGCAGGATTCACATCTGTTCAAAGATCAGTTGGAAAGAGTGAGATATTTATGGTTTTCAAACAAAGGAAGGTAGAGAAATGAAGGAGAACAGGTAGGAATCTGGGCAAATCCTAGAGAGGAATAAAGGAGGAAGCTATATTCCCAAGGGGAGAGGAAGATCCAGGAAATTAGAGAAATGAGGAATTCCAGGTGTCAGGGCTGTGGCCTTTGATAGATGAATCAGACAATATTCTTGGTTATAAGTAGTCCACAGTTCAAGGCTTGAGTACAAACAATAAGAAAATCGGTTGTCTCCCCAAACCATAAAACAGTATGTGTCTGAGGGCCCTATAACCAACAATTAGGAAAGTCTCTGAAGATAAGGATGTCTCTTGAAGGTACACAAACCACCAAATGGCTCAGGACTTGCTTCGAAGCTATTATGAGCTTGATTGACTTTGGAGATGTATATTTTCTGTACATCCACTGAGTTTACTCTCAGTCACCACAAAGGATTGTTAGTATGTCAAGCCACTCTATATGTTAGCTAATACAAGCAGTCCTCATACAGCTCTTCTCAGTTACCTGGATAGGTGGAGAGCTCAAGCAAATCAAGGTTGTTAGCATATCCCTTTTCACACTATCATACCTCAACATCTACCCCCAGGGTTGTATGGAATAAATGGGATATTTGTAAAGTGCTTTATAAGCAATAAAGTGATAACACAACAACCACAGCAGGTAGATGTTGAGATGTGATAATGTGAAAAAATTGTGTTACCATATTATTGCTTATAAAGCACTTTACAAATATCTCATTTATTCAACACAACTTTGGGAGTAGATATTATTATTATCCCCATTTTATAGATGAGGAAATGGAGACTGAAAAATAAATGAAGTGATTTTGCCAAACTCAAAGAGATATTAAGCATCTAAGGTAGGATTTGAATGCAGATCTTCTTGAATCCAAATTCAGTGTTTTATCAATTGTACTACCTAACTTTCCTAGAATAGATTTACAGGCAACACAGAGAAGCAGAGCAGCTTTTGGGACTTATTTGCTGAATTTAGCTTAGAAAGTATACTTACCCAGACTATAGAACACAGCTCATTGAGCAGCCCAGCTACATCTTAGATACTGCAGATGGTCAAAGAATTAGGCCAAGAACTGAAGAAAATGGAACCTAGGCTGCATTTTGTATTATACTATACTAATGATTCCAAGCTTCTCTTTAAAACTAAATCCTAGTTTATTGATGCCAGCATTCTTTCCCCAATACTGTATAACTGGGTCATGAAATACCACATTCCCTGAATATCCAAAATTCCCAATCACCCAAGGGGGTGAGGGGGCGATATATGGTGGTTGTAAATATGCTACAGTGTATGAACGACAGTTTACTTGTAAGAAGTAGCAGAAAGCCTGTTGAAGAGCTGTGACTAGATAAAGTGAGTCCAGTTTTGTAATAAGAGTGAGTGTTACCAGATCCTAAAATCCCGAGATGAAAGCTCCCAGTATATCTGGTGAACCTTTTGTGAAGGATTTGTAGAAGGATATAGATGATATTATGTATACATGGTCTCTGATCTATACCATTAACAGGAGTAACCATATTAATGAATGAGAGAAGAGATGGTTAAGTCTCAGGCAAATTCATCATAGCAATGATGTTTGAAAAGTCCCTTTCTACCATCTCCATCTATCCTGATCCTATCCATTCCACAGGTATAGTTCAATTGTATTTTCCTTTATGCAATTTTCCCTGATCTCCACCCCCACATTGAAACAATCACTTATCTTCAGAAAATTCTGATAATTCTTCTAGTTATTTCTGCTAATGTTATCTCCCCCCAGTTAGGCTACAAGTTCCATGAGGGTCATATCTCACTCATCATTTTACGTGACCCACCAAAATTCTTTACTTACAGGAGTTGTTCAGTGGGGGTTTTGTGAATGAATGAAAATGTGTTTTCTAATCATATTATAAAAATTCATTATTTCTGTGAATGTTACCTATAGACTATTAATCTTATTTGTAGCACATATATAGTTACAAATCTCAGTTAAGGGAGAATGTCCTAATCCTGACTTGGTATTCCATTTTTTTTCCTTAAAGATTTTACACAATCCTACCTTAGACTTTGAGGTCTAACTTAGAAACTTATGGACCCTGCTCACTACATCATTCCTGAATATGTCATATGCAAAAAATAGAGTTAACTCAATAATTGAAAGACAAAAGTATTTATTAAAATGTTCTAAAGATATAGACAATAAGTTCAACAATTGAGATCCATGATAAGACTTCAGAGAATATATAATATTTTCTGAATCTATAATTCTCTCATGAAATACTGACATTGATAAAAAAAAATTAATATTTCCTGAAATGTGCAAGTGGGATATGGTTTTAATTTTTGAGAACTTTGGTATTAGATTTAAAATTAAAGTCACTGTTTAACATAGAGATATAATTTCCACTTTGCTATTTGGAGCTGGGAAAGGAACTTTCAAAATATAGGAAATATCTTAAGGTGTTATAAGGTATTTTTTTAAGCAAGAGGGAGCATTTTAGTTTTATTATTAGTGTTACCTCTGAATTGAATTCTCTAAGACAATTATTACCTTGCTTTAAAATGTCAAAAGATCCTTAATTTTATCAGTGCATGATTTTTACCAATGTTAATTATTACCGTTCCCCCCTCCATATCTTCTTATCCTAGGCAGTTTTTATCTGCAGGATACATTGCACAAATTCTCTATAAGGGGTACCCCCAAAGACACTAAAGGTCTTCTTCCAATTACTTTAATATCTTAGGGGTACTAATATAGTACTATATTCTGTCTATCTCTTATATCTTGTTCTTACTACATAACCTATTCATTTCCTTTTTCCCCCTCTTATATTCTTTCAGTTATACCATTTTATACCATGGCTTGCATAGAAACTATTGATAATACCTTTTCTATGTACTTTTCCACTGACCTTTGAATAACTTAGAATTTTAATTCTTTTAAGATTTTAATAATTCATGATTCAAAATCATTTCCAGGAGAGGAGAATATTAGTATTAAACAAATGGACTTTTGCTTCATCAAATAATTTGGAATCATTGAAAGTATTAAGCATTTTTGCACGTGATATCTAGCCTAATTTCTTACTATGCTATTCAGGACCTAGTTCATTAAACATTTGCAACATACCTCCAATTATACGTTATTGTCTGGGTACTGTTTATTTTTCATTCAATCTATTTTTCTAGTGGGAATCATTAAACTACTCTCCATGGCACTTCCCTTGATTTCACTTAGTGTTTTCTGGTGTTTTGCGACTTGATGCAATTGATAATAATGCTTTCAGCAAATGCATATGATTACAGTAGCATGCTATTGAGAGAGAATCCTTTAATTTGCATAGGATACTTATTTAATATTATAGACAAACACCTGAGGTAAGTATATATCTTTTTGTTTTATATCTCCATTGATGTAAACATGTAGCAGATTTTCGATCAAAGTTATATTCGTATCTGTCATCTTGTAAGTTATGATTTAAATGTATGCATGAAGGACTCCTTGTCTGGAGGAACCTTCAAGTATGCATTTTGTTCTTCAAGGCAAATTCTTTTAGAAAAATCAACAAATGGTAAACACATCAGAAGCTTATGTTTTTATATCTCTCATTCCATTGTGTGGCTATAAAAATGTTAACTGATGTAGAAAATCATCTGCAAAAAGCCAGCCTGTTCCTACTTCAACATTTTTTATTGTGATAACTGATGCATTCATTGAACATTCTCGAGAATTTTTTTGTTTTTCTTAAAAAATAAAAGCAAAAGCATAATTCAGTGTTAGTTCATGCTTTCTCAGCCACCATCAATTCCATTTTTTTTTTGCTTTTTTTTTTTGGAGGGCAGTTGGGGTTAAGTGACTTGCCCAAGGTCACAGGCTAGTTTTGTTGTTGTTGTTGTTATTTTTGTTTTTTGTTTGCATGTGTTAAGTGTCTGAGGCCAGATTTGACCTCAGGTACTCCTGACTCCAGGGTGGTGCTCTATTCACTGCACCACCTAGCTGCCCCCATCAATTCCATTTTTTATAAAATTGTCTTCTCTGCAGAATATCTTAAAACTGGATTCCTACATGACTTATTTTGCATAGTGCTAAACTTGTGATTTTCCTTTCTCCTAAATTTAATTTTGCTGTTTTGTGAGATGGTATTGGTCATTATCCTTTGTTCTTACTATCTTTAAAGGTTTTCTAATGTTCTTATACCCTGTTACTTAAAATGCTTAATAACTCTATCTAATTTCCTCAAATGTCTCCCATTCCTACTTTCACATTAAGGTTACTATGAATATATATTTTTACGTACTTTGGGGGATATTGGCAGGTTCTTCATATGATTTATCTTTATTTTTGTTCTATGAAATGGAAGTTGCCACATAAATTGAAATGATCTTACTGCATATGACCACCCTATTTATTAAACCCCAGTGCTTCTCTATTATCTCCAGGATCAAGTATAAAATCCTCTGTTTGGGTTTTAAAGGCTTTTATAACCTGGTCCGTAATTCCCTTTCCAGTCTTTATATACTTTATATCTCTCCACATACTCTGGTTTCCTTGCTGGTCCTCTCACACACTCCATCTTTTGACTCCAAGCATTTTTTCCTGGCTGTTGCCCATGCCTGGAATTCTCCCTGCTCATCTCTACCTTCTAGCCTCCTTCAGGTCTTAGCTGAAGTCTTACTTTCTACAGGAAGTCTTACATTCCTTATTCTTACTCCCTTTTCTAGGAGATTTTCTCCACTTTAGCCTGTATATCTTGTTTGTACAGTTGCTTGTGTGTTGATTCTCTCATTAATCTGTGGACTCCTTGAAAATAGGGGCTGTGGGGTTTTTTTTCCCTTTGTATCCCAAGTATATTACTTAACTTCTTGTTCCTGTATAGTAATGGGGAGCATTACAAGGTAAGATAACCAGTAGCCTGTGGCAATATTTCTTTTTTTTTTAATTAAAAAAATTTTTTTGAGGCAATCAGGCTTAAGTGATTTGCTCAGGGCCACAAAAACGGTGTCTGAGGACGGATTTGAACTCAGGTCCTCCTGAACACCATAGGCTGGTGTTCTATTCACTTCACCACCAAGCTGCTATTCTTTTTCAAAAAGCTCAGTGGAAACCATCTTTACTGGCTCTTTAAGTCATGTCTATGAAGAGAACTACTTCTTTATGTCTTTTGAACTCTGGGCTTAGAGTCAGGAACAGTTGAGTTCAAATCCAGTCTCAGATACTTCTTAACTGTGTGACATGGGGAAAGTCCCTTAAGCACTGTCTTACTCAGTTTTCTCAACTGTAAAATGGGATAATAAAAGGGCCTACCTCTTGGGGTTTTTGCGAGGACTAAATGAGATAATATTTGTAAAGCAGTTAGCCAGTCCCTGGCACATAGTAGGAGCTTAATAAATATCCTCTTCCTCTTCCATTTCTATATATGTATATAATAGGTAATATATTTCTAGCATTCTTTTTTAATGGAAATATCAATGTGAACCTGGATCAGAGCATCTAGATGTCAATTCTTTGATATCTAGTGCTAAATGTACCACAGTTGAATCCACATTGGCAGATAATCTAAACCAGTGGTTCTCAACCTGTGGGTCGTGATCCTTTCACAGGGGTCACAGGGATTGCCTAAGACCATTGGGAAACATGTTTCCAATAGTCTTAGGAACCAAGACACCATGCTCCTCTATTTGTCTCCAACCAGGTCCTCCCACATGGAGATACGCTCACATACAAGTATTAAAGGATCATGGCATTAGGAAGGTTGAGAACCACAGATTAATGATTTCTTCTCTACCTTCTTTCTCACTACTGTGCTGTCATCATTGTGAATGAAGAAGGGAACAATATTGGCCTGGAATATAATTTTGTATTTTTGTTTCTTGGGTCCCTGGAGCTAAAAAAGAAAAACCACCTCATGGGCAACCTTCTGGTGATTAACATCTTTATATTGAGGCCAACTTGTCCTCTACCAAGAGAAACAATTCATCACAGGGCTTCTATCTGAATCACTTCCAGCTGAATAAGACCTGCCAATTACTGAATATTAGTGGCATAACATTTGAGAAGACAGAATCACCTCCATGCTCTGGCAAAGCAAACATGAGAAGTTTTGTAGAGAAATAATTATCAACTAAGTCCCGAATTTTTTAACTTCTCCTGTGCCTTATTGTGGCACAGAAGTGGCTGTGCATTCTCAAAGTCATAGAATGGTTGTATTTGGCAGATGGAACACAAACAAGCATGCATATACACACAGATTCAATTGCATATGCTTAAAATGTTGGAGCAGTGTCAAATAAATTATAAACTTACCATGTAGTCAAGATGTCTATTCCAAGGCTCTTCTCCCAACCCACAAATGAATGGGTTTTTTTCTCAGAAGTAAGTATAGACAAATAATAGAGAAGCAGCAACCTTCTTATTCCTTTACCTCTTTCCCCTCTCCCCAAATCCAAGGCAATCTATGGAGAAATTTTTAAAATGTGATACGATGACACTAAAGATTGCTTCAGGACTGCTTGACTAGGATACATACAGAATGAAATAAGGTACCTACAATAAATTCTTTGAATCTATACATTGCTCTAATAAAGTATTGGTAACAAAAAAAATAAGTAATTGAATCAAAACCCATCTTCCAGGTGTAAAAAAGTATTTCAGTGCTGGCAAAACCTCTTGGTCTCCGACTGGCCTCATCAGTCATAGGCAGACAGAGGTAGAATATGAAAAATGATCTTTGCCTGGGGGGATTGCCCACCATTACCATACAAGCATGCACACACACATAAACATTCAGCCTCTTAGTTTGAGTTTGTTATATCTGTAATAATTTGATATATCTTGTTATATCTATAATATATTCTCCTGTTTATTAAATGATTGAATCTATAGATTCCTCTTAGGAAATTTTTGAATAATTCAAGATCCATCCAAGTTCAAAATACATGATGCTCAAACTTCTTCTCCATAGAATGTAAGGGAGTTTGGGGGTTGTTGTTTATTTTTTTAAGAATATAAGTTTCTAGAGAATAGGACATGATTAATTTTTGTCTTCGTATTCCCAGAACCTAGCACCATGCCAGGCACATAGCAGGTTCTGGATAAATGTATGCCAAATTATTGATTTCAGTTGCATGATGTAACCCAAAATGTCATGGGAGACTTACTTTATATAAAGATTGAGGTGTTACTTTACCCCAAATACCATATGCCAAAACAAATCAAATGAATAATTTTTAAGGAGCAGTAACTGGGAGGAGAGGGAAGGAATACTGGTAGGAATTAGAGTAGCACTAAATTACTTGTGTTGGGGGCCAGGGAGGGCCTTTCATTATAGATTAACAGTCTTTTACAGTGTGTAGTTATTTTGGGGGGAAATCCATTTAATAAGCTATTTCATGTTGTAGTTCTACTCTATTAAATTTGAAGGCTGCTGCAAGTGGCTATAGAACATTGGCAGTTTTAGGAGAACACAACAATCTCAGAATAGAGTAATTTTTGCTTATCCATGGTCTAACTGAATTAATACAGTGTAGCAGTTACCTAATTTTACTCCTAGCAAAGTGAGTCCCGACTGCAATTCATGGATTTTTACATTCCAGTTGGTGTTTTAAGTGTTAATATTAACAACTCCATATCTCTGTAGTGGATCTTGAAATCAAAGATTCAGAAATAGAAAAGATCTTTGACATTATCTCTAGTTTGCTCTCCTCTTTTTATAGAAGAAGAAACTGAAGCCTGGATTAATTAAATGCTGAACAGCCAGGATTCGATTTGGGCTCTTCTGACTTTAAATCCATTTTTCTTTCCATTAGTGTAATACTAATGTGTTGAAAGTTGTACAACTGCTCTCATCCCTATTTAACACATGATGAAACTGATAGTAGGTAAGGGAAAGACTTGCCCACAGTCATGGGATCCTTGGGATTTGAACATATATTTTCTGGGTGAAAATTCAATATCTTATGATGTGGTGGCATCTTTTTATCAAATATGTTTTGTATCTTGTCATAAGGAAAAAATGTTATTTTGATTTTTTAAATGCATCTTGTTTTACTTATTCACAGCTTGACAAAGTGAAAATATTGCCACTTGCCATGTGCATCCAATTAGATGTGTTGTTTTTTTTTAAACCAAGACATTACATTGGGTTCCAGAGTAAGTTAGTCAAGTGCTTTTCCACTAGGAAAATCCCATTGGTTGCTTCTTTTTAGCTTAAGTGGTGTCAACAAATTACTACTCCACGGAAGGAATCTCATGATTAAAGTATCTTCAAGAATCATAGTTTTCAGGCCCACTATCAGTAATTATGAAAAAGAAACCAAGCCCCATTTTTGTTCTTCTATTGAGGTCTCTAAATCCTTCAAATTCCAAGTATTTTTCAATCAGTGTCTATGGCCCTGCTGTCTGCATATTGTATTCCTTGCATATGTGAAAAATCTAGCTGTCAAGTAAGTTTAAGTGATTCAAAGCACTTTGGCATATTAGTTAGAATACCAGATATCAGTCTCATGCATTAACTAACATTGTGACCTTGGACAACTTATTTTATTTCTCTGGGCTTCTGTTTTCTTACTTTCAAAGTAGGAAGGGCATTTATTGTTCAGTCATGTCCAACTCTCTGTGACCCCATTTGGGCTTTTCTTGGTAAATATACTGGAGTGGTTAGCCATTTTCTTCTCCATCTCATTTTACAGATGAGGAAACTGATGCAAATAGGTTTAAGTAATTTGGTCGGGGTCCCATAGCTAGTAAGTGTTTGAAGCTGTATTTGAACTCTGGTCTTCCTGACTCCAGGCCCAGCCCTCAGTCCACTGTGCCATGTAGACACCTGGAGAAGGGCTTATTCCAGTTCTAAAATTGTGAGTCTAGTCTCAGCTGTGCTACTAACTGTGTGCCCTTAGAGCTCATCTTCAGATGGGGGTTGGATCTGATTGATCTCTAATCTCCAGAGTCTTTTTCAACTTTTTATATAGGATATGAGTCCATTATAATTCATCCTGGGAAATGATGTCTTCTTTGTGCTACTATGTGCTACTATGAGAATGGTGTGATGTGATCTTAAAAGGGCCATAGAGATAGGACAATCTAAGTTTATTTGAACCCTACCTTTCTTTGATGTATACTTGATAGTTGACTATGGGTAACTCATCTAATCTTTTATTGCTTTGGGCAGTTCTCTAATATTTTAACAAAGGAAATGAAAATCTGCATTTTTGTGGGGAAAAAATTCTACCCTGAGAGTCTTCTACATGAAGAAATTACAAGTCTCTTCATTCACCTCTACTCCCTCCATCCTGCCCGAGGGTTTGGCTGCTATTTTTATGTATTCCATATGTATTTACATGCATATACCTGAATATTTCCATATAAGAAGAAAATGAAAATTTTATTGAATTGAATTGAGATGCATGTTAAATTAGTATTGAGACCCAGAAAATCCCTAGATCTCATTAAAATATTGCAAAGATGTTTACCAACAGAGAGCTAGTGAATTTTAGAAACTGCAGTAACTAAGTGACCAAAATGAATTTTAAAAGTGATGAGGCATATGAAATATGTTACACAAATATGTTAATCATATTCTATAGAAGTAGCCCTGAAAAGCTATTTGTTATCTTAAAAAAAGACCTTATGAATTTTTCTCATAGAATGATCATTGGTGGTATTCTACCTGTACTTCTTTTTCTGACACCATCAATGCATACTCTATATATTCCCTTCATACACAACATTTAGTTCAATTTATTTTAGCTTTGGGCTTGTTTTCTTTCTTGGGGAACAGACACTAATAAGAAAAGAGAAAATGACAGTTTCCTATGCTGACATTGTCAGTATTTCTCTATTATGATGTATTAGCCCATTTACCATAGTCTATTGTTTAAAGCATTTTCTGAAAGTAAACTGAGCTAATAAAACATATCCTAGAAATGGTTTGACAGTTGAAAAATTATTTTTCAAGACACAGAATAACTATGCTCTAAATCATGAGTTTATACTCATCAATCACATACACTAATGCCCAAAACGGTTTTTTTCTATTATACAGTCTTATATTTCAGAATTATTAAAAACAAATCTCTTTCTTAATTTTATGCCACATGGGTGCCATTTTTCTAAAAGCAAATCGCTCACATTACCATTTCATTATATGTGGACTCAATTCAGATTGATCACAAATTTTGGAAATCAGATCAAAACCATCCTGTAGATGATGCTGTTTTTGTATTTGTATAACAATTTCTGTTATTTATGAAAAGGTAAGGCAGTATGACATAGTGAATAGCCTACCTAGTAGAGTCATGAACTGGGCTCAGGTTTTCCCTCTGATGTGTACTAGCTATGTAAGGATGGGCAAATCGTTAACCTCTTTCAGTTTCAGAAAAATGACAAAAACTTCAATTTAGCTATATATAGGGTATGAGGGCTGGTAGAGCTCATTGCTACACTAATTTGACTTTAACAGCTATATTTACCATATTCGATCTTGAAAATGTCCTCTGATGTAGATCGCACAAACTTACCTTAGAGATTGGGGAACTAAGAGGTTCAGTGCCTTCCCCCTCCCCCCATCATAAATTTAGGCAGTGAAAAAGGAAAACTTTTCACTTGTTTCTTCTGACTTCAAGTCTTAGTAATACCATATACTGATTTTATGAATGACAGTTTGTTAGTTCTATAGTTGGGATTGTAAATGTTAGCAGCTTAGCAACCACAAATAAAGACTGCCTTTAACGTCCGTATCTTTACTTTTAAAGGGGTTTAATAAACCTATGTAATTGTATATATTCAGGGCACGTTTATATATCCAGTCTAGCCCCTCGGAATTATACTCTCCCAAACAGAATTTGAATGCTTGGTAGTCTAGTTCGAGGAAGGACCTCAGTGTCTGGTGCCTTATCCTGCCAGATAATCTTCAGAATCTTTCTAAGACAGTTCAAATGGAAGTGATTCAGTTCCCTGGCATGGCACTGGTGGACTGTCCAAGTTCCACAGGCATACAGCAATGAGGTCAGCACAATAACTCTGTAGACCTTCAGTTTGGCAGTCAAATACCTGTTCTATCCTGTACTTTCCTTCAGAGCCTCCCAAACACTGAGTTAGCTCTAGCAATGTGTGTGTCAACTTCATTATCATTACTGTTCAAGCGCAAAATGTACACTTCCTAAAAGACTTTTATGGAAAACTCGCGCAGAGCAAGCATTCACATGGTGGTCATAAGAAACAATACGAGGATACTCTCAAGGTCTCTCCCAAGAACTCTGGTTTGATTATGTGACATGGGAAACACTGGCATAGAACCACTCAGCATGGCATGCCCTCATCAGAGAAAGTGCTGTGCTCTATGAGTGAAGCGGAATTCAAACAGCTCAAAGGAAACACAGGATGCACAGATTTGGAGAATCCACTCTAAATGTTCACATGGACTATTTATGCCTGACCTGTGGTAGAGCATTCCGAGCTCATACTGGTTTGATCAACCACAGTCAGACACAGTGAAACTTGACTTTAGCATAGTGATGTCATTTTGGTCCTCTTTGAGAATGAAGAACAAGAGCCACCATCCAACCAATATTATCCAGTCAGTCATTTTTCAGCCTTGTCTGATTCTTTGTGACTGGGATTTTCTTGGCAAAGATATAGGAGTTGTTTGTGCTATTTTCTTCTCCAGCTCACTTTACAGATGAGGAAACTGAGGAAATAGGGTTAAGTGACTTGCCTAGGGTCACATAGCTAATAATTGTCTGAGGCCAGATTTGAATCCAGGAAGATGTCTTTCTGATTACAGGCTTGGCACTTCTTCCACTGCACCACCTAGCTGTCCTTGTTATATATAAAATAACATTAAAAGGTAGAGTGTTAATGTCACACATTGACTGGTAGTCATTGTTCATTTTCTGGTAGACCTTCCAGACTAACTTTGGGAGTGTATCCCTGATCATTTTGCCTATTGTAACTGAAAGGGCAAGTTTAATTAAGGTCTTGTCCATTGACCCATGTAAGTCCATTCAGTCATCTAGAAAGCCATGGAGGCAGTATTAAACACTCTTAAGCTAAGTCCTTGTGAAGAAAGAAATGCAGTATACAGCTATGCTTTCCCATTCCCTCCCACACACATTTCCTCTATTTCTTCTTTCAGTATCCCTATTTTTCCTGCAACTAATCATTCTACCATTTTCATCAACTCTAGGACCTTTTTCTCGTATTTATTAGCTTTTCCTCAGGTATATTCAATCTTTCTCTCTTCACTAGCATCATCCCACATACCTGCAAACTGACTTCTTCTATCTGCCTGTAAGCATGTTAAGGTTTCTTGAATCCTCTAAAAACAAGTTTTTTCCAGTGTCCTTATAACTCATCTTAAATCTCTCCTCTTCATAGCCATATATCTTGGGAAAAGCTATCTATATTGACTTCTCTCATATCCTTACCATTTATTCTTCACTTGTATTTTGGCGTCTCTTATTATCATTCTATTAAAATCTTTCTCAAAATGGTCAGCAACAATATCCTCTTTAGTAAATTCATTGTTCAGTTAGGCACCTAGGTGGTGCAGTGGATAGAGCTTTGGACTTGGGGTCAAGAAGACCTGAGTTCAAAACCAGCCTCAGATACTGAATAGCTATGTGACACTGGGCAAATAGCTTAACCTCTGTGTCCCTCAGTTTTCTCAACTATGAAATGGGCATAACATCACCTACCTCATAGAATTGTTGTAAGCATCAAATGAGATCACATTTGTGAAATGCTTAGCAGAGTGCCTGGCACATAGTGAGCACCATATAAATGTGTGCCCCCTTGCCTGTTGACATTTTTCCCACATTAGATTGGGAAATAGCACCTCTCTATATATTCATCATTGTGTGTGTATATTTATATATATATATTTATTATAATATATAAATTACATATTTATATTATATATGTATATATAATTTACACACACACACTTCCTCCCTAGACTTTGAATCAATCTATAAGCATTTATTAATCAGACAATCCATCAGGTGGTGTACTAAGTGTTGGGAATGTGAATACAAAAAAAGAAATAATTTGTGCTCTCAAGGAGCTTAGAGACACCAGTCTCTGCAGATTATCTTCCTGTCTCCTTAAAAAATTTCATGTTTGTCTTCTTCTCTAGTTTCTCATTCTTTTCCCAGTCATTTCAAGAATATAATCACAAATTTAGGGCATATGTGTCATGTAGTAGATAGAGTACTAAACCTGGAGTCAGGAAGACCTGAGTTCAGATTTGACCTCCGACATTTACTACTCTCTGACCCTGGGGAAGTCATTTAACTCTGTTTGCCTCAGTTTCTTCCTTTGTAAAGTGAATTAGAGAAAGAAATGGCAAATCAGTTGAGTATCTCTAAAAAAACAAAACAAAACAAACAAATAAAACAAAAAGGGATTACTAAGACTTGGATACAATTGAATATGACTCAACAATGACTAATCCACAAGGTTCTATCCTACACTCCTTTTTTCTTCATTATTCTTTCTTTTGGCCCTCTCATTCATTCCAAGTTTTCGAGGCCAGTCTCTATGCAGCTAAATCCCAGATTTCTTCCTATCCCTCATCTCTCTTCCAAGCCTTAGGTACTCATTTCCAGATGATATCAAATCCATTCTTGAACACCTACTAGATGTATGACCTTGGGCAAGTCACTTAATCTCTGTTTGCCTCAGTTTCTTCTTGTGTAAAATGGTTATAATAGCACCTACCTCACGGAATTATTGTAAGAACCAAATGGAATAATATTTATGTAATACTTAGGAAGGTGCCTGGCTTATAGAGGGTAGTATATAAAGGTTAACTACTTTTTATTTTTCTACTTTGAGTTGTCAATAGTACTCCAAACTCAGAATGTTCATAACTAAGTTTATATTTTCCTCAAAAATGTCTTACTTGGGGTTTCACTATCTCTTTTAGAGCTACCACCTTAATTGCTCATATTAGCTCCCAATTGCTAGTAATGCCTCCATTTCAGGGATTCTTTTTAATTTCCTTTGCATATATTTTGTTCCTACTTATATTCACTTGTTATTAAACTCCACCCAGTAGAATGTAAGCTTCTTGAAGGCAGGAACTATTTTGGTTTTTTTGTCTTTTTATCCCCAGGTTTATAGTAGGTGATGAATAATTTCTTGCTGGACAAATGAATGTGACTTTTAAAACTTTTAACTGCTATTTAGGCAGCAAACCTATCTTCTTTTAACATTGCCCTTAAGAGACAGAGGTTCTAACTAGAGAGTAAGTACCATGCTTTCTATAGGGACCAGTATAGAACAATGCATGGGCACATGTCAATATTCTCTATAGTTCTCATTAATTGCTTGTACTTTTGTCATATATAATTGCATGTGTTTTCTTTTGTTACCATTTTATTTCCCCCATCAAATGGTTATCTCCCTGAGACCATGGTCTTTATCATCTACAACTTTTAAAAAACACAAGATACAGCATAGTGGTCTCAAGATGTTAGGAATTTAATGAATGCTATCAATTGATTCATGAGCAGCTAGATGGTACAGTGAATAGAGCACTGGGATTGGAGTCAGGAAGACTCATCTTTCTGAGTTTAAATTTGGCCTCAGATAGTTACTAGCTGTGTGACCCTGGGCAAGTCACTTAACCCTGTTTGCCTTAGTTGCTCATCTGTAAAATGAGCTAGAGAAGGAAATGGCAAACCATTATGTTATCTTTGCCAAGAAAACACCAAATGAGGTCATGAAGACTCAGATACAGCTGAGAAATGACTGAACAATATTGATTCATGTAACATGGGACTAATAGGCAGATGACAAAAAGTCTACTTCTTACAATTCATATTTCTAATAAATATATTTAGATTAAGGAAAAAATAGTACTGGTCCTCTGACTCATGGGAAATTAATGATTTATTATGTCCTGAAATCTCTTTTGCTACTTAGTCTTAGTGCTTCAGGCCAAATATGTTGTTATTTGCCCAAGGTTTTAAAATAGCATAGCTTAAATGTATGTTGTTGTTGTTTTTTTATGTACCTTGCTGCCTTTCCATATTTTGAGGCAGGTGATCTATTTAGATATTCTCCTCAAATCATTGCACAAAGATGGCTATTCTAGTTTGTCTTGTTAAAAGGTTGGCTATACAATAAAAATAGTAAGAAGCCTTTGCACAATAGGAGTTGTGTTTGATACTATTTTTTTAATTCACCATGAGAAATTCCAGCTGTCCCAAGATGACCCAAATTGGCTCTTTTTCAAAGATAGCAAACCCAAAACTTGTTAACTATGTGGGAAAACATGTAATAAACAATGAAACTTGTGGTTGATTACTGACTTAGTGAACTGAAAATGGGCAGTAATGTTTCTAGAAATTCAGATTTAATTTGTTCTTGTCAAGAAAATTTAACAGAATTTCCATGTCATGCTTGTTAGGAAACTTTTTTAGCTGATTGCCAGAAGTAGTGGTAGTAATGAAATCTATAATTCACTTTAGGGAAAAAAAGTCATATTTTTTCTTTTCCCAGTGTTTTCCTTTCCTTGGGTGACAGGCAAACAGCAATGGCTAGCTTATTTTTTCACTTTGATAATTTCTGCCCTCTGGCAACGGTTAATATGAGTATATTTTAGAAGGGGTTAGAATGTTCTGTCCAGTAAAATGGCACTAGGAAAATATCTACAAGAGATTTTAGTGAAATCTAATAGCAAAGAGCAGACCATTTGATGTCTTAGAAATAATTATAATTGTAAAAAATCTTCCACCTGGCCCTCACCATTCCCCCTCCCCTTCCCCTGTCCATGGTAGCATTTACATTACTCCAAACCTCCAGGTATTCCAGCTCAGAAATGACAGAGAGTTCCTTTTGACTATTATTTCAAACTAGTGGTTTGGTTTTTTGGTTGTGACAGTCTCATTTTCCATATCACTGTTACTCATTCCTGAAACTCAGTATAGACTTTAATGAGTACCTACTATGTATAAGAAAGTACTGTGCTCAATTTTGAGGGAGATAATAAAGTTCAATAATTCACTACCTCTAGCCTTTAGAAGCTCTACAATCTATTAAGAAGGATAATATTCTACACTGATAACTTACCATCAAGTAGAAGCGACTTTAAGTTCTCAAAAGCACCATTGGAACCTAAGCTCTTGAAATTCCTGTCAAAAGATAGTTATGGCTGAATTTACTTAACTCTTTAAAGGGCTAAATAAACATATCCCTGAAAATGACCTTGGGAGTTAATACAAGTATTACTATTCTTTTTTTTTTTTACAAATGAGGAAATTGGGACACAGAAGTAAAATGATTTAAGATCATTAAGCGAAGTGATGAAATGGTATCAATTTTGAAAGGCATTGAGCCCTGTGGAAATTGATCTAGGAAGGAATTTCTTTCTTCATCAGTCAACTCTCGAGATCCTGAGCACTGCCATGATGAGTTGAATCTCACTCAATAAATAGAGATACGTTTCCTCAAGATAAAGGATATTTAATGAGCATATGTTGTTTCAGGGAAATTTCTAATATTTATTACATGTAAATCTATCAATTTATTTATATCAGTTAACTCCCCAAATATAATCAGACAAATATTCTCTGCAAATAGGACAAAATTCCATTATAAATTTGCACTTTCTTATGGCTCTGTTGGGCTCCAAACCCTAAACACAATGCCTTAAGGAGATAAAAAGAAAAGAGAGATTGAAATACGGAAGACAGAAACTAAGGGATAAAAGAAAATGAATATGATTCTCTCTAGCCAATGATCTGAGAGATGCTGAAATGGACAGAAAATCTGGTCATGCAGAAGAAAGAATGACATACTATTAGTGGTCTGGCATGGGGCCAGATCCAGAAGCAGAGCAGAAATCCTGTTTTCATTTTTCCTTAAGTCTTCTCATAGCTTGTGAATTAGTAAAATCACATGCTCTAAATAAACAAAAAATATCTCCCTTGTTGCTAAGGTATCTATTGTCTGCTACTCAGTGGTTCCTGAGGGCTGGCAGCAAAGTTGAAGCTTCTGTATTCTAAGTTCTATGTCATATCCAATAGTTGTTGACTTGGAATTGTGTGACATGGAAGACACTGGCACAGTACTGCTCAGCATGGGGTACCCACATCAGAGAATGTGCTGTGCTCTGTGACCAAAGTAGAATTGAAACAGCTCAAAGGAAATTCAGTATGCACAAATTTGGAGAATCCACTCCAAATGTTCACATGGACTATTTGGGCCTGACCTGTATAGAGCATTCCGAGCTTGTATTACTCTGAACAGCCACAACTGAACACATTGAAACTTGACTTTAGCATAGTGATATCATTTTGGTCCTTTTGGAGAAGGAAGGACAACAACCAACCAATTGTTGACTAGGGGGTGGGCCTAAGGGCAAGCAGTCATCCATTTCCAAAGAACAAGTCAGTTTAGAATTGAACAGGTCCAACTCTGTTAAGAGAGAAGGCCTCCTCAATTCAGTCGCATGACCTTCACTGATGCCTCACCAGTTGTGTTTGTCCTTTGTTTTTGAAGAGGCCCATGACATCATCTGGGGGCAGAGGGAGGGGTATTGATATCCTACACACACACACACACACACACACACACACACACATACACACACACACACACACAATTAGCAGATAATTATTTATCAGTGAAGTACACCATTGTCAAGTATAGTTAAGCAGATAGGCTCTTAACACCAAAGTAATAGACTGTATTTTTTGTCTTAGTCTGGGGAAGAGATCAGAGGCCTAAGGACCAGAGATACACATTACATCAAAAATTACCTATTATTAGAGTATTAGACAAAAATTGTCTATTAGACAGTTTTTTAGACAATGTCAACTCATAGACTGTTATGGTATTTAAAAAAAACCATAGTCTTCATTGGTGGAGGTAATAACAATACAAATGAAGCCACAAATATTTGTAATGTTTGAAGGAGCAATAAGACAAAAATACAGATAACTAAGTCAAATGAGATGAATATGATAAGAGGGATTCAAACAACTGCCTTGATGGTATAAAGATTCATAGGACTGAGAGATGATGTAAAGTTGGGGTTATCAGGAAAGGCATCACAAAAGAAGTTGAGGTTTTATTTAAACTGAGTCTTAAAGAATGAAGAAGGTATCAATAAATCAAGATGGTAAGGGAAGCAGAAGTAATAGAATCAGCAGAGGAAAGTAAGAAAGATGGAATAGTCTAATCTTGTAGCAGTAAAAGGTGTGCATTGGGAGCATAAGGGGAGAAAAGTGTACACTAAAATTTGGAGTCTAAATCAGGTACTAGGCCTAAGAGAGTTTTTCTCTGCTCTTTCCTTAGGAAATAAGCATTCTCTGGACACAAAGTTCAGAATTATGTTTGTTGCAAATGTTCAGCCTTCATTTTCACATTTTCTTTTGAATTTTATTTCTTAAAAAAGCAAAAGATATTGTAATTAAAGAAACATTTTAATTGTGCTTTCAAAAATTTTGAAAAAGAATAAATGTCCTACGTAGTCAATTACCTAAGTGATTGACATCAGGAAATTTTAAGAATTTATAAGAGTGAGACTGTCTGCTACTCTATTATAAACATGTCTTCAGAGACAAGGTGACCAGACTAATTGAGACACTTATGTACCTCAGGCAAATAAGAACAAGATTATTATGAAAATAATATATTTAGGGGCAGCTAGGTGGCACAGTGAGTAGAGCACCGGCCCTGGAGTCAGGAGTACCTGAGTTCAAATCCGGCCTCAGACACTTAACACACACACACACACACAAAAAAAAAACTAGCCATGTGACCTTGGGCAAGTCACTTAACCCCAACTGCCCTCCCAAAAAAAAGCAAAAAAAAAAAAGAAAATAATATATTTAAACATACTTTTTATCATGGTGAATCAATGTTGGCTGTAGCAGTTCACATGAATACATAGAAGAAAGGATTTAAAGGAAGATGTAATCCTGAAGCTCTCATTTTTGAGTATAATAATATATAGTGACTTTGATCAAAACACCTTATTTCTTTCTATAATCAAATGACCTCCAGTCTTATATAGATACTTGGGTGTCCTACCAAGTGCAACATGTCCAAAAATGAATTTTATTTCCCTCTAAACTTTCACTCTTCCCCCCAGTATTTCTATATCTGTCATTTCCCATTCTTCTCCTATGCATACCCTTCATTCCAATGAAACTGGACTATGCAATCTTTCCACCTTCTTCTCGGTTCTGATAGTGTAGAACTTGGCACTGAAGTCTGGAATGCTTCTTTAAAATTTTTCCTCACATCATCCATTAGAGTTTTAAACTACCTGAAATAGAGACTGTTTGGTTCTTTACATTCCTGTTGCCTAGTACTGTACATGGGACAAAGAACCTTTGTACTTCACAAATATTTTTTAATTGATCTCACACATTCAATTAATTGCCAAGGCCTGTCTTCTTTTTTCTTTTTATCTGTCATATTGGCTTGTTCAGTCATTTCAGTTGTATCCAACTCTTCACAAGCCCATTTGGGGTTCTCTTGGCAAAGATACTGGAGTGGTTTGCTATTTCCTTCTCCAGCTCATTTTACAGATGAAGAAAATGAGGCAAACAGGAGTAAGTGACTTGCTCACAGTCCCACAGTTAGTAAGTTTCTGATATTCTGATGTCAACTCCCATTGCTACCTCTATTATTCAGACTCATAACCCTTTCTTAGAGTATTATGGAAATCTATTCCTTGGTCTTGTTGACTCTAGCCTATACTTTCTTCTATTCATCCATATTCCTTTTCCTGAATCCCCATCTTCATGGACTGGTCTTGTCATGACACTGAAAAACTTTCATTGACTCCCTATTACTTAATAACGTTTTAACTCGTCAGATATTGGAGAGATTTGCTCTTTGTCTTGAACTTAACTTTCAGGGCTACTTCTGCTACTTATTCACCACTTGAGTTAAAATTCCAACTATGTGGATATTCTACATCTTCTGTTTTCATCCTTCTTTCTCCTATATCTGTACCTTTGTCCTTAATAGAACCCTTTGCTCAGGTGGAGATATTGAAGGTAGAAACTTTCATTAGGCCTAACTTACATTGAATCTTTTCTAGCTTTTATATTTATTTTCAACATCAGGAAGTTCTTTGTCCATTTTCACTTTGTATTATTTCTTGAAAACTGGTAGGACAGATTCTCCACTGCTAGTTTTTTGGGTAGATTTAAAAAAAATCTTACATATCTGCTTTCCCATATGTATTTTGTTATGACTATCATATTCTCTGAAATGCTTTAATATTTTGATAAATATTGCATTAAATCCACAAATTAGTTTGGGAAGTAATAATATTTTTTTCTATTTTGCTTGACTTAATCTTGAACCAAAGATTTCCCTCAATAAGCTAGTCATTCCTTGATTCCTGAAAAATTCATTTTGAAGTTATTTTGATATGGATCTTGTGTATTTTGTAATGTATGATGTATTTTTTCATTACTGTAAATGGTATTTTTCTATCATTTTCCTTGTTCTTGATGGTGGTATAAAGAAATGTGGATAATTATTTTTCATGAATCTGTCATAACTTACTACCTTCCTAAAGTTATTACTTCATTTTTTTTACTACCTTGGGTTTTCAAAATATATGACCATTCTATGTGCTAATAAAGATATTTTAACTAATTCACTATGCTTATTTCTTTTTCATGACTTATTTCTATTGCTAAAACTTATAAAATGTCAAATAGGAGTGAAAAGGGTAGATAGTCTTGTGCAACTAGATGGTGTAGGGTTAAAATGTTGGGCTTGGAGTCAGGAAGACATGAGTTCAAATTTGGCCTCAGACATTTATTAGCTGTGTGAGCCTGGACAAATCACTCTGTTTGCCTCTGTTTCTTCCTCTGTAAAGTGGAGGTAATAATACCTACCACACAGGGTTGTTATAAAGAGTGAATGAGATAGTATATATAAAGTGCTTGACCTGTAGCACATGCTACAGGTGCTTATTCTTTTCCTTCTCTTCCATATTTGTTTTTAGTATGAATGTCTTCAGGGTTTCTCTATTTTATGTGATATTCGTAGTTCTGAATATATTATTATTGTTGCAAAATCTTATGCCTTTTCTCCCACCTGCATATCATGGGCCCATTAGTTTTCCTTGAAAACTATTGGACACGCTGAACCATGCTCAGTAAATTCTGGTGGATTCCCATTACCTCTAGGATCAACTAGAAACTCCTTTGTTTTCCATTTAAATCCCATCAGCCTCTGCTTTCAGCCTACCTTTCTAGACTTGTTATCTATTGCCTGTTTTCAAGCATGCGACAGTATGGCCAACAGGATCCTGTCATTGTTCACACACAACATTCCATTACTTGTCTGTGCCCTATGTTCTGGATCCCCCGTGTTTAGAACATGCCATCTTTTTACCTTTGCTTTTAGAATGATTGTTTTTTTTCCTGAAACACAGCTTCAACACTGAGACCTTTCTTTGTTCTCCTTGTTGATATGCTCCTCTCCTCCCCAAAAAATTACCTTGTATTTATGTTGCAAATATTTATTCCATATTTACTTTCATTAGCATACACTGTTGCCTCTTATAGAATGTTAGCTTCTTGAGGTTGATTAATTTAGGATTGTATCCACAGAACCTAGAACAGTTTCTGGAACAGAATAGGTACTTAATAAATATGTGTTAATTTATTTATGCCAACTTAAGTCTCTTTCTTACCTTAATAGTGGCCAATTCTGTCAACACTGGAATCTATTGTAAAATGAAAGGTCTCATTATTCTGGCAGCTACACAGACAGGAACTGATGGCCTGTGGACATATTTGCGACCACAGTTATCTCTTCACTCCTTTAGAGTCAGACTCAACAGCAACTCTGTATAATTTTAAACTGCCAGTTTCTATACCACATCCCATCTCAGAATCTATATTTTAACCCAGGTATTCTAACCTGGGGCCTGTAATGTCATTTTTAAAAGATATTTTGATAAGTATATTTTAATGTAATTGGTTTCTTTATAATGCTATGCATTTTACTTTAGACATTTAAAAATATTATTCTGAGAAAGGTTCTATAGATTTCACCTGACCATCAAAAGGGTCCACTACACAAAAAGGGTAAAAACCCCATTTCTTTTGCACTCTAATTCTCTAGGGTACCCAGAGTAGTTGACTGCTTCCTTAATATTTTCCAGGAGTCCACAATTTATTTATCCATAAACTCATATGCAATGATAATACTCCTGCGGACACCCATTCAGATTCTTACAGTGACGTACCAGAGTGGTTTTTTTTGAAGAGTTTCTCCACACTGGACATTCATAACTCTTACAACTTGATTCTAACCAAACTTTCCCAGTTTAAGTATAAGAATTACTGTACTACATGTCCTTGATAATCCAGCCAAATTGACTTCTTTTAGCTGTTCCTCACATGAACATTCCATCTCCTTTCTCTGTGTCTTTCTTCTGGCTGTCCCACATGCTTTTCTATCTCTTTGAATCCATTCTGGGTTTAATTTTACATTGTATGAAATCATAAGGACCACTCCTACTTTAATGATTTGGCAGCTGCATCCTAAATTTTAGATAGTGTTTTGATTTTGAATGCATTTTTTGTGTTGAATACATTTTCTATTTTAAAAAAAGTGAATTCTACTTTTAGTTCCATTCTAATAACTTTTCTTTTTTATTGGAGAGTATCATACATTTACATTTAGCATCAACATTTTTGGGCTATCTCTCTTCTATTATTTTGGATGTACCTTTATTCATATCCCCCAGTACACTGGAAGAGGAGGAATAATAGCCATGGTTTTTGTTCCTTACTGACACTGTCAGATTCATCTCTTTCCATTATCATCTATCTGTCAGATTTTCTAAATAGATCATGATTCCTCATCTCAGAATTTTCCTCAACTTTTGCTTCTTTATTCTTTACATACAGTAGTAGATATGTTTTATCGATTCTATTTCCACAACATCTCTTAACTCTTGTCTTTATTCAAGCCCTTGTCTTTATTCACAAGGCTACTACCCTTATTCTGGTCCTCCTTACATCCTTCTGTACTGTTGCAATTATTTTTATATTGCTCCCTCAGAATCATCTACCCTCTCTTCAATTGTATTTTCAAACAAAGTAGAACTTTGCTGCTTGTTTTAGCTATTCAAGTGCCTTTGAGCCTCACTTTTGATTTTGTTGGAAACAGTATACATTGTGTTGCCCTTAATAGGCCTAACGTCATCACATGGAGCCCACAGTGGGAAGAGGTTGCTGAAAGAGCAGAACAGGAAGGAGCAGAACAGATAAAAGCTCGAGCATGAGCTGGGACCAAGTAGAGCTAAGAGAATGTTTGCGATGGTCAGCATTCTGTCTGTCTGTTCTATCTGTTGTTCTGTGTTGGTGTTAGTTTGTCAGACAGAAGCACTCTGTTGATTTGTGTACTTTGTCAGTTTGATTTCTCAGACAGAAAGTAAATTGAGATGATAGTGCCAGCAATGTGTGTAAATGTTGTTGTAGCTCTGTTAAGCTTTGTTTTTCCTAGAAACATAAATTGTGAAGAGTTTGGAGTGGAATAGTTTCTATGAACTACAATATGGAACAGGAGCAGAGAGCTGCCTACTTGTGAATCCAGGCAAGAATTGAGAGTATCTGAATCAAGGCAAGAACTGGGTTGGGGTCAGTCTATGGAAAAGGAGTCATGGGGTTTGGAAGGCATCCTTAAATCAAGATAAAAGAGAACTTTACTTGGGTACTAAGTAGTGACTGATGATATTGTAACTTATGATGACCTAAAGGTAGATGGCCTTTGTACTTTCCACTACTCTTTAAGAATGATTGACTTAAAGATGATTACCACTTAAGGATTATTGGCTTATGGATGATTGGAAGCCAGGTTGGAATCAAAATGAAAGAAAACTTAACTTGAGTACTCTATACTGATTGAGGAGATTGTAACTTACTGAATGATATGTTTTGTCTACAAATATGTGGCCACCTTAGTAATAAATTATTATGTTGTATTGTTGTGAGTGTTGTGCTTTAGTTTCTTGAATGTTTTGCTTTAGTTTATTGATGAAAAATAGAGAGTTCACTATACTATGTAATTACATCCTTAAAGTTATTCACAGTAGCATTCCTCAGGAGAACTGTCTGTGATTGGTAAAATAAACCCATCATTAATTTACCTTTCAACCTTTGAAAGTGATTTTTCTGAAGCATAGGTTTGATTGTGTGACTCACTTGCTCAGGAAATTCCAGTGGCTCACTATTGCTTCTAGGATAACATACAAATATGTGTTTTTTAAAATCTTTTAAAGCCCTTAAAATTCAACTTTGATCTTCAAAGACTATTTGCACATCATTTCTTTCATATATTCTATATTCAAATCAAGCTATCCCACTTCCTCTTTTGTGTATATCATATTCCAAATGCAATCTCTGTAACCTTTCATAACCTATATATACCCCATGACTGCAATGTATTTGTTCTTCTATGCCCTGTATTAATAAATCCTTAGTTACCTTCAAAGCTCAACATGAGTGCAATCCCAAAAAGAAGACCATTCTGATTTCTGCCCTCTTCCCCAATAGATAATAGACTCTCCCTGGAAATTACTTGGTATATATTTTATTATTAGTTTTTGTCCCCACAAGCGCAGGAACTCTTTACATTTTTGTCTTTTTATCAAATACAAAATAGGCAAATTAAAAATGGTACATAAGAGCAAAAATAGCACAAATAGCAAATTGCCATTTAATTTATTGGAAGGGTAGATACTTTGTTATTCTTCTTCTTACAAACCAAGCAAACAAAATGACTCTAAACAGTATGTCTATGTTTTACATTCCTTTGTTGTTTTCTTTTATTCATATTCCAACCTTGTCAGAGGAGCATCATTTTGGCATTATTCTGACCTTACATTATTTTCTTTTAGTTTAATTTTTTATTTTATTTTATTACTTTACCAATGAACTTAAGCAAAGAAACAAAAAAAGTATTTCCATGTGCATGTGTAGCACCAATGAAATATGTGCAGCACCCACAAGCATGATAAAGACCATGACTATAAGTATTGCATGATGTTCGATCACAAAATATGCCAGACTCTCCAGATAGAGGATAAAGATAAATGATTTATTTAGACACCAGAAAAGCAAATCCCCAAACCAGTAAGCTGATTTCATCACAGTACCAAAGATATTCAGAAGCCATAATAATGCTGAGAGCCACAGAATCCTTTAGCCTTCCCACCAACCAATACAAGATCAATATTTACTCACAAAACTCTCTGTCTCCTTGCCTAAGCTCCTCTGTTCCCAACTGTCTCCAACTGTCAGACTTGCTCTCCACCAGCTTCTTTTTTCTGTGGGCTCTGCTTCTCCTCAGCAAACTTCTCCCACCACAGGCTCCATGTGACCATATTCAGCCTATCAGGGAGCAGAAATTGTCTCCACAGCAGGGAAGCTTCCTGTGGGCTCTAGGGGGCAGAGTTTATTTTCAAAGCAGGGAAGTTTCAAACTGCTCCCTAGGTCTATTAAGGTGCAGGGAAGATCTTCAAATTCCCATTCCAGTTACACCATAGATCACACAGCAGAAAACCATATGAAATAGTGAATCTTGATGAAATGCTGCTTTCTTTAAAATCATATATATATACATATATATAAATTATACATGTTTATTTCAGAACATTTCAGAATGTTCTGCTGATTTGCACATTTTAATTTTCTTCTGTTCATTGTTCTATTTTCTTCTGTACATTGTATTATTTTTTGAGAGGGAAAGGTAGGGCGATTAAGGTTAAGTGACTTGCCCAAGGTCACATGGCTAGTTTTGTGTTAAGTGTCTGAGGTCAAATTTGAACTCATGTCCTCCTGAAGCCAGGGCTGGTCCTCTACTCATTGCACTACCTAGGTACCCCTCTTCTGTTCAGTGTAAAAAAATTACAGTGCCTCTTTATTTTTCTGGTATCATTTTAGGGAATCAACCACTCCTCTAATTAACCAAGAGAAATAAAAGAAAAATATTGAAACAAATAAGGAAAGTCAAGGAAAGTCTGATCTGCATAGTGTTTTGGGGAATAAAATGAATATTTCTGTACCTTTGACCACTGTTCATCTGGAATTGGGCAATATGTTTCATGGTAGATGTTCTGGAAGCATGGCTGATCATTACTTTGATCAGAGTCTTTTCAAAGTACTTTTTTTCTATACAATGTCACTGCCTTTGCATAAATTGTTCTCCTTGTATTCACAGGATTTTATGAAATTATCTCTTTTATCATTTTTACGGTGCATACTATTCTGTTATATGCATATACCACAATATATTTAGCCATACTTCAGTTGTTTAAGAGACAATTCTAGGGCATATTGTTAGAGACAATTTCTTTTTTTTCCCCCACTTGATTTCTCCCTGCTTAGGATAAGATAATTTTATTTTTTTTAGTGAATATTCTCTTGCTGGCATCTTTCTACTTCACCCCCAGCACACTTCCCTATCTCCATTTCTTTTTTCTCATTGAGTTTGATGTATTTCTACACAGAAAGAGGGATTGGAGGCAACTGGTGACACAGTCCACTGGACGTGGAATCAGGAAAACCTAAGTTAAAATATGGCCTCATTCACTAGCTTTGTGACCCTGGGCAAGTCATTTAACCTCACATTGCCTCAGTTTCCTCAAAAAAGGGAGATAATAACAGCACCTACCAAAGTGCTGGGTTGTTCTGAGGATCAGATGATAAAAGTGTTTAACAGTGCCCAAAACATAGTAGACACTATGTACTTTCCTTTTCTGTCCCCCGAAGCATTTGTATGTGTATATCTGAGTATATTTTTTCTAACCTCCTTTGTTTCAAATAAGAGTAAGGTTCATCTGATACCCACTCTCCTAGCCCTCCCTTCTTATTTGTATATTCTTCCTTTATGAACCCTATTTATGAGAAATAGCAAGTTCTACCCCATTCTTCCTTCTTTCTATGCCAGTGTCTTCTTCCTTTTACCCATTCTTCTTTTCAAATTCTCAGAACTAAAACAGCTTATTCCCAAGATTGCTGGTTTTCTTATTTAACTGTGTCAGTACACTTTGAACACATTAGGACTATGGGATATTTCTTTCTTCTCATTAGCAGTACAAAACCATACAACTTGATTGCACTCAAATAAATTTGCCTCTAAATTTCTCTGGAATCTTGGGTTTGCATTTGGTTTCTTCTATGCTCTGGTCTATTCATCAGAAATACCTGAAAAGTTCCCCATTCAAGTCAAGGTCTACTATTCTTCCCTTTGTGTTTGGAATAGTATATTCTAATATCGTGTTGTTCTCCAGTTTTTACTTAAAGTTGGCAAATTTTATTTGATCATGCTTATAACTCCTTGGCACATGACCTCCTTTCTGGATACTGGCAGTATTTTTATTTTCTTTGTTGTAATAAATCTGGATTTTGGCTATGACGTTCCTTGAACACTAGTTCATTTGGTGTTCTTTACAGATTTTTTGTGGGTTTTTTGAAGTTTTACTTTGTTCTCTGATTTTGATTGGTATGGTTTTCATTTATGATTTTTAAATACAGTATGCATGATTTTCTTAATCATGCTTTTCAGGTAATCCAAAGACTTTTAAATGATTTCTCCTTAAAGTATTTCCCAGATCAGTTGTTATATAAGATGTCCTATGTTTTTTTCCTGTCCTTTTTGTTCTAATATTTCAGGCTGTCTTCTGAATTTTTTGATTTCCCTTTGGTCTGAGCAAGCTGGTGGTCCAATGGATACTGGGCCTGGAGTCAGGAAGGCATGAGTTTAAATTTGACCTCTTAAATTAAGTGTCTGGCCATGTGATCCTAGGCAAGTAATACAACCTCTATTTGCCTAAGTTTTCTTTAGTGTTAAATAAGGTTAATAGTAACACATCATGGGATTGCCATGAGAATCAAATGAAATGCTTGAAAAAAGTGCTTAACACAGTGCCTGGCACATAATAAGCACTATATAAATGTTTTTCCCCTTCCCCTTGTTCTTGTTTTCAGAGAGTATATTTATTAGGTAAGGTTTAACATTTTCTTTTTAAGCTACTTACTCTCCTTCTGCTTCTTTCCTCCAGAATTTTATTTTAATTTTCATCTCACTTCATTTTTTCTTTGCATTCATACATGAAAAATCTATTTTTTCCCTCTGAATCTTTGCGTACAGTTGTTATGGAGACAGATTTGTGATAATTTTTGGAGGAGTGGGCAGGGCTACTTTTGTCAAGTCTCTGAGGCTAGATTTGAACTCAGGTCCTCCTGACTTAAGGGCTGGTGCTCTATTCACTGCACCACCTAGATGCCCCAATAATTTTTAATACTGGTTGGTATTTTTATTGATTTACTCATGTATTCAGCTTTAGTCCCAGAACTGAGGCTTTGTGTCATGGTTAAGTTATGCCCTCCCAGCTGTTCTTTGGGCTGATGTGATTGTTATTGCTTAGTCTCAAACTGGGCCCCTTGGAATTTTGTATTGACACCCCCCCCTCACCTTGTAGTGTTTGGTTATCCTGGTTCAAGTGAGATCTTAAGGATTTTTCTGATTTCTATGGCATGGCAGTGCTCTTTGTCCTGAGTTGTCCTCGCCTGAGGACTATGGCGCCATGCTGACTGAGACTACATTGATGAGCTGGTTAGTGATGCTCCCTCCATGTAGCTTCCAAGTTCCACATGCTGAAGTTTTCAATCTTGCAGGATTTGCATCTTGTCTCTGGTTGCTGACTTTTTTTTTTGCTTGAAGAGTCCCCTTTCCTATTGCCCATGTCCTTCTTCCTGATTTTTTTTTATAATTCTTGGGTGGAAGATATTAACTACTCTAGTCTCTCATTGAATTTCTTGATTGTAACTTGGTCTGGTATAAGCTTCAGAATGGGATAATTCCTGTTGAAATAATCTTCTTGCCTAGAAGCATCTCTTCTTCCTCCTCTTCTTTCTTTTCTCTCTTCTCCCTTTGTTTATTTGCAATACTCTTTTGAAACATGTAGTGATTAAAGACTTACATTTTGTAAGGAAGTAGTATATCTTAATTTGAGTTGTGAGAACTGTTTTAAATTACTCATATTTGTGGCTTAGAAGGTTGACTTGATTAAAGACTAAAACATGTATATCTCACCTCAAATTTTCTTTGTAAAATTTAGAAAAAATGGCTGTTTTTTATATTAGCTTTATTTTTGAATGTATACCTTCCACATTCTACTCAGTGAGCATGCCTTGTCTTTTTAATTAAATTTTATTCTTTTCAATTAACTGAAATTGATTTTTTTTCTCCCTCTCACTATCATTACAGAGAAAAAGCAACAAGAAAAACAAAACCCTTCCAACAAATATGCAGAATAAAACAAAATAAATCTCCAGGTTGACCATATCCAACAAATACATGTATGAATCTGCATCCTGATTCATCACCTATTTGTCAATGGATTTTCACTGAGTTGATCAGAGTTGTTTATTTTTCCAGTCTTATTATTACATAGATTGTTGTCTGTGTTCTCACTTCAGTCAAATAAGCCTTCCCAAGTTTTGTTGAATCATTCCTTTCATAATTACTTATGATATAGTAATATAATAATATTTTGGGGTACATTCCTAAAGTGGGGGAACTATCCCCTATTAAGAAACGGAAGAGGACAGAGAGAAAGGGAGAGAGATGAAGGAGGAAGAGGAGAAAGAGAAGAGAGGAGAGTAGGAAGAAGAAGAAGAGAAAAGTCCAGTAAGACTAACCACAACATTGGTGGAATCTGATAGTATTTGATTCTCTTCTCCCAACTCTGAAGAGAAGGAAGGGAGATAAATTTTGTCATCTCTTCTGTGCCAGATAGTCATTGTAAGAAAACAGCATTGAGCTTTTGTTTTTATTCTTTCCATTTACATTATAGAAGTAATTATATATCATTTTACTGTGTCTGCATATTCAATTTTGCATCTATGTCATCCTATGTTATTTTGAATAGTCCATCATATTCATATATATATATATATATCCCAGTTTGTCTTTTTTCCATTTCCTAATCAATAGAATTCCACTGTGTTTCCCATTATTTGCTACCAGAAGGATGTCAGCTTTTGATCTTCCTGGAGGCACATTCCCAGCAGTAGGATCTCTATATCAAAGGGTTTGGACATGTTCGGCATTTTTTTAAAAAGTTGTACTTAGCAGTCTATTTTCAGAATGGTTGGACCATGACTCTACTCAGAGTCCATTAGCGTGCATCTCTTTTGAGAGCCTTCAATACTGACTATTCCTGGGGTTTCTTTTTTTGCCATCTTTACCCATTTACTCCGTGTGAAGTGAAACCTCAACATTGTTTTAATTTACATAATATTGGATAAGCCCAAGGGGTCTGGGAGCAGCACTCCAGACTACTGGTCCTCTTTCTAGCCAATCTCTTCAAACCATTGTGCAGGAAAGGAAGTACTGTGAAGATGCAGTCAAGGAACAGTCTCTGCAGAACACCCAGTAAAAACAAGGTTTTTCTCTCCAAAGTTCTTGTTATTATCAAACATCAATATCAAAAGCTGTTATGGTGGGTGGAGCCAGCATGACAGAGTAAAGGTAGGGACTTGCCTGAGTTCTCCTCTAAACCCCTTCAAATACCTTTAAAAAGTGACTCTAAGCAAATTCAAGAGCAACAGAATCCACAAAAAGATGGAGTGAAACAAATTTCCAGTCCAAGAAAACTTGGAAGTTTGGCAGGAAACATCTGTCGCACCAGAGTGAGAGAGGAGCGTAGTTCAGCACAGATGGGCCCCCAAACAAACCAGGAGCAGTCCACAGGGCTACTGAATCACTGGCAGCAGTGATGGCTTCCCTACTTCTCAGCCTACAGATGCTGAAAACAATTTAGAAGGTCAGCATAGAAGGTCTGTCACACCTGGATGAGGGTGGAGTGCAGTCCATCATAGGTCATGCCAGCATAGTTATGGCTGCAGCAAACCAGGAACAGGCCTTGGGAGTAAATGAATCAGCAGCAGCAGCTGCTGCTGCTTCTAGAGCTCTCAGCCCATGGGCCTCAAGGGGGTTCTTGAACAACTGATCAGAAGGAGATTACCAGGGCAGGACTATTACTTTGCTCATATTTGGATCTGGGTTGCAGTCTTGGGTGGCAGTCCCAGGGCAACTAGGAGCACTAGCACACAGGAATTTGTGGCTTCAGTGCAGTGTGGATTGTCTTCACAGCTGCAGTGCAGAAAAGAGTGCTTTTGATCATTTACAGACCAGAGTGAAGGCGAGGAGAGTAGTAAACCCCTCTCCTTAGATGATGCCACCTTCCAAGAACTGAAAACTTTCAGGTCCATACAAGTATCTCTTAAACCAGCTGCACAAAACCCCCTGAAGCTTGGGAGAGTTTGCCTTCCACCCTGGAAGCTGATCCTAAATTTAACAAAGAGTTAAAAAGTCAAGTAATAGCCTGGGCTAATGAGCAAACAACAGACAAAAGAAACTCTGATTACAGAAATTTATTACGGTGATAAGGAAGATCAAAAGACACACTCAGAAGACCAAGTTGAAGCTCCTACAACTAAACCCTCCAATAAAAGTATGAATTGGGGTTAGAGCCAAGATGGCAGTGTAGAAGGAGCAAAGTTTCGCAGCTCCCACACAGTCACCCTAAATACCCATAAAATATGACTCTAAAAAAATTCTAGGGCTCCCAAACTCACAAAAATACAGAAAACACATCTCTCACTGAAGGCAGCTAGACAGGAGGGACTGAATGAGGCAGGCCAGGCCAGGAGCCTACACCAGCCCAGCCTGAAACTGAAACAGGGGCCAGGCCCCAGGGCCGAGCCTCCCAAGCCAGTGTGACTCTACCCCAAGGAGCAGATCTACAGCACCTGGAGAAATATTCACAGCTATCAAGGCATGAAAAACAAGGATTAAAGAAAGCTCAGTGAAAGTAAAGCTTTCAAGCTAAATTTGGGGGAGGAAAATCAGGCTGGCCAATCTGCCCGAGGGCAAGGAAGTAGTGGGGGAAGGGCAGGATTTACTGTAACCAGCAGCTGCCCCCATTGGGCTGCTTCAGAGTTCCTGGCATGTGGACCCTGCAGGAGGTCTGAGTCAATTGATCAGGGCCAAGGGTTCCTGTGTTGAGCAGCCTGAATCTGAATCATGGTCTTGGGTGGTGGTCCTGGGGTGTGCTTTCAGCAAGCCAAAGCTAGTGGGGGCTGCAGCACCCCCCCCCAAATAGCTCCAGCAGCTGTGAAAATCCCAGTGATTTGGAACAGAGCTTTCTCCCCTGGAAGCAGAGTTCCACAAAGCTAAAAAAAAACCCAAGCAACTAATTGACTGGCCAACATGAGGAAAAGGAAGCAAAATAAAAACAGCAATAAAACTATAGAATCCTTTTTTTGTGGACAAAAAGGATCAAAGCATGAAACGGGAGGAAGACAACACAGTCAGAACTCCCACACCAAATGCTTCCAAGACACTCAAAGAATTCCTACAAGCTATAGATCAACTGAAAAAAGGGACTTTGAAAAACAAATAAGAGAAGTAGAGGAAAAATTGGGAAGAGAAATGA
>CM053598.1:132646217-132674610 GCA_028646575.1 Pseudocheirus occidentalis | reverse complement strand
CATTAGCTTCCACTTGTTCAACTCTAATTCTGAAGGAATTATTCTCTTCAGAATGCTTTAGAGATTCTTTTTCCATCTGGCAAATTCGACTTTTTAAGTCATTCTTCTCCTCATTGGCTTTCTGTGCCTCTTTTGCCATTTGGGTTAATCTACTTTTTTAATGTGTTGTTTTCTTCAGTCTGGTTGTTGACTCTCTTTTCATCATTTTCTTGCATCATTCTCATTTCTCTTTGCAATTTTCCTTCCACTTTTCTTATTTGTTTTTCAAAGTCCTTTTTCAAATTATCTATAGCTTCTAGGCATTCTTCAATTGTCTTGGAAGCATTTGGTGAGGAAGTTCTAACTATGTTGTCCTCCTCCCATTCCATGCTTTGATCCTTTTTGTCCACAAAAAAGGATGCTAGAGTTTTGTTGCTGTTCTTATTTTGCTTCCTTTTCCTCATGTTGGCCAGTCAATTAATTGTTTGGGCTCCTTTTCAGCTTTGAGAAACTCTGCTTCCAGGGCGAAAAGCTCTGTTCCCCAAGCATGTGAACACTTTCCTTGGCAGAAGGGGCAGACAAGAACAATTTGTTCCAATGGCCATGAAGGTGGCTAAAACAGGCACTGTGGAGCATGGAAAAAGCCAAGGTCGTCCACTGGATCCTGGGCCTTAGCCAGGTGTCCTGATTTTCGTCCTGCCACCAGACTTCAATGTCTTTGTAGGAGAGAGTAAGACTAAATGAATTTGTGCAGTTATGCCTTATTAAACCCAATTCATACCCAAATCAAGACATCACTTGTGATGTCATTGGCTGTCATAGAAAACGAAAGATGAGCTGTAACAACAACAATATCTTTGATTAGAAGCTGGGGGAGGGGAGGAGATAAACAGTACCAGCCATGTGAGGTTTGCTCATTATCCAAATGAGTTTGTTTCTCTTATATCTGCATTTTCTTCTGGTAATTCTTGATTTTCAAATAATTGATATTCACCAGTGGTTGTCTGATACATTGCAGCCTCTGTCCTCAACTTTGTTCCTTTTGTAGCAGTGCCTAAGTTACCCTATATCTTGTCTTTCTTCATTAGAATATCAGCTTCTTGAGGGTAGGGGCTTTTTTTTGCTTCTATTTATATCCCCAAGGCTTATCATAGTGCTTGGCACAAGATAAAACACTTAATAAATGCTCTATGTATTCTATCTTTATCCATATATCTGTACATCTCCTACCTTACACAAAACACCCTTTCTTCATTCAACTATTCTGCCTTTTAAATTATCTGTGAATGTTTCTGTTGAGCCATATACAGAGCCAATCAGCCAACCCAGACAGGAGCATCTCTTTCTCTAACTAGCCGCATGATAAATGTTGTAATGTTAAGCAAATAAACTTTACAGTGCCCCTATCCTCAGTTCCTATGGGCACAAACTACTTTCCCCAAGGACAAGAATTTATTCTCTTTTTAACCATTTCAAAGTAGATTGTGATTCTTCCTTTTCCCTGTTTGAAACATTGAACTTTATCGTTTGAATATTACCATCTCCTATTAAAAATTTTTCTCAAGGATTGTTACAGCAGAGATTCTAGATGCTGACCAAGCCTGTACAGGTTTTCACCAAATGTATTACACACAGCTCCCAGAAAAGAAGCAGTCAGCGAAGTCCTTTTCTTGCACTGAGATCCAGTGAAAGGAATATTAAAGTAGTGGACCTAAGTTTAAATCATGAATCTGCCACTTCTTACCCCTTATGATCCTGGGTAAGTCATTTTATGTCTCTGAGCCTTAGTTTCTCTCTCCTAAAGTACAAGAGGTTAGAATAGATGACCTCTGAGGTTCTTTCTAGCTTGTCTGTGATCTTATGATTCCCAGTCTTCTCTTCTACCATGGCATTCTGAGGTAGGGGATAATTTAGAGGAAACTCTCATTTATCTAAATATTTTATCAACCCCACATAACTCACTGGCTAGCATCTGTATGGAAAAACAAAGCAAAATGAAACAAAAAAACAAAACTTTTGTAATCAGAGCTCCATATCCTTTCAATTGAGTTGTTGTTGAGTGGTTTCAATCATGCATGACTTTTTGTGACCCTATTTGGAATTTTCTTGGCAAAGATACTAGAGGAGTTCAAATTCCTTAGGCCATACCTCCCTCTCCTGTTACCCTAATGATGCTTACAGGCATTGATCTTTTTTTGCTTCTCTCTCCCACAGATGTCCCTTGGTATCCCACCAATAATGGTGTTTTCTTTCATTATAATATTATTGGCATATATTAACATGGTTTTGCATAGTTCCCTAGTTACTAGGTGGGTCAAGAGGGAAAGGGCTTTTCTTTTTTTTTTTTTGCTTTTTGGAGGGCAGGTTGGGGTTAAGCGACTTGCCCAAGGTCACAAGGCTAGTTTTTCGTGTTAAGTGTCTGAGGCCGAATTTGAACTCAGGTACTCCTGACTCCAGGGCCGGTGCTCTATTCACTGCGCCACCTAGCCGCCCCAGGGCTTTTCATTTGAACTAGTAATACTGCTGTGGTACTTGTTGGTATCCTTTGGATACTGTAACTCTTTTTTAAACTTTTATTTTTAATAGTATTTTATTTTTTCCAATGACATGTAATGACAATTTTTAGCATTCATTTTTACAAAATTTTGAGTTCCAGATTTTTCTCCCTCCCACCCTCCCTTACATTCCCCTCTTCCTAAAAGGGTAAGCAATTTGATACAGGTTTTAAATGTGCAATCATATGAAACATTTCCATATTAATCACGTTATGAAAGACAAAACAAACAAAAAATACAAAATAAAAACATAAAATGAAAACAGTACTCTTCTTTTAACTTGATTGTTTAGTATTCTTATGGTCTTTTTTTTGTGTATGGCTATTTTTCTGCTGTAAGTGCGTGGCAAACTTTATTTATCAACCCTTTTCTTTCTCTCTATCATGTACTCCTGAGGTAACAAGATATTACATTTTTAAACCTAGCAATATTATCTCAGGTACCATTGAGACATCCCATCCTTTATGGCTTAGACAACTAAACCAGTCTTTGCCATGGCTTCCCTACCTTCAAGCAGCATTGGTCCTAGGCTCCTGTAATCTGGTCTCTGGGGAAGTAAGTGAGCCTCAGTAGTTTCATTTGTAAAAGGAGAGTATTCTACTATTTGTCCAGTTCCAGATTTGTGATTCTTTGATCATGAGTTTTCCTATTTTTATTTATTGATCTTAGGTCTGTCCTCTGGTACTAAACAGAACCAATTTTTTCTCTCATCTACATGATGATCTTTCAAATATTTTCAGATAGAACCAATGATATGTGTGTATGTATGTATGTGTATATATATATATATATGTATATATGCATATACACACACAAACACACACACACACACATATATATATATATATAAAATCTTAGTAGAGGACATTTCCAAGAATGAGATCTGAAACAATTTTTAAAATGACTTTTAAAAAATGAAACCAATATTGAAACTTTCAGAAATTGTGCTTGGTGACTCCCAGGTGAGCTTTCTTTTTACATTTGGGATAGAGAGTATTGTCATTTTATTATTCACATTATTTATATATTATATTTATATAATTTATAATATATATTTATTAATATTATTTATTTATTATTTATTTTACACTTTATTATATGCAAAAGATGGATCAAAATTTGTTTTGAAATAGAATCTCTTCCCACTAGTAAAAATTTAGTTCCAGCCAACTCAGATAGACAAACATAAGGGACTAACATAAATACATAAAACTCATAATGAATGGTTGTCATATTAGCCTGGCTTTTAAGGTTTTTTTCTTTGTTATTTCCAATGGTCTTGTGATGAGTATAGGAAGAGTTCAAGAAGACCATAATGTTGCACAACTTTGAAGATACTTTTCTTCTTTGGGTGTCAGTTTCTCTGTCTTTAAAAGAAGGTGGTCAGACTAAGTGATTTATAAGGTGTTTTCCAGTTATAAAATTCTGTAGTTCCATAAATAAGTTTATATAAATCTAACCATCATATAAAAATGAGAGGTGATACGATATAATAAAGAGAAGGATGGCCTTGGAGTCAGAAAAATCCTGGGGGAATTCAAGTCCTGACTCTTACATCTACTGCCTGTATGACCTTGGTCAAGTCACTTAATATCTTAGTGTTCCAGGTACTTCTCAGTCTATAAGTTACAAATAAGGAGCTGATCTGTATCAGTGGAAGGAGTCTCCATAATAGGAGCTCTCAATACTGAAGAAACCAAAGACTTAAAAAAAAAGTTTAAAACTTTATACTTTCATGTAAATTTGGTAAGTAATTTACCAAGTATAAAGGAGAAGTATTGAATAAGAATTTTGTCCTTAATACCTCATAGCAATTGCTGTGGGGTTGAATTTAACTACAAATGATCAAACGCCTACTATGAGTTCAGTGATGGGGACATCAAGATAAATGAAAAAAGTACACTTTCAAGAGATTGCTTTTCTTTGAGACATGGTCACCCTATTTTGCCCTGGCTGAACATACAGTGGCCACTATGAGTAGTCACTACTGATTAGCATAGAAGCTTTCACTTCCCCTTTTTCTAACCTGGGCTGATCTGCTCCTCCTGAGACAGCCTAGAGGCTCACTATATTGATGCCAGACTTAATATACAGTTTTAGCTCAAAACTCCCAAGCTCAAGCAATCCATCAGCCTTAGCTTCCCCAGGAGCAAGAATTAAAGATTGTTAATCCATGCCTCAGAGCTTATATTAAAAAAGGGGAATAAGACATTTACACTAATTATGAAACAGGAGAGGATTTGGTAAGTACAAATGGGAGGGCAAGAAAAATGCGACCAGAAATTTTGGAGGGGAGAGACGTCATAAACAGGCTTGGGGGAAATGCCTTGATGGAGCTAATTTAGGCTTTTTTCTAAATATGGTTTAGACCTTTGATGTGATACATGGACTTTGAAATAAATTTCAGAATTCCCCTTTTCTTCAGTTAACATAGTAAAATGACCTGAAGTCACAGTTTCATCTTATGTGAAGGATCTTTATTGATGTGATGTAAAGTAGACACATTTGGAGTGCTAGAGAAATGTAGAGTTGATGGGTTTTAAAAACAGCAGCCCTAGCATATGTCAGGTAAAACTAAAACCAGGTTTGCCAACAGGCATCTGCTGTCTAGTGCTCATGGTGATTTCCTGAAGGAAGACACTAAAAGTCAAAGCAAATTAGTGCTGTTTCTCAAGCTAGTATAGGAATTAACCTTAAGTGACACTTGCAGCCAACAGATATTTCTGGATTAGTAAGATTCCAGCCTTGCTGAAGAACCTGACAAGAGTAGAAAGAACAAAGTTCTGTAAACATTTGATCTGTGAGTTGGAATCAAATGATGGTCTTGGGCTAGACTCAGGCACATAACCTTATTAGTCTGGCAAGATTTTGGGAAGCAAAATGAAACTATGAAACTGTGTCTGATTAGCTGAATGAGGTAAAATGACTTCCATGGTATTGGATATGCACAAAGTCTGAAAGGCCCTGACTCCACTTGCAATGGGTCTTTTTAGTCCCTTAAATGAAAAAGAAACCTTGTCATATGGCCTAAGGCTACCAAGAAACTGTCAAGGGAGAAACAGCTTAAGCCTTTGGCCCCTGGACCATTCAAATTCTGGGGACAAATCTGTTGCTTTTTAGGGAAAAACTAGGCTAACCCATGGTGGGAGCAAACCATAGTAAATAATGGTTCTATCTTACCAAGCTTTTATAATTCTGATCTAATAGATTTTGAAAAATTGGTAGTAAATGAAACTCAGGACCATGCTGGTTGTTTAAATATAAAATACATGTCATTAGGATTTCTCATGACATAATAAAATCCTATAGAAACCCCCCCACAAAATCATATAACTAGGGAAGGGCCTTAGGAAGGGAATGCCAATTGGTCTAACCTCCTACTTCCAAGGAACAATGCATAAGCCATAATAGGACAGATGGATATTTTTCCATCCCCTCTTTGCTCTTTGATTCCAGGCTAAGGAAATAGAATAGAAGCAGAGGTCAGCAGCATCTTGAGAGCTGGCCTGCAGATGCTCTATTTATTCTATCACCACCACCACCACCAATACCACTACTACTACTACTAAGGAGAAGGCACTCTAACCACTGTGCTACCTAGCTGCCCAGAGGTAGGAAGTCTTGAGTTCAATTTTAGCCTGAGATGCTTCCTAACTGTGTGACTCTGGGCAAGTAATTTAAATGATCCCCCCGTCTCAGTTTCCCCATGTGTAAAATGGGGATATTATCTATTTTCCATGATTCAAATGAAATATTTGGAAATCCCTTTGAAAATTTTAAAATTCTATAAAAATGATATTTGTTATTAATTATTATTATTTACTATATAGGAAAACAGCCCAACACATGTTTAATTCACATTTTTATTGAAATATTGAAAACTTAGTTGACATTTCAATTTTCAGGTTAATAAAATCTAGGGACCTTGAACAGAGCTGTTAAACAGGCCATGATAGACAATAGGCTTCTTGTTACCACACTCAGGATGGCAGAACTATTGATCTGTAAGAGAAAAACAAAAGGTATCATCTGCTGCCAATAGTCTTAACAAGTACATAAGCCACACCTTATGGAACTAATAAAACCAGGGGCTTTTCTAAGGGGGTGGTGATGTTTTGCTGGTTCTTGCGTTATGATTGGAAAACTAAAATTTAAAAGCATTTAGCCAAGGGAGATGGGTGAGGCTTCTCTGTGGCAAAGTAGTGTAGTTCTTGTGAGTGAGTGTACCTAGGTTTCCTTTCTTGTTAGTGTTTGCCTTCTAACATGTTGTATACTCCAGAAGAAAGTATGGTGCACTGGTCTATACTGTAAATCACAGGAGTTCTTAAGGACTAGTAGGTAGCAGAGGGCTGGGTAGTAACAATATTGGGTCAAAAAAGTTAGCATCAGCTTTTTCCTTGGAAACCTTTTCAAAGCCCTTGTCTCTTCTCTTGGGCTTGCCTATCGCTGAGGTTGTGGGGCCCAGACAGAAATCTTGAAACCCTTTAAAGTTCTAAAATGTTAAGTCAGAATAAATTGCACAGTCCCAGTGAGCCTGATAACTTCAGAAGTAAACCCTGTAGTCACCATCCTTGTGTAAGGCCATTCCTTTTAAAGGGTAAGTAGTAACAAGTTATAGCTTTTGTTTGAGATAACAAAGACAAGACAGTTTTCAGAGCATTTTTTAAAAAAAACCTTTCCCTGTTGGTATGTACCTACATGTCCATATTTTTATACCTACCACCCAGGACAGATGCTGACACATTGGGATAGGGGTAGGGGCTGCACTTGTGATTTCATCATACAGGAAAAGCCCAGGTGAGGAAAGTTTCTTTGCCAAGGCAGATTAGTGATTTCTTTGCAGCTTGGAGACTTTAAAGAGATAGAAGTTTATAGATTATTTTTTTCTTTTGGTCTTTTTTTGGAGGGGATAAGGCAGGGCATTGGGAGTTAAGTGACTTGACCAAGGTCAGTGTCAAGTGTCAGAGGCCAGATTTGTACTCAGATGTTCCTGACTCCAGGGTCCGTGCTCTATTCACTGTGCCACCTAGTGCATAGATTCTTGCTGATTTATTTAATGGTGTCTGAATATAGATTTCCATTGAATGAAAAACATAGAAACCATTATTTGAATTTATAATTATCCTACTATTTACTTATTTGCATGTAATTGTTTGTATGTTATCTCCTCTATGATATCATCAGCTCTTTGAGAACAGAGACTATTTTTTGACCTCTTTCTGTATCACAAGTGCCGGGCTCATAGGAGATACTTAATAAATGCTTGTTGCCTTGATTTATATGTCTATTTGAGATTATTTTTACATAACTGATGACCTCCTTTACTATTAATTTTTTATTTGCACAGTATGTTGTGGAATTTTAAGGTTCTTAAGGTGATGTTAAAATTGTATTATGGGATTCCTTTTCAGTGTTTTGGTTTATTATTTGAGAGCAGGGATTTCTCACTGCAATTTGAAGAACAGTCTCTACATGAATCATAAACTAGTGTAACAAATAGGCTTTCAGAACAAAAGGTATATTTCATTATAATGAGCAAAATCTGAAACTTCCCTACCCTTAGGTGGATGTCAGTGGGTAGAGTGTGCGATTTTAGGGCTTCATTTTTTTTGGGTGATACTTGGTTTTATGAATGGGAGGTATAAATAACTGGACACATATCCTTTGTCTATGTTTCTTGTTAAAAGGTAATATATATATTCCAAGTCCAATCTTGTATGTGGATAAAATTAATGTACAATGTAAATAAATATTAGAATATACCACGTAGTGAATACATCTGGATCTGGTCTGGTAGGATAGAAAGTAGGCAGGAAATGATGTCTGCATCTTAGTCTTACTTCTAGTGCATTTTCCCCTTGGAATACACAGACAATTTGGGACAAAATAAGTAGAAAACTGAAGCAATTTTCCAAATGATTAAACTGCCCCTACCCCTTGTCTGTGTTTTTCAGGCAAAAACCAATATTAGCTTAAATTATCGAGAAAATAGCTTTAATTTCTTTCTTCACTTTTTCTTTGTTTTCTTAGTCTGCTCTTAATGTCTGGACAACTTCAGGAGGATTTCTAGTCTCTATTTTTTTTTTACATCACCCACATTTTTCATTATATCACCATTCTCTTCCCCTTCTGGAGAGTCATCCCTTATAACAAAGAACAAAAGAGGAGGGGAAAAGTTTATCAAAGTTAATATATCAAAAAGGGTGATTCTATATACAATATCACACATCCATAGTTGTTTAGTTTTATAAAAACAAAAGGGGGGGTAGATACCTTATATATTTTCTTTGGGATCAACCTTGGTTATTATAGTTTTGTAGAATTTAATTTTGATAATTTTGCTGTTTTTATCATTTGCATTTTTGTAGTGATTGAATGTATTGTTTTCCTAGTTCTACTCACTTAACTTTGTATCAGTTTCTATGTTTCTTCTCATGCATATCTACTTTCATCATATTCATTTTTTCCTACCTCACAATAATATGCCATTACTTTCATATACCACAATTTGTTTAGTTATTGCTCAATGAATCACATCTACTTTGCTTCCACTTTCTTTGTTATAAATAACAAAAAGTGACAGAAAGCATTGCTATAAATAATTTTGTGTATGTGAGACTTTTATTTCTTGATTTTTTTTGGGGGGGGGTCTTGGACTAATACATTTATTGCTGGGTCAAAGACTATACACAGTTTGGAAACTTTGGGGGGCATAGTTCCAAAATGCTTTCTAGAATACCTGGATCAATTCACAGCTCCATTGATAGCATATTTAGTATACCTGCCTTCTCACAGGACCTCCAATATTTATTATTTTCCTTCCTTCCTTCCTTCCTTCCTTCCTTCCTTCCTTCCTTCCTTCCTCCTTTCCTCCCTTCCTCCCTCTCTCCCATCCTCTCTTCCTCCTTCCCCCCTTTCTCACCCTCCCTCCCTCCTTCTCTCTCTCTCTCTCTCTCTCTCTCTCTCTCTCTCTCTCTCTCTCTCTCTCTCTCTCCCTCTCTCTCCCTTTCCTTCCCCCCCCATCTTTGCTGTTCTGATAGGTATGAATTAAGGCTGACTACTTGATTAAAGTTCCTCTTCTTTCCTTCCTACACCCCACAAGCTGAGAATTTCCCTCTTAGGTCATCACTTCCTCCGTTTTGTATAACAGCTTAAGCCTTCCCTGCCTTTTACAGAGTTTCTTGCTTCAAAATGATCCGCAGCCAGATCACTGTGTGCATGTAATTAGGAGTAATTCACGGGGCAGCTAGGTGGCGCAGTGAATAGAGCACCGGTCCTGGAGTTAGGAGTACCTGAGTTCAAATCTAGCCCCAGACACTTCACACACACACATACACACACACACACACACACACACACACACACACACACACACACACACCAAAAAACTAGCTGTGTGACCTTGGGCAAGTCACTTAACCCCAACTGACCTCCAAAAAAAAAAAAAGAAAAAAAGGAGTAATTCACAAGATCTAAGGAAGAGAATGATCCTGTTTGTGGAGAAGGGGAGGAGAGAGCAGAGTCTAAGGCACAGTAGAGAGGATAGATAAAGGCCATGTCAGGTCACTCAAGCTAGCATTTATAAGAGAGATGAATCCTAAGGACCAGACTAGAGCCATGAAGGAAGAAATTAGTAACTACTTGGTCAAAACCGGGGTAGGGATGGAGGACAGGTTTTGGAAAATAAGAGTTCCAGGTGTTGATAAAAATGACTTTATGTACTTCAACAAGCATTTCCTAACCACTTCCTGTAGGTTTTGGGGATAAAAGGCAAAAATGGAACAATTTCTATGGCCACAGAGTTTGCATTCTTTTTGGAGACATGATATATATGCATGTTTGCAGATATGTAAAAGCATGCTAAAATATGCCTGGTAGAGAGTGAAAGGGGAAAAGATGAGATTGATGTGGAAAGGAGAAAAAATAATAGCTAGGGAACTGGTGAAAGTTTCACAGAAGATTTTGCTCCTAAGCTGGTATTTGGAGGGGTTAGAGAAGCAGAAATGAGGGATTACTATTATTTAGCGGAGGAGTTTTGGGGAATGTCCTTTACCAATGAACAGAGGAGAAAGTTGGCACGGGGATTTCAGAGGAGAGAGAATTCAGTTTCACCGAAATGTGAAATATATAGGATAAGAGATCTACATCTCAGAGGGATCTTAGAAGTCATAAAGTCCAAGCCCCTCATTTTACATATTAGTACACTGAGGGTCAAAGGGGCTAAAGCAACTGGCCTGTCATACAAGCAGTAGGTGACAAAACTAGGATGTGAACCTGGATGTATGATTTCAAATTAATTAAGCCTTCTTTCTACTGTACCATGGTGGCTCCCTTGAAAGAGTAAGAGGAAATCAGATTGAAAAAGTAGGATAGAAGTAAATTGTGTAGGGTTTCAAATGTCACACTAAGTGGTTTGTATCTTACCCTAAAAATAGTAGGTAGATTTTTGACCAGAGATCAGACTTGTTCCATGGGAAACTCATTTAGGCTGCTGAAAAAGGCAAGAATTAGCAGAAAGAACAATTACAAATTTTTTATTTTAAAAATGTATTATCATTGGCCCTGGAATCAGGAAGATCTGAGTTCAAATATAGTCTCAAACACTTGATGTTTACTAGCTGTATGTCCTTGGGCAAGTCATTTAACCCCAATTGCCTAAACTCTCCCCTCCAAAAAATGTATTACTAGTTATTATTTTTACATCACTTTGATTTCCAAATATATCTCTCACCCTGTGTACTTGGAATGCTATCCCTTGTGAGCAAAACTTGTCAACACATCAAAGAATTTGTACATATGCAGTGTTCTGCTCCAAAAGTGCTATACCTCCACAATGAAGGCTTGGAGTTAGAGTCTTCTTATGTCTAGGAAGCTACTTCAGTTGCGGGGGCAAGATGTGAGAATGCCATGAAAGTGATTGCCAGAAGAGGAGGCAGATGTAAAAGATTTTGGAAAGTCTGGATTAACAGGATATGATGTGAGTCTGCAACGGATTATATATACCATAATTATAAGTTATATTCCCAGAAAAAAATTGGATAACAAGGGTGAGAGAGATAAAAGAATCAAAGACAGCCATTAGGTCATATTCTGTATGACTAGGAAAATGGTAGTGCTTGTAAAATAAATGGAAAACCTTTGAAGTCAAGACAGGTTATGGGGAAAATATAATGAGATGCTGACATGAGATGTAGGTAGAGATATCTAGTATATTTGGGAGAGTGGAATAAGAGTTCAGGATGAATATTAGGAAACAAAGATTTGGCAACTATGTACACATGACACATTGAAGCTAAGGGAGTGGATAGGATCACTAAGGGAGTAAGGCTAAAGAGAGAAAAAGTCTCAGAACGAAACCAAGAGAATGTGGATGCTTGAGCATGGCTGAGGAATGATTATCCAGTAAAAGAGAGCAAGAAGGAAAGGTCAGGGAACCAAAAGAGAAGAGCATCTCAGAAGAAAAGAGGTTCTAGGAGGAAGCAGTAGTCAAAGCAACAAAGTGATCAAGGAGATTATTAATTTCACCCAAGAGAAAAAAAAGAAAAAAGATTATAAAAAAAAAAGGGTAGCTAGGTGGTGCAGTGAATAGAGCATGGGCCTGGAGTCTCAGGAGGACCTGAGTTCAAATCTGGCCTCAGGCACTTAACACAAAAACTAGCTGTATGACCTTGGGCAAGTCACTTAACTCCAGCTGTACTCCATAAAGCAAAAGAAAAAAAATTATAATTTCACCCAAGAGAGCATTTTTATGGTTGATGCCTTTCTAGTTATGTTCTCTCTTCATCAATCAAAGCATCACTGTAAGCATAGGAATCATCTTCCTTTCTGTCCCATCAAAACTCCCCTCCTACATCAGTGCAGCTGTCTTGAGCTAGTTCTTTAAAGTAATTTTATAAAAGTAATTCATACTAATGAGTGAATGGCTAATAATCCCTTTATCCTTTTGGAAGCATTCCATTTTAAAAAGATCCTCTTGCCTAAAATGAAGCTATATCTGATAGAATTTCAAGTGTTAGAGCGGAGAGAGAAAAGAATATAGGAAACGTAGGAAGATTAAAATTTTTTTTTTCCAGCCGTCATGATTGTAGTTCACCTTTTCTTAAGAGTCAGTTTCACTAGGATGTTTCTGACTCTCATAACTTTTTTCTTCTTTCACCTCTAAACCCAGAGTTTCTCCAAAGGCCTAAAGTTGTCTCCTGTGTCTGGACACAGTATGCACAGCAGCTCTTCTTCTTTTTCTATTACTCATTTCTAAGTTGGTTGTTTATAAATTAGGGACTGCCTGTTCTTTGAACAGCTTTAAATGGTTGTCAGCGGCCAGTAGGAGCCCATATGGGCTTTTAAGTATACATGCACTTTGTCTATAACAGGCAGATGTTTACATATGGCCCATAAAACCTGTACTTCTGTAGGTGTGACCCAACAGGAACTGTGCCTTCATGGCAATATTTAATGTGTCATTAAAAAAGTAGTATTATCAGAATAAACTTATTTACATAGGGAATAGGAAATATTTTGCTGTGAATATCTAACACTGAGTGTTTAGTATTTACAGAGGTGAGGACAGTCATTTTTAAAAGCTATTCATGGTTCTCCTTTGTTTATTTGGGATTCAAAGTACTTCTCCCTTTGACCTTATGTCCCATAGTGTTCAGACTAGCTTGAAAGATCAGCAGAGAAAGAACAAGCAATTCAGTGGCTCTGAGGGGAGGTAGAGACATAAGACAAGTTGGAGGAGGGAGAGGGGTGGGGCTGGGAGGTACTTAATTTGGTGGTAGTCACTCTGTACAGGGAAGAAGTCAGCTTTTTCTTAGTTTCCTATTTTGACTCTTCTTTTAAAGTTGTTGCAAAAGGTCCACAGTACACAAATTCAGGGTGCCAATCAGTTTTAAAAGATGTATTGTAAGTCACAGAAGTGAGAAATCCATTGACAGCTTTCCTTGGTTAGACTGAATACAATTTCCTACAATCTAGGAAGCTAGGAAAAATGAAGAGCAGTCCATCTAGGACTTTTGTTAACCTTGAAAGTGAGGGGCAGAGGTGTTTTAATCCATTGTTGGTCTCAAGGAGAGATGAGCAAGGAGACTTTGTTTTGTTCTATGGCTAGAATAATGTGGGAATTTGGAAAGAGAAACATAAAGAGAAAACACAGAGCTGTAAGTGACTTTATTTCATATTGAAGTAGAGGCTGGTTTCAAGATGGAGTCACTTAAGTCAGAACAAGTAAATAAGCAGCTCTTTATCTCCTTGCCTCTACACTAATTAGGTGCTAAGTTTCACTGTTTCTGTTTGTTCAAGATGTACAAGTACTGTCAGAACCATCTAAACTTTAGTCCTTTGATTTGTGCTTTCCTAGTTGTAGCTCTAAGAGTACCAAGAAGGACACAAAGATGGGCAATTCTCAACACAATGTGTATCATTTATCATAGGGCTTTCTTGAAATGAAAATATATTGTTACATATTTGAATCCTCTCTTATGTTCAGCTATGCACATGATATGCTTCCCCCCTCCCCCTTTCTTTGTATTTAAATTCCAGTATTTAAGTTAACGATGTGTTTTTTGTTTCTTTCCTCAATTCTATATTTGTATTCTGGCCCTTGAGTCTAAAATTAAAAAAAAATAATCCATTAAAAAATGGAAGGTATTTAATGTTGAATTGGTTATAAATAATTCTGTTCAATTTATGATTTGCAAGTAGAGAAATTTCTTTCTTCTACTTTCAGGACACTTTTGAATTACAAGGTCAGCTCCATGTTTAAACTAGATCAGCATGAGTTGTGAATATATCACTTTGGGTAAGTCAAATTCATCTTCTCTATGGATGTCTGAGTCCTAGTGTTCACTGCAAAGAGGTCTTTCTCTACCCCATATCATCTAGGCACATTATATTCTAAGATTTCATGCTCACTTAACTCTGGACTTAATTTGGGGCATCATTCAATAAGGCCCATTAATAAAGACTAAGCTGTTGAGTGTGATTACTATTGTGTGGGGAGCCAAGGAGGCCTGATCCAGGACTCATAAAAATCTTGACAGTGTGCCCTGATTAGGACCCTTCTTGATGTGGCTTTTTGTTTAGCTGGCTCCTTAGGTCCCTTTTGATATGGGCTACACTTAAAAGGATTTTATTTGAGATACTGAGATCAAAGGCTTTATCCCCAGACTTCAGGCACCTACATAACTTTCATTCACTACTTTGGACCAGTTGTATGCCAAACTGGCCAGACATCTTTTTTATTGGGTGTGAACCAAACTAGCCTCAGAAATAAAGTGAGGTACAACTTGGGATCAAGTTTTTCTCTGGGTATCCAAGGACCCTGTCTTAGATTGTTCAAAAAGTATAAAAATTTGAGGAAAGAAGGAAAGATAATGGGAACAAATATCAGGGTAAAAGCACAATAAAATTTGTGAAGCTTCTTTTTATAATGTGAAGTTTATAGCTTGGTAATCATGATTATTTTACAATATTTAGTTAGTTTGGTTCAGTTGGTTCAGTTCCAGATGCAGACTAGATGTTTAACAATGAATTTTTTTATAATAATACATCTATATAGTATTTTCTAAAGCTTTTTTATTATTATTTTAAAATGAGAATGCATTCCGCCCCCTGCTCCCTCCCCCCCCCCATATCCTTCTTGCACCTAGGATGCGGGAGAAAAAAAAGAAAAGCAAAAACTTTGTAATGACTGTGTATGGTCAAATAAAAGCAAATCTTATATTTATCAAATTCTACTTATATTGTCTACGCATATTGGTCTCTTTCTACATATAATTTTACAATTTAATTTTCATAATTTTATGCTGGACTCTGTGTACTTTCTCTTGCTGTCCACATACCTGGAATTCTCTTCCTTCTCATCTCCTTCTCCTGGTTTTTCTGGTTTCCTTCAAGACTTAACTGAAGTCGTCTCTTCTGCAAAAAGCCTTTTCTAGTCCTCCTTGATCTTGCTGTCTTTCCGATGAGACTATCTCCATTTTTTTCTCCTGTCTGTATTTTGTTTATACATAGTTATTTGCATGTTGTTTTCCCTATTTGGCTGTGAGAGCCCTGAGAGCTGATTGTATCTTTACTCCAGAGGTTCTCAACTGGGGGTTGCAACCCCTTTGGGGGGTCGAATGACCCTTTCACAGGGGTCGCTTAAGACCATCAGAAAACACACATTTCCGATGGTCTTAGGAATTGAGACACTCCTCCTCTATCTGTCTCCAGGTGGGTCCACCTCTAACATGCAGATACGCCCACATAGGAGTATTACAGGGTGGCAGCATTAGAAAGGTTGAGAACCACTGCTCTACCCCTTAGTACACTGCCTGGTAAATGATGATAAGTGCTTATTACATGCTTTCTATTTCATCCATTTTACAGATGAAGAAACTAAAGGTCAGAGGTGATTTAAATTACCCCAAATCATGCAACTGATAAGTGGTAGTTGGGATTGAATCCACATGTTACAATTTCCAATTTGTTCTTTTTCACTGTGTCTTCTCTGCAGTTCTTCTTGTAAGTATTCATCTTATTAGGTAGTGATGATGAAGACATTTCTGGTGGGGGCCTAAGAAAACTGGCTTTTACTTCCATTCTCACGACACTAAAAATTGCAAACTGATTTGTTTATATTGGAAACTTCACAAGGCTGGAAAACCCTTAACTCATCTATTCTAGAAAGTAATACCTTTCAGGCAGGTGGGTCACTCATGAGGTCAAATTACAAAGCATGAATTGGCATGGTGGACAGGTCATGCCAGAATACCCTCAGTTTTGTTTTTTTTTGACAAAGTTACTAGACTAATAGGTTCAGAGAATGCTCTAGATACAGTTTGCTGAGATTTCAAAAAAGCATTTTTCAAAGTTTATCATTTTATTCTTAAGGAAAAATGGAGGATTATGGACTAAAGGCCCAAGGATCTTCAGACTATGGCATGGGGGTGAAATCCTGCCCATCACTTGCTTTTGTATAACCCTCAAACTATATATATATATATATATATATATATATATATATATATATAATATATATGTATATATTATATATATATATATTATGCTGCTGGGCTTCAAGATAGTATAGTTGGATAGCTTTGAAACTAACTGATAGACTAAAAAACCAAATCATTTATGATTCAAATTGTTAATGTAGAAGGAGGTCTCAGTTGAAATGCCCCATGGATCTCTGTGTAACCCTATGCCTGCCATTTAACATGTACCAGTGACAACTATAGATGGATGGTTTGCTTACCATATTTTTTAGATGACAAAACTGCAAGGGACAGCAAACACTTGGGTGCCAGTCAGGATGCAAAAAGATTTGGCAGACTGAAGTGTTAGAATGATTCTAATAAAATGAAATGTAAAAGGAATATAGGTAAGGTTTTACAGTTGAGTTCAGAAAAATCATCTTCACAAGTTCAAACTAAGGGAGATATGACTAGACAATTTAGTTGGAAAAGATTTGAATACTTTAGTAGCCTCTTAAGCTCAATACTGGTCAATGATACAGCATGGCAGTTAAAAAAATTCAGTGCTATCTTGGACTTCTACTAGAGGTACGACATCTAGACCTTGAGCAGTGATAGTCCCATGATACCCTACATTTGGCATACCATGTCTAGAAATTTATGTTCAGTGATGGACATAATGTCCAGATGAGGGCAATTAGGATATTGAAGAAATATAATATCACATAGAGTTGAAGGGTACCTTAGATGCCAGTTAGTCCTTGTTTTACAAATGCAGAAACTGTGGATCAAATTTATATGATGTGTCCAACGTATAACATATGGTGAGGATTTGGATATAGGTCCTCTGGCTCCAAGTCTAAGGTTATTCTGCTGATTCCATGCTGCTTGTCACACTTCAAGATCAGGTTACATGAGGATTAGTTGTAAAATGTTTCATCTTTTTTTTTGTTTGTTTGTTTTTTGTTTTTGGGAGGGCAGTTGAGGTTAAGTGACTTGCCCAACGTCACACGGCTAGTTTTTGTGTTAAGTGTCTGAGACTGGATTTGAACTCAGGTACTCCTGACTCCAGGGCCAGTGCGCTACTCACTGCGCCATCTAGCCTCTCCTAAAATGCTTCATCTTAACATGAAGAGCCTTGGGAGAGTGGGTCATGATGACCATTTTCAAGTGTGCATATATATAGGGCTATGATCTGGAAGATCATTTAGATTCATTCACTGTGTCTTAGGAGGTAGAAGTAGGAGTGTTGACTGGAAGTTGCAGAGATGCAATTTTAGGTTTTATGAAAGGAAAAACTTTCTCAAAAAAAATTTTTTTAACAAATAAAGATATCTGAAAAGTGCAATGGCTGACTCCAGAGGGAGCGGGATCTATCTCAATATTGGACTTGAAGCAAAGTGTTCTTGTTGAATGCTTTTTGGTGTGCCCCATGAGGTTGGACTAGTTGAGAGAGTCTTAATCTTTTTGGTGTTGTAGACTCTTTGCACAGTCTAGAATCTTATATATCCTTTTTTTTTTCAGAAAATTTTTTAAAGGCATAAAATTATATTGAAATACAGTTGTCAACATATTCAAAATAAGTTCTCAAACCCCAGATTAAGAATCCTGGGATCAGTTACATATTTAGAATGAGAATGTCCTTTCTTCCAACAACTGTAAAGGCACACCAACTCTCTGGTTTGCTACCATGTCTTTAATAAAACAAAGAAACAAAAATAACACCTATATGGGTGCTGGCTTATTTCTGTAACTCTACTTAATTTCAACACACATTCCTTGTCTTTTATTCCTTGGTGGAATACCTCTGCTGATTGCTGTTCCATAGTGCCACCAATTTGTCATGCCAATATTATCTTTATTTTATTTTATTTTATTTTGCTTTTTGGAGGGGGGAAGGCAGGGCAATTGTGGTTAAGTGACTTGCCCAAGGTCACACAGTAAGTGTGCCAAATGTCTGAAGCCAGATTTGAACTCAGGTCCTCCTGACTCCAGGGCTGGTGCTCTATTCACTGTGCACCTAGCTGCCCCCACAATATTATCTTTAATCAGAAATGTGACTCATTTAGATTCCTAGGAACATAGAATTGTAGCTGTAAGGGACTTTAATGACCTAATTCCCCCTCCTATTTTACAGATGTATAAAGTGAGAAAAGCCATGACTTATTTAAAGTAGCACATAGGTACTTTAGCAGCTGAGCCAAGATTTTCTTATCATAGGATCGTAGGGACCTAGATCCCTTGACCAGGGAAGGACGTGGAAGGTTATCTAGTCTAAACCTTTCATTTTATGAATGAGGAAACTGAGAATCAGGGAGAGTAAGTGATTTGCCTTAAAGGCAGTAGAAGCAGAATTTGAACCCAGGTCCTTTGATTCTTGAATCAGTGTCCTTTCCATTATACCATGAAACATGATTTCCAAGGCCTAAAAATCTAGTCTTCTGCCCACTACACCAAGCTGCCTCTATCAGAAGCTCTAAAAGGAATCCTTTTTTGAGATTTATCATGCCCATCCAAGTAAGTGCCCATCATTATATTTAATAAGAGCCTAAGAATGAAACTTTCGTTTGTTGTTAATCAGAAGATCAAAGTGGACACTTAAGTTTTCCAGCATTTAGGATTCCAACAAGCACCTTTTATGTGATAGGCACAATATTCATTTTGTTTTTTAAATCTTTTTTTTTTTTGAGGGCAGTTGGGGTTAAGTGACTTGCCCAAGGTCACATGGCTAGTTTTTTGTGTTAAGTGTCTGAGGTCAGATTTGAACTCAGGTCCTCCTGACTCCAGGGCTGGTGCTTTATTCACTGTGCCACTTAGCCGCCCCCCCAATATTCATTTTGTTGTTGTTTTTCTAAGTCTGGATCAATCACTGTTCTCTTGGTGCGCATTCCTATCTCAGACAGTGATTGAGAAGACGAGGTGTCATGCTTAAGGACTCTCATCTCCAGACTGAAAGTAGCTCCTGGGAGCTTACAGCTGGCTTTCAGACAGAACTGTGGATGCCTTCATGCACGGGGACTGAATATTTACAGTATTACTCTACTGAGGTTTCATAGTATTCTTCTCTGTACTCTCACTGGAGAATAAAAACCTGAATCTTGTCAACAGAAATACTTATGGGAATAAGGATGGCTAGAAGGAGAATACACAAGAAAGTTATTCTTTTGAAAGGGGGAGAAACCTTCAACCATGTTCTCCAGTATACATTGAGTTTAAAAGTCTTAAAGGGGCCATAAACATCTATCTCATTCCTGCTCATATGTATGAATAAAAAATAGGTGTCAAACAAAGTACAAATTCATATCTTCCCTGAGTTAAGATGAGGAAATACCTTAACTGGTCGGTTTACTTAATGACTTATTTTAATGCTTCAGGCCTTAACTAATTTTGATGTTCACTTGGTCCATTAAAGTATGTAATGAGAAATTTTCTTTGCTGGGGGAAAGAGGGAATGGGGAGGAGAGCCTCTAAAAAGAACCAAATCACAATTATTTCATATAGAATTCTATTATTGAGTATAGAATTCTGACATCTTTTTCTGGCAGTGTTGACACAACACAAAGGTGAAAGTCACCTAATTCGTTTGATGTATGGAAGGTAGTCAGTTTTGGTTCCCTAAGTGAGAATTCTGTGTCACAGATTGTTCAGGTTAACACTACACAAATTCCTCAAAGAATTTGTACTATGTTATCTGACCAAAAATCTAGTTTTGACTTTTTAATGAATATATATATATATATATATTCATATACATGGTTACATGTGTAGATATGATACAAGCAGATTATATATTAAATATGTTTTATAGCATGCAAATATATAAACATGCATACATACATAAAATAAACAAACACATATAAAATACATAAATATATATATTTTTCTATGCTAGGTTTTTTTTTGTTTGTTTGTTTTACCCTTTAATCCATACCATAATTTCTTCTAGGGGCTTTATGGGTTTTCTATGAATCAAGTGTGTTAGCTTGACTTTTTTTTTTTACCCTTTTATGGGTTTATATATAAGCAAAATTTGTTAGTCAAGCAGATCACATATTTATTTATTTGCCAGGGGGGAAGGCAGGGCAATTGGAGTTAAGTGACTGGCCCAAGGTCAGACACCTAGTAAGTATTAAGTGTCTGAAGTCAGATTTGAACACAGGTCCTCCTGACTCCAGGGCTGGTGCTCTATTCACTGCACCACCTAGCTACCACCAGAGCACATTTCTGAAAAGGAGCTCAAAAGTTATCTAGTCCCAGCCTTTTCTTTTACAAATAAGGGAACTGAGGTCCAAGTAGGTTAAATGACATGCTTGACAAATACCCCTATTAGGAATTAGAAACATGATTCAAACCTACATTTTCTGACTCTAGATCCAGTACTGTTTCTTCTATATCACATTGACTCCTTTGGAAACTTATGATTCTCTTAACACAGAGGTGTCAAACAGCACAGTGTTTCTGAATGTACCAAAATCAGATTAAAATTTAATTGGGAAATGTTTAACAAAATAAATAAAAATGCAACAGAAGAGAGATAATGTTAACATGTGGTTTTCTAGGTCAATATGTGGCCCACAGCAATTCGTAGGTATGGCTCAGTGGTCCCTATTTCTGTTTGAATTTGAAACCACTCTTTTCTAATGGTTTCTGCTTTCCCTCCTTCCTTAATCCCTGAGGCTTTACTCTGATAACCAGTGAAGTCTTTTCTGGGACAATCCAAAGAACTGAACATGGTGCAGTTGAGAAATTGTGCATTCTCTTCATCTTGTCTGAGCCCTAACCACTTATTCAGTGGTGCCAGGAAAGCTCTTGAGCCTTTTGTCCTCAATCATTTCTCATTCAGCAGACCTTTCCTTGGTAACTCAACTTCTAGTAAACTCAACTTTCCAGTAAATTCAAACGCTCTTTGAAGGTGGGAGCCATGTCATTTTTCTTCTTCATATCCCCAGTTCCTGGCTCAGAGGTGCTTCATAAGTATTGGTTGAATTTTTCCTAGAAGAATGGTTTGCTCTCAGGGAATTATACTGTGTATAGATGGCTGCACCAGTGAGGATTCTAACTACTGTGTTTATAAGAAAGTCATTATAAGATAATGATGTGGTTCTAAGTATGTTGAGAGAACAGATTGAGTACTAGACTTGGGCAGATTTGGGTTCACTTATGAGCTGTTTAATGTAACTTCTTAGTGCTTCAGCCAGAGCCCAACAGATTCTCTAGAAAGGACAGAGATAATCTGACATCTACATAGGTGGAGGGAGTTCAGGTAAACTGAGGAAATTACATATCCTTTTTTGCGTTTGTATGTGCATAAGAAAAGGTGAGCATGTTCATGACTAGATGCTTAATTTTCTCAATGAGAAAATGTGGGAAAAGCATACTTTAGATATACATGGGCTTTGGGATATTCACAGCATCTAGAAACTCTGAAACCCTTGATGAGGGAGTTTTAATAGGAAGGAGGAATACATAGACATCAGAAAAGTGCCTTTTCCTCCTGTATTATCTTCTTCTCTCCCTTCCTTTGTTTTAATTTATTTTTAAATTTTTCCACTACTTTTCAAATGACCAAACTTCAGGAATCCAGAAAATCACAGAATCTCTGCATTGGGAAAAACCTAATGGTCATCTAGTCTAACCAGTAGACTCTTCTCTGACTTAATGAATTATATATCAGTTGCATTTAGTTATCCATTTTCCTCTACAGAAACTTTGAGAATTGGAGGGGAAAGGGAGGAGTAGATCCCATGCTTTAGCTTGTACACACCATCCTACTCCTGGTTAGATTGTAAGCTCTTTGAGGGCAGGGACTTTCATTTGCCTCTTTTTCTATCCCAGGTGCTAAGCACAGTGCCTGGCACATAGGAGCACTTTATAATTGTTTACTGATGGATCAGTTTGGTACTATCATCAGCAGAACACTAGGTTCTTCTACTATATGTCATGACTAAGCATCAACACCTGATTAATATAATATGGCATGCCATAAGATCATAGATTTTGGAAGGGAAGAGACTTGAGTTGTTCTAATCTAACATTTGCCCTCTCCTATTTACCAATAAGAAAACTGCTTCCCAGGGAGGGAAGGTGACTTGTCCTAGGTCACTCAGGCAGAGATAATGAGGCTATGCCAACAACCACTAATGAGTCTATCCATTAGACAATATAGAAATGGGGAAGCCTAAAATTAAAAACAATTTGCTGATTGTTAATTATTATTTTAAAACTGTATCAATTATTAATATTGTTTTGAGCATTATTGAGAATTAAATTTTCTTTAAAATCCAATTAAAAAGAAACTTTATTCTAAGTGCAATGTTATTAGTGCCAGAGATCAAGAATATTTCTGACAGAACCTTTCTTTGATTTTCATAATCAAATCAATGGAGAACTGATTCATTTAGCAGCCAATCTTTTTACAGCAAACTCTGCTGTAATATCTATTCTGTTAAGTGATATAGTGATAACATCTCTATAATGCTGAGTTTTCCATCTCAATATTGCAGCATTTATCTGCCATGTGGATGCAGAAAGAATGGTGCATTATTGAATTTCTGCTAAAGGAAAGTGAGTAATAAATTCAATTAAACCCTGCCTCTTCTGGAGCAAGGTTTGCATCCCATTTCTGCTTAATTTTTTCAGTCATCAAACCAAATCATACAGACACCTCTGCTCTCATTGATACCAGGCTCACCTTAAGGGAATCGATATTCGAATTCTCAAGGACAGCTACTCTCTTCCCTCTTTGAGTCTGATGTCATTCTTTGCATACAAATCAACTGTTGGTAACTTTCCCTGCTTTTGCAAAAGTCTCATAGCTTTCATCTGTTAGCTTGATTTTTCTCAAACGACATTCCCTAGATCAGGATGCAGTTTTCCTTTATTTTATTTTTATTTTTTGCTATCTTCATTATAATCTGACAGAAGAAACGGTTGTATTTTCATGACTGCTGAAGTTTTCCTGAAATCTGCAGGACTGAATTCCGGAGCAACAATTGAATCAGCCAGCAGGGGGCGTGCATCAGCTACCAGAGTCATTGTTCTAGCTTAGATAAAAGTTAATTCTTCGGTTTATTTTAAAATAATTCACACATTTCAAAATTTAGCTTCCCCTGCCTTTTTCAGTGGCCTAAGTCCTGAAGCTACTTTCTTTAAAGATCACTAAAATATAAGGAGACACTGGATTTGGGGGCGGCATACTTAAGGTGAAAGAAACTGAAAAAAAAATTGATTTCTGAATACAAATGGTTATTTGAGAGGCCATCTAATTGACATAAGACCATAACTAGTGCTTTAATTTATCAACTGAATCATGAATTTCCATCACAGGTTCCTGACTTTTTTTTTTAAGATTCTTGACCACTTTACCAGTCTGATGAAGCCTATGAACCCCTTTCTCAAAATGTTCTTAATGAACAAAATAAACTACACAGAATTATAAAGGAATCCAAATATGTTAAGTTATTAAAATATTTTTCAAAAAGTTCCTAGACACTTGCTCTGCAGAAATTACAGAACTTGCATTGGGGGGAGAAGTTCAAAGTCCACAAACTTAAGAAAGAGAAAAAGTTTTCTTGGGGCATCATGTGCCAATATGCCAATGGAAAATAAAACAAGCCGGACAATTTTATTGCTAGAGATAAAATGTATAATTAAGCAATTGTGACAAGACAAGGATTTTCTTTCTGTATTCCATCTTTGAGGCACATTTCCTTGAGGAGAGATGTCAGGGAAGAATAGATTTTTTTTTGGAATTAAGCAGTATTCAGTGTAACTGTTTCAGAAGCATTGAATATTCCTCTACTGTTCTTGCAGGGTCTGGTGGACTCTGTGGACAGATGATGTATTTTAAGGAAGAAAACTGAATGCTCTGATTACAAGGAAAAAAATACCACCAGCAACACTAAAGGGTCACTGTACAGTTGTCCCTTATGCCAAACAAGGATTGATTGGAGAATGTAGGAATATGCAGCTCTGGGGGATAGATGTTTTAGGACTGGGATTTGAAAGAGTGGTTAGATTTATGCTGCTTGGCTGCAGAGGGCAGAACCAAGAGCAATGGATGGAAGTTAGTATTGTAGATGGAGTCCTAATGTAAGGAAAGAATCTTCATAATGACTAGAGATAACCAAAATGTATTTGATTGCTATAGGAAGTAGATGGGTTATGCTTACTTGGAAGTTTGTGTCATTGCTGGATGACAGCTTCTTGGAATGTTGTACAGAGATTCTTGGTCAGTTACCGGTTGGCTTAGATGACCTCTGATGTCCCTTCCTACTCTGAGTTTCTGTGAAATAAGTCATCAATGATCTTTATATATACCTTTAAAGTGTTATATTATTAAGATTCTATATAATCATTATGTCATTTGAGCGTGACAACAACCTTGGGAGATAGGGAGTAGAGAATTTTTCCCCCCTGAATTTTGCAGATTTGGAAAATATGACTTAGGTTAAGTGATTCACTGATGGTTATGTGTTTGATGTCAGACCACGAAAAATATAACTAGACTCTCATATCAAATGCTGTTCAAAGGACACTGATGATAGTGGCTTTGGGGGGGAGATGTCTTTATGGTGAAAATGAAGTATTTAAATAGCCAAGGAATACCAATATACAGTTAACATTGCAGAGTGTGAACTAAACCAGGCTCAACTCTGCATTCCCACTAGCCAGGAAGACCTATGTGACCTTGAGCAAGTCACTTCACTTAGCATCAATTTCCTCATCTGTAAAATGAGGAAGTAAGACTCAGTAGATTGAGGTCCTTTTTACCTCTCCAACAATAATCCTATGAGTTACCTGAAGTACTGAGATGTTATTTGACTTGCCCATGATCACACATATGTATATATACACATACATACATACATACACACGTAGACATGTATCTATATATGAGGCAAAAGTTGAACTTGGGTTTTAATGATTCTGGGGCTTCTTGCCTTCTGTTCATAATCCATGCTGCTCTTGGCATTAGGAAGATTTAGATTCAAATCCAGATTTTGCACTTAGTATCTGGTGTTCTGAACAAGTTTTATACCGTTCATATTCCTTAGTCCATTTTGAAGACTCTTTTATTAATTCATAGACAGATTGTATTCTGGGTAAGTGGAGGAAATTCCCTATCCTGCTCAAATAGGCTAGTTAGAATAATAAAATACTCTTGGAAATGTTCTCAGGGTGGGAGTGATTTTGTTGCTATTGTTTTTAGGACAATTGCCATGATTACTGATGTCTTTCTTTTTAATTAATTTGTTTTTTTTGTTAATTTGTATTGATAATCTTTTGTTTTTATTATCACCTTAATTTCTGAATACAGTCCTCTACAATCCATTACTCAGTAAGCCATCCCTTGTAACAAAGGCTTTGCAAAAAAGGTGGAAGGGAATAGGGGTGGGGAGGGAATATAACAGCAAAACTAAGCAAATACCAACTTGGCTAACAGGGTATGTGCAAAGTCCTCTGCCTGTGGTTCTCCACTTTGATAAACAAAGTGGAGAAGCAAATTTTATCATCTCTTCTCCTGGACCATGTCTCATCCTGATAATTGCTTGACATTAAATTGTTTTGTTTGTTTGTTTTTTGTTCTAGCCATTTACATAGTTGGAGTCATGGGGTACAATACTTTCCTGATTCAGTTTCATGCATCAGTTCATATGCCTTCCCATGCTTCTCAGAATTATTCACACTGATTTCTTGATGCATATAATATTCCCTTATATTCACTTACAAGAATTTGTTTTGCTATTTTCTAATCAATGGAAATTTTCTTTGTTTACAGCTTTTTCCTGGGGATGGAGGATATGGGGGGACAGGGTGTTAAGAGAATCAAATTGTTAAATGACTATGAAATTTCCCAGACCCCCTGGTTTGGTTAAGAGGTTGAATTTTATATGGAACTAAGATGATCTGGATTAAAAATGAGGAAAATTTCACTTAACCAAGTGAGGTTTTTTTCTTAATAAAAATCACCTTTTTTAAGTTAATACAGTCACCCTCAGCATTCCAAAAGTATACATTCATTTTATATTAAAGACAGAAATTCTAATGTCCAGCAAACAATACTTAAGTATCCCTCCTATGTAAGAATTCTACAGATCTAAATAAAATAATCCATAACTTCCTCAGGCAGGAACCTCATTCAATAAAGAATGACCTTGCCTTTTATTCAGTTAAAAAAAATAGACAATATGTATGAAATGCCATGTTTTTTCTTCCTCTTCATCCTTTCCTCCAATCCTCAAAAGGCATTTTTAGGAATTGGATTTCATCTATAACCAACCTTTGGTAGTGAATGAATATTTTGACAAGTAATAAAGAAATGGTGTAACTCTTTGGCATCTCAGAGTCCCTGGCAATAGTCAGGGTCACTGAGGAGAAGAAATAGAAGAATTTAGAGTTATATTGCCAGCTACAATCAAACACATGTACACATTAAGATGATTTCTGAACCTTCTGGGTTTTTCCCCCCTATGGAGTCCTGTTCCAGGAAAAGAAACATCTTCCCATTGCAGTAAGCAGCCTTTGTCATGCCCAAAGTCCTTGTTTGAAAATAGATAGCACAGGTCTAGCTTCTCTATTTAAAGACCTTCATAATGTAACAGGCTCCTCCAAAGTAAGATCTTATCAGAACTGAGAAGGTTTCTGATTTAAAGCACACTGTCTGGCTTTGTTCATACCCTGGATGATGATCCTCTGGGCAAGATAATTCAGTTGCACAGAAAAAAGCAACTTCCAGTTTGAGGATGTCATATAGTGTTTGTTTTTAATCTACCACTCTCTTTCTGAAATGTTCTTAGTATATGATTATTGGTTGTAATTTGGAACCAAAGGATGTAGATTCAAATCCCAACTCTGTCTCTTAGTATCCTAAGGTATTCAATTCATCTAAGGTATCACACAGAGCAAAACAGAAATATCTGGAGTTTTCATTGCTTTTCAGACTAGCCTAACTTTGTTGAGGATGTCTAAGCACAGTATAGAGAAGGCTTTGCCCTCCCTTTCTGGGAAGAATATTAACTGCTTATGCATTCAGTTTCTCCAACTGGAATCACCAGAAAGTAATTTATATTGGGAGAAGGACATTCTACATGTTATAAAGGCTTCTGAGTCCAGAATAACTGAAACTAAGCTGTTGCCTTAGTGCCCTCTGCCTCTAGGTACAAACTGGCCTGCATCAGTTTGTTTGAGTTCACCTAAAAGGGCCAGTGTTTACAGAAAAAAAGAGAGCAAAACGCTTAAAATAATCTTCACCATTAAAAAGACTTAACGCAATTTACCTACATAAGATTGTAAGTGAATGTAGTTTTATTCCAGTGAAATTTATGATGGATGATTTCAGGTACAGAGGAAAGCAAAAAAGTGAGTTAGCAGGAAAACCAGGCTGCTTCAGAAAGACATTTCAAGTACATAAATACTATTCTAGTGGAATGGATCTATTTTGTAAAGGATTGAAAGGGAGTAGCTAACATGTTGGATAGACAGACTGAAACAGGAATTGTTAACTTTTATTGTGCCATGGACCCTTTGGCAGTCTGGCTTATCAACTCATTCTTTGAATATTGCTTGTAAATTCATAAGATACATAGGATTATGAAGGGGACCAATTATATTGAAATGCAATTATCAATTTTTAAAAAAATTTCAAAGGGCCTGGGCTGATAACCTATAGACTAGATACTGCCCTGAATAAGGATAACTGTAGTCTTTGGCATATTAACTGAACTCTGTGATTTTTTCTTTCTTTTTTTTTTTCAATTTTATTGACTTGTTTGTTTACTTTTAGGTTACAAAATTCAGTTCCAGAGTCACTTGAGATTCATATTTTTCTCCCCTTCCTCCCCACCCACCACCCCCACCATGGTGGCATACAATCATGTATAGGATCTGCAAACTCTTTCA
>CM053598.1:132630302-132645717 GCA_028646575.1 Pseudocheirus occidentalis | reverse complement strand
AAAGTCCTTTTTCAGTTGATGTATAGCTTCTAGGCATTCTTCAATTGTCTTGGAAGTATTTGGTGTGGGAGTTCTGAGTTCTGGGCTGTCTTCCTCCTGTTCCATTCTTTGATCCTTTTTGTCTACAAAAAAGGATTCTAGAGTTTTATTGCTGTTCTCATTTTGCTTCCTTTTCCTCATGTTGGCCAGTCAATTAATTGGTTGTGTTTTTTTTTTTAGCTCTGTGAAACTCTGCTTCCAGGGGGGAAAGCTCTGTTCCAAATCGCTGGGGTTTTCCCAGCTGCCAGAGCTATTAGGAGGGTGTTGTAAGTCCCCCTAGCACACCCCAGGACCACCACCCAAGACCATGATCCAGATCCAGGCTGCTCAACATAAGAGCACTTGGCCCTGATCAATTGATTCAGCCCCCCTGCTGAGTCTGCAGGCCAGGGGCTCTGAAGCAGCTTGGTGGGGGCAGCTGCCGGTTCCAGCAATTCCCTTCCCCCACTGCTTCCTTGCCCCAGGGGCAGATTGGCCAAAGTACTTTTCTTCCTTCAAATTAATTTTCAAAATTTCACTGACCCTGGTTTGGGGGTTTGAAGATCCCCTCAGGCAGGTACTTTAAATCTTTCCTGAAGTAGGCTCAAGCTGTGGCTTGGGAGGCTCAGCTCCTCTTGGCCACCCTGGGGCCTGGCCTGGCCGTGGCTGCGGTTTTGGGCTGGGCCGGTCTCTGCTCCAGTGCGAGCTACCCCTCTCTAGTCCCGTTCCTCATGCCTTGGCATATGTGGAGGTGCTGAAGGCTGTAGATCCTCTCCTCTGAAGAGTGGCTGCAGTGTGGCTCAGCTCAGCCCGGCTCCTTCCCACCACCCCGGGCCTGGCCATGGTCTCGGCTTCAGGCTGGGCCGGCCTCTGCTCCAGGCCGCGAGATGAGCCCCTGCTGCCAAGCTACCTTCAGCGAGAGATGTGTTTTCTGTATTTTTGTGAGTGTGAGAGTCCTAGACTTTCCTAGACTTTGTCTGGGCTCATATTTCATGGGTGTTTAGGGTGGCGGTGTGGGAGCTGTGGGACCTTGCTGCTTCTACACCCCCATCTTGGCTCCGCCTTCCCGGTTTTCTCTTCTGAACTCTAAACAGTTCAAGTTCTTCATATAATCCATAGATAGCATAATCTTCTGGCCTTTCAGCATCCTATTGACCAATCTCTGAATGTTCTATGACTTATCAATATTTCTTCCTAAGATGTGGCACCCAGAACTGAGCAAGATGCCTTTCATTTCTGACCACATACTTCTTCACAAAAGATCAGCCTGGGGTTTTATAAGGAGTCTGCTAGACAGTCAAAAGACTAGAACTTTTCAGAATGATCTTGTTAAGTGGAATACAGAGCTAAAGTGAGCTGCTGGAACTGCTGAGAAGGCAGGGAACACAAAATGATTGGCAAAATAATAATCTTTACAACCAAATAGAGTAGAATCTCTTTCAAATGAATGAGTTTGCATCTCATAATTTTTTGTTTCAATCTACAAGAACTGTTTTTTTTCTGGTGAGGCAATCTAGGGTCACATATCCAGTTGAGTATTGGAGACCAAATGTGAACTCAGGTCCTCCTGACTCCAAGGCTGGCACTCTATCCACTATACCACCTAACTGCCCCTTTTCCAAAATAACTTTCAAAAAATTTAATTGCTTTGAACAGTTTCTATTATAAGATTAAAGTCTTTTGAGATATAACTTTATTTATATTTTTATATTTATATATTTCACATATATTTATATATTTTAAATAACTTTATTATTTAAAATTTGTCATTCAGTCTGAAACTCTGAAATTATATGGCAAATAAAAATGTTTTCACATGATTAGGTCTATAATTTGAATGGAATTTAAACTGAATTTGAAATAGAAGAAATAATAGAAGGGGATTGTATATGGCAATAATAATTGGATCATCAGTTTAGAGTTGAAAAGATATTTTAAAGATTATCTAATCCAATCCTTACATTTTATATATGAGGAAACTAAGGCTAAAAAGGTTAAGTGGCATGCTTTCCTTCAAGCCTTTATCACCTCTCTTCTGGACTATTACAAGAGCCTCCTAATGGCACTCCCTGGCTCAAGTCTTTCCTCATGACAGTCTATCTTCTGGAGAGCAGCCCAAGTGATATTTCTAAAGTACATATACTTGAAATCAAAGAGTCCTGTCGGCTCCCTATATTAAGTGGCTCTACCGTGGGTCCTCTTCATGTTCTCTGTTGGTTATCTCCTAAGCTCCCATGGTTCCAATGATCATATCTGTGAAAATGATTCTCAGATCTATATACCCAGGTCAGTCTCTCTTTTGAGCTACAGTCCTTCACCATCAATTCCCTACTGTAAACAGATAATATAGTGCAGTACTGTCAAACTCAAATAGAAGTGGGAACCACCAAACCATACATAAGGAACTCTGGAGGCCATCAACTGAGTTAAAAAACACAAATTAATATTATACATTACTGTAATCTTGTTACATATTTTATGATTACATTTTAATATGGTTTGGATTATAATTAGAAATACTTTGAATTGAGATGCAGCCTCTGGTCACATGTTTGGCACCTATAGTGTCAAACTAGTGGATAGCATGTTCAACTTATAATCAGGAAGACTGGAGTTTACATCCAGTGTCAGAAATTTCCTAGCTTTGAGACTCTTGGGCAAATCACCTAATCTCTCTCTACCTCAGTTTCCTCATCTCTAAAATGAGGATGACAGCCCCTCCTTTGCAGGATTGTTGCGAGGATGAAAAGAGAAAACATGTAAAGCACTTCACAAATCTTAAAGTACTATATAAATGCTAGGTTTTATGAAAATCATTAGTGCACTCATCCTGCTGCATTCCATAGACAACTGAAAATTGGTATATATGAAAAAGAATACACTATATTTTCCCTCAGTCCACCCCTCTTTCTTTTGTACCTTTTTTTTTTAGTACTTTCTAAGGTACTAAGATCCTTTCAGTCATCCAGCTCTGCAGCTACAATCATCTTTAACTCATCGTTCTATTTCATCGTCCCCTCTACCAAGCCCAATCAATGGTCAAACGACCTCAATGGCACCACTTGAATTTCCTCCCTCCTCAATCAATCCTTTGTTAAGCATTTACCTTATTCCTGGAACAGGAAGAAAAAGTAATACCATTCCCAGCCCTTAAAGAGTTTACATTATTATTAAAGGGTTTGGCGGAGGAAAGGACAATATGAAAACAAATAGGAAAACACTATAGACTAAGTAGAAGTAAAGTAACCTCAAAAAGAAAAAGAAATAGCTTTCTTCCACTCACATGACCACTACTTTTGTTCAGGCCCTTATTACCTCTCTTTTGGACTATTACAAGACCTTCCTAATGGAGCTCCCTGACTCAAGTCTTCCCCCAAGAAAATCTATCTTCCAGAGAGCAGCCAAAGTGATATTTCTAAAGTATATGTTTTACTTGCAATCAAAGAGTCCTGCTCATTTCCCATTCTTTTTGGGATCAAATATAAACTCCTCTATTTGGTATTCAAAGTCCTTTAGACTCTGGCTTTAGCTTTACTTTTGAAGCCTATTACATATTACTCTTTTCTGCATTTTAATCACACTGTGGTCACACTGATCTATTTGTTGTTCCTTATAAACAATATCCCATCTCATTTCATGCCTTTGCACAGGCCATCTTCCATGCATGGAAAGCCCTCCCTCCTCACCTTCACCTCAAAGAATCCTTAGCTCCCTTAAAAGCTCAGCTCAAGTAGAATCTTTAACATGAGGATTTTCTTCCTACTCACCAGCAGAGTGTTAATGCTCATCTGAAATTACTCTTCACATACATATATGCATATACGTATGTGTTTATGTGAATCTATGTATATCTATGTCTACATAGATACACACATATATACATAATACACCTATATAACATTTACTTATATTTGTAGATTTGCAAATCATTTCTCCCAATAGAAGAGAAACTGCTTTCAGGCAGACACCATTTCCTGCTTGTGTATCCCCATCATCAAGTGCATGCCTTGATAAATACAGTAAGTAATTTCTTAATAAGTGGATGTATATTGATTGAATAGATATCTTTAGTCATCTTATGGCTCTGTTATTGAAAGGCAAATATAATCAATTAAGTACAAAACATTTATTAAACACCTACTGTATACAGAAGATTTTACTTGATTATGGTAGAGTTACAAAATTTAGATTACATATGAGCACTACTCACAACGAACTTACTGCGTAGCAGAAGGGCAAAACGAAAAAACATGCCACAATATACGAGGCACTGTGCTAAGCACTTGACAAATTTTATCTCATTTGATACTTACAATAGCACTTGAAGGCATATGCCAATATTTTCCTTATTTTACATTTAAGGAGACTGAACCAGAGGTTAAATGATTTGCCCAGGGTCACATAACTAACAAGTGTCTGAGGTTGATTTTAACTGAGGACTCCCTGTCTCCAGGCCAGAAATTCAATTCACTGTACTGCTTCGCAGTAGAGGATAAAGACAGGAAAAATCCTGGAGTTAAGTACCTAATGATATTTATTACCCATGTGACTTTGGGCAAGCTTATCAACCACTATGGGCCTCAGTTTCTTCACCTACAAAATAGACAATGGTCAATTTGAACCTTGAGGTACATTCTAACCCCAAGTCTAAAATCTTATAAAGACTATATTATATATTACGTGATAAATGCACTAGATAAATCCTAAAAGGTAAGCTCCCTAAGTATATAGAATATTATGTGTGCATGTATGTGCACACACACACTCACGCACACACACACACATTTTGTTTTTCATCCCCAAGACCAAAGTTCTGCTTTAGTCATATAGCTGGTCCTAAATAAGTTTCCTCAATTGAAATAAATTGAATTAAATGAAATAGAATGTGATGCCTGAGGGAAAAAGCTATTGCCAAGCAAAAATAATAGAAAAGATTTCTAAGAGAAGCTAAATTTGAGATAGCCTTTACAGTATCATTAGGAATTCAACAAGTGAATAGGGGGAGAGTAAGTATTTGATGTATAGAGAAAATGTTATGAGAATGTTGAAGAGTCTTACCATTTATACTGAAGCTAATGCTAAACTATTGCCAAATATATGACTTCTGAATTGCCCATGACTCCCTTGAAGATTTTATATACTAAAGATGTTGAGTCCTTTCAAAATGATTTAAACAAGTAGTTGGGAAATTATTTTGATTTTTGCTGTCTAGCGAGTACATCATTCACAGAGATGAATATGAAAGGATTTCCTCCTTGGTTGTTCCCAAGATAAAATATAAGGCCTGCCATTTCTTCCAATCTGTCACTGTTAGGGTGTTTAGTGAGCTGTCTAGCAAGCCTTACCATACGAGTAATGTTTACAGAAAAGATGCCTTAAACCTCCTGGGTCTTTAATTCATTATAGGCCACTGTGGCCCTCATCTTTAGGGTAGATTGGTAGGACTACTGGTAAATACTAAACTTTTACTCCACTTAAATAATTCTTCCAAGAAGCAGCCTCCAGACTCTTCCCACTCCAATCTAACCCATGTAGCACTGACAGAGGAATATACCTTTCACTAAATGGCTTCTGAGTTACCTTCATGCTCTAAATCCATGATTACCTAAAACACCAAGTTATACATATTACACTCCTAATAAGAAATCTTCAATAATTTCCCATTATTTAGAGAATAACTTCCAAGTTCCTCCATCTGGAATTCAAGGCCTTCTGCCATGTGGATCCTATATCCCTTTCCAATCTCTTAATTCAACACCCCAGATGCTGTAGTGAAATTGCTACTTATCAGGCTGTTAGAATGTCTTATACCATCCTGCCTTTGTCTCCCTAGGCCATTTACTCTGTCAGAAAGACCCGTCTTTTCCTCCTGAACCATCTTTATCCTTCAAAATCCTATCTATGCATCCAAATTCATCTCAAAAGATAACTGCTTGGTGAAAAGTTCTTGTTTACCTGATCCCCCCAGCTGGGAGAGAGCTCACTTTGTCTGAAGACATGCTAGCTATCACATATATAGAACTTTATGATACTTAGACATACAGCTCAGTGATATAGAAGATAGAGTGCTGGGCCTGGAGTCTAGAAGGACTGAGCTCAAATGTGGTCCTAGTTACTTATTAGTTATGTGACCCTCAGCAAGTCATTTAATCTCTGACTACTTTTGTATTCTCAAGTATAATGTAGGGATAGTAAACTAATAGCACCACCGACCTCAAAGGCTTGTTGTGACCATCAAATGAGATATTTGTACAGTGCTTAGCCCAGTGCCTGGCACAGAGTGGTTGCTAGCTCTTATATAAATTGCAGACATTTATCTTTGTGGTATTTGTCCTTTGTTTTTGAAGAGGACCATGACATTGGGAAAATGATGACATGACTTGCAGCTGACTTTGATTTGAGTGAGGGAGGCTATGCAAGGTCACCAGTCTCACTTTCTCCTCCAGAGCCATCTGGATCCAATGGCCAGATTATTCATCCGAATGACTGGAGATAGCCCAGGATGCAATGGGAGACCTTGGCCCTTTTGGGATAAGGCCTTTTTCAGATTCTCACTTTGAGTGAGATAATGCCTGTTCAGGGAGTAGGCCTCTATCAGAAGTGAATCAAGGGATGGTCCCTTTAATTAGAAAAAAAGACAAGAAAATCAAACAGGGAGGAGGAGGATTATCTCTTCATTAGACTGTATATTCCTGGATGGGAGGTACCATTACTTATTCATCTTTATATTCCCAATGGAACTTTACATACAGTATGTGCTCAATAAATATCTGTTAAATGAATGTTTACTTCACCCCACCCCACCCCTGCTCAAACTGAGAGCAAACAGACATTGGGGATATTGCTTTGATATTGAAGTATTCATCAAAACAAAATTGTGAAAACTACATAATGGTAGGAAGTTTTCTTACTGATTCTAGAACAAAGTAGGTGCCCTGACCTTGCTTGGTATAATCAATAAATTACAAAATTTGCAAGCTAGAAAAGATCTGAAAATTTATCTAGTTCTTATGCAGACATTTTGAATCCCAGGGCCCACACTCCTCAGCTGTGATAGCCAAGTGAGGCTTAAATAGCATTCGTGTGAAAGTTTCATAACTCGAATTTCATAATAGGTATCTCATTCAAATCTCGCTGCAGATAATTCCCAGATCTATATTTCTAGCCCTGATCTCTCTTATGAACTGTCTCTCATAACCAAAATTGCTTATTTTGAACCAGAGGGCATTGAGCCCTTCCTTTAGATTCCACTAGGATTACTTTTTCCTCCTGACCTTCCTGACATCATCCTTCCCCCCACTCCTAGTTGGATACCAGTGCTCTATCCTACTTATCATGGGAAGGAAAACAGAGTGTCAACTCAACTCCAACACTCAGGCCACTCCTGCCTTCCCAAGGGTCCTGGGCCCAGGAACACCTAGTCACATTCAGTGGGGCAGACATGGTCACTCACACCCCCTCAATAAACAGTCACCAACTACAATCTTTCTGAAAAGATGGCAGTAATTTGCCCTATTATTATTCCTGAAGGACCCCTGGACATTACCACATTCCCTACAAGTATAATGTCTATGCCAGGAGTGAGAAATTCAAGCCACATGTGGCCTTTTTTAGGTCCTTGGGTGTGGCCTTTTGACTGAGTCCAAGTTTTATGGAACAAATCCTTTTATTAAGGGGATTTATTCTGTGAAGTTTGGATTTGGTGAAAGGGCTGCAGTTGAGGTCCTAGAGGGCCACATGTGGTCTTGAGGTAGCAGGTTCCTCACCCCTCCATACCCTCATGCATTGCCATCTGCTATGCAGCTACATCTTGATGATTAATCTACCCTGCTGCTTTACAGCTCAACCCTCCCATACATGTTCTCTCTATTAGAAAATAAACCCTTTGAGAACAGAAATGGTCTTGTATTTTTTGTTTTGTTTTGCTTAGCAGAGTGTACTTTATTCATAAACTTTTCAATTTCAACATGCCCACTCCTCAACCCTCAAACCCATTTCTTTTCATAACTGCCCTATTTCTACCTAGGACACCATCATCCTTCTAGACACATTGTTTTGCATACTGAGTCATCTTCAACTCATCAATCTCCCTCAACCTACATAATCAATTAATTGCCAAGGCATATTAAATATACCTATATCACCATCTCTCGTGCCTACTTCCTTCTCGCTTCTCACACAGTAGTTCACTGTCTTCATCAACTATTGCCTGGCTGTTACTTCAATAATCTCCTAATTGGTCTCCCAGCCTCAATTCTTTCCTCTCTCTAATACATAGCCTACATAGCTGACAAAATGATATTCCTAAAATCCAGGTATGATGTGGACATTATCCTGTTCAACAAGCTCCAGTAATTCCCTATTGGCTCTAGGTTAAAATATCACTTTTTTTTGACATTTAAAGTTTTTCACACTTTTACTTCCACATCACTTCCCTTCTCACACTCTGTGGTTCAGTCACACCAATATGTTTGCTATTCCCCATACACAAAATTCTATCACTCAAATTCATGTCTTTGTACAGGCTTCTCAACATACCTTAAATGCACTCCCTTCTCACCTTTGTCTCTTAGAATGAAGTAGTTGATCAGTTCAGATTAATACTAACTGTATGACCTCAGGAAAATCAAAGCCTCTCTAGTCCCCAGTTTTCTCATCTATAAAATGGGGATAATAAACATTATCAATAACTAATTAGTAATTGTTTATACCACATATTTCTTTGAACTTTTGAGAGGAAAGCACTTTTTAAACTTCAGGATATAAACTTTTAACTAATTTAAATATTGGTTGGTATGGACTTTATGGTTCAGGTAAAAATTATAGTGGAAAAAGAAAGGAAGTAGGGAGATAATTATTCCTGAAATATAAAGTAGTCACCTGAGCAAAAGCATGGCAGCACAAGATAACAGTATATGTTAAATGGAATGAAAGTTATCTAATTTGAGCAACAGAACAGAATGCATAAAATTAGAAATGTGGGGTAGCATCAGGTTGTGAAAAGATTAGAAGGGAAATGAGTTTGAATTTTGCTGTTAAGCAATAAAGAGTCACTGAGTATTTTTACTAGATCTATGCATATGTCAGGATGACTGAAGAAGGGAATAGAGAAGAGAAAAAGAAAACCTATCTTAAGGTTATCATAGTAGTTTAGCTAACAAAAGTCTGTTTTAGAACAGTAAGTTTCAAATAAAGTAAGGATAGCCAAAACTAATACCTTCTTACGACTTCAGAAATCCTAAAGTGGCTAGGGAACTTTGAACACATGACCATCTCAGTAAAGAGTCATTTAAAAAGCATCTTTCTGCTTTTCTAGGTATTTACCCTGCCAAAGCTACCTAATATATTTAATATTTTAAATTTCTCTTCAACCCCTTGCCAAATGTTGTTAACATTCCAACTGGGATTTAGGCATGTTGTAGGTTTCACATGCTTTCTATTTGTTATATTCTGTTTGTTATAATAGCTAAGAATTAAGATGAAAAAAGACATTAAAATGTTATTCCTCCAGTATGGGGAAAAATAAGTTCAATTAATATTTTGATGACTGTGTTTTTCTGACATAGCAAATACAATTTACTAATCCTTTTGAGGTACTGGTTTTATACCAAGTGTGTTTAAGGCAAAAAAAAAACTTTTTAAAAATTCCCCTCAAGAGTCTTAGTTTCAACTCAATTCAAGTAAAGAAACTTTTAAAATGATATGCAAGGTGTTGTTCTAGGTGCTGAAGTCTACAATAGTAAAAATGAAAAGGAAAAAAAAGAGCTTCAGAGCCTCCAAAGAGTTTACATGAAGATACACAGGAAGATTTATACATCTTAAATAGAGTAATTCAACTTCCAAATGAATTTACCTTTAATTAAAGGAAAGAGGCACATCTACCTTCTAATTAATGCATGCACACAAACTCTTTCCCTAACAAGTATAGTGGCAAAATAAAACGTTGGTCTTTTCCTCACAAGACACATCCTAAGATATAACTTTGTTTAACAGATGAACCTTTGACCTTGAAGTCAGGAAAACCTGAGTTCAAAGTTTCCCTCTTGACACATACTAGTTCTGTGATGACCATGGGTAAGTCATGAAAACTCTGTAGACATTAAAAAATTAAGGGAACAAACTAGGTGCAGTAAAGCTACTTTGCATTTGCCCTAGAAGAGAGGGAAGGAGAATAATGGTAAACAAGAAACAAAAGCTTTATATTTAAAAAATTAAAAATCCCCCAAAATAAAGTCATCTCTTTAGAAATGTGCAATTATTTAGCTCTAACATCAGGAGTTCCTTGAGATTACATACTATATCCTATCTTATTAATACTACAATAATGTCCTAGAGTCTATTTCCATGAGAGAAACAATTTTATCTTGATTGTTTACATTTTAAATTTGGAAATTAAATGATAAATAGAAACTTAGATGAGGGACTCTTAATTATTTTTTCATCATGGAACCTATTAGAAAATCTGGTGGTGAAGGCTACTGAAGCCTCAGAATAATACTGTAAATGCATAAAATAAAATACATAGGATTATAAGGGAAGTAAATTATACTGGGATAAAGTAGTTAATATATTTTAAGTGTCCAAAGACCACAAGTTAAGAATCCTAGACACAGGTAAAACTATAGATTTTATAATCTCAATATTGGCTGTTATTCAAAATCCTCAGATTCACAGCAAGATGCTTTACTGGTCTGAAACTCTTCTTAGAATTATATGAAATGTAGTAAAAATGTGACTCTAATAGGTATAATGTTAAAGGTAATTGGAGGTGTTTTTGCTTTTGTTTTCCTCTCCAAGGTACCAGGAAATTCTCTAAGGCTATAAATTGCCAATGAGTTGCCAATATATATCCATTATCTACTGTTAGTTCCCTGCATTTGTGAAATAATAGGGTAAACCTAAAAAAAAAATTAAAAAGACCCTAGCCAATTCCAGTTTTACAGTAAGCTGCAAATGTCTATATTATTCTTGTTTGGCATTAAAATTCATTTCCATATTATTTCCCTCTGGAAAAATTCAGCCTCCATTTGAAGTAGTCTCAAATCATAAGCTCATTCACAAGCTAATGGAAGGTCAACTTTTAAAAATGTTTTACTTAGATATTATTTGGACAAACAGAATCCAGTATTAGACTGCAGGCAAAACATATTTCTGAGAGCAGAATGCTTAGATTTCTTTTAATTATACAATGTTATAGAAGTTGACAGCACATTTAATGCCCCTGTACCTTCTAATACCCCTTCTTCCTTTCAAACCACCAATATGAAGTTGCATAAGGATGAAATATTTACCTGTTTCCCAGCATTTGCTTGCTGGAATGCATCTCCTCCTCCCCTCCATTTCTCAGAATACTTAGATTTTTAAGGCTTGTCTCAGGTGTCACCGCATCCATTAAACCTCCCATTATCCCTTTCCCCGCCCCCCCCCCCACGTAATTATCTGTCCTTTCTCAAATGAAAACAGTAAACGGTGTTGGAGTTGGATTCGAGAAGATGTGAGCTTGAATCTGCCTCCAACACTTAACTAGCTGTGTGACCCTGAGAAAGTCTCCTGACTTATTTATAATAGTTTTCTCATCTGTAAAATAGGGGAAAAAATAACATCTACCTCTCTGGAGTGTTGTGAAGATCAAATGAGATTTTATAAAGTTTTTTTTGCACTATAAAAATCCTATCACCTTCAAAAATCACCATCCACAATCACAAATATAGAATGCAAACTCCTTGAAAGCAAGGATGTTTCATTTTTCTTTTCTCCATCACCCACCTAAGAGTGATTTGCAAAAGGTAGACACTAAGTCCCCTTTAGTATTTTAGGGCATTTAGCTGGCATAGGGGATAGAGCACTAAGTCTGGAGTCAGGAAGACCTGAGTTCAAATTCTGTCTCAGATACTTACTAGCTGTGTAACCCTGGAAAAGTCACTTTACCCTGTTTGTCTCAGTTTTCTTCTCTGTAAAATGAGCTGGAGGAGGAAATGGCAAATCATTCCAGAGTCTTTTCCAGGAAAATCCCAAATGGGATCATAAAGAGTCATACGTGACTGAATAAATGAAACATGCCCAAGACACTTAGTAAATATGAAATTGAATTGAAATGGATATTTTTGACCTCTATAACTCAAGGGGGTACAAGTTCTCTAAATTTTTCCTGATTTGCCATGTGAAGTGATGCTTCTTTTCATTTGCCATACAGTTATCTTCTCCAGCTTTTGAGAACTGTCGCATATTTCTAAAACTATGGAATTTATTCAATAAATCATTGTTGACTTTCTACCCTTCATGGTTTTATAAGCTTCAATCATATTACCTTTCCACTTACATCCTTTAATGGAAGCACTTCTAACTCCTTGATTATTTTATCTGTCTTTCTTTTGATCTGTTTTACCTCCATTAGGGCTTTCTGGAGGTTCAGCAACCAGAACAACATGATATTCGAGATATGAGTGAACTATGGCTCAGGACACCAAGCTAGGAAAAGATTTTCTGCGTTGTTTGCAATACTCTTCCTGATGATGCTCAGAAATGGATTGGCATTTTAGCTTTAGCAGAATATTAGGTAAATGACTTCAATGAAGTAAATATTCAGTAACTCTTGGATTCCTTTCAAAGGCTAAAAGTTGGTAATCTGTGAGTAAGAGGGAAGTGAGAATTGTACATGTAACATATTTAAACTTTCTAAATGCTTCTGATAAGATGTCATATTAAAAACTCTGGCAAACACTGAGTTTCCATTGTTTAGAGGATAATGTTTACTCATGGAAAGGAAGTGCCTTAAAGACTAAAACCAAATAATGTGTATGGATGACTTGCCGTGTTCAAAATTAAAATAAAAATGGGGTTCCCAAAGGATCAGTGTTGTGAATGAGATTATCTAATATTTTAGGCATTTGTCAGGAAAAGAGTTGCTAGAGAAATATTTAAGCATTCTAAAAATAGTGAACAATTATTGTTGTCCAATAACTCCATTGTGTTTGACTTTTCATGACCCCATGGACCATATTGTTCATGTTTTGGGAGTTTGATTTTGGGGGTTTTTTTGGTATTTTTAAAGCAAAGATATTGGAGAGGTTTTTCATTTCCTTTGCCAGCAGATTAAGATAAACAGAGGTTAAGTGACTTCCTCAGGGTCACACAGCTAACAACTACCTGAGGCTAGATTTGAACTCAGGTCTTCCTGACTCTAAGCCTAGTACTCTATCTACTGAGTCACCTAGTTGCCTCTAACAAACAATAGAATAACACAATTATGTGATCATTTGGAAATAAGTGCAAGAAGGTAAATTGTGTGAATCAAGCATTAAGCCCTACTGCTAAGTTGGGTGAAAGCCTCCATTTTTATTTTATAAGCAAATCCCTTCATTTTATAAAAGCTGACTTGATTGTTGGCTAAATGAATAAATGAAACAATCTGAATTTAATAACATGAACAACAGACCAGGGAGTCAGGACTGTATTGCCTTTTGTTCTATTCTAGATTCTAGCTCTTGCTCACACTTCAGTCTTGATGCATCATATGTAAAAGATGTTTATAAGTGTAGGCTAAATGAATATTGAAAGTATTCCCATTTCATTGCAGCTGTTGGGCTATGGACTGAGTAAGTCAATGTGCCTACTCACAACTTTTGGACCTATTACCTGGTTCCAAGGCAGAGATCCATGGAAAAATGAGGAGGGGTCCTATACCAGAAGTTACCTGGTGTACGGAATAGTCTGAGGGCCTGAGTCATATTAAGAGAGGAGCAAGTAGAAGCAGAAGCTGTATGACTCAAATCCTCAAAAACAGAGCAGGATCTAAGTTCTAGCTTCCAGCTCAGTCTGGAGTCCACAAAGTATAACAAGAGCAAATGTACTAGCCTAAGGGAGAGGCTGCAGTTATGACTGTCTGAACCAGGGAAGTTTCCAGGTGGATAATAGTGGCTGAGCCCAACAGGAGTCTGCTGTTGCCCAGACCCAAACCAAGGTCAGGGACTTGCAAGACTCAGACCAGGAAGGAAGCAATCAGGCTCTGATTTAGATCATACCAGTTCTGGATCACTGAATGTTTGCAGGTCCCCAGCCCAAGCTGTTCTTGAATGTAGACTAACACAATACTCAATACCCTAAGAAAACATCAACAGGGTCATAGTCCAGACCTTTACTTTAGAAGTGCTCAGAACATGACACTAATATCAAATCCGAAGTCAGGAAGTGGTCTGAAAGTATGAGAAAACAAACAAAAAAGAATCTCATAATAAGAAGCTATTGTGATGTCAGAGATCCTTAAGACACAAACCCAAAAGAAGAGAATGACTTCCAAATGTCTAACAAGCAAATCCACAAAGAAAAGCACAGCTTGTATACAAGTTCAATTTTAATTCTGGGAAGAGATGAAGCAAGAGGTTTCAGGAGGTTTTTTCTAAAATTTCTAAAATATTCTAAATTTTTAAAAATATAAATGAAATGAGATTACTAGAGAAAAAACTGGAAAAGAAATTAGATAGGAAAAACTACATAGGAGAATTAACAGCTTCACAAAGAGATATTAAACCCAAGTAAAATTAGCATATAATTAGCATAAACCTAATGAAAGCTAACAACTCCATGAGAAGGTAAGAAATATTAAGATAAAATCAAAAGGCTGAAAGGAAGAAAATGTAAAGTATCTAATATCAAAAACAGTTGACTTGGAAAATAGATCAAGGAGAAAAAAAAAGTCATTATATTTTAAGTGCTCCTGTCTCTTAGAAGTAGGGACAAAATAGAAACAGAAAGAATCCACTGGTTGTTCCCAGGGGGGAAAAAGCCTTACTTAAAAAATCTCTGGAATATTATAGCCAAGATCCAGAACTTCCAGGTCAATGAAAAAATACTGCAAGCTTCCAGAAAGAAAGAATTTAAGTATAGAGACAGCAGAGTAGAGATCACATGATTCAGAAGCTATAACTATAAAAGAGTGGACAGTTGTGATACAATATTCCAGACAGCAAAGAATGTAGGCTTATAGCCAAAAATAACATATACAGAGAAGTTAAGTATAATGTTACAGGGGAAATATAAACCTATAATGAAATGGAGGGCTTCCAAGCAATCCTGATGAAAAAGCAGAACTGCATAAAAACTTCAAAGTTCAAACACAGGACTTAAGAGAAACATAAAAGGATAAATACATATGAGTCCACTCATAAGAGACTAAACAAGAATAAACTACTTGTATTCAAATTTGAGGAGATGCTACACATTCCCTTAGCACCCTACTATCATTAGAGTTCATAAAGAAAGCCTGGGGCGGAGCCAAGATGGCGGCGTAGAAGCAGCAAAGCACCGCAGCTCCCACACAAACACGCTGAAAAACTCAGAAAATGGGACGCTAAACAGATTTTCAAGCTCCAAAACTCTCCACAAGACAGAAAGCACTACA
>CM053598.1:132536980-132629802 GCA_028646575.1 Pseudocheirus occidentalis | reverse complement strand
AGATATACAGGGGCTGGGGTAGGGAGAGCCTCCCTGCCCTACCAGAAAGTAAGAGAGCAGAGCAGGGGAGGGGCTTTACAGTGGGATTGCTGTTTTAGGGTTGGGGCAGGGGCAAGATGGGTAGAAAATTTGTAATTCAAAAATTTAATGAAAATTAATGATGCCAACAGGAAAACAAATAAAAAATATTAAAAAAAGAGAAAACCTAGGAGGGAAATGATATTTTTTCCCCCAAAGTATTTTAAGGGCTTTCCTAGGGGAGAGGGTTATGTTCTGTTTAGTCTCTGGGGAGAGAACTCGAAGTAATGAGGGAGAGATATAGAGGCAGATATTACTTTGATAGAAGAAAAAAAGAAGAAATCTGTATAACAATTTTAGCTATACAAAAATAAAGTACTTGTCTTGAGAAGTCATAGGTGACATCCCTCCTCCCCACTTGAGATGTCAAAGAAAGGCCAATTATTCCCATCTATTGGGAAGGTTGTGAAGGGAATCCTTTTAAAGATACTAGTTGGCCTAGATGGCCTCTGAAGTCATAGTCAACAAGTCAAATAAGCAAGGATTTATTAAGCATTTACTTCCTAGAAAGTACAGTGCTAGGTCCTGGATGTATAAAGACAAAAAAATGACAAAAACAATCCTTCTCAAACTTACATGATACTGGGAAAATACATATGTGACCAAAGGAAATAAAAGACTATTTGAAGAGTGAAAGAACATATAACTAGCAAGTTTCCTCTAGAAGGAGGTTACCTGATATGATCCTTGAAAGAAAATAAGTTCAAGAAGCATAAGTTAGAAAGGAATACATTCCAGGTATGGGCTAGATCAGGTGTAAAAAGAAGAAGGCAGTAAGATATGATAGAAGTCTGGGAGAGTAACATATAGTCCAATTTGACTGGAACACAAAACATCAGTCAAAAAGTATTTATACAACAGTACCATAAGGAATGGTGAGCTCAATGATCCTAGAAAAACAGATAGATTTGCACAAAATATTGAAGAATGAAATGAACAGAACCAATAGGCTGGTGCATACAATAATAGCATAGTTTTAAGAACAGTTTTGAGTGGATAAGTCAGCAGTTCTCAGCCTGTGGGTTGCAACCCCTCTGTGGATCAAATGACCCTTTCACAGGGGTCACCGGGGTCACCTAAGACCAACACATATTTCCAATGGTCTTTGGAAGGGAGACACTGCTCCTCTATCCATCTCAAGGCGGGTCCACCCACATGCAGAAACGCCCACATATGAGTATTAAAGGTTCTCAGCATTAGGAAGGTTGAGAACTGCTGGAGTAAGTCATTTTGACTATTATAAATATACAAATTAATGAAAAAGGACCTATAAAGAAAGATGCTATCTGCATCCAGAGAAATAACTGATTAATAGAAGTATGTATGAAATGTGTATATACATATATAAATATTATATATCTATTTTATAATATATTTATAATATTTTAAAATATAAAAATATAAAATAATAAAAATATTAATTAATATCAGTAAATTAATAAGTAATAAATTAAATAATAAATTACTTTAACTAATTAATTTAATTAATTAAATCAAATAATTAAGTGATTAAATGAATTAATGATTAATAATAATAATATAAATATAAAATAATATTTTATAATATTATGAATATTATATAATATTTATATATATGCACATAGTTGTATCTTATGGTAGCCCTCCTTAGGGTGGGAGAGGGAAAAAAACAGAAATTTACATGATAACTTTATTATTTATTTAAAAGGAATAACAAGTTGTACAGAATAGATTTGCAGTTTTGTGTAGTCATCTTTTTTATTATACTGTATTATGAAACTGCTTGTTTTCTCCCATAAATTAAAAATAAAATAAATAAAAGTTTTGAAAAAATGCATTTCTTCAGCACTTGCTACATGCCAGGCACTCCACTAAATTCTGGATGTACAAAGGAAGGCAAAAATAGCCTCTGCCCTCAAGGAACTCATATTCTAATAAGAGCTTGTAGATTGCTTGTTACATACAAAATATATAGAGTAGATAAAATGTAATTTCTGAGGGCAAGACACTAGCAGCTGGGGGAAAGAGGAAAAGACAGAAGACAGAGTATGAGATGTCTTGCAGGAAAGAGACTGAAAGAGTTAGAGGTAAGAAAGGAGAGCACTGGGAGCAGCTAGGTGGTGCAATTAATAGAGAACTGACCCTGGGGTCAGGTGAACCTGAGTTCAAAACCAGATTCAGACATAACTAGCTGTGTTACCTTGGGAAAATCACTTAATCCCAATTGCTTTGCCTTTACCACTCCAAAAAAAAAAAAAGATGAGAAAGGAGAGTATTCCAAGGGTAGGAAATAGCTCGAGCAAAGTCAAAGCGATGGGAGATGGATTGTAGAGTTCAAGGAAGAGGAAGTTTTTTAGTGTTATTTGGTCATCGAAATAAGTAATATAATACCTGGAAAGGAAGAGGAATGGTATTAAATCTGGAAAATTAAACTGGGATCATATCGTAAAGGGCTTTAAACCTAGTTTAGAAGTACATTTAATCCTAGAAGCAATGGGATATAACTAAAGATTCTTGCACAGGCAAATGTCTTTGTTAGATGTATGCTTTAAAAAGATTATTTTGGTAGCTCTATGGAGAAAAGATTTGGAGAAGGCATAGACAGAGAAACAAGGAGAGTAACTATGGGGCTGTTGAAGTAGTTCAGAGCTGATGAGGGCCGAAATAAGAAGGTAGTGGACATATCAGTACAGAGAAAGGGACATACTGAGATTGGGTGGATAGTTATTTGGTTTGATACAGAACATCTGTTTGGAAAGAATGAGGAGTATCTTATGAAGTAGATTTGATGTTATATATGAAGCAATTAAGCTACTTGAGGGGGGAGGGGATATCACACCAGAATACTTTCAGTACTTCCTGGTGATGTCATCAGCACATTTTCTGCATTTATTATGGGATTGGCTTGTAGACAACTGATTACTTTCTGTCTAGGATAAACACCTATGAATCTAGACCACAATGAGCTTCCTGGACATAGCAGGCTGGATAAAAGAGGGTAGAGGGTAAATCATTCCCACTGCTCTGGAAGAAGAGTCTTCTTCAGTATTAGTATTTCTTACTGCTTTTCTTGATGAGTTTTTTGAGAATTTCTTGGCACTGGACCCCATGTCCTGATCCTTATTGTCACATCACACATTTTCTTGCCCACCTTACTTAAAATACTTACCTGAACCTTTCAATCCTATTTATTCCTCAGATGTCTGACTCTTTTTTTTTTGCATCTAAAAGTATCTTCCAGACCTTCTTCGCCACCTCCAAGTTAGATAGGCTTTTGGTCTTCATATATTTGGTTACACTTTAGAGTGGCAGGTGCAAGAGTCAGGCTGAACTCTAAGATTAATGGGGTCATGCAAAATACACATGTGTACTTGCATAATTGCATATAGCATATAGGAGTGTGGACACTGAGCTAGGAAGCTTCTGGGTGAAGCTAGGGAATCTGACCTCTGTTTTCAAGGAATGATGTGTGTGTGTGTGTGTGTGTGAGAGAGAGAGAGAGAGAGAGAGAGAGAGAGAGAAATGGACACAGAGATGGAGAGACAGAGAGAACAGTTAGTAAACAGTTGTTCCTTCCATCATCACATATGAACTTGGAGAAAAACAAGGTCTCTTGATATAGTAGATAGAACATTGGGCCTGGAATTAGAAAGGCTTCACTTCTAAGCTTCTTTCTGGGACAGCTAGATGGTGCAGTGGATAGAGTTCCAGGCCTGGAGTCATGAGGAATCATCTTCCTGAGTTCCAGTCTGACGTCAGACACTTACTAGCTGTGTAAGCAAGTCATTCAACCCTATTTGCCTCAGTTTTTTCATCTGTAAAAGGAACTGGAGAAGGAAATGGCAAACCATCTCCAGTATCTTTGCCAAGAAAACCCCAAAAGGGGTTATGAAGAGCCAGACATAATTGAAAACAACTGAACAACAACAAATATTCCTACAAGCTCTGTATCCATGTGTTCCAAAGTATTCTAGCACATACTACTAGACTGGGGGAGGGGGGTAAGACAGTGAAAAGTAAGAAATTATTGGTTCAATTAAGACATGGTGTGGTCCTTTGCAAGCACACAATTAATATTTATATGAAGTATTTTTTCTCCTTTTTTTCTCCTTTTAATAATATACCTACTATATAGTTCTAGAAGTGAGATTGCTAGAATAGAAGGAATGATCAATTCTGAAACTTATTCGTAGATATTTTTAGGTCTCTCTCCAAGAAACTTGTGTCAAGGTATCGCCATCAACAATAATAGAATGCTTTCCCCCTGAAGTCTCATTTATACTTAATTTCATCTCTTTAGATTTTATATTTTGGTTCATTTGTTCTACACAAGTTTTTATCCTGAAGCTGTTTAGTTTGTGTTTCTGGAACTAGAGAACTGGAGTAACTTTTTAAAGTGGTTACTAACAACTTGTATTTTTTCCTCTGAAAATTGCTCATTGGTATCTTTGACCATTCTTTCCTTTGGAAAAGGGGTATTATATTTATAGATATACTATGAATTGTTATTGATTTCCAGAGCCCATTCTAGCTCTAATATCCTATGATCCTAAAAAGATGAATTAATTACAAATTTATTGTAAAAAAATTCTCAACTCCTGTCCCCCTTTTCTTTCTTAATCAAACATTTTTTCATGCAAAATCCCCCCTTGCCTCCATGCAATTCAACTAATATATTTAATTCCCAATAATTTTTCAACTCGTTCAATAGATTCCTTTTCTCCTTTCTATGATTAAGCTGAATATAGTATTGCTTTTTCTTCCATAATAAATTATTTTATTGAATATTTATAGCATCAATCCAATTAGTTTAGTTTTAGCATCAGGCATAAAATGAATCTAAGAGTTTGGGGTTTGTTTTTTTTTTTACAAACTGCAATCCAAGTTTTTCAATACTTTCACTGGATAATGATTCTTTTTTCAATATTTTTAGCCATAAGTCTATAAAACATTAATCTCTTGGATATATTAGGAGCTATCACTTACTTTAACAAATCTTATAAATCCTTTATCATATAGCACAAATATTGAATATTATATTTCTAGGCACAGTCAGATTCTATTCGCCATATTTAAATTAAGTATCTTTTTAGCTTAAGGCAATCAGACATTGAAATTTTATTTGATTTATTAAATTTAACCATACTGATTGGACCAGATTTTTTTTAATTGTCAACATTCTTTTCTTTTAAAATGTTGAGTTCCAAATTCTCTTCTTTGCTCTCTTCCATCCCTTACATATATTGATGAGGCAAGCAAAATGGTACCAATTATGTGTGAAATCATGCAAAATATATTTCTATCTAAGCCGTATGATAAATAAGAAAAAAAATAAAGCAAGAAAATTATACTTCAGTTCATACTTGTAGCTTTTCACTTCTTTCTCTGAAGGAGAATCGCATTTTGTTTTCATCATGAGTCCTTTAGAATTGTTGTCTTTGATCATAGTAACTAAATCTTTCACTGTTGATCATCATTATAACATTGTTGTTACTATGAACAGTGATCTCCTTGACTTAGAGCCATTATGGTATAGCAAGCAGTAAATTGTCATAACTCTCCCATACTCACCTCCAAACAACCATAAAATTGAACCCCCAAACAAATCCTGGAATAGAATAACCAACAAAAAGATGGGGTGAAACAATCTTTTAGTTGAAAAACTTGGAACATCATCAAGACAATTCTGTCTCACTTGGGTAAAAGGGAAATGGGGTCCAGGACAGGAAGCATCCCAGCAAGCCCCACCTCAGCAAACCACCTGGAGATCCTGAGTGTGGTAGAGGAGGCAATACCAACACCAGGATCCCCCATGTGCTTTAGCATAGCCCATGACATACAGGCAACCTCCAGAGGTCAGACCACCTCATTTTAACTGTAGCCTGGGGAAACGAAGAAACACCCCACCCCCACCTGCATTAGCACATGTCAGACTCCATCACTGGGACCCTGGCTCAGTACCAGGTAAGCTGCCAGAACACTACGACCTCCAGTAGCACCAGTCACTCTACACTGCTCCCTTCAATGTAGCACCAGAGAGAAAGATCCCTTGTGGTCCTCAGGGCAACATCAATGCAGCAGCAGGTAAATAGCTAGGGCCTATAGCGTTTGTCACAAGAAGCCTGAGACAGTGCCCTTTCTACCCCAGCAGAGCTCAAATTTAAAATAAAGGAAAAAGGCCAAAAAAGATGAGTACAAATAACAATTGAAAAAGAATATGAACATAGAAAATTATTATGGTGACAAGGAAGATCAAGACAAAAACTCAAAAGAGGACAATGATATCAAAACACCTATGGGCAAAACCCCAAAGAAAAATGGGAAGTATTCTCAAGACCAGAAAGAACTCATGGAAGAGCTCAAAATGGAGTATAAAATTCATATAAGAGGTAGAAGAAAAATTAGAAAAAGAAGTAAGAGAATTATGGGAAAAAAAGTCAAGAGCTTGGAAAAACACCCAACCAACAAAAGACATTTAAATAATACTTCAAAGGGGAAAAAAGTCATCTAGTGAAATAGCAAGACTTCAAATTTTCATAAGAAGACCAGAAGTGACGAAAAAATTTTATTTCCAATATCAAGATCCCAAAGAATCCCAAAAAGGCAAAAAGGGAAAAGAAAACAGAAGGGATTCAATGGAGCAGATCAGGGGAGGAAGTAGACAGAAGAAGCAAAGCATACTCAAGGAGGGAAAGGGTAAAAGGAGAGAGAGGACAAACAAGAGGAAAACTGGATAATTGAAATAGAAAAAAAAAGGAAAGTGGAAAACCGGGAGACAATCTTTACCGCAAGTATTTCTGATAAAGGCCTCATTTCTCAAATTTATAAAGAACTGAATTTATAAGAATACAAGTCATTCCCTAACTGACAAATGGCCAAAGGATATGGACATTCAGTTTTCATCAAAGTTTTCTATAGGCATATGAAGACTTGCTCTAAATCACTTTCGATTAGAGAAATGCAAATTAAACAACTCTGAGGTACCACCTCATACCTATCAAATCGACTAATATGAAAAAAGGGAAAATAATAAATGTTGGAGAGTACGTAGGAAAATTGGAACACTTGGGGTAAGAGAGGGTATGTATATATTTATAATCACAGAGAAATATGTCTAGACTTTATTGTGGCCTTCAGGGGAACGGGAGATTTGGGGGGAGGGGTGGTTTCAGTGGAGGAGAAAAAAGGAACAAAGTAAAAAAGTGTATAGAAGAGAACAAAAAAAAACTCACAAGGAAGCAAAATAAAAGATGAACAATTCTCAACATGAGTATTATATAGGCTATATATGAGGAAGAAGAATATATATATGTGCCTCAGCTCTTCTAAGCAACACTATGATCCAAGACAAGGACTAAGAAAGGAAAATGCTATTAACATCCAGATAAAGAACTGATGAACTCTGAATGCAGATTGAAGCATATATTTTTCACTTTATTCTATTTTTCCACTTTTAATCTGTTTCTTCTTATATGTCATATATGCTTTCTTGAAATGAAAATTTATTGTTATAAATTTTGAATCCTCTCTTATGTTCTGCTATGCATACCACATGCTTTTATTTGTTCCAATATTTAAGTTTATGATATGTTTTTGTTTCTTTATTCTCTACTTGTGTTCTGGCATTTGAGTCTAAAATAAAATTTCTGGGAAAAAAATGGGCACAACCTATTTTTGATGAAAACATTAGATTGTAAGCTCCTTGAGGGAAGGAATTGTCTTTTGACTCTTTTTGTATATCTAGTGCTTGGCACAGTCCCTGATATATAGTAAGCACTTAATAAATATTTATTGATTGATTAAAAAAAAAGAAAATAAGAACACTAATGAATGCACTGTTGGTTGAAATGTGAACTAATTCAACCATTCTGGAGAGCCATTTGAACTTTGTCCAAAGGACAACCAAACTGTACATACTCTTTGCTCCAGCAATACCATTACTAGATCTGTATCTGGAAGAGATCATAGAAAAAATGGAAAAGGACCTACACATGCAAAAGAATCTATAACAGCCCCTTTTGTGGTAGCAAAATATTGGAAACTAAGGGGATGGCCATCAATTGGGGAGTGGTTGACCAAATTGTGATGTGATAATGGAATGCTATCATGTAATAAGAAATGATGGACAGATTTCAGAAAAACCTGGAAAGACTTGTATGAACTGATGCAAAGTGAAATGAGCAGAACCAGGAAATTATTGTACAGAGTGGCAACATTGTGTGATGATCAGCTATGAATGCCTCAGCTCTTCTAAGCAACACTATGATCCAAGACAAGGACTAAGAAAGGAAAATGTATTAACATCCAGATAAAGAACTGAAGAACTCTGAATGCAGATTGAAGCATACTTTTTTCACTTTATTCTTTTTTCCACTTTTAATCTGTTTCTTCTTTCACAACTGTGACTAAGATGGATATGTTTTACATGACAGTACATGTATAATCTATATTAATTGATCTACTATTTTCAAAAGAGGAGAGGGGAAGGAAGGGAGGGAGGAAAACAGGGAAATCAAAATCTTGTAAAAATGAATGCTAAAAATTGTCTTGACATGTAATAAGGGAAAAAATACTATTTAAAACAAAGCAATGATCTTCCAGTTCTTCTTATTTCACTTTGCATGAGTTTGTATAGATCTTATCATGTTTCTATTTTCTTCTGAAACTATTCTCCAGTTTCAGTTTTGCTGGGTACATTGTTCTTGTTTATAGTTCTAGCTGTTTTTCTTTCTGAAATAACAAATTTTAAGCCCTTTGCTCTTTTAATGTGAAAGTCACTAAATTTTGTGTGATCCTGTCTGTGACTCTGTGATATTTGAATTATTTTTTTTCTGGCTGCTTGTAGTATTTCATCCTTGACATGGGAACTCTACCATTTAGCTATAATATTCATGTTAGTTTTCATTTTGGAATCTCAGGAAGCAATTGATGGATTGCTTCAATTACTATTTCATTCTCTGCAGCTAAGGTGTTAGGGAAGGTTTCCTTTATAATTTCTTGAAATATGATGTCTAGCCTGCTTCTTTAATCATGTCTTTCAGATAGTCCAATAATTATTAAATTATCTCTTTGATTGATTTTTCAGTCTTTTGTTCTTCTGATGAGATTATTTCATGTTTTCTTCTATTTTTCATTCTTTTGACTTTGTTTCATTTTTCCTTTATGTCTCATGGAGTCATTAGTTTCTACTTGCCCAGTTCTAAATTTTAAGGAATTATTTTCTTCAGTGAACTTTTGTACATTTGTTTCCATTTGGCCAATTCTAATTTTTAAGTTCTTTTCTTTTTTTAAATTTATTAATTTAATTTTAGTTTACAACATTCAGTTCCACAAGCTTTTGAGTATTATATTTTCTCTCCCTCCCTCCCCAAGATGGCATGCAATCAGATATAGTTTCCACATATATACTCATACCAAACATATCTTCACGTTAGCTAAGTTGTAAAGAACTAAAACCAATGGACTGAACCATGAGGAAGGAAAACAAAAACAAAAAAGTGAGAGAGCAAATAGTATACTTTGATCTGCTTCTAGACTCCATAATTCTTTCTCTGGATGTGGATTTCATTTTCTATCACAAGTCCCCTGGAGCCACCTTAAAACCCTTCATTACTGAGAAGAGCCAAGTCCACCAGTTAGTCATCACACAATGTGACTGTAACGGTGTACAAACTTCTCCTTGTTATGCTGCACTTACTCAGTATCAATTCATATAAATCTTTCCAGATTTTTCTGAAGTCTGCCTGATAATTTCTTATAGAAAAATAGTATTCCATTACATTCACACAACACAACTTGTTCAGCCATTCCCCAAATGATGGACATCCCCTTAATTTCAAATTTTTTGCCTGCTGCTATAATAGAGCTGCTAAAAATATTTTTCCACATGCAGGTCCTTTTCCCATTTGTGTGATCTCTTTGGGATACAGCCCTAGAAGTGGTATTTCTGGGAATGTACATTTTTATAACCCTTTGGGTATAGTTTCAAATTTGTTCTCCAAAATTATTGGATCAGTTCACCACTCCACAAACAATGCATTAGTGTTCCAATTTTCCCACATCTTCTTCAGGATTTATAGTTTTCCTGTTTTATTATGTTAACCAATTTGACAAGTGTGATGTGGTACCTAAGAGATGTTTTTATTTGCATTTCTCTAATCAATAGGGATTTACGTCATTTTAAAATATAACTCTACAAATCTTTAATTTCCCCTGAAAACTGCCTATTTGTATCTTTTAACCATTTATCAATTGGGGAATGACTTGGAGTCTTATAAATTTGACATAATTCTCTGTGTATTTTAGAAATAAGGCCTTTGTCAGAGATACTGGTTGCAAAAATTCTTACCAAGTTTACTGCTTCCCTCTTAATCTTGGTTGCCTTGGCTTTCTTTGTACAAAAACTTTTCAATTTAATGTAATCAAAATTATCCATTTTGTATTTCATAATATTCTCTATCTCTTGTTTGGTCATAAATTCTTCCATTCAAGGAGTTCTTTTTATCAGTGAATTTTTGTACCTCTTTTACTATCAGGTCAGTTCTGTTTTTAAGGTGTTATTTTCTTCAGGTTTTTTGTGTGTATGTGTATGTGCCTCTTTTACAAAGCTGTTAACTTTCTTTTAATGATCTTCTTATGTCACTCTCATTTCTTTTCACAATATTTCCTCTAACATTCTCTTTTTTCTTTAATTCTTCCAGGAATTCTTGTTAGGCTTGAGTCTGAGTAACATTTTTCTTTGAGGCTTTTGTTGTAGGTGTTTTTAGCTAGTTATCTTCTTTTGGTATTGTGTCTTGGTCTTCCCTGCCACTGTGGTAGTTTGTTACAGACAAGTTCTTTTGTTGTTTGCTCATTTTTTTTCACTTCATTTCTTGACTTTGAATTTTGTGTTAAAGTTTGACTCTGTTCACTTGGAGGGTGGGAGTACTATCCCAAAATTCAGGCTTTTTCATGCTATTATTTTCAAAATTAGATCTGGGAGTATGTAAGTTTTCCATGCTTTCCAGGTGGTATGATTAAGGGAGAAGTGAGGTTACTGCTCTCCTGCTCTGTACTTTGGTCTTTAATCTGGAGAGTCCCCTGGATTCCTGCAACCACAAGTACCAGAACTCTTCTTAGCCCTGGAACTGTGATCAGACCCATTTCTCCTTTAGCCATAAGCCCTAGTACTCTTCTTGGCCCTGGTTGTTACCAGTTCCTCTATTCCATTGTGATAGACCACACGCACTATTCTCTGCCCTGGTATGTACGGTCAATAAAATTGCCAATCAGCACCAGTTGCACCTAGTACCAGTAAAGGGTCCCCTGTAATCTCTTTCTGACTAATTTTACAACTCCTCTGTCTTCTCGGTACTGAGAGCTACCAAGGCTGTTGCTGCCATTGTCGTAGCCAACATGTGCCCTGGGCTGACACCCATCCCAGTGTCACAGACCTCTTTTCCCTATATCCTGAGTCATCTTAGGCTAAAAAAAAGTCTCAATTCAACTTTTTCTGTCTCTGCTGCTCCAAAATTTGATTTGAGGAGTTATTTTAAAGTTGTTTGGAGGAGAGAGTTCAGTTGGATTGCTGGCTATATTGGCTATCTTGGCTCTGTCCCCAGCCTTAATCTAGATCTTAACCTAGATCAGGTCTTTTTGCTTCTGGTGTAAACCACTTGGATACTATACAGCAAGTTAAACCACTTTCCAGAAAAGTATTCTACAGCTACATTCTCACAATAGGTACAACATGTAGTAACCTCATCATGTTCTTACCACTTCTTGGTCACAGTGAGTAGGGGGCACTATGGAGTCTGAATGGTCACCAGATATTACAGTGGTAGTTATGGTATCATTACAAGGGACAAATGACTGGTGATATAGCATTCCTTAACTACCAAAGAATTCGATGTCAAATTTAGAGAATATTTTGAACTTCAAATGTAAATTTGATTAAATTTATTAAATTAGACTACAAGTAAGTGTTTATCTAGTTTGTTTGAGAGGATAGAGTGGACTTTCCCTGATGCTTCCATCCACAACTAGGTGATTAAGGGGATCTCTTCAATGCTTTTTTAAAATTGTAAAAATAGGTATATGTGTGTATGTAGTGTGTTTGTATGTATATGTATTTTATATAGTGTGTATATTTATATGTATATATGCGTGTGTATATATGTATGTGTGTTTATATGTGTGTGTACGTATAATTTTTGCAAAAAAAAAAGCCCTTAGAGCTCCAACTTTCTTTTGCCTTTTACTCCTGTCTCTCTTTTTTTTTTCTACCTCCAATTTTCTCCATCCACCCTCTTACTTCTCCTTCCTCATCTTATCTTTACATCCCTCTTAATCCCTTTCTCTGCTTTCCACTCCAGCCTCTCTACCTTCTGAATTGATTGGCTTTGAAATAATTGTCTCTTTGCTGGTAGTGTATAAGTGTAATTTGTCTGTTGCTACCTAGGAAAAGTCAAGAAAGATGGTCACACACACACACTATTCATATACACACTATATTCTAATCACTTTCCTTTCTTTTCACCATTTACCTTGTAGAGAAACTGGCAAATACGTATCATAAAGATATAGTTTCTCATTATTATACAAAGAAACTAAATAGGACTAATTATGTAATGTCTGCCCTTTACAGTGGCTACATAGAACCCACTTCATGGAGGCTTTAACCATCTTCTTTGTGTGATGCTTCTAAATTAATTACCATAGGGGAGAAAACCCAAGCAAATTATATCCAACCTATATTATTTTATTTTGTCTACATCTGTAATTTCATGGGTATGGAGAATGCATGGATCTAGAAATTCTGCCCACTGATGCAAAGCTAAAGTAATGGTTCTATAAGTTAGCTTTTTAGAGTTAACTGGGGCTTAAGCAACTTGTCTATGGTTATACAACTACTATGTGACAGAAATAGGCCTGAAACCCAATCTTAATAGCTCTGGGGCCCACAATGTATCATTTATGCCATATAAATTTCATCTCATTTTTAAAAAATAAAGCACATACACCTATTAAAGATAAGTTTTTAAAGTTTTAACATTGCTGGAAGAACAGAAACAGGGAAGTGATTTCTAAACTGTTGATAATCTTCTTATAGTTTCTGACAATTTGGGTCTAGACTCTTAAGCATTGTTCACTTTGGTTTCCTTAATATTTCAAAACCAATGATGTGTACGCTGCCAAGTATGATTTTGTCCCCAAAAGAGTAATTCAGTCCAAGAAGACCATGGTTTATAATGCCAAAGTGTTGTGTTACTTCTGATGCCAGTTGATTAATTTGGAGAAGGTGGAAAGGCAGAGCAGGGGATCTTTATTTTAATATCTATCTGCAGTAGTTTACTATAGTAGAAATTTGTCCAATGGACTTCATGAGCATACCTTAATTCCAGTTTTTTGGTTTTTTTACTATGTGACGTTTTTCTTACCACCAGTCCTGAGATGTGGCTTCTGATGGAACTTTGTTTTACCTGCTAAAGTAATGTGTTTTTTTATAGGGCTGGAAGGGGACTCTATGGTATTGACAGCATGCCTGACCTCCGCAGAAAAAAAACCTTGCCCATTGTCAGGGATGTGGTAAGTAACTTCTGTAAAATCATCTGATTGCATTGTTTCCTACTTAATTTTTTTAAAATTTCTTTTGGGTTTAACTTTTTAGCCTACAATTGTTGCATGAATTAAAATATCTAATATGTTAGATTCATCCAAGTTTAAGTGTTACATGTATATTTTTCTTCCTTTTCCTCAGTGAAGGTATTGCCTTCTACATTTTAAAATGTGGTAGTAATACAACATTAGGCTTGTTATTGATGTACCTTGAAATTATGAATTGAGCCAAAATTACCCTACAGTTAAGTAAGAAAGCATCCAGCAGAGTGCTGTATGAACTGAACAGTTATATTTTGGTACTTTCAAAATGGAATTGTTTGCATTAAAGAAAAATAAATGACCATGAGTTTAATATGCAAGATTCAAAGATCTATTCAAGTTTTCAATACACTGAGCATTCATATATTACTATGGAGTTAGGCAGAAATAATTGAGGTAAAGAAATCAATCCAGGTAGTTCATATGAGAATTCTTACTCTTCTAAAAAAGGTCTGGTCTAGACAAAATTAACTAGAAATCATCTTTTGCTGAAGAATATTAATTACCACTGAAAATTCTGGTGGTACTCTAGTCATTAAAATGCTCATTAGGCCATGCACATAACAGAGCTTCAAAGTGAATAACAATCCCCTACAATTTAACATGAGATCTGAGTAGTGGTAAAAGGAAATAGGAGAGGAATCTTAAAAATGCTGGTTAAAACTTAGAACATACACAAAGAAAGCGTAGTAAAAAGAATCATCTTTTTATGTACTACTTACTTTGTAAGTAATATACCTCTTTCCCTATCTGTCTTTCCCCCATCCCACCCTGTTTCCATCCATTTTTCTGTTTATTTCTTCTTGAACTTATCTTACAATGTTTGGAATATGATTAAATGCTAACAAATGAAATAGTATACGACTAAGGAATTAAATCAGCTTCAAAACCAGCATATGCTCCAGATTCCATTAAAAAAAAACCACAGTATTTAAATTATCTATATGGTTTCCTCCTTCCGGAATATTTGAAATCTAAATTGAAATAAAATAGAACTTGGTAAGTTAAAAACTATTATGGAATTGTTTTCATGTCTGGTAAAATCTCAGTATTCCTTATTTCATAAATGTAGCTTAGTATGCTATTTATTTATTTCTGGTAATGAATAAAAATTTACCATTAACATCAGAAATCAGAAATTTTTATTTCTGCTAATGATAATCTAACCAAAAGTTATTGCTATAGTTTTAAGGTAGAAAAAAATGAATCCCAAATGTTTATATTGCAAAAGAGGAAGCTGTGTATGCATCCAAATGATTATCTCTCATTCATAATGCAATGTGGAATTTTAAGAAGGTTTTATGTTTATTTAACATCATTATACCTTTTTTCTACTTTTAAATAGCTAATTATTCTTACTCTGTTTCTTCCCACTGCTGGAATTATTCAGGCCATGGTAAGTGTGTGTGTGTGTATGTGTGTGTGTTTTTTAATTCATTCAATTAATATTTGTTGAGCTCCCAAGGGTATATTGCATTTAATTTGTGAGGAGGGAAAACTGGATTGTAATATAAGGCAGAGCTAATCAAAGAATACATCACTTCATTCAACAGCAGCAAAGAAACAGATTAAAAACTAAGTATAATTTTTGAGAAGGAGAAGGAAATGGCAAACCACTCCAGTATCTTTGCTAAGAGAAACTTGAATGGGGTTACACAGTGTCAGTCCCAGCTAAACAACTGATCAACACTATAATTTTGTGACAAAGGTCAAACAAAACAACCCCTGCAAATTTGGGGGGAAAGTTCTCTCCAGGGATAATTGATTAGGCTGTTAAAAAAAGCTTTGCAGGTGAGCTTGTTGTGATTTTTCTAAGGGAATGTTTCTCCTTTAGAAAATATAGTACAAAGCCATGGAGCTCCAAAGGGGAATGATATTTGCAATAGAACTTGGTTTGACTAGTGATTCTCCTGATGTTCCTGTGTCTCATGAACTGAGACTACATTTAAAGCCTTATATAGTTGTCATTTTCTTAGTCATTAGAAAAACTAAGCATTCCTTATATGCCCCTAATCTTCATAAATATTACATATCTCATTTTGACAATCAGGACAATTGAGTGACACCCCCATAATAGCAAGTACAAAAAAACAACCTTGGTATTTTGACACAAAGTCTTGACTTTTTTCTCACTAAACCAGGCTATTTTTGAGAAAGTTGCAATGCATTTTTGAGGTTGGATCTAAAAGACCATTCCAATGTGGTTGTGAAATATTTTTTTTAATTAAGTCCCAAATCAATGTTCCAGATCTATCATCTATTAAGAGGGGCTTAGTTTGCAACAACTTCTTGTAATAAATCAAGTTTTGCCTGATTGTGTTTCCTTAGGGGATTGAAAAAAAAGCTATAAATACTATTAGATTGTGGTAAAATTTTGGACAAGTCAGTTAATATTGTTTATACCTTACATATTTTATACCAATATTCTATGCCTGTACACAGAACATTATACCCTTCCAACTAACTTCCATTCCATTATGTCATTTGGTTCTCAGCCCTTGCTATTAAGCAAAGCAAGGGATTTTCATATCTGTTTTACAGGCAAGGGAACTCAGGCTTATAATGGTAAAGTGGTTTTGCCCAAGGCCACATTGTAGTAAGAATTAGAACTGGAACTCAAGTCTTTTGTCTTGACCTCCCTGCCTTCATCTGTAAACTTTTAGGGAATGTTCTAGATTGGGGTGATGATGTGGCATAATGGAATAGAGTGCCTTGGAAAACTCATCTTCCCAAGTTCAAATCTGACCCCGGATACTTACTAATTGTGTGACCCTGAACAAGTTACTTAACCCTGTTTGTCTCCATTTCCTCATCTGTAAAATGAGTTAGAGTAAGAAATGGCAACCATTCTGGTATCTTGGCCAAGAAAACATCAAATGGGGTCATGAAGAGTCAGAAACGAATGAAATGAATGAAAAACACCTCATTTATTTCTAACATTCTATTGTTTTGTATTTATAAAAGTATAAATAACAGTCATGTAAAGATATGTGAAGTCAAAATAAATAAATGGCAGATCTGCTTAATGCTTCCAAATGAAATTGAAATGAAAATGTCACATGTTAGTGTCCTCCTAGGTCAGCCAGGAACTGTTAATATTTCACTATTCATTTTGTAATCTGCACTTCTTGCTCTATTTATTAATAATAGCTTTTTATCTTTGCTTTAGACATTAGCTGCCCGAAAATCTGGAATCTCCCTTGCCATGGTTGTTAGGACATCTCTGAACAATGAGGAGTTGGTAAGTGTTATCTAATGAAAAAAGAACTTATCCAAGGGCTTACTAAGGAGGGAGTAGGACTGAGTTCTACAGAACGTTTATTTCCTTAAATTTTGATGATGTTCAGTGATGTTATATCACCAATATAACCCATAACAGCTGCTATGACTATGTAGATTTCCAGGGTTGAATTGCAAAATATAACAAACTTTATTCCTCAAAGACCAGACCAAGATATTTATTCAGATATCAGAAAGCCAATTCCACCATGGTAACAAAGAAGTTTATACCAATCCAGGAAATCCTGACACCCCCAAGCCTTCATTCTATTAGGCCTCCACACAAACAAGCTACCCTAGGCAAAATTCCTCCCTCCCTCTCTCCCTCCTTCCCTCCCTCCCTCTGGCCAGCTGCTCTGACTCAGCTCTCTCCCAGTTCTACCTTGCTTTCTCTTCCTGCTCCACCCATTTGGCAAGCTCTTCTCATCTTGGGCTCCATGTAACTGGAGCTGTGGGCTGGGCCAAAGCTCAAAGCAGGTCACATGGACCTATTAGGGAGCAGCGAAGATCTTCCAATTCCATTAACATTACAGGTGCGTAACTGAGATAAAAAATAAGCAGGAGTTCACTGGCGCATTCTTTCCTAAGATAAATTCTATACAAAACACAATATGAAAAAGATGTAGATAAATAGCAGAGAAGATGAAGGGAAAATTTGTCCCCATGTCTCATTATTCCCTCAGCTTTCTAGTAACTTTCAGGCACTGTCCCTGCATGTACTAGTAGACTGTCAAGATTTTCATGACAAGTCATGACAGGCCCTTCCCCCATAAAGTTCTAGCATGGAGTGTGGTGGCATCATTCTCTCTGTCTTCTCAGATCAGGATATCATTCTGGATAATCACAAGCTATCAGCAACACCCAGCCTGATGACTTCTCTCTCACTCTCTTTCTCTCTTTCTCTCTCTCTTTATTGTTACAGATAGACATTTGCTTTTCAGATAACCCATATTACATCTTATGCAGCCTCAAGCTCTGTACCGGTCCTAACTTACCTTCACTCTGTTTTTGTCTCTCTTTCTCTCACTGTCCTTTCTTCTGTCTGCTTCTCTCTGACTCTTTATCCCTCTCTCTGTCTCATCGTACACAGAAACATAAATACTTTTATCCATTTTAGTGGTTACAACCACTTTTGGGGGGTTGGGGTGGAGTGGGGAATTAGAAGGGCGGATCTCTACTTGTCTTTTCATTTGTGAATGGAATTCTGGATTAAAGAATCCCTCTTTTAAAGAAAATAAGCTCTTCTATGACATGGTTTAAGAAAGTTTTCTGTGATTGTGGGGATATAAGGGACAAAAGCCAGATCTTTCTACGGGCAAGTCTGGTCATCAATCTGCATAATAATATTAATTTTAAATTTTATTTGATTATTTAAGAATATGTTATTGTACATAACTATTATTATACCTAATGTTTATATGATACTTTAAGGTATATAAAGAAGCACTTTGCTTATCTTTGATCCTCCTAACTGCCGTGAGGTATGTGCTATTATTGTCTCCATTTTCATGGATTTATGGACTGAGGCTAGGAGAGGTCAAGTGACTTTCTCAGAGTCATGCAGCTAGTGTCTAAGGAAGAATTTGATCTCAAGTCTTCTTGTATCTAGTTGCAGAAATTTATTCACTTTATCAACTACCTGATTCTTCTCCTTAGCAAATTTAGACAATGACCAGTATGCTGAAAGGAGCACCATTTGCCCAGGGAACTGGAGAACGGACAATATAGATAACTAGGAGTATTCTCCAAGGAGACTGGGGTGGAAATCCTAAGTCTGTTTTGGTCCAAGGACTGAGGTTGGGCTGGAGGCTGGGGCAGGTAGAAGGAGAAGGATTTGGTCCATGAATAAAGGAGTGCTCTCTGATGTTTCTGTTACTCTTCCCCAGGATGATGGAATAGGAGACTTTCCCATCCCTCCTAAGTGCTACCTCATCAGTTGCATCTCAAAAGAAAGTAAAACAAGGATGCCCTTCACCTAGGTTTTGGGGACTCCTTTTTATTGTCTTTGGACATAGAGAGTTGAATTTTTACCTTAGACAAGTATTCTTATGAAGGTTAACCAAAAAGGAAAAAAAAAAGGCAAAGGCTATTAAATTTTAGCTCCAAGTTTGCTAATTTCATGGGATTTTATTCATTTATTTTTTGTTACAGCATATACTGAGCTATGTTTTAGCCTAGAAATGACCATTCAGCTTTGTGATGTGGCTGAAGGCATGAATGAAAGCTTCTGGTTTGTGGCATGGTAGAGGTGAGGTCAGAGTCGACAGAGCACCCTCCCAAATCCCTCAGATGCCTATTTCCGAAGGGCACATGTCTGGCAATGTAAATGAAATGTGACTTCTGTTGCACAGCCCCATTTCAGTGTCAGACTTGACAAGCTGTCACATTCAGTTGTTACGTGAAAACCAACAATAAATGTTAAATAGAATAAAATCAGTTATTCGATGTTGAAACTCTTCAGTGGCATCCTCAGGGTGAAAGGAGCTGGCTGAAATAATTTGCTTTTATATTAATGATAAAGGGCTGACCAGGTTTAAAAAAACAAATCAAATGGTTGATTTTCTATTTTTCACAAAAGCAAAGTATAATAAACACCAGGTTGTGCCTTCTAAGGAAGGTTAAGATTTCAATGACTGATCCAAAATGACAGGTCATATTTTAGGGTCATCTTCTTCACTAATAATATGCCAGGAATGAAAAAAGTAAAACCAAGTAGTTCCACCAATTCTTTCCATTTATGAGTAAAAATGGTTAAAGTTTGGGAAAAAAAAGAAAATTTGTATTCTCCAAAGAAGTTCTGGAGTAAATTTAGAAAATATGTAAAAAGATGATTTTTTTTCCTCTCATTTAGCTAGTATGGGAAACCAATTCATACAGTGGGAGCCTCAGAGCAGAGAGACCAGAGTTTGAGTTTTGACCAACATATTCTAACTGTATGACTCCAGACAAGTCATTTAACCTTCTGCTATAGCCTGCTTTCTTAAAAAGTCTAAGTTACAAAGAAGTTGACAATCTAATTTAGTGGAAGGAGTTTCCACTTGGCTTTCCTTATACTTAAAATAATCACAGGTCTAAACATCAATAATAGAACAAATGAGGAGGAATTGATGAGGAGAGTGAAATTTTATTTTTCACAGACATTCTTTTCTTATGTTATTTTGGACATTGTTTTCTACATTAAAACATTTTTTAAATTGAGTTTCAGTTCTCTCTTTCTCTCCAGCCCCTCCCCCACCCATTGGAAGGCAAGCAATATGATGCCATTATGCACATGAAGTCATGTAAACTCTATTTCCACATTATGGACATTATTTACTTTCAATTTAGATATCACTACCTATAGGTTGTTACTATGTCTGAATAGGTAGCTGTCATTATTCCTACATTATAAGGCTGGTAACATTTTTTTTTTATCACATTTTCAATAGAAAGCACTTGAAAGAAACGCTTGAATTCAACTCAGTAAACAAAAATTTGTTAAATGCTTACTATGTGCTAGACCCTGGGCTAAGCAGTAGAGATGCAAAGAAAGGCAGAAGTACAGTCACTGCCCTCAGGCAATCCCACCCTACCTTCCCCCACCCCATCTCCTGCCCTCTCAGTCCCATGCTTTATAATCCCATGCCTGTGATTATAAAGAGAGGAATCTGCCCCTAGTGCATGGTGGTAGGTTCTCAGAGGAAGGGCAGAAAAAAGGACCATCTGTGGGTTTGATGTTCTGTATCCATGTGAATCACAAGTCACTCTATGCCTCAACCAATCACAGGGCCTCCTAGCAACTCTAGCAGCTAGGCACAAAGTTCCTTTCCTGTGGTACTAAAATCAGGTATTATTAGTAGGAGAAGAATGTCAGCATCTGCCTGATGAGGAGAAGTTCTGATCATAAATGCTGCTGGCTGTGTTCCTCTATTACTACTAGCCACACTTGTTTCATAACTATGCATCTGGGTTATGTGGAGATAAATAGAAGTTTTATTTCCTATACTATATCTTTGGGGAAAGGGAAAGAGAATCTCTCCCTACCTTTTCTAGCCTATCCCCTCTACACTTGTATATAGGCAGAGATCTCTGGAGGACTTATTTTGTGTGTGTGCGTGTGCGTGCGTGTGTGTGTGTGTGTGTGTGTGTGTGTAGTAGTAGTAGTAGTAGTAGTAGTAGTAGTAGTAGTAGTAGTAGTAGTAGTAGTAGTAGTAGTAGTAGTAGTAGTAGTAGTAGCCCAGGCTTTGGAAATAAAACATTGAATTTATGTCGTTTAAAATGAATATAATTTGCTCCAATGGAGTAGACCTCCAAAACCATAATAGAGCACAATTTCTAAGCTCAGATATACATATGTTTTCTTCAAAAATTTGAATTTGAAGAGGAAAAATCTCCACCACAGTGAAGTCTTTGGGGGGCATGTCAGACCTTTTAAGAAATCAATTTCTAAATCGTGTTTCTGACCATGACTGAAGGTAGGTATCAGTGCCTGGTATATAATAGATGATTAATAAATGCTTGTTGATTAGTTGATTGAATAATGAAGACCACCAGATACTCCTAGCTCACTATGGTTGTGCTTGGAAGACTGAATTATAGGATTATCTACCTTACATTTTGTTCTGCCTTATAAATCTTATACTTCCATATTATTTAGTTTTATTTAGTAATTTTGGCTTGTAGTCACTCTAGAAGGATGCTGAGAAAGTATTAGTTTTTGCCTGACATGGATAGGGATATAGCTTTTAGAGTTACTCTTTTTATTGACTGCTTCAAAAATTATACCTAAAAGTATTTTAGACATTTCCCTTAAATCAGTGCTGTGATGTGTTGAATTAGTGGAGTCTTTTATGAAACCAAGACTCAAATACTATGTATTTTGACACTGAAATTCACTTTTTTTTCCTATTTTGATCTTTATAACTTAATTTATAGGTCACATTGTACATAGTCTTTTTAAGTCTTGTACAGCCTTTGGCCAAGAGCAACACAATTCTGACTTGAACTGTAGGGCAGGAAATCATTTAAAAGTGTTGCATTCTTTCTCCCTCCATGACCTTCCCCCTACTCTCTTACCAGCTTTGCCACAATGAAACCAGACCCTAAAAACAACAATTAAATTATTAAATGAGAGCTCTAACATGGGCTACTTGGTTTATCCCAAAGTCTTAGAAATTTGTTTCTGGGAATCCCGGAAAAGAAATGGTCAAGTAAATCTCTGTATAGTAATAAATTAATAATAATAATAATTTACAGAGCACTTTACTCACGATAAACTTTTTTTCTCACTATAAACTTTTGAAGAAGGTTGTACAAATATTATTACCCTTTTACTGATGAGGAAACCTGCTAAGAGATTCAGAATGATTTATAAGTCCTCATTCACAGCTGGTAAGTGTTAGAGCTGGACTATAAAACTAGGTCTCCTGACTACAAGTCCAATGTGCTGCAATCTACTGTTATATTACATAACTCATAAGGAGGAAAGGGGAGCTCTATTCATTAACACATTATTACCTGAGTTGGAGAGGAGGGAATAATGAATTCCAAAAGACACTGTCACCATTTCAATGACAACTCTTAACATTTTCAAGATTGGATATTGATCCCAATATGATACAAAAGAGCACATCATTACCATTGATAAAAAGCCTTACTTAATTCGTGTTCTTTATTATACAGATAGGGTGATACATAGAGTGAATAAATTCTTATACTTGGAATCAGGATGATCTAGGTTTTAAATCCCAATTTAGAAATCCACATGAGAGCTGTGTGACCCTGAACTAAGTCACTTCACTTCTTGGAAGCTCAGATTCTTCACTTGTAAATTACTACTGCTCCTGCTGCTGCTACTTTTTCTTCTCTTCTTCCTTCTCTACTTACTACTTTTTCTACTAATTCTGCTCCTGTTACTACTATTGTCATTCAGTCATCTCAGTCATGTCCAACTCTTTGTGACCCCATTTGGGGTTTTCTTGGCAAAGATACTGGAGTGGTTTGCTATTTCCTGCTCCAACTCATTATACAGATGAGGAAACTGAGGCAAACAAGATTAAGCAATTTGCCCAGGATTGAATTTGAACTAAAGAAGGTGAGTCATCCTAATTCCAAGCCCAGTGCTCTATCCAGTACATGACCTAGTTCTCCTCCTTCTCCTCCTCTTTATAGTACTATATAAAATTAATTGCTACTCCTATTAATTAATAATAAGAAAAGTAGTTAACATTTACATAATGCTTACTATGTACAAGGCCCGTGTTAAGCACTTTACAAATATTGTCTCATCTGATCCTAACAACAAACCTAGGAGGAAAGTTCCATTATTATCTCCATTTTACAGATGAGGAAACTGAGGTACACGGGTTATGTAACTTCCCCAGAGTCATACAGCTAGCAAGTGGCTCAGGCTAGATTTAGATTAAGGTCTTTCTGACTACAGATCCACCACTATATAGGACCTATTTCAAAGGTTTATGGTGAAGATCAAATAAGACAAGGTCTACTTTTAAGTAATGGACATATTTTAAAGCACTTTAAAAATACTAGCTATTGCTATTTAATTCTTATATTTATTTTAATTCCTTATTTGAGACCGATCTTTTTTTTCTTCTCCTACAATCTTAATATACTGAGTGTCAAGTTAACTGTTAACTGCTGGTTCTTGGATAAAGAATTTCGAGGAGATTTTGTCCTTTTTAAGATCAATAAATCTGTATATGGTTCCATAATGTATACTTGTTTATGGATTGAATCGAAATAAGGATATTACCCACCTAGATGAAATTTGTTGTTTAAAATAATATCTGTAGACACACAAAACTGATATTATTCAAATTTTGGAAGTAGGTACACATCTAAGTACCTGTTTTCAGCTCATATAAAGTGGTTGGCCATAAAATAAATTTGATATGATTGTTAAAATGGAAAAACCAATAGATTATGTCAATCTTTTTCTAAATAATAGGAAACTCTACATGTGATATATGAACACAGAAACAATCCTTTTACTACTGAAGAGAGTCCTAGGGAATTAATAGAAAAATATAGAAGCTAAAGGATTTGTTTAGAGTCACACAGGTAACAAACATCTGTCAGAGACCAGATCTGAATCCAAGCTTTTCTGTATTTTATCAATGCTGTACCACAGTAGGTCTTTTAATAAAGTGCTGTGTTTAATTAAATTTCTCATGGAAATATTTAACTAAATGAAAAGATGTACCCCTCACTTATCAGGAGCCAAGGACAATTGAAACATAGTTATAGTGCTTCAAATTCAATATGAAGAGAACACGGAAAAAGATTTCCAACTCATTAGTTGTGCCCTTGTGGCAAATTTATGCAAAGTTATGAATGAGTCATATGAGATGGGCAGGGATTGTTAAATTATGATCTGCGTCATTTGAGAGAATGTTCCTTTTCAATGAGAAGACTGGTCCATTGGTATATTGGTATAAAAATGTTTAAAACATTCTTCTATTCCCAACATGTTTGCCTATAATCTTTTGTGAACCCTTTCTACCCTCAGAGACCAATATCTGACACTATTCTTAGATGTTTAAGAATCTATTTCGGGGCGGCTAGGTGGTGCAGTGAATAGAGCACCGTCCCTGGAGTCAGGAGGACGTTAGTTCAAATCTGGCCTCAGACACCTGACACAAAAAAACTAGCCGTGTGACTTTGGGCAAGTCACTTAACCCCAATTGCCCTCCAAAAAAAAAAAAGCAAAAAAAAAAAAAAACAATCTATTTCAACAGATACCATATGACTCTAAACTAGTTGTATGCACTTTAAAAGTGAATAAACCCAAACAATATCAAAATAAGCATCATTCCCTTTGCAGTCTTCACCTTAGAAGGTCATAAATGTATTTCAGTAACACTGTCATTGCTCAAAATATTTTTGAGATTCTCTCAAGGGTTTTATAGCATGTTGATTTAAATATTCTAAATGATGGCAAAATAACCAAGTCATTTGGAGCCAATTCTAGTTAATTAGATGAGTGCTTAATTTGCATTAAACCATTCATGGTCACAAGGTATTTATTGATACTTGAATACTTTTCTTGGTCCATATATTAATAAATTTCTAAGAGATCCCTTGCTAGAAAGGATACATGGTATAGTGGAGAGAGCGATGTACCTAGAGTTAGGAAAAGCAGAGTTCAAATATGACCTCAGACCCTGACTAGATGTGTGATCACAGAGAAATAACTTAAGCATCCCACATTCCTCATCTATATGATGCGGATAATAATAGCTATAGCAATTTTCTCAGAGAGATGTTTTCAGGCACTAATAAAGAAATGCTTAAAGCACTTTGCACACTTGGAAATACTACATAAATGCCCATTTTTATTATCAACTGGTTTGCATCTTCTCATCCTGTCTTAGAATTTTATGTTGTGGGGGCAGCTAGGTGGCGCAGTGAATAGAGCACCGGCCCTGAGTCAGGAGTACCTGAGTTCAAATCCGGCCTCAGACACTTAAAAAAAAACTAGCCATGTGACCTTGGGCAAGTCACTTAACCCCAACTGCCCTCCAAAAAGCAAAAAATAAAAAAAAATAAAAGAATTTTATGTTGTTTTTTTTCCTCCCATAAACCCTCTGGGAGGAGGGAAGGAAACAAGCATTTATTAGCCTTTTTCACATTTAAAAATATTATCTCATTTGATCCTAACAATTACACTGGGACATAGGTACTTTTATTATAGTCATTTTATAGTTGAGGAAACAGACAGAGGTTAAGTGACTTTCCCAGGGTCACACAGCTAGTAAGTGTCTGAAACTGAATGTGGACTAGTGTCTTCCTGAATCCAGACTAAGTGCTTTATACACTGCATTACTTACTTATGTGAAGGAACTATGAAACATGCTGTAGAATTTACCATGGACTTTTTTTTTCCCAAATGAACATCAATATACCATTTGAACTTTCCATCTTTTTGTTTTTTATTACTTGACTGGTCACCTCTTTTTCTGGGGATATAAATCACAGAAGATATCTTGTATACCACTTGCTCATGTGTAAATCTCTTCTGGTATTATGCTGCCTCCAATTTATACACGCTATTTGTCTTTATATGGTTATTTGGGTCTCCTATAATTTGGAGAGTTCACAAATTACTGTATCCCATGATTTCTAGGCATATGGCATCATAGGGATTTTTTAAATGGAATTTTGGCTACAAGAAGTAGGTCAGGATTTTTGGAAACACTACTCATATCTCAAATGAAGTACAACCTGGTACCTTCCTTCTGTTCAATCCTGTGTACAATTTATTTTCTTTTTGGAGTACCTATCCAATACTCAGAGTATCCTAAAAGTCTCAGTGACATTTGAATCTATTAAAGCTACTCATGCTATTAATCTATTTAAGCTTAACATGACATTAAAACTTTAGATACAACCTTTATATGTTTTAATGGACTAGTTGAGTGTTCATACCCTGCCTGGTCTTGGTGATTTGCATTCTTCGCTTATTTGGTAGCCTCTTAGGGAATGCTAATATAAACTTATTTGACTGACCATAGTCTCATTGACATTGCTCCATGTCAGTATCAATAAAAGCATTGTGAAATTTCACAGATGTAATCCAACTTGGTTTCTTCCCCTATTCAGTTCTGCATGCTTTTGAAATGTAGTGTTAATTAAATAAATGCACAATATATGTGATGTATATTGTATGCATATATATACAGGACAAGTACAACCTGTGAGGAGTCCATGCTGCCTAAATGGGGAACCTGGCAGCTGCCCAATTAACTTCCTTCCTTCCTTCCTTCTTTCCTTCCTTCCTTCCTTCCTTCTTTTTTCTATTTTTTTCTATTTCCTATTTTCCTATTTTCTCTCTCCCTCCCTCTCTCTTCTCTCTTCTCTCTCTCTCTTTCCCCCCCCCTTCTCTTTCCTCAAAGACGAAACCTTAAATCCATTTTACTCTGGAGCTCATAGATTGGACCACAATAGGTCCCTGCCCAAACTCCACTATATTTTAGATCTACCAGGCTCAGAATGAATGTCAGTAGTAATTGTTTCTTTTTTGATCAGCAAAACTGAGAGTCTTCTGCTCCCAGTTTGATTTTTTTTTAATTAAAAGGACCTGGACTCACATCCTTTTTTTTTCTTTTTCTTTTTCTTTTTCTTTTTACTTTTCGGAAGGGGTAAAAGGCAATTGGGGTTGATTGACTTTCCCAAGGTCACAGGGCTAGTAAGTGCTAAGTGTCTGAGGCTGGATTTGAACTCAAGTCGTCCTGACACCAGGGCCAGTGCTCTATTCACTGCAACACCTAACTGCCTCCCTTGACTCACTTCTTAAAGAGGCTTATTCACTGAATGGCCTTTATCTCACTCAAAAGTAGGAACCTGAAAAGGCCTAGCGTAAAAGGCTCAGAGTCTCCCATTGCATCCTGGGCCATCTCCAGTTGTCCTGATATATACATGGTCACTGGACCTAGATGGCTCTGGAGGAGAAGGTAAAGCTGTTGACCTTGCACAGTCCTCTCTCACTCAAATTAAAGTTAACTGCAAATAATGTCATCATTTCCCTGATTGTCATGGTCTATACATATAAATAGATATTTGTGCATACACTTATATATATATATATAAGTGTATATATATATATATATATACACACACATACCTATATATGTATATATATGTTCACACACACACACACACATAATAAGATTTTACAAGTGAGTTTAAATTCCCCAAACGTTGTTGTACTGTGTGTAAACCTGACCAGAAGATCAAACATTTGCTGGGTAAGGCCATATTGGACTCTTTTTTCCCCCTCATTTTGATATCTGATTTACATAAGTTAATATACTTAGGAAATGATTATGGTCCAGATAAAAGTTTGGGCTTTTTAAAAATTCACTTCCCAGTTGTGTTATCAATAGTTTACTTAAATAGGTCGTTTGAGTTGTTTTAATTGTATTCTGTGGCTTCTCATTTTTATTTTTCTAATTTGATATTGATTTTTTTCTTTGTTCTAACAAACTAATAGTCTGATTATACATATAGATAATTCAGAAGTAAATCTTATGATGGTAACCAATATTTTCCTATTAAGGTATAATCCATTTTAATTGTTACATGATATTTGCCATATACAGTGACTCTGTCCTGTCTTGTGATTAAAGTATTCATAATATGTCAACATGAGACTTCTGTGCAGACTACCAGCCTTTGTTTACCATTTTACCCCTCTTCCATGTTTTCTAACATATTTAGTCACTGTTCTACCCTGTACCCATTTTTTTATCAAAGTTATAAAATATTAAAATACATGTACATTTACTTTTGAGGGCTTAATTGAGTTCTTCCTATAATTGCTACTTCCTCATGGTCTGCAGTGAGCAATGTCCATAATATGCCATTATCTTCTTTGAGGGGTTTCTATAAATGGTTACCATGAACATATCAACAAAAGATGGCCATGTATAAAGCTGCTTGTTATTGCCTTTGGATACATGACAAAATGAAGTGCTCAAACCTTTATTTTCTTTACCAGAGAGACTTGAGACCCATCCTTTCATTTAGCTGCAAATTATTTTTTCCTAGTTTCTTTTGTGGGATGAATGCCAATATTAACATGATTCAGTCCTTCTACTATCATCATACTTATTCAGCAGTAGATCTCACATTTAGAGTAACAATAACTCAGTTCACATTTACAGAAAATGTCAGAACTGTGATTATTAGAACCATTTCCTTCCTTTTCTAAGATTCTGCCATGGTCAGTACTCCAGAAGTAGAAATTAATTGCATAGGAATAAGTTGATTTTTATTGTTTCTTGTTTCATGGGTTACTATGGCAATGAAATTTATCATTAAGTAATCAACCAAGGGGTGCCACGCCTTTTCACTCTTAGCTAAACTTTTCCTTGGGAAGCAATCATAATCTGTTACCAGGAATACCAGAAATCTTTCCAGCTTTGTAGAACTTGTCACAGCTTACATTCCCTTGGCAGAACCTTTTTCCAGTATTACCTCTATGCCACAGTAAAGACATCTGAGTTAATTGACCATTTTTATTTATCTCAGATTCCCTACTTTTTCTGTTTTACTGGAGAGCTGCACATCTTTAAAAGCCATTCCTTTTTTAAAGTAGTTTCAGCTTTGGCTAACTAATGCTTATAATTCCCCAAATTTATAAATGGAAAAGATTTTTTAGATTAGCCATCTCTCCTGCCACTGTGGATGAATTTTTTCCATTTAATTATCTAACGTTTTTCTCTCTAGCTTCAGTACTTCTAAATGTTGAGATTTGCTTTAATGTCCCATTCAATTGATTTTCAATGTACTATCTAGTAGATTTTCCATGTTCCTTTTAAAAAGTAACTTGACTCTTTTAGCTATAATGGTTCATGGTATTTAAACAAAAGAAAATTAAAAGAAAACAACTATAGTACTTTATAGGTTTTTTTTAATTTAGAATTCCCTTTTATTCCTTTTTCCCAACACCTATGATGATGTAACAAATGCTGCTGTTGTTGAATGAGCAGTCTATCCTAAAGCAATTGCTTCTATGGAAAACTAAATATCTATTCCTTAAAATAAAATCCATCTCCAAAACATGCAAAAGAGTATAGATTAATTAAACTTAAAAGAGGATTCAAGACCCTTTGGCTAACCAAAAAATATCTCTTATTTATCTAATGTGGTTATTTAAATATTTGAACTAATAAGAATTCATATACATGCCTTTTTGTTCCTTAGGCTCTGCAACTGCCTCTGCTCTGAACCCACTGGTCATGCTATAGCAATATGCTTTAAGATTGCCAGAGTGGTATTTTCCCCCTAAACTATCCCAGTGATTTTCTGCCAGAAAGTTATGTACAAAGTTTAACTCCATTCTTATTTCTTAGAGACCAATAGCTAAATTTCAAAAAAAGCAACACCATAAAAGAGATGTTGTTGAAGATTGGCTGAAACTCTATGGCACAATGTCTAAATGAAAAGATTGGTGACATTTCAAACTCTAGCAGGCAACTTTTATAACTGAAGGCTTTTCTCTAAGACAGGATCAACACAATCAGTTAAAAAGTTGAGCATGGCATATTAATTAAATGAATATTCTGTCTATAATAAGAATAGAACTTTCTTAGGAATTGAGAAATCAATCCGTAAGCATCGACTAAAAGTAACTTATTGTTCTAGGAATTATGTTAGATGCTAGTTATACAAAGACAAATATAAAGTAGTCCTTGCCCTCAAAAAGCTTATATTCTATATAGAGAAAATGTACATAACTATGTAAATACAAAATAACATTTCTGGAGAAACTCTGGTTGCTGGAAAGATCAAGAAAGGTCTCATTTGAGAGATGCTATTGAAACTGAGCTTTGGAGGAAGTTAAATATTCTAAAGGGGAAAGGCAAGGAGAGAATACATTCCAGGTAAAGAGGACAGCATATATAAAGTCAAAGACATTGGAGATGGAATGTTCTGTGTAAATGAACGCAAGTAGACTGGTTATCATGCACATAGTGCATGAAGAAGACTAATGTGTAACCTTGAAAGGGAAGCCAAAGCCAGACTGGGAAGGGCTTTAAATGCCTAACAAGGGAGTTTGTACTTTGTCTTGGAGGCAATAAGAAGTCACCAGAAATTTCTTACACAGTAGGCATGACATGGCGAGGTTGTGCTTTAGGAGTCTCACTTTAGCAAGGGCATAAATAATGGATTGAAAGGTGAGACAATAAAATCAAAGGATAGGCTAATATAGTATAAAGGTGATTTTTCAGTCATTTTTCAATCATGTCTAACTCTTTGCAACCCCCTTTGGCCTTTCCTTGGCAAGGATATTGGAGCAGTTTGCTACTTCCATCTCTAGCTCATTTTACAGATGAGGAAATTGAAGCATGTAGGTTCAGTGATTTCCTAAGGGTCACAAAGTTAGTAAGAGTCTGAGGTCAGATTTAGCTTGGAACTCTGTTGTTGGGGCTCTTGTTGGTAATGGGTTGAACCGTCCTCAACTAACAGGCACGTGATCACCTCGAGGCAGAATTCGAGGTTGCACCTGTTTGCAATAAGCAGGATTATCTCTCTGCCTTCGAGGTGATTGATGCAGGATTGGCTCACTGTGGCAAGGCCAGGGGAGGGACCCTAAGCGGCCCTGGAGAAAGGACTTAAATACAGGCTACCTGGAAGCAGGAGGAAGTCCAGCCATGCCAAGGTTAGAGAGCTAGAAGCTAGTGTTGTGTTCTGAAGAAGAGTTCCAGTCCCACCCCAAGCTTAGAGAATGAGAGGGAGTTCCAGCCACGCCAAGCCTAAGAGAAAGTAGCAAGAAGCAAGCCCTGTGTCTTAAGTTTTCTGTGCAGCTGTTTCTCCCCGAGATAGTGGAAGCCAGGAGCCAGGGACGCCTGAAGCCTGTTGAGGAAGGGTATAGGTGAAACCTATACAGCCTGACCCCCAAAAACTGTAACACTCTATCCATTGTGTCACTTTGTTGCCTAAAGGTGATTAGGGATTTGAACTAGGATCATGACCCATGTGAATGAGAAGAAGGGACTTTATGGAAAAATGTTATGGAGGTAGACAAGATTTAGCAACTGTTTGAATATGAGGGGATAAGGAAAAGTTAAGAGTTGAGGGTAACTCTGAGACTCCAAGAGGAAGGATAATAGTGCTCTCAAATAGGAAAATGTGAAATAGTTATAGAGTTGTGGGGAAAGATGGCAAGTCTGGGAAATAACCAATAGGCAGTTGGTGGTGTTAAACTGGAGCTCTAGTGAAAGATTGGGGGGAAAAAATTGAATCCTATTCTCAGGAAATTTGCATTTTGGTAGGAAAATAGATTGTGCACACTCTTACCCTGTTTTAATATTTATCATTGCCTCATGGAAAATTTATAAGATATAAGCAAGATTTTGCATAGGATAAGAAGACTACTAATGTGTAAGAAGTGTAAGAGGGAAATCAAAGCCAGATGGTGAAGGCCTTTAAATGTCTAATGGGAGAGTTTGTATTTTGTCTTAGAGGCAATAGGGAATCACTAGAACTTCTTAGACAGGAGGCATGACATGGTTAGACCAGAACTTTAGTAGGAGTCTCACTTTAGCAACACTGTGAATAATGAATTGAAGGGCATAATTCCCTAAACATCTGTTCCATCTGTTGGTGGGAATAGCCATATCAGTGAGATTATTGCTCCTTTGAAATGTTGAACTATTATGTAAAGGCATAATTTAATTCATCAAGTATTTATTATCTGCTATTGTTCTAGGGATATAAAGATAAAGGCTTAATCCCTGCCCTAAAGGTATTTACACTTTACTTATACAATCTCTGCGTATAAGGCTAATGTTTATATGGCAACCAAATTCCCTGGCAGCATCAAAAATGAACGTGATCTGAGCTAGCATGATGAATATAAAGAAATTTGTAGTCACCATTATCGTAGGGAAATTAGTTTGGTATATTCATTTAAACTTGGTTATTCTAAAATTTTCATTCTTAGATATGTACTGCCAAAGGGATAAAAAAAATAGCAGGGGGTGAGGAAGGTTAAAGGTGCCATACACACCAATCTTTTCCATAGCACTTTATGTTAAAAAAAAATTGAACAGAAAAATGCTCCTGCTCACTGATGTGGGAACAACCTGACAAATTATGCTATGTGAATATAATGGAATGTTATACTTCAAAGTGATCAATGAATATGGAGGATACATTGATGTTTGGAAATATTTATATGAACTGATCAGAGTAAAGTGAACAGAACCAGGAAGAGATGGACAACTACAACATTGTAAATGGAAATAAACAAAAATGTGAGTATTATGTAACTAGTGAGCAAGCTTGTTTCTGAAGAAGAGATATGCTATGAGAATCACTTCTCTACCTTCTTCGTAGAAGACTATGTGTGTATAACATTAAATATATTATTGGATTTTGTTGATGTGTTGATTAGTCTGGCTGAACTAATTTTTTTCTCTTAATTTTTCTTTGTAATAAGGGATTGGGTGGGGGAAGAATATGAAGGTAATGGAAAAGAATAGAAAAAACAGTTCTTTAAAAAAGTCAGTCAGTCATTCTTAGGTAACTGGAATATTACTTTCCCTATTAGCTTTATGTATCAGTAAAACTTCTCTACAATGCATGTATTCACTTCTTGGGTGTTAGATGCTCATGCAAAATGACCTTCAAGTGTGACTTAGGACAGATTTGAGTTTAACTATAGCATATCACTGATACAGTATAATTTGAGAAGCACCAGGACAGCCCCTTTAAAAATACCTCTTTCCCTCATTATTTTGTTACTGATAATAAAATTCTACCATCAGAAATTAATTCCTGTACATTGCTAAGGAATATTCCCACTAAATTGCTGATAGGGCTTATAGGATTGAATAAGTCTTAGCAGTTGTTCACTTCTGTGATTGTTTATCAAGTTTTTCCAAATGATAACTTGTTGAGGGCAGCTTTCTAAAATTCCATTGATGAATTTGATAAGTGAGAGGGCAGACAGATTCAGTCATAAATATGACCTGAGTAGATTTGATGGTAGGAATGTTCTAGACATTAAGAGAATATCATGAAGGTCTTGGAATACATAGAGAAAGAGAATCAAGAGATATTCATATGAAAGATGGAAGGGATGGCCCAGAAGACAGACTTGACCTTGTCTTGCAGTTTGGGCCACGTATGGAAATAATTACATAAATGCATTTCCAAATGAAAATTGAATTGGACCCCATGGCAGATATGCAAGAATAAGGGAGGGTGTGTTCACCCTCTTCTTGCCAGCATTATTTGTGAGACAGTTATAAGTATGAGCTGTTTCAGAGGAACAGTTCTAAAATAAAGTGGGAAATCGGTTTGTTGTAATGCTTTATTTGAGGTTTCTGTGCAACATCATTTTGCAAATTTTCCCCAAAAGACTGATTTTTCTTGTTTCTTGTTTTTTTTCCTTCTTCCCACTTAACAGAAAATGCATGTCTTCAAAAAGACTCTGCAAGCATTGATCTACCCAATGTCATCTACCACCCCTCACAATTTTGAGGTGTGGACAGCTACCACCCCAACCTACTGCTATGAATGTGAAGGTCTTCTGTGGGGGATAGCAAGACAAGGCATGAAGTGTATGGAGTGTGGTGTCAAATGCCATGAAAAGTGTCAGGACCTTCTAAATGCTGACTGCTTGCAGAGTGAGTATTCAGCCAAGTATTCTATGTATTCAAGAAATATGTTTCCTATATTATTCCTAGGTAAAAATTTGACATTTCTTACAATTTATTTAGGTTGGTCAGTTAAATAGCCACTGAGAAGATATTTGGCACTGTTCATGAGATGATCAACTGGTTTTATCATGTCATTCCTGTGGAAGAGCCAAGTCATAATTAGATTGAGATAACCCAGACTCAATCCCAAACTAAATCCCTCTAGGCTTTAGAGGGCTCTGAACACATTTGCTCTTCTTTAGTAGGTACAATCAAGCTTACTTCCAGGATCTGGGCTCTTTAGTAGGTACAATCAAGCTTACTTCCAGGATCTGGGTCTGGGCCTGGGCCTGGCCTTCCCCTAACCCTTCCCTTCCTTTCCCTTCCCTTCCCTTCCCTTCCCTTCCCTTCCCTTCCCTTCCCTTCCCTTCCCTTCCCTTCCCTTCCCTTCCCTTCCCTTCCCTTCCCTTTCCTTTCCTTCCCTTCCCTTCCCTCATCCAAGGTCTCTTTCTTTTGTGTCCCAGAGGCTCTACATCACTAACTGCTTTTGTCCTAAAAAGCTGATTTGAAGGACCATTTTCCATCTCTCCTGAGCACCAAAACCAGAGTGATGGCTCTGTTACAGTATGAGGGTTTTATAGCAGAAAAGGGCAGCCATAACATGAAAAGTAGTTATAAAGGATTTGGGTTTCATTTTTACAAAGTAGGCATTCTTAAAACAAAGTGACCCCAGAAGCAATGTTCAACCATGTGCTGTCACTTCACTAGATCTGACAGTGATGGAGATATTGGAATATCTTGCATTTACAGGATTTATATTTTTTCTCCTCCAACCTCCTTAATGTCCTCTTAACCCAATAGCCCTGTGAGGAAGTAGATAGGTATGTGGTATCTACAATCCATTATCAGTGGCCAAATTATTCCCATGGAATTGTAGCAGCATAAATTCTTGCCTGAGCTTTCCAGATTGAGGACAAAGAAATGATTTCCACAGAGTTTCACCTGGCAGCAATGATCCTGCCATGGCCAGCACTTCTAGTGCTGCATGTGTACCTGCTGTGGCCTTTTCTAACTGATTATTTTGAATTGTATACTTTAGAGCATTCATGCAGCACTCTCTCTGCCTTAGTTAACCTTTGTCTAGCTGCTGAACCACCCCAATACACCACTATGAAAGGCGTTGGTGTGTTGTTGATTTTTACTTTCTGATGAGGTGCTCAGTTGCTTTTGTAGGCGAAACGAAAGGACCTTTTAAATCTAAAACACTAACAAAACTATTTCCATGATGCTCTGTTCAAATGCTGATATGCATTCACAAATCTTGCTTTCTTTGACCCATCTGCTTGTTACCTGTTCCATTTTTGTTTACATAGAATGTCCAACACAGGGGCTCGGTGCATTAGCAGATTCCCTTGTGGAAAACACAGGGAAATGTCAAAGGGAAGACGAAATCAGAGATACTGCCAGCACCTGTCATAATCTCAGCCATATATTTTTCACAACCTTTTTACCTGATTAAAATTCTCTCTGCATGACCACGCAAAAGCTATGTTAATGGTAATGAATACATATGAATATATTTTCAGCTAAAGGAATAGTACCATTCTTTTGAAAAGTCTGCCATTTGGAGTGCCAACTTAAAGAGGAAACAAAACCTCTTTACAATCTATGTTACTTGTCCAGTTTATTTAGGGCAACACAGATGAAATTAAAATTTGATCCACTGTATAAAAATGATTAATTGTACATAGTAGTTCTAAGAAATACTCCAATCAGAATGGTAGGGTGGGATAAAGTCAGTGGAGGAGAAAAAATGTATTTACAGCATATAATAAATGGCTGGTGTCCTTAGAGAAAGGTGATGAAGATCACACATAAATAATTAGTTTGCTTCCCTTTTGTTCTTTCATGTAGACTAGATAATACACTGCTTATTAAATATCAAAACACTTTGTGTATTATCCTAATATTCACTATTTGTAAATGGGTAATATTTTATATTTTTTAATAAATTGTGCAGTTCTTTAAAAGACTAGGGGAATGAACTCAAAATATTTGAGAATGGTAATGTTTTCATGTTTAAGTGAATATCTGAAACTCAAGAATAAAAGAGAATGCAGGTGATATGAAGCCTGAACTGAGAGTCTCAGTTCTAGATTTGCTACTGGTCTTTTGTGGCTCATTCCATGGTAAGTCACTGCCCTTCTCTGCTTGAGTTTATTCATCATTTAAATAGATATAATAATATATCCTCTATATGTGTTACAAGAAATGATAAGAATAAAAAAGAATAAAGACAAAAATTTTATTACATATATGTGTATATATGCGTATATACAGATATGTATGTAAAGAGCTAATATGTGAGAGAGGACACAGAGAGGTCAAAGGTATGTGAGGGAAAAGAATGATTTTTATTTGTATATGTAAAAATGTATATGTGTCTACGTTTGTATATATGTAGTGGGCAGTGAGATGGTGCAGTGGATAGTCACTGGGCCTGAAGTCAGGAGGACCTAATTTCAAATTCAGCCTTAGAACCAGCTTTGTGATACTGGGAAAGTCCCTTAACTTGTTTGCCTCAGTTTCCTCATCTGTAAAATGAGCAGAATAAGGAAATTGCGAACTACTCCATCATCTTTGCTAAGAAAACCCCAAATGAGGTCATAAAGAGTTAGACCCAACTAAAAGGAATTAATGGCAACATGTATGTATGCACATACACATATATATAGATTTGTGTATGTATGTAGGCACATTTTCCTCTTTGTTTTCCATATATACTCTATAAGCAGTTTCATTTCACTAAACAACAAAAAAGCAGTAAAGGGAAAAAAACTAAACAAATTTTCTTGTGAAACTAAGTTAAGCCAGTTCTTCCCAAGGATGCTTATAGTTGAAACTTCAAGAGTAACAAATAGATATGAAGGCAAACAGAACTGTCACAATAACTATGGGAATTTAATCTCCGCAAGAGACAATGGAACCCGCATATGTGGAACCTAACATGTTGTTTGAGAATGTAGAGTTAATAATCAAGTATGTTCTGGAAAAGTAGCTGGACCTAATTGAATCAATATTAGAGAAATATATTCTGGAGGGACATAATTTTAAAGGCACTTAGGAATCAATTTTCAAGTTATTTCAAAGAATGAAGCAAATAAACAAGATCTCATTTTATTATTAAAATTCTTAGCCTTCAGGCAACCAAAATAAACCAGAAATTGCCACATCATATACCTACTTCTTATCATCATAAAAATCTTTAACAGAAAGGTCTGGTCTGTACACATAAGTGGGTTTTCTCAGATAAAACAGTTAAGGGAACAGGCAGGTTTTCACAAATGACTTCCTACTTCAGACCATAAGTCTCAAAAGGATATCTGCATAATTTCAATCAGTTAATAAATATTTACCAAGCACTTAATATGTGCTAGGCATTATGCTAAGTACTGAGAATAAAAAGGAATGATAAAAGACAGTCCTTTCCATCAAGGTCCTTGCAATCTAATACAGGAGACAAGATGCAAACACATATGTGCACATTAATTGTAGACAAGATAAATTAGAAATAATCAACGGGGGGAGGCACTAGAATTGAGAAAGATTGGGAAAGTCTTCCTGTAGAAGGCAAAGTTTTAGCTGAGACTTGAGGGAAGCCTGGAAAGCCAGAAGGCAGGAATGAAGAGGAAGAACATTCCTTGCATAGGGGACAGCCAATGAAAATGCCTAGAGTCAGAAGATAGAGTATCTTGTTTGAGAAAAAGCAACAAGGCCAGTGTCACTGGATCGCTGAGTACATGGTGAAGGGTATAAGGTATAAGAAAATTAGAAATTAGGGAGGAGGCAAGTCATGAAAGACTTTGAGTGACAAAAAGGAGATTTCATATTTGATCACAGAGGTAATAATTTCAGGAATTTGTTGCAGGGGGTCCAGACCTGGAGTTTAGGCAGATCAGTTTAACAGATGAGTTGTTGATGAACTAGAGTGAGGAGAGACTTGTCCAGATGGGAAATAGCAAAAGCCTTAAGAGGGTGGTGGCAGTGTCAGAAGAGAAAAGGAGGAATATATAAGAAATAATACAAAAGAAAACTCAGCAATCCTTGGCAACAGATTGGCTATGGTGATGAGGGAGAGAAGGATAGGGAGGGATGGAGGAAAGGGAGAGAGAGAGAGAGAGAGGTGAAGAATGATATCTAGATATCTAGGTGGGCAGTCTGGATAGCTGTTAGGATGGTGGTGTTCTCCACAATAAGAGGAAAATAAGATGATTTGGAGAGAGATGATAAGTTCAGTTTTGGACATGTTGATTTTAAGATGTCTATGAGACATCTAGTGTGAGATGTCTGATAGGCAATTGGACATTTGAGACTGGAGGTCAGAAAAGAGATTAAGGCTGGTTAAGTACTTCAGGAATTATTAGTGTTGAGATGGTTATTGAATCCATGGGAGATGATAAGATCCCCAAGTGAAATAGTATAGAGAAAGAAGAAGCCCCAGGACAAAAGCCCTGTAGGATACCCATGGTTAATAGGTGTGATCCATCAAAAGATAGTGAATAGCAATCAGATAGGAGAAGAACCAGAAGAGAACAAAACCTAGAAAGAATAGAATATCAAGAAGAACAGACTGAGCAACAGTGACAAAGGCTACAATGATGTCAAAAAGCAATAGGATTTTTTTAAAGGCCAATTGGTTTGGCAGTTAAGAGGACATTAGTAACTTTGGAGGCAGCGGCTTCAGTTGGATGGTTAGGTGAGAGTCTGGTCTGTAAAGTCTTAAAAGGGAGAAAGAGGAAAGGAAATTGAGATAGTTTCTTCAAGGCAGCCTTCTCAGAGTAAACTCAGCAAGAAAAGCAAGGAAAACTTTATTTTGTGTTGATACTTGTCTAATATTTGTCCTCTCAGCAATGAATCTGAGCACTGATGATTTATGAGAGAACTCTAGTGAGAATGAAAAGGAGCATTCAAATAGATAGTGGGAAAGCCAAGAGCAAGTGGTAACATAAAAACCTAAAGTTTTAAGAAGAGATGGAGTGAAAGCTGTTGAAGATGGATAGATCATATTTATTACAGAACAACATTCCTGTGGCCTGCTTCACAATAGGGTTCCTCATAGCAAGCATGGTCATTGGGATCCCAAGTGTCTTAAATTCACTGCCAGGAGTCATCAACCAGGACACTATGATTATATTAGTTGGAGACATTGTTGTTCAGTCATTTCAGTCGTGTCTGACTTTGTGACCTCATTAGGGTCTTGGCAAAGATACTGGAATAGTTTTGATATTTCCTTCTTCAACTCATTTTACAACTGAGGCAAACAGTACTAAGTGACTTGCCCAGGGTTGCACAGCTAGTAAGTGTCTGAGGCCATATTTGAACTCAGGAAGATAAGACTTTCTAACTCCACACTGGGCTCTCTATCTTATAAAGACCTGTATAGGCAGGGAGTAGAATTTCAGTCCAATTAAGTTAAGAGGACCTGGGTTCAAATTCCTACCTGTACTGTTTCTTCATCTTTAAAATGAGACAGTTGCCCAAGATGGTATCTAAGGTCCCTTTCAATTCTAAATCAGTGATCTTATGAATGGAATTAACAAATCATGGGACTAAAAAGGCTAGAGGTGCAATGTTGTATCTAAAGTAGAAATGGGCTTAAAAACCAGGAATCACAACTCCATCTAAGAAGATGGTTCATTAGAGCCAAGGTTAAGGCTGCAATTATATGTTATGAAACAAATATTTATGTTTTGTTATCCAAAAATTTATCTTTTTGTCACATGAATTTTACCTGTGGGTATCTGTGCATTTTTATATTCTGTCATATATGCTGGGTCCTGCACTCATGTATCCTCCAAAGTCATTTTGACTGGATTGCTTGGGATAGTAGAGTTCTTCATGGAAGCAAATGGTTCCACATGACAAAAGACAACTTCTTTTTCCGAGATTCTTTGATTTATTGAGTCCCTCCCATAAGAGTCATGTTATTTAGTTGATTATATAGGACGTCCATTTTTTAAAGGTAAAAACAGCAGAGAAGATGATTTCATGATTGCAAAGTAAGCAATAGAGATAATAAATGCTATTGAAATTCAGAGGAGGGAGCAATCATTTTCTGGGGTCAGGGCAGGGCATGAGCTGGGCCTTGAAGGAAAGGTAGAAAGGTAGAGTTCAGATTAACAAGAAGGAGTAGAGAGTATGTCTTCTGTAGGAAGAACAAATGTTCAGTGGTACAAATGCCTGTTCAGAAAAATATTACTATAGTTTATATGGAATGGCCAGTTCACGGGGAGAGTAGCAAACGATTCGGAAGATTTGGGGGTTCTACAATCATATATTTGGATGGCCTTCAGATGCCATCAGGTCCAGTCCTCTCATTTTACAGATAAGGAACTTGAAGTTAAGTGACTAATCAGTGGGTTACCCATCTAGTAAGTGTCTGAGGCAGGATTTGAACCCAAAGTTTCCTAACTCCGAGTCCAGGACACTTTCTATTACCCTACTCAGCCTCTCTCAAATCCTCTTGAGATGGATCGCTTAAGTCAAATAGTGTCTCCAATAAAATATCCCTTGGCTCCACAGTTGGAAAGAGTATAACAAGCTAGATAGGCCATAGTTCTCACCTAATATATACTTTAGTGTGTAAACACATATTTCGTCACCTAAGTTCAGATATTATCATTATTAACTATAATACAGTAGGAACAACAATAATAATGTAAGAATAATAACAAAAACAACAGCTTCCACAGTAAGAATGTCAATGAGAAGCAACAGGATGTAGCTAATAGATGATCTGCCTTACAGTTAGACTTGAGTTTCAAATCCTACCTCTGACACATCATATTTTTGAAACAATAGGCAAGTCACTGAACCCCCCTGCACCTCAGACAGCTCTAAGTCTTTTCATAGCATGATCTGCCTCAGTAGAAGTTCCATCCTAGGAGATCTTTACATTAATGAAATCACATGTCCAGCTCAACAACTAGAATTGAAATAAAATCTCTCATATAAATAGCATGTTGAGATTCAAAAGCACTTTCCAAACAACAACCCCATGAGGTAGGCTATCCCCCTCTTATAGATAGGAAGCTTGAGGCTCATAGAGGTCAGATGACCCATTCAATGTCACTTGGCAGAGCTGAGGCTCAAACTAAGCTCTAATGGAACCTAGTAATCTCCTTCCCCCACACCATATCGCTACTTAGTGTACCCATGCCAAATGGCCATCTGCTTCACTAAGGACCATTTTGGAAAATACAATGAAAAAGGCAATAACAATAGCTAATATTTATATAGCACTTACTCTATGCCAGGAACGGTGCTAAGTGCGTCATAATTTGTAATCTTGTTGGTTTTTCACAACAAACTTGGGAGGTAGGTGGTATTATTATCCCCATTTTACAGATAAAGGAATTGAGGCAAATAGAGGTTAATTGAATTGCCCAGGTTACACAACTAGTAAGTGTCTAAGACCAGATTCTACCTTCCTAACTCTAGGACCAGCACTCTATCCACTGGGCCACCCAGCTGCCTCTAGAACAGCGGTTCTCAGCCTATGGGTTATGTTCAATTTGTAACAATGAAAATGCATCCTGCATATCAGATATTTCTGTTATGATTCGTAACAGGAGCAAAATTGCAGTTATGAAGTAACAACAAAAATAATTTTATGGTTGGGGGTCACCACAACATGAGGAGCTGTATTAAAGGGTTGTAGCATTAGGAAGGTTGAGAACCACTGCTCTAGAATGTTTGCAGAAAATTGGAAAGAATTTTGCGTAAAATAAACCCATATGCTTGGAGACATTTCTGGAGGTCAGAATTGTAGAGTCAGTGAAGTGGTCTTTATGGCACATGCAGTTTTCTGAGCCTGAATTCTGGATGGATACAGATCACCACAGCTGCTTATTTTGTGGCAATCTGTATTCATTGTTAGGATCCTTGGGAAGCGAGCTGTAAAGGTGGTTATGCTAGTTCATGATACACCAGTTTCTATAGTACAAACAAGGTCTATGCAGGAAAGAGGGAGATACCAAAATTGTACTTAGGTTAGAGTCTAAACAGGTCTTTGAAGAGTCATCCAGAAGTTTAACCAAAGGTTAAATCTGATTTTGTCATAACATTACCCATGATATTTTTAAAAATCAGTTTTAAAAAGAAGCAACATTCAGTACTTTCATTTGAATTTCATTTCATTCAAAGCCTATTAATAGTAGGTTTCCTTGTTGATAGGAATGTTATTCCCCTTTCCTCTCCCCCACCTTTAAAAAAGTTGTAACTAATTTCAGGGCAGTTAAATGGCACAGTGGATAGAGTTCCAGTCCTGGAATCAGGAAGATTCATCTTGCTGAGTTCAAATCTGGCTTCAGACACTAGCTGTGTGACCCTGGACGAGTCACTTATTCCTTTTTCCTACTTCCTTATTCATAAAATGAACTGGAGAAGGAAATGGCAAACCACTGCTGAGAAAATTTCAAATGGGGTCAAGAAGAGTCAGACACAACTGAGACATGATTGAACAAAAGCAGCAAATAATTTCAAGAAATGTTTCTTAAAAACTGATAAAGACAAAGCATGCTTCAGGGCAGAAGATCTAACTTGAGAAAAAGTCAAGGATGGGGATTAATATTAAATGTAATTTGAAAAAGTATAGGGGCTATATCAGAGTACATGACATACCTGAGTCATAGATTGCTCTGTCATCTGGACCTGCATTCATTCATTTATGAGATCATGTATACACATCATTCAGCTAAGTTTTATTAAGCAGCTACTATGTGCAAGGCTAATGGTACTGGTTTCTGAAGGGGTTCAAATATGTGTAAGACATGGTTCCTATATGTAAAAGGCTTGGGATAAGACACATAAATAAATTGCCAGTTCTAGGCTGTTTACTTGTGTCACTATTCCAGATAACATTCCCATAGTGCTCTCTCTATGGAAGAGAACAAAACATAGACAATAAGAGTTGGAGGGCAACTCAGATATCATCTGGCATCCTCCCTACACCTGTTTACAGACAACAGAGAAGCAATATATCTCAGCTGGAAGTGGTCTGAACTCTCAGTTCCATTTCAAAGCCGTCTTTTGTGCTTGATAATTGCTGTTCAGAGAAAATAGGACTGAAAAGGGAACATGAATGAAAATGACAGTGGGGCTGACATCCCTATAATCTGTCAGTTAAGCTGTATTAGTGTTTACATTCGACTGTTTCGGAGATGGAAAAGCGCTGGGGAGAGTATTGCCAGGATCATTGACTTTATTCTGTAATGTAAACTTCACCTCTGTGACCTGTAGTTGCCTAAAAGCCAGGGGAGATTCTTTCCTAGAAAACGTGTTTTGTGGGAAAAAGTTCTTAGGTCAATTAAGCACATGTCCTGTTTCTCAATGTGATATTATTAATAAAAAGAAGACTAGATTGGAAAGTGAGATTTCGGCCAGAAACCAAGGAGAAATCATTTTCCTCCTTGTTTTTGAAAGAGCGCTTTCATTCTTTTTTGAAAAGTATGTTTTTGTATCCTTTTCATTCCTAATATGAGAATAAAGCATCTTGTGCTTTTTAAATATTTGTGGAAGACTAAGAAAGTAGAAATGAAGTAACTCGCCTCTCAGAAATGCCTGAGTGTCTCTGTTGCCATACTTCTTTCTTCTCAAAACATAAGGGTACCTTTCTCATTTAAGGCCCATCTTTCCCCATTTGGAGGAATTCATACAAGAGATATGCAATAGTATGGGGCTTCTAAGAAAAGATAGGAAAAAAGAAATAAGTGGGAGGGAGTCTTCTTCCTTTCCAAAATCCTACTGACTAAAGATGCTTTTTTCCAGAAAGTCATTGTTTTCAGAGCTTTTGTTGTTGTTGGGGCAGTTAGGTGAAGCAGTGGAAAGTGTGCTTTACCTGGAGTCAGGAAGACCCAAGTTCAAATTCAGCCTCAGGCACTAGCTGTGTGACACTGGGCAAGTCACTTAACCCTGTTTGTCTCAGTTTCCTCTGCTGTAAAATGATCTGGAGAAAGAAATGACAAACTGCTCCAGTATCTTTGCCAAGAAAGCCCCAAATTGGGTTATGAAGATTCAGACATGACTGAAATGACCACACAATAATAACAACAATGAAACTTCTCTCCCTAAGGCCTGTCTTTCCTTTTCCCAATTGGAAGGAGCCATATAAGATTTACAGGCTGTTATAGGGGGTCTAAGAAAAAATAGGAAAAAAGAAGCTAAATGGGAAGGAATCCTTTTTTCCACAGTCCTATTGGATATGGGTGAATTTTCAGAAAGTCACACTAAGTTATATTTTATTTCTGTTTAACTTAACTTATGAGTGTATAATTTCATTTTGTATGCACCTCTCTGTGGAACTGTCAAAAAACACCACAAAATTACTGTGAGAATGAGGGGAGACAGAGGACCTATGAACTTTTGAAAGGAATTTTATAGGTCTCTTGTCCCTTTATCTTTGTTCCAGTCCAGGAAAATAAAACTATGTCTGCTTAAATCTCCTTTCCTCCCCCTTTTTTTTTGTTTTTGGTTTATATTCACACTCTAAGATGGGAGTAAGAAGAAATTAGACGAGCATCTCTGATTCAGTCTACCACCACTCACTGGAACCTTCACGAATCTTGGAGATTCTCATCTCTGTTTACTAATATTATGATTTGCCCATTGTGATGCAGCAGTTTGGGGCAAAGTTAAGTGAAATTTGATTCTCCTGATACATCTCTCCTCAGGAATTCTTCTCATACCTTGTTTCATTCAAGGAATGAACACTTAGAAAGAACTTCTGTGAAGACGTAGTTTGAAATATGTCACCACAGTGAACTAGAGTGGGAATAAGTGAATGAAAGTTGGAAGGAGTATCTAGTCTAGCTTTTCAGTGTAAGAATCCCTCCTATGGTAATGCTTTAACATTTTCAGTAGCAAGAAACCTGATAGCTCATGAAATACTTTTAATATTTGACAGGTTTGGATCTTAGTTTTTATATTAAGCCAAGATTTTCCTTTCTCCTCCTTTGACTTATTGGTCCTAGTTTTGATGATACCTGTCATATCTCTCATTATTCTTCTTTCTCTTTGCTAAATATCCATAATTCCTTTATCTATAATTTTATGATTTAATTTCTGGAACTTTTTCCACCTAAATCAGGAGTGGAGAAACTGTGGCTTCCAGGCCACATGTGAAGTTTAGATTCAGTCAAAGGGCTTCACTTGAGACTTATAGGGCTACATGTGGCCTGGCCTGGAGGCCACAGCTTCCCCACCCCTGACTTAGATTCTCCTTCTCTAGTGTCTTAGTTTTTTCCCTGATCTTAAAATGTAAATTCCATAAACAAATAAAAATTGTATGTTTTCTGACCAATGCAGAAGAGAGAATATGGAAAAGAGACTTGTGAAGTAATTTTAAAGACACTGTTTGTTTACATTTAAAAATCACTTTCCTTCCTAGTGTTAGATTTGGGACTTAAGTATCTTTGACACAGAAGAAAAAGGAGCAAGAAGATGTTATCATGGCACTCCCTGCTCTGGTGTCTACATGAAGTGTGAAAGATACATTGGGAATGCAAACACTCTGCCAAAGGAATTGCTTGGATGAGTCTGCTCAGTAATAGTTTTTATAGTTCTCTGCCTTCCACCACTCTAATAGCTTAAAGCAGGATGAACAATCTGTAGCACCCTGGGCACATGCTATTCTTTCAAGAACATACTTGAGGCTCATTGTGCCAAATTAATAAATATTAATACACACAGACATATGCCCTGCTTTATTGGCTCTTATGTTAGCATGAATAGCATTCCCTATTCACGATAATGAATCATTTCCCTGGTGGGTGACCAGAACCCAACTCTAGAAATTTTATGCTACCACCTAAATTGTCCGGACTTATCACAACTCTTAGTGGGTTATTCCATTTTGGCTTCTTTTCCTTAGGCAATATTCTCTTTCCCCATTCTCTTCCAGACTCTCCTCGATATTATATTAGCTTCCTCTTTATCTGCCTTTGAAGGTCTTATTTTGCTAATAGAGTAAAGTTATGGTAGGCATATTGTTAACTGGAGATGGTTATTCAAATCCTCAGAGCCCATTCTTCAGTTTCTAGGCAATATATGCATTATAACAAGGATCTCGCAGAGAGGACAAATTCTGTCTTTGACCCTTTTTTATCAAATTATTTTTATCTATCTGTACCACAGGAATGGGGAGGAGGATGAGTGGAGAGAAGCAATAATATAATGCTTGGTTCTGTGCTTTTCAAATATTACCTCATTTGCCTCTCACAGGAGCCTGGTGATGTAAGTGCTACTATAACCCCCACTTTACAGTTGAGGACACTGAGACAGAGATTCAGTACCTGGTCAAGAGATACAAAACTAATAAGTATCTGAAGCCAAATTTGAATTAAAATCTTTCTGACTCCAGGGCCAGCACTGTATGCACCTAAGCTGCCTCAGGAAAGTATCTAGGATTCAGTAGAGAAAATTCACACCCTGGGATTTTCTCATTCTCAAAACAAACAAGCAAACATAGCTCCTGTGTGTGTGTGTGTGTGTGTGTGTGTTTGTGTGTATCAGGGCTACAAAGTAAATCACACCCAGCCCCTATCCCTACATGCAAAAATCTATATTATTAATATATTTTCAAAAGCTATTCCATGGTAGAATAGTTAAAAAACAAAAGGAATAGGGAAATAATTACTGTATTCTTTAAATCACTATGCCCCCAGCTGTAAACCTGATCTTAAACATTTCTGGAATAGTTAATTATTTCAAGAGAGAAAATTGTATATTTAAAGGATTAGAGAGATTATGTGGAAAAACATTTTTCTTGCTTTTTCTTCCTCAATTAGGGGGAGGATAATGATATAAGAGGGAAGAATTTGTAAATTATTGGATCTTAGATTTGTAGCTAGAAAGGCCTTCAGATGTTATCTAGCCCAACTTTTTCATTTTACAGATGGGGAAATTGAGGCCAAAAAAGGTTCAATGATTTTCCTGGGAGGTCATGCAGGTAGTAGTAATTGTCCTATGGGATTTGAACTCAGGTCCTCTGATTTCAGTGCCTGTGCTCATTGCTCTGTGACATACTGGCATTTTTATATTGTCTAACTGAGTTGTCTAATAATTTTCTTAAATTTGCTTCAAGAATATTCCATAGCCTCCTTGATTGCACATTCCAAGGACTCTAAGATCCAGTCACCTACCTGCATATAGATAGAAATAATTCCATCAAAGATATGAGAACAAGATTTGTCCCTTAATTTATATGCTCCCTCCCATCTTAACCTTCTAGTGTGTTTAACACATATCTTATAATATTTAATATTCTTATTAAATAGATTGTCTTATGCAATGGAATGGAATGTATAATATTTAGCATATGTTGTTATTTAATGTGCTTAATATTTATAATGCATCTTAATATAATGAACTAGAGGTTGATCAAATTATTAAAATCTGCTTGATGTGCTCTTTTTTACACATCAGCGATTAGGTTCAACTTAGTTTTACTTCACTTGTTATACATATATTGCAGCAGCACCACTTAAAATCCATCCTTCAGCACTTATTACTTATCATTTTCATGGTGGAGTAACATACAAACAATCCAGAGTTAGTAAGAATAGGAACCCTGACCTCTAATATGTAGTCCAAAAATAAGATAAGGAAGGCACGAGTAGAGATGATGAACACAAAAGAAATGTGTGTGCACAGAGGAGGGAGCGAAGAGTTTCTGAAGTTACAAAAGCCACACACATCCATCTACATTTGGACATTTGTACAGAGATACACACTGAAGTATCAAGAACTGGGAAGACAGAAGGGAAGAAGTATAAAGGACCGGTAAAACTAGTTGGAGTGACAGGAAGTAGAGGATTCTAGATCTGGGACTGAAAGGGACGTCACAGGTCATCTAGTCCAACTTTTCACTTTAAACATATGTGTTTTGGAGACCGGAAAATTTCTACTTGCTATTCTGCTAAATTACATTTCTACCTTTTTGTTGTGAAGGGTAGTTCTCCTTCCAAACTTTTCTCAAAACTCACCTCTTTTAAGTGGATAATGCCTAGTCATTCAGCATATAGCACAATAGAAACAGAGGACCTAAGGTCAAGACCCATCTTTGATGGTTACTACCCATGTTGCCTTAATTGAGTAATTTTATTTCCTGAAGTTTTGCTTTGTAAATGAAAAAACTATGGGCTGGGAAGAAAAAGTGACTTGGGCTACACAGGCAATGAACACCAGAAATGAGATTTTAACTGGGGTCCACTGATTGTACAATCAGTCTTTCATCTTGTGTATTATACTGAATAGTTAAGTTTTACCTATTACAGAAAAGGTGAGTTTTGAGTGAATTTGAAAGGAGAAAAGTTAGTTTGACAGGGGGAAAATAATAAGAAATTTCAGCAAAACCTTAGTTCTCTGTCATTCAAAGCCCTTCATAATCTAGCCCCCTCCTCTCTTTCCAGTCTTCTCACTTCTTCCTCCAATGATTCAGATCTCCTGGTTCTTTTTCCAGCAATATACTCTATCTCTTGGCTTGGGGTATTATCACTGACTCTACCCCATGCCGGGAATGCTCTCCCTCCTCCACTTTACTACTGACCTCTACGGATTTAAGTACCAACTCAAATCCAGACTTGCTATAGGAAGCATTCCTGGGGAAAGGTTCTAGTCACCCCATCCTGGTTGACTCTACACTTCAGGTAGGGCAAATTGTGTGAATTGGCTCAGAGTGAGAGAGGTATTAATATACCTTGTTCCCTAGGAAGTCTTCACTCCTCAATACTCCCTGCCTTGCTAATTATCTATCCAACTTAACTTCACATAACATTATTTTGCTCTACCTTAACCCATTTATAACATGATATTGTGTTGTGGTTTTCTGCTTGTCATATTTTCCCCCTGCTTGACTATAGGCAACTTCAGGGTTAATATCTGTGTCTTATTTGACATTATAACTGCCCCAGTGCTCAGCATTCAGTAGGTACTGGAGAATTTTTTTTTGTACTATAAAAAATAGGATTGCTTTTCTGGAGCAAGAGAATGAACTTAGTTTAAAAGGATGATTCAGTCAGTTTCATTTGGTGGATGTCCCCTGTGGACATCCTTTTGATGTTATGGACAAGACTCTAAGTCTCTTAACTCAACATTCTCTGGAGTAGGAAGACTCTTCCTCACCCAGTCATTTCCCATTCTGACAAAAGACCTCCCTTCACCCTTCTAATCCTCTCCAATGAAAATTGTAATCAAATCAATATTACCATTGTAGTGTTGAAAAGGTCTTGCCGGTGACCTCCCTTTAGCTGTACTTTCTATCTGTGTAACTTCTGAGACTCTTAACTCCCTCCTCTGTGCACGCGTGCATGTGCACACACACACACACACATCATATTACCCTATATATCATTAAAATGTAGGCTCCAGAGAGTTCAAGAGTACAGACTAGCTAAACGACCTTGGTTAATTCCCTTAATCTCTCATTATCCCAGTAAACTCTCTCAAGACAATAAATTTTATAGCAGATTCAGTTCTGCATTGGTATGTGTGGGAAGTTTCATCATGGCCATTTTCCTATATCAAATAAATATGTACCCAAAAAGAGAAGCCCCTCTTCTCAGGGCTCAGCAAAATGAGAAGCACGTGGCATAAGCCTTTAATAAAAGCTTTTCATTCATTGCAGTCATTATCTGATTGATATGCTGTGGTAATGTTAAACAGGCTCTATTGACTTCTGCTGTTCCAGGAAGGCATATGAGATAAAGGCGCTGTCATATTGTCATGCTTGCAAAAAAATGTCTGTAAGACATGTCACCTTACTATATTATTAATATTCTCTTTTATAGTCATTGTTTCAGGGAATTGCTAGTTCGGAGTTTGCTTCCATTGCATGCTTTATTAACATTTCAGAAACAATTTCAGCTCAACTCTGTGGATAACATTTTGGGGAATAAAATATTGCTGCCTTCAGTGTTTTAAAAAATGGACCAAAAAATTAAGCTAAATGATGGGTCGACTAGTCTAAGGAAATGGAGAACAGTGTACCTTAAATAGAATATTGTGTCTATTGGTTTCCAGAGAGATCACATTTTTAAAATACATAAATTTGGCATAAGAGTCTACAATTTCCAAAATGCTTTCACATACGTAATCTCATCTGATCTATCAAGAATCCTGTTCAGTAGACAGACCAGGTACAAATTACCCTAATTTATACATGAGTAAAGGGAGACCCAGAGGTTAAATGACTTTCCAAAGGTCACATAGCTACTGATGTTACTACTACTGATAGTTATAATAATAATAATAGCTTACATTTAAGGTTTACAAAACACTTTTCTGGTATTTGCTCGTTTGATTTTTACAGCAATCCTGTGAAGTAGGCTATTATTTGCCTCATTTTACAGCTGCTATTTGTTAGAGGCAAGCCTTGAACTCAGGAGTGTTTTTGAGAGAGTTGTTTGTCTAATACATTAAGGAATAATAGTAGGGTCATGTGGAGTAAGCTGCCTAAACTGTTCAGTTCTGCAGAGGTGGTAGGTTCTGTATCACTAGACACTCAAATGAAAACCTGCCTGATCACCATTTCTTGGGGCATCTTCTCCAAGATTCCTATTTACTTATGAATTAAGTGGATATGATGTTGAACTTTGAGTCAGGAAGACAGGAGTATGAACCACGCCTAGGGTATCTACTGTGTCCTCCTACATAAATCCCTTAACCTCTTTCAGGTATTGTTATTTTATTATAATTGCTATTATGCAGGTTTTTTTCCTGCCCTCCTAATTCCCTCTTGGTAATCATTTTTCCTTGGTTACTTATCAATCATGCTTCCCATAACACCCTTTCAGAAGTCCCCTCCCAATTTGCAAACCTTTCAAGGCTATTCAATCTATGCTATTCCTCAAATTCCATACTTCTTATTCCCTCATGAAAGCTCACTTCTCATGAATCCTAATTCCTTCTGTGTGGGACCCAGCAGTCCCACAGCAGGGCTGAGAAAGTGTGGAAGCCCTGCAATCCACAAGCAGGGCTTAGAAAGAATCATAGACCCAGAGGTTGCTAGCAGGTGCACACAAAAGAAACAGGACTCCAAGAACAGTGAAAGTAGGGAGCCAATGTTTATTCTTCCAGGAACAAGCTTTATGTAGCTAAAAATCTCCTTCCTAATTGTTTTCCCCTGAGGACATTTCACACTTCTTTGTTCCAGGCAATGTGTGTAAATGCCATGCTTATCTCAAGAACCTAATCTTCACACCCTTGTGTTTGAGCTCTTTCCTGGGGATGGGGAACCCATCCAGGCCCATCAGCTGGCCAAACATCTGAGAGGCCTTGTTTCAGCTTGTTCAGCCATCAGGGTCAGAGTCCCATTGTCCTGTGGTCCCCTACACTTCTATATACCTCCTTTTATTGCATAGAAAACAGCCTAATAAATAGGAAATAGTGCATTAATCTAAAGGAATATTTCTATAATTTCTTTCCCTAAGTCTTATAATATTTCATAACATTGATAGCTGAGAGAGTCCTCTTTAAAAAAATAGTAATCCTTCTAAGCCCTGCCTCTTAATACTTACATGACCTGGAACAATTTATCTGTCTTAATTGAGTCTTACTTTTCTCATCTGTAAAATGAATTTGATGGCTTCTACTAAGATCTCTTTCAGCTCCAAGTCTGTGTTTCTGTGCTCCTACAATATTTTGGAAATTTAGGAGTTCACAGATTAGTGACTCCCAAATACCTAGATTATTGTATCAGAGAAATAAAAAAAAATTTCCGTGTTGAAAGTGACACCAGACATGATGATGACGATGACGATGACAGCTAGTATTTATATAGCGCTTTTTGTTTTGCAAAGTAGCATTTTTTGTTTTACACTGTAACACATATATGTTACCTCATTGGATAGTATCAAATAATATCAAATAATATTTGATATAGTGAGAGTCTATTAACTTCATTTTACAGATGAGGAAATTGAGGTGAATTAGGTTGTGACTTTCTCAGGATCATGTTAGGCAGGATTCATACTCATGTCTTCCTGACTCAAAATTCAACATGCTATTGTTTAATCCATAAATGAATAGGAATCTTGGAGGAAAGGTCCCCAAGAAGTGCTGACCTCACTTTCATTTGAGGACTTCTAATGATGTACAGCCCACCACCTCTGTACAGCTCAATGGCTTAGGCATTTTTTCCTTGTACTGAACTTAGATCTGCTTCCTCCTATTGCCACCCGCACCTTCCCTTTTGATTAGAGAGAACAGATTTAACCCTTCTTCAGATCTCATGGTCCTTCAAATACTAAGTGTTCTCCAGGCTAAGCATCTCTAGTTTCTTCAAGCGATCCATATATAGTTATTCCCATATCTTTTCTCTTCTCTTGTCCTGTTTTCTCTGTTCAGTTTCTGTCTCTGTCTTTTCTTCTCTCTCTTATTTTTCTTCTTTTCCCTTTTCTCATAATGGGAGCAAAGTTAGTTTGGCATGGTCTATTTATTCTCTATGAAGTGATAGTAGTTTTTTTTTATTGATTGCTTTCTCCCCTTTCAAAATATTTCTATAATCTCTAAGTCATATTGTAAGGCTGCAAGTCATAGCTGCAATCTTCCAAAAATTTAAGTTAAGTATCACTCAAAGGGCAATGAAGAAAGTCCTGATGGGGTTGAGTAAGCTGTAATCAATTATAAACAAGAAATTACAAAGGAGAAGCACTGTAATGGATATCATAAAATCCATGTATGCACTCTAAAGAAAATAGTCATATCGCATGAGTAAGGATAATTGATGAATATAATGTGTGAAATCTATCAGTCTGTCTTTATTTTTATGAGATAGCAGGGGAGACCCCAAACATATAGAATGGGCTGGATAAACTTAGATAGGAGGGGATGGACAAAAATTATGCAAGATGAACCAGCATGGATGGGTTGTAACTCTCGTTAGCAAAAGAAATGCCCACATTGAGGTGATCATAGAAACATTAGACCATTGGAGCAATAGACATTCTTGGCCTTTTTGGTTTTGTAGGGCCTTTTTCTGAATAATGGTGTTGAATGCATCAAGCAAAGTGTATAGGATCATCAAGGAAACCAATTATATTAAAATTCATATATTAAAATACTTCTTAAAGAAGTTTATGGATGCCAGATTAAAAACCCACAATCTTTAGAAATGTGATAGGTTCTGGAGATGGATTATTACTTTGATTGACAATATTGAAAATACATTTGAAATTTTATGCTTTCGTGATTTTTCAAGTAACTTAAGATGGCTGACATTTTGTCACATAATAGTAAAATAGGTATAACAGTAATGCAGTAATAGTGTTTAATAGTAAAATAGGTATAACAGTAATGCAGTAATAGTGTTTATTCATATTGAATTTCTTTAGCTGAAATGAATTGTTTGTTAAAGGCTCGAGAACTGACCAAGTATTTTCTTTTGCACATGGCAGGATCAGATAGTGCCATATGTCATTCTGGGTCATAGTGGGCCTGTTTTAAACATACAGTCACCCTTGTGACAAAACTGGAGTCTTCTTATTGTTTTCAAGAAAACATGTGGGGGTTTTTTGCTTTGATTTTGTGAGGAGGAAGAAGGGGGAAGGAGTTTCAGAATGAGGGAGTTGCAATTCTGTTCCTTGGAAGAATTTGAAGACAAGTTAAAGGGGGAGTAGATAAGATCATTTGTATGTGAGGCAATTAAAGGAAAGGGGAGAAAACACCAAGAATTCACCCACCTACAGCCTTTCACAAGAAATAGAAAGAAAATCAAAAAGATGCTTAAAAACCTTGTGCCCTAAATAGGTTAAAAACAGTATGTGAATAATATGATGGTCTGAGATTTACCATATACGTGAGGCAATGTTGCTTTCTATGTTCTGGCAAACTGAAATATAAGCAAGGCTCTGAAATAATAATGAACTTTGCTCCCATCTGGTTTCTTCAGATGTAAATGTTCACATTTCCAATTATTAATTTAATGTAAACTTATGCAATATCTATTATAGTCTAGGAAGTGCTTTTAAAAATTCTAAGGGACATGGAATAATTATAAGGATAAAACCCTTGAAATCATTTTTCAATAAGAGCATCTTTAAACCTTCATCCTGCTCCTTCCTCCCCTTCCTGAGTTTGCTTAATTAAAAGTGGTTTGTTTCTTGATGTTGCATCTCCTGTTAATCACTCTAAGCATCAGGCTGGTTCCAGGCTTTTATGCTGACTTTTTTTAGTACATGCTGCATATGGGTCAAGTTCTGCTTTCTAGTCATGTGTGCATGACCTGCTTTTCTTGAAAGATATGTCTGAAGCCAAGGACCAGATTTATAGTGATTTTTAATTATATTGGTTGAGCAAAACACCATAGTGTAGTGAAGAGAGCTGGCCTAGAAGTCAAGAAGGCTTGGGTTCAAATCCTCCCTCTGGTCATAGTATATGTGAGGTCCTTCCTGTGCAAATTACTTAACCTGTCCAGATCATCAAGAAGCTCTCTAAAACTTGGAACTTTGTTCCTGAGTTCTCTCTGTGTTGCTCCCCTGCTGCATCCATGTAGGTCTGGTCTGTGCTGAGTCCCTGTCCCTCTTTCTTGGATCCCCTAGTCCTGTGGCTTAATGTGTGTCTCCACCAGGCATTGAGTTCACTCATAAAGACTTAGGGGTAACATGATAGCTAGTCTCAAAGATTTGAAATGATTGTCTGGTGGGGAAAGGGGGATTGGACTTGTCCTATTTGTTCCCACATAACTGATATAGTAAAAGTAGACAGAAGTTGTAAAGTGGAAAAATGTTTCAATCTGGTATGGGGAAAAAGGGGGAAGTCATTCTGACAATTAAAAAATATCCAAAAGTATGAATGCATCAAAGGATCCTGGAGGTAATTAGGTGTTGACTGGATGACCACTTGTCAAGCACATTATAGAGCAGATATTTGTTAAGATAAGGGGTAAGACAAGGTGAATACTGAGTTCCCTCAAAACTCTCCTATTCAATGGTTCTATAACATTCTTGAAAAAAAAAAACTAATATAAAAAGGTATCTGAAGACCACAACTGATTGTACTGAGAATAAAGTAGCTGCTTTAGAAGAGTTGTTCATATGGCTAAAGCTATGCTATGTACAATTTGTTTTGTAAAACAAGTATTTATTGAAACATTCTGCCTGCCTCCTCAGATTATTTGTTGAGTCATTTCATTCACGTCCAACTCTTAGTAATCCCATTTGGGGTTTCCTTGGAAAACATACTGGAGTGATTCACCATTTCCTTCTCTAGCTCATTTTACAAATGAGAAACTGAGGCAAACAGGGTTAAGTGACTTACCCAAGATCACATAGTAGTAAGTGTTTCATGCCAGATTTGAACTTGAAAATGAGTATTCCTGGTTCCAAGCTGACTATTCTATCCACTGTGCACTCTAACTGCCCTACCAGATTCTACTTACTCCCAGATGGAATTTTTGCCACATATTTTTAGTATACTTTTCTATAATTTTCCTTTTTACCAAGAATCAGTGAAAAAACTACCTTTGATCATATGACCATGCTCAAGAAACACATCTATCAGACATTTACTCTGTGGAAATCATTATCACCTAGACCAGCAGTTCTCAACCTGTGGGTAGAAACCCCTTTGGGGGTTGAACAACCCTTTCACAGGGATCAAAGGGGTCGCCTAAGACCATCAGAAAACACATATTTTCAATGGTCTTAGGAACCAAAACATTGCTCTTCTGTCTTCAGGCGGGTCTGCCCACATACAGATAGACCCACATATGAGTATAAAAGGGTCCCGGCATTAGGAAGGTTGAGAACCATTGACCTAGACCCTGATTGGGTATAAAATGAAATAGATCTATAAATAAATCAGCATATTCATTTCTAATTTATTTTTGCAGTGTGATAACATAGAAAGAAAAGTAGATTTGAAATCAGAGAAGTTGAATGGCAGTTCTGCTACTTGTGTCATGTTTGCCACTTCATTTCACTTCTGGGCCTCAGTTTCCTCATCTATTAAAAACAAAACAAAACAAAACAACAACAAAAAAAACCTTCAAACCACAAGGCCTTTAGGGTCTCCTGTTGCTTGAAATATGCGATAATATGATCTCTGTATGTTGAATTCTACTTTTTCATTGACTTGCATTATAAGATGGCAGATGTATTCCTTTGGGAATGTTTTTGGGCCCTAAGACACATGGGAAATCTTTCTTTTATATACACATTTGTTTTTAAAACTTTGAGTTCCAGTTTTTTTCCTTTCTTCCCTCCTTACCCTCCCCCACTGGGAAGATAAGCAATTCAGTATAGGTTTTACAGGTATAGTTAAGCAAAACATTTCCTTACCAGGTATATTGTGAAAGACTAACAATATTTCCCTCCATCCTATCTTGCCCTTATTCTACTTTCTCCTTTAACCTTGTCCCTTTTCAAAAGCATTTGCTTCTAACTACCCTCCCCCACAACCTGCCCCACCTTCTATCATCCCCTCTGTTATTCCATTCCCCCCTATTTTCCTGGAGGGTAAAGTACCCAATTGAGTGTGTATGTTATTCCCTCCTTAAGCCAAATTCAATGAGAGTAAGGTTGTCCCATTCCCTTGCACCTTTCTGCTCTTCATTTCCATTGTAACAACTTCCTCTTGCTTCTTTTAGGTGAGATAATTTAATCTAATCTAGTGGTTCTCAACCTTCCTCATGCCACAACTCTTTAATACTTGTATGTGGGTGTATCTACATGTGGGTGGACCCACCTGGAGATGGATAGAGGAATGGTGTCTCAGTTCCTAAGACCATGGGAAATATATGTTTTCTGATGGTCTTAGCCAACCCCTGTGATCCCTGTGAAAGCGTCGTTTGACCCCCAAAGGGGTGGCAACCAACAGGTTAAGAGTTCGCTGCTTTAATCTATGTCTCCCTTTTTCCTTCTCCCAATAAATTCCTCTCTCTCCCCTTAATTTTAGTTTTTAGGTATCATCTCTTCATATTCATTCATCCTGTGCCCTCTGTCTCTGTATACATGAACATAAATATGCCCACACTCACATATATATTTATATACACATATACCCTCTTATACATACATGCATACATAATACATATATACACATATATGTATATATACCCTTCAACTATCCTCATACTGAGAAAAGTCTTATAAATTACAATGATAATTTTTTAATGTAGGAATGTAAATAGTTCAGCTTTAGTAAGTTCCTTACGATTTCTTTTCCCTGTTTACCTTCTCATGCTTCTCTTGCTTCTTGTATTTGAACATCAAATTTTCTGTTTAGCTCAGTTTTTTTAATCAAGAATGCTTGAAAATCCTCTACCTCATTGAATGACCATATTTTCCCCTGAAGCATTATACTCAGTTTTGCCGGGTAGGTGATTCTTGATTTTGGTCCTAGCTCTTTTGACTTCCAGAATATCATATTTTAAGCCCTTCAATCCCTTAATGTGGAACCTGCTAAATTTTGTGTTATCCTGATTGTGTTTCCACAATACTCCCATTGTTTTTTCCTGACTGCTTGCAGTATTTCCCCTTGACCTGGAAACTCAGGAATTTGGCTATAATATTCCTAGGAGTTTTCTTTTTGGGGTCTTTTTCAAGAGGCAATCAGTGAATTCTTTCCATTTCAATTTTCCCTTTGGTTCTAGAATATCAGGGCAATTTTGCTTGATAGTTTCTTGAGGGATGGTGTCAGGCTTCTTTTTTTTGATCATGGCTTTCAGGTAGTGCAGTGATTTTTTAATTATCTTTCCTGGATCTATTTTTCAGGTCAGTGGTTTTTCCAGTGTGATATTTCACATTGCCTTCTCTTCTTTCATTTGTTTGGATCTGTTTTATAGTATTTTGATTAATCATAAAGTCATTAGCTTCCATTTGCTCCAATCTAATTTTGAAGGAATTATTCTCTTCAGTGAGTTTTTGAAATTCCTTTTCCATCTGGGCAATTCAGCTTTTTAAGGCATTCTTCTCCTCATTTTTTTTTGGGGGGGCCTTTTTGCCATTTGAATTAGTCTGCTTTTTAGTGTATTATTTTCTTCAGTCAGGCTGTTGACTTGCTTTTTTTATTTTCATGCATCATTCCCATTTCTCTTCCCAATCTTTCCTCCACTTCTCTTACTTGACTTTCAAAGTCCTTCCTGAGCTTCTCCATGGCCTGTAATCAGTTCATATTTTTCTTGGGAGCTTTTGATGCAGGATTTCTGACTACATTGTCTTCCTCCCATTCCATGTTTTGATCCTTTTTGTCCCCCAAAAAGGAATCTATGGAAGGATTGCATTTCCTCTGTTTGCTCATGTTGCCAGTCAATTACTTGACTTTTGAACTCTTTGCCATGGTAGAACTCTGCTTCCAGAGCGGGAAGAGCTGTGTTCCAAATTGCTGATTTTTTCACAGTTTTCAGAACTATGTGGAAGGCACCCTCTCTACAGCCACCACAGGCTCTGGAACATGGCCACATACCTCAGCACCACTACCCAACATTGCAATCCAGATCCAAGCAGGTCAAAGCAAGAGCAATGACCCTCTGAATGGTTGCTTGGTCCCCTTAAAATCTGCATGTCAGGAGCTCCTGAGGCAGCCATGCAGCATGGCCACTGTGCCTCTGCCACTTCTCACCTTGGGGCCAAGGGCCAGACCCTGCTTCTCTGTCCACCCCTGTTCCAGCAGAGTTCCACACTGACCTTTTACTTTGTCTTTGGCGTTTATGGGTTGAAAAGTCTGGAAACTGCCAGAGCTGCTGGTGCTTTATTCTCCTTAAGTCTGCTCAGGCCATTGCTGGTCAGGGCTGCCCTGGGGTCAAAAAGGCTCACCTGGGGCACACAGTTGGGTTGGTTCCCAGTACACTGTGATAGACCCTTCCTGCCAGCCTGCTGGGCTGCCTTCATCAGAAGATTTGTTTCTCTCTGTCACTCTGTGGATTCTGTAGCTCTAAAATTTCTTTACAGTCATTTTTTACATATATTGGAGGAGGTGGAAGCTGGAGCCATGGGGAAGTCTTGTTTCTACTCCACCATCTTGGCTCTGCCCCCTGGGAAATCTTTTTATATACATAAAGCAAAAATAATGATGGTAATAGTAAATTAAAAACTGCCTATGGAAATTAAGCATAATATTTTTTTATGTTTGACACAGTTGTTGGATTTAAATGTGCTATAAACTCAGTTCACATGTCACCACAACATAGCACTATTACATTTTTTAAGAATTCAAGAAAATTTCTATCATGGGACCATATTGACCATAGCATTATATAACTGTAGAACCCTCCCCACAAGCATGATCTACCAAAAAGAAGGAAATGTGTTTATTACTCATTTTCTGTAACCAATATTGACTGTTGCATTGGATCTGAATTCTAATGTTTTATTGATGTATTAATTTTCATTATTAGAGTCTTTGTACATATTGTACTAATTTTGTTGTCTAAACTGTGCATCAAGTTTTTGCTTGTCTTCCCAACTTTTTAGAATTTCTTATATCCATCATTCTTTATAATTTATTAATATTCAACAATACTCATACAGTATAATTTATTCATCCAGTCTACAGTCAACGGGCCCCTTCTTTATTTCTAGTTTTTTGGTACTATATAAGGTTCTGCTTTTACTGCTTAGCAAAAATGAGATCTTTTCATCTGTCATTGACTTCTTAGTAAAGACCTAATAGTGGGATCGTGGGGTAAAAGAACATGAAGAGTTGAGTAACTTCTTTTTTTTTCTTTTTGTACGGCAATTGGAGTTAAGTGACTTGCCCAAAGTCACGTGGCTAGTTTTTGTATCAAGTGTCTGAAACTGGACTCCTGACTCCAGGGTCAGTGCTCTATTCACTGTGCCACCTAGCCACCCCCAGTTTAGTAACTTCTTGATGATTCCAAATTGTTTTCCAAAATGGTTGATTCAATTTATAACTTCACCAGTGGTACAGTTGGTTTAGAACAAGGAGGAATTATGATTGTAACCCTGCTCTTTTACTGAGAATACAAGGAGAACTGCCTAAATCTTTCCCTATATTCAATTCTCATTGCTTTTTTAAATGCCATTTGGAGTCCATATTGAGCTATTTTATAGTAATGGAGCACATAAAAGAAATAATTATGGGACACATAAAAGTATAAATAACTTGTTAGGGCTTCCAGGTGGGTTTCAAATGCTACCAAATGGAAGAATATTCCTGATTCCCTAGTGTAATTACATTCCTGATTCTAAATAATATCCTTTTCTTTATTCAATCAAAATTCATTTGCCATAATCATGAGCATTTATTACTAGATTTATAAAAGGGGTAACTTGATCCATGTCTTTCATCCAAAGATGAACATATGATAGGCCAGGCTTAAATAGGACCAATCTCATACCTTAGATTTGAACTTGGAATGAGATGCTCATAGAACATTTAGTATTTAATAAAAGAGGGCTGCTTAACCATGGCTGGGGAAGCATAGTCAGTGAGCATGCACAATTGATTTATTTGAATGAAGCTTTATTGTGCAAGTGACAGTAATGATACTTCCTACTCTACTGGTCATAAGACTCAGGAAGAACCAACAACTTCCTGTATCCTAGCCTTTTCGTATTTGTGTGACCAAGAATCTATGACAGTGGCCCAAGTTTCTGAATCCATGAATCAGTTAGCTAACAAGGATGGTTTCAATACTTTAAGAAAAAGTTTTTTATAAGTTTTATATTTTTATAAGTTATTATAGGTTAGGCTTATAATATAAAATAGGACCTAGGTACATGTTCCTTCTACCATGAGGATATATTACTTGCTCCTAAACTTTACCCTTATTTAAGGAAAATGTTTAAAATTTTATGAAGCTCTAGTTTTACTAGAAATGACTTTCACTTAACTTTTTCCCCCTTCTATGCTAACGTGTTAATGTAGAGACTCAATTGTATTCTAGCTATGGTCCATCAATGGGTTTTCATGATTCCCTTCAGAATTTAAAACAAAGAAGATAAATCATTGATTCCTTCTGGCTTTCCACTAAACATCATAAGATAGCTTTTATCATGTTCTACTTAAGACATTTTTAGAATATGCCTAGCTTCAGGAATTGGAATTCTAATGTAATAATAAGCTCTTTAAGGTATGATATCTATACTGGCTCACATCTTAATTGTTTATGTTTAAAATTATGATTTCTTAAATTTTCATAGAAATTTATAGTTCACTGTATCAATTTATATACATTGATCTTGTGGAGTGACATTTTTTTTCTTTCCTAATAATGGATCTTCAGGAAAGTAAAATTCTACAACCTTATATTTATCCAATTCTGATGACATAGACCTCACAATTCTTCAGTCTCTTCAATGCACTCTTTCATTCCACATAAGTAATATATAAAGAAGTATATAACAAAGGACCTTTGAACTATCACCCACAAATGTTCCCATCACCATGATGAATTCTGAAATTCTTTTTTTCTGACTGCAATCTCCTTTCATTTCATCTCTCCTTAGGCCTCACTTCAACTAAACCTATTCCCTCCATCCCTTATTATTACCTCAGACAACCATTTGAGCTATGATTTCACTGACTTACCATCCCAATTTTGACCGTTACTAACTAGTGTAATACTGCACTGTCCTTCATTCTCAAATTCCTTGCCTCCTATGTGGAGGTAAAGCCCCGTGTTAAGTCATTCCACTACAAATTTGAGTAATCATATTTCAACTGCATCCTCACTGCAGGAAGGAAATCCTTTTTCTTCTCCAAAACTATTCTCAGCCCACTCCATATATATTCTAAATCTCCACTATTATCCTCAAGCCTCCCTCCTCTTCCCCCTTCCACCTTTTCAGTTAAAACTTGGCTTTCTTCTCCTTTTCCCTTTTTTCCTCCTCCTCTTCCTCTTGTTCCTCCTCCTCAAAGAGAACCAGTGGCACCAGGAAGGTGATGTCTTGACTTGCAAATTTATTGGGAAAATAAGTGCAGTTTCCCCTGCCTCTTTTTTTCCCCACTCTTACTCCAGTCTCTGGTGAAGAAATGACCCTTTTCTTTACCACTTATTTGTATATTTTGATATGTGTTTAAGTTGTGAATGCTGATTCCCTCAATAGAATGTAAGGGATAGCGCTGTTCCATTTTTGCCTTTGTATCATCAGAACTTAACATAATGTCTGACAGTTACTTCTGATTAGTTCTTAGAGTCAAGGACTCAAAGATTTAAATGCTTACTACATGCCAGATACCATTTCAAATGATGAGAAAACAAATACAAGCAAAAGGAAAGACAGTTTCTTCCTTCAAGCAGTTTATTCTCTTAGTTAAGGGTGATAACACATAAAAGGAAACTGAAAAGTAGGGTGGGGGCATGAAAGCTCTCTGCCACAATATATGGTGGAGAAAAAAGCCATGATTTATGCATGGAACCTAAAGAGGAATTAAGAAGTGGACTTACCTAACCTAGGCATTTGGCTTAAAAAGGAAATTCTGAGAAGAGCTGGCCAGAGCAAGGGGCCTTAGGCATAAAGTGATCCTCCAGGGTGAGAATGCTCCAGAGAAGGAATGAATTTCCAGGGTGAAAAAATTATTGTTATATACTAGAAGAAAGTCAGAAGAATCAAGATCAAGGCACAGAGACAGATGAATGAGTGAAGAATGACTGGTATGGGAATTTTTCTTGACATGGAGGTTCTGGAAGGAACTGAGTCATCAGAAAAGTTGCTGCAGGAATGGAATGGTCTTCTAGCATGAGAAGTCTATAGGAGAACAATAAAATTCCAAGGTGAGAAGGCTGCTATGGGAATGTGGAATGTCTCAGTGGAACTCTGTGGTCCAGATCCAGGTCTCAGGCCTCACTAGCAGGGAGAGGGAAGAACAATTCTAAAAGGAATGTACTATGTGAAACTGACTGTGCACAGCTTTTGTGCCTCAGATGCACCATCCCCACATTTTTAGAGTCTTCAAAAATGAAGACAGAATTAAGGTTACATTTGATGACTTTAGGTCATTGAAATAAACCTAAGAAAGCTGAAAAACCTGAAAAAACCATAAGCACAAAGTCTCAAAACTTTAAAGGCTTTTTTTTTCTTCCCCAAGTTAATATAAGAATCTATGAGAAATATTTGGGGGAAAGGAATTCTTGAAATAATTAGGAAAACTGTAAATCTGATATCATATTTCTCTGATTTCTCAACTATCAAGTCAAATTTATACTCAATAGAACTGGAACTAGCATGAAACACATTGAGCTATGCACTAGGTTGCTGACATCTGGGGAATGAGTTTCCTCCCCAGGGTTTATAATCCAAGTTCTTCCATGTGAAAACTATTGTTCCCATCTATCACCTCAAGCTTCTATTTTGGTATGCAGGGCAATCATACATTGGCTTTCACCTACCTCCCAAGTCCTATTCCAGAAATAACTCTCTGCTTGGATCTATCTTCCTTCTCAATTTTTTTCATTGAGAAAGCACCCACTTTCAGAGTATCTTTTGGTTGCTGCACATCCTCATATTTTCATCTGATTTTATCCAAGGTACAAAAATAGGTGCATATTGATTGATTTTATTGATTGATTATTGTTATTGAGTATAAGTTAAATTAGTTAGTATCTCATAGGTGCTAAGTAGACCTGGGTAACGGAAGAGATTAAAAACATTGTATAATACAAGGCCTCAAGGAACTCAGCATCTAGCTTGTTCTCAGTCCCTATGCCTGAAAGTTTAAAGGGGTAAGAAGATAAGTTTAGATATTCTTGGGAAGTGTTTGGTAAATAAATTAATATAGTTTATCTGATATAACTGGCATAACTTAATTTCATAAACCAGCTTTATATCACTTGATTAATATTTGTAAAGTCCGTCAAAGTGAATAGTAAAAACGTTTTCCTTTTGTTTACAATCTTCAACAATGTTGAGTTTAGATCTTAGAGTGGAGGTTCTTCTAAACTCCCAGCTTCTACCATGTTGCTCATTGCTTTAAAGTTCTTGCAAACAATAGTGTTCTTATGGTTATTGTTGTTGAGTTGTTTTAGTCATGTGTGACTCTCCATGACCCCATTTGGGATTATTTTGGCAAAGATACTAGAATGGTTTGCCATTTCCCTCTCTAGTTCATTTTACAGATGAGGAAACTGAGGCCAGCAAGGTTAAGTGACTTGTGAGGGTTGCACAACTAGTTAGTATCTGAGGCCAGATTTGAACTCAGGAAGATGAGTTTTCCTCATTTCTTCTATCCACTGTACCACCAAACTTCACCTTTTTTTATTTCATTAATATGACTTTGGAGATATGGATTTTCTCTAAGGATTTCTTTATAACCATCCTCCCCCCCCCCCAATTTTAGTATGTTGTCTCGTTTTCATTTTTATTACAATTTGTAAAAATTTCTTTAAATTGTCTTTTGACCTTCCTATTACTGATGCCTTAATTTTTTTGTTCACACTTCTATTGTGGTCATTTTAATTTTATTTACTGTTTGTAAAAGATATATTTAAATTTATGCCTTTTTCATTTATGAGTTCTTCATGTTCTAGTACACCATCAGTTTTTATCAATGCATTGTATCAAACTGAAAAATAAGTGTAATATTCATTTCTCCTTTGGTAATCCCCAAATATATTTCATATCTAGTTTTGAATATTTTATTTGGATTCTTAACTTCTTTCCCAATTATCTTTCATATTATTTGTCTAAGTCCAAAAGACCTATTAAGATCCTCAAGAAACACTGTCTTACTGTCTGGGTCTTTTGGGAATCTAATTAGTTTTAACTTTACTTGTTTTGCCAGTAGGAAGTGGAGGGACAAACAGAATATTGTGTTGGTAGCTTTTTGTTGTTATTTTAATTTGATAGAAATTTTTTACCTTAAAATGCTTGGTTTTTTTTTTACTATATTTGGTGAATTCCTTACTGTTTTGAAACAGAAATAGAGAGAACTAGATATGACCAGAACCTTTCCCTTTGCTACTTTCCTACCGTTAGCTATGTAATTGCAGCAATTTAAAACCAGCACCAGATGATTGTACCATATAAACGTATGCATTCCATTAGCTTGTTACAAATATGTTTAATAATTTAGTATGTACAAGTTGTGATTGTGACTCTTCTAGTGTGCATTAAAATGGATGATGATGGCATTTAGCATGCTCTTTCAAATTAGTTTCAATGGGATGCTTCCATTTTAGACTTTCTTTTGCTTTTTAAATGTGAGTATAAAGTTCCCAAAGGTTAAACCAAGATTAAAAAATAGTTAATCAGCTCTTTCTCTACTCATACTATTCATCACTTTTAGGCAGTTCTTATCACTTAGGTCTATTTTTTTAATATCTATTCGTTATAGGAAATAAATACTGTGCCTGTCAACAATGAAAATTTTAAATTGTATAATTGCTTGAGAAATTTTATTTTAAGAGATCACAAAGGTAGTCAGTATTTAAGCTTTTAATGCTATCCCCTATCCTATAGTTAATATTTTAGTTATTATGCCCATAAACAGAAAGATTCCAATTGGGTAATAGTTATAATTGAGCAAACTCCTGCTTTCTTCGTTTTTACCATTTCCTGGTTGAATAAAAAAAGAGAATGTGAATTTGAGTTGGCTCCATCTTTATTTTGTTCAATATGTGTTGGCTATAGCATTATCATAATTTTATGTAGACAGAGAGCCTTGTGTGGCCAGATGCAGGCACTGCAATGATAGATGGGTGCATATGTATGGCTTCTAGGCAACTTGGTTGTGCAGTGGATAGTGCTGGGTCTGGAGTCAGGAAGACCTAGGTTAAAATCCAGTGTCAGAGACTTACTAGCTTATGTGACCCTGGGCAAGTCATTTAACTTCTTCTTGCTTCAGTTTTCTCATCTATAAAATGGGAGTAATAACTGTACCTGCCTCACATGCTTGTGAGAAACAAAGGAGATAATAGTTGTCAAGTGCTTAGCACGGTGCCTGATATTTAATAGGGTCTATAGAGAGACTGATTCCCTTCCCTCCATTCTGCATATGAAAGAAAGGAGACTAATGAAAATAAAACCTGTGATCCTGGAGTGGAGGACAAAACAGGGAACTGATCATTGAACTTGAGAATCTCCCAGTCTGTAGATGTTATATTTCAGAGAAAGAATATTTGAGAAGTGAATTTGAGAAGATCATGGGAATTTGAGACCATCATAAAATTATCAAAGTCCACAGGGTTTTGAGGGATGCTGTTTGACCACATCAAAAGCTCCAAAGGGAATGATCATACATTTTTCAACTGGGAGTCCAATTCTCTCATTTTTCAGATTAAAAAAAATTGGGGCTCAGAGAGATTAAGTGTCTCATGAAAGGTTGATAATTCAATGGGAAAAATAAAACCATTTATTAAGCACTTCCCATATGTCAGCAACTGTGTTAGGCAATTAAAAAAAACCTTACTCTCAAGGATCCTTGCATTCTATTAGGGAAGGCACATATATTAAGTCCACAAAGAATAAATATAATAAAAATAAAATTCAAGGAGGGCGGAGCCTTGTGAAAAATCTGGTGCTTACACTGAACCTTGGAGAAAGGGAAGAAATCTGTGTTCTGAGGCTAGTTAGTTAGGCTTTCAGGTTTCCTGAATCCCAGACTATTCTTCTTCCCATTGGATCATGTAGCCCCCTCATAGTTCTGCACTTCGATGTCTCTGTTATTTCATTGATATGCATATTCCTTCAAGGGTACAGATAGAAACCTTCTTATGCCATCCAATCCAGTGTATCTCTTACCCATTTTCTTCTAGAAATGTTCCATAAGCATCCACCCAAGGACCTGGGTGCCTTCCTTGAAATTTCTCACTATTAAGTATTGACTGGATACAAATATAGCACATGAACTATTGTCAGCTAGCTATCCTTCACTTTTACTATGTAACTGATATGCCAGTCAAAAATCTCAATCATTCAGTAAACATTTATTAAGTGCCTTCTGTGAGTAAGACTTTATACTAAGCACTGAGGATACAAAGAAAGGTACAAGACTGTCCTTGGGGAGTTATAGTACTCTCAAATGATAAAATTGACATTGTTATAATATTCTGCATGCCTCTTTATAGTAGGGTAATCTTATTTATCCATCCATGTTGACCAACAATTCAATTTAATAAATATTTATTGAGGGCTGCAAGTGTGCCAGGCACTATGCTAAGCACTAGGGATACAATTAATAAAAAGAAAGACAATCCCTTCCCTCAGAGCTTATGGAGGCAACAAAGAACCAGGAAGTGGGAATCGGGGACACTGGGGGCAACTGATGCAAAGGCAACATGTTTGATGGATTTGAAACCAGGCAGAGCAACAGATGCAAAATGCACATATAACCATTGGAAAAAATAAGTATACTGATAATGCTTAACTTTTTATCCTAGGAGCTGCAGAGAAGAGTTCTAAACATGGTGCTGAAGATAAGACTCAGACGATCATTATGGCCATGAAGGAACGGATGAAGATAAGAGAGAGAAATAGACCAGAAGTGTTTGAAGTAATTCAGGAAATGTTTCAAGTTTCCAAAGAAGACTTTGTACAATACACAAAGGCTGCCAAACAGAGTGTATTGGATGGGACATCTAAATGGTCAGCTAAAATAACCATCACAGGTGAGAAGATCCAGTATATCTCATTTTGAATTTAAATCTGGGGTCATGAAGAGTTAGACATGACTGAAACCACTGAATGAAGAAAACTAATGAACTATTCTGAAAAATCACCTGTGAAAATTTTCTTATTTCCTATTAATGCCCTCTTTTTTGTATCTGGAGCTTATTGCAATGACAGAAGATGACATAATTTTAATTGCTTGCCACAGTTTCTCTCATTTTTATTCTTCTATCTTTGTATTAATTTTTATCTTTGAGCCACCAAGTCAGTGATCTGACTATACATAATGGATTCTGGGATGATTCCCATTTTGTAATGAGTCATTTCCTATCTACTAAAATATAATTAATTTTGGTTTTGGTGATTTTATTTAGTACTCTCTGAATGTCTTGTACCTTCTAACTCTCCTCTTGATGAAAATATTTGTCATGTACCATACAGCAACAAGGCTTGTTGTAGTCTATAAATCTTTGACCTTTCTCATACTTAATCCTGATCCATATTTTTCTGATTGTTTTACAAATTAGTTTTCAACTTTATGAAGAAGTCACTGAAGATCAAGGATTTTACAAAGTTCTTCTTTGAAGGGTTTTTTTTTTCATCTCAATCCTTGGCAACACATGTCTTTATGTAGATAATAGTTATTTTCATGGTAGTGTTTTTGCAAGTACTTAGGAACATTGCCATAGGAGATGACCAGATGTCATATGGAACATTTCTTGCTACCACTAGACACAGGGTCAAGTGAACCGAGCTGATTCCCCTGTTGGCTTCTTTAAGGAAAACCTATGAGCCAGTCTTATACAATGTATTCTGACTTTGTTTATAAAGAGAGTACCAAGATTAATAAGATTTATCTTATTAAAAAAAAAGAGTGAGGGGGGGTATCGTTGCAGATTATATGTTAAAGAATTTTTTATACATACATCTAAAGAGGTATAGATGAAATAAACGTATAGATGATGCACAACAAAAAGCTAATATCAAATCTTGACTGAAGAGCTTTCTAATGTTTAGTATAAATGAAAATATTCACAACTACCCACTTGGGATATGCATGAACCTTTGAGTTCATGAGTTTATCTTGCCCGAGTAAATTAAACTGGCTCAAGGGAAAGGAGGTTATTGTATTCTGGTATATTCTGAATATTAAACAGCCCCTTCAGGTTAATGTTATATATTAATCTGTTGATCATTAGTTGTAATAGTACACATTTACTTTATTATTAAAAATTTCATTGATCTAATAAAAATTGGATCTAAGTTGGAACCTGGAGATAGCTTTTGATTCTTTTATATATGTGGGGGAAAACTCCACTGATGTCTTATTTAAATTACTGTGCTATACATTTATTGAGTTTGGTTTAGTTTCCTGTTAATTATTGCCACCCCACTGGAAGGAGTAGAAAGTCATGAATTTCCATGTAAAATAATGATAATTATAATGTTAATTGTTACTATTACCATCACTACCGTACCTGAGCTTTATATAGCAATTTCAGATTTGCAAAGTATTTTGCATATGTTATGTCTTTAGATTTCATAACAAACCTGTGAAATAGTTACTACAGGTAATGAAATCCTAAAATTATGCTTGATGGAAAGACAGAAAGTGTTTAGGTGACAAGGCCAAGGCTAATAGGGCTTCCTGGAGATTATGGTGATCTTGAATATCCGTTAGTGCTTCTTTGGGTCTATATTGTGGTAGCAGATAACTAGAAGTAACTTTTTCTCCTTACCAAGGCTATAAACTACAAATGAATTTTACCAGCCATCTAAATTTTACTCCTAAATGTAATTAAAGATATACAGCTATTCTTAAGTCCCACTCCTTCCTAAAAAGGGAGAACTATAAATCCCTTTGGATCTATAGCAATATTAGAAATATGTTTTTTTTGCCAAAGGTAAACATATGCATATGTATATACATACAGGCATAAATATACATATAATATCTTATGTATCATATATGCACATTTACTATATAACTACATATAGTATATGTATAGATTTGTGTGTGGATTTATACATATAGATATGAGTATATTATGTGTATGTTTTCATGTCTGTTTATACACACATGAAAACAAATATGCTAAGATTATCATGTATGTATTTGTTTATATGTATACATGTTAAGAAATGTACATATTACACACATATTTTCACGTGTATATACAGTTAAACACCTTTGACTAAACATAAGCTAAATATATTTGTCTGCATATATGTTTACATACACACATTATATATATGCTTTCATGTATGTATATATACACACATTTACCTTTGGCTCAAAAAATAAGATGTGTGTGTATGTGGTATGATATATATGTATCTGTGTGTATATATGTGTGTGTGTGTTTACACACACACATATATGTTCTGTTTCTCTTGTCACTTTTTCCCTCTCAGTTTATGGGAAAGTAATAAACTAGGAAGGAAATGGTGATGATAGCAATACAACTAGGAGTAACATTTAAATCTTGACAACCATGGGAGGAACCCATTAGGTACAATGGAAAGAACACGAGTTTGGAGTCATACCACCTGGCTTCCCCTCTTGGTGAATTTACTACATATAGGAGAACTTGAACAAGTCTCTTAATCTCTCTGGAATTCTAATCAATGTCATTACCAGGAGTGCCTTAGAACACTGATTAGTAAACCTGCCTCCTACTTCTTGGAAGAAAAGTGGAGAATTCTAGATCCAGAATGAAGCATACAATTTCAAATATGGCAGAAGTCTTGATTGGGGTTGGGGTTGCAACTAGGTGGCATAGTGAGTAGAGTGCATGGGCCTGGAGTCAGGAAGACTCTTCTTCTTGAGTTAAAATCTGCCCTCAGATATTTACTAGCTGTGTGACCCTGAGCAAGTCACTTAACCATAACTGCCTCATTTTCTTTATCTATAAAACGAGGTAGAAAAGAAAATAGTAAACCATTCCAGTATCTCTCCCAAGAAAACCCCAAATGGGCTTGCAAGGAGTTGGACATGACTGAAAATGTCTGAACATATTGTTTGTTTGACTGTACTTATTTCTTAGGACAGATTTTTGTGGGAGGGCAGGAGGAAGAATAATCATTGGGAACAGACAGCATTGATATTAAAAAGAAAAGAAAAAGAATACCAACATTTTTTAAAAAACCAAACAAATTCCAGAACCCACTTTTCACATTTATAAGCAACAACAACAAAAGAGGGAGTAGGACTGCATGGCCTCTATTCTGTGTCTAAATCTATATTGTAGACATGGCAAGGACTGAGTACATTTTAAGATGCAAAGACCAAAAAGAGTAACATACATGATAAATAGTATTTCGTTCATTTCTCATTGTTTCCCAAAGACTAAACTGTGTACGTTAATTCAACTGAATTTTAAAATATTAAACACAGCTATGTACATATCACTATATCAGGCATAGGAGATAGAAATGCTAAATTTTATGGCTTATTAGGAGAATGTGACACCCGCATAGATAACTTAGAATGCAAGATAATATCTGAAAAATTTGTGAGAAAGATAAAAACTAAATGATTTGTAAGATCCAAGCACTAAAAGGTCATTATTGACATATATTAGGGGGAGGGCAGTGTGGAATCAGGGAAAGTCTCATAGAAGAAATGTAATTTGAATTAAACTTTTAAAGATAGGAATTGCTAGTTGAAGAGGAGAGGAGAGTGCTTAGAAGCCATAGAATGGAACCTTAGAAATGATCTAGTCCAATCCCTTCACTCTGTAGGGGAAGAAAATGAGGCCTTACAAAGGAAAGTAACTTGCGTTAGGTCATAGAAATATTAAATATCAGAGGCAGGATTTCAATCTAATTCTCTCTCAAATCCAGTGTTCTTTCAAGTATTTGGCCATGGACATGGAGTATAGCATGAGCAAATTCTGGAGGAAGAAAAGCATAATATGTGTTTAGGAGACAATAAATAGCCCCATATAACTCTAACATAGAGCACGTGCTGAGAAATATGAGATAAATATGGATGCAAATTATGACATTAGACTGTGTAGGACTGTTAAAAGAGTTTGAATTTGGGTTGAGATTGGGTATCATTGAGTAACTTTGAGTTGAAGAGTGATATGATTCAATCTATTTGAACAAGATCAGTTTGAGAGAATAAGAGAGGAAAAATTGGAATGGAAAGAAAAAGTAGAACAGAAGACCACTTGAGAGTTTATGGTAATAGCACATTCAGGGTGTAATGAGGGCTTGTACTACGTAGTAATAGTGGGAAAAGAGAGGGAATGGAGGGATAGTGAGACACATAAAGGAGGATTTGGTAAATCCCCTGTGTGGGGAGCCAATTTTGGGGAGCACTGCTGTCCCACAGCAGTGCTGAGACAGGGCTGAGAAGTAATCACTGACCCAGAGTTACTACTGAATGCATAAAAGAGAGCCAAGAACTCTCAGAGTGGTGAAAGTAGAGAGCCAGCTTTATTACCCTACATCCAGGCTTTTATAGGGCACTTCCTAATTGCTTTCCCCTGAGGACGTTGTGGGTGCATTTCCCATGCATATCTTGAGGCTATAATCCTCACACCTGTATGTTTGAGCGTCTTCCTGGGGGATGGGGAACCAATCCAGGCCTATCAGTAGGGCAAACACTTTAGAGAGCTTGTTCAGCCATCAGGGTCTGAGTCCCACTGCTTGGGGTCCTCAGCACCCTGGTTATGAGGTGAGGGATAGGGAACTATCAAAAAACAATATTGTTTCTAACATAGGAGACTAAGTGAATAGTGGGGCCATTAACAAAAATAATAATAATAAAACCAGAAAAAGAAATGTGGTTAAGGAACTTGTTGAGTTTGAAGAACCAGTGGGATATATTTTGGATAGATGAAGCAATATTGTGATCTAGGGTAAGCAGCATTACGTAGAGAAATAAAATAAAGAAGTATAATGTGGTAACTAAGTCTAGTTAAATATCCTTCTCACAAACCTCCAGGCACCTACACTCCTTCTCTTCTGCCAAACATTGGGATACTGTGTTGTCATTCTTTGAATTTCTTAACAGTAAAAGCCCTTTCTTTTGGTTTTATTTCAGTGGTTTCTGCCCAAGGCTTACAGGCTAAGGACAAAACAGGATCAAGTGATCCATATGTTACAGTTCAAGTTGGAAAGAACAAGAGAAGAACCAAAACCATTTTTGGAAACTTAAATCCGGTCTGGGATGAAAAGTTTTATTTGTGAGTATCAGTATGTAACAAAGTGATTTTGGAGAGTACAAATAAGACAAATACACAAGACAAAAAATATCATTTTTCCTTTAGAAAGTACATAGTAAAATTAGTAAAAAAAAAAAAAAAAGAACTTTATTGATTTCCTGATACAAAATTTTTAGTTATGATAATCAGAGAATTTTTTAAAGTACTTATAAAAGTGTGATATGATAATGGAAAGATTTTATAGGGAAGTTTAGGATATTATATGGTCTAAAATTTGGGCAGCCTCACAAAGCATGTAAGTCAACTGGAACAAAGAAAAATAATTACATTGATTAATATATAGTCAGCCTTAAAAACCTTTTCAATATTTAATATTTCCTCCTTTTGCTACAATCACATATTTTACATGTGGCATTGAGTTCACAAGATTTTGACAAATATTGTTTAATTCTTCATCATGAAACCTTGTGTCACAGCTGTTTTTTTATATTTCCTAAGCTTCCATATTTCTAATCTAGCCTTCTGTATAGCCTGTCAGAGCTCCTAGCGTATTAAAACCCATTTTTGCTGAGCCCTTAGCTAAGATTCCTTACCTTTTTGTGGCATGGTGCAGTGTTATGCTACAGTATCTAGCAGGCATCTGACAGTCAGAAAGTGGTGCTGGTGTCATTGAGTCCTTGATTTTCACCTACTATTCTCAGTTTCCTATTTTTATTCATAATCTTGACTGAGAAAAGATATCAAATGTTTATACTGTGTGGATTGGGGAAGTGGGGTTGGAACACTGAAAATCTGAGAATTAAAAGAGGAAACTGGTTATGGGGAGAGGAGAGAGAACTGAATTTGTCCCCAGTGGCAGCATCTTCTGCAAGGCTTAACCCTTTTCCTCCCTCTCTGTTTTCACACCCGTTGTTATTACTCCATAACACTTTACTTCCCCTCCTTTCTGCCATGGAGTTACCAGAAACATTCTTCATTCCAGAGATGGGAGCTGCATCTATATATTTGGCAGAGTTCATCATCCTCTCAGTGAGACCAAGACTTCTAAAACTACAGGAAGTTAAAAAAAATCCCCAAACATTTTATGAGCGGATGTTTAACAATCTGATTTTTTAAAGTGCATAACTTAGAGACTTCTTTTGACAGTGGTTTGTGGTGTAGTCTTGAATTGAAAAAGTGATTTTCACCAGTTTTTTGGTACTCTTCTTCTTGTATTGCCTTACTCCATGACAAGAAATGTTTTTTTTTCTACTTCATAGAAATGGTTATTTGTTTTTTTTTTCCCCTGATCCTCGCTGCTTTTCACTCTTCAAGAAGCATATGATCTAGCTGCTAGTATCCTCTGCATGACTGTGCTTGCTCTAGTAGGCTTAATTGAGCTGTCTTTTTTTTTCAATAGATTGTCAGGTCTTGGTCTTAGTTTCTCACTTATCTTTGTGTTTTGATGTGACTGATCCTGTTTAATTGTGGGCTTGAATGTTCCTTGAAACACTTGGCTTCCCTACCCCCACATCTTCTGCAATATCTCTTATAGCAACTGAAATGGCTTTTTAAAATCTACAACCTTTCCACTCTTCCTTGGACTAATATTCATTCTTTAAAAACCACAGAATTAGAAACAGTTAAAAAAAAAGAGAGTAGAATGTGTTTATAGCAAACAATCCAGCACTCCACTGACAGAGAAGTACATAAAAGTGAGACAATCAGATAAATCTGGTTTATCTAGGCATGGTCAGAGATGGTGATTCAGCTTAGAATCATCAAAGAAACTCCCTCTTTCCCTTCTTGTCCTCCTTCCTTTCTTTCCCTCTCCTTCACCCTCTTCTTCACTCTGTCTCCCTCTTTCATTTTCTCTTTCCCTCTTCTACTCGCACATTGGAAGTATGCCACTGTGCAGCCTTTGCCTAAAAGTAAATGGATAGGGAAGAATTTGTGCCTAGTCTTGAGAATAAAAGATACCTCAGGAAGTCAGCTAGTCCATTATTTCAGGGTGAACTACACTTACATCAGCATAGTTTGAGGAAGTGTCTAAAATGTTTTTAATCATGTCTGAGAAGAGATTGTTTAGTTCTCTATAACCTATTACCTTTGGAGCAGCTTTTTGTTGAAATATTCCTATAGCTAGCAACTGGAATCATTTTTCTCAAGTGTACTTTACACTGTTCCTTTGCTCAAAAGAACATAAAACAATGATCAGTAACATTAGGGAGAGTGAAAAAAAGAAAATGTTCATCATAGGTTTTAGAATCTCCAAAAACTGGTCGTCCCTTTTCTAGACTCATTAGACACAGCTCATATCCTTCATACAAGCTTAGATGACCTGTTTCCTGTTTCCTGCATACATCTAGCTTTCTCCTTCCTCTGCCTATGTATCCCATACCCACTACTCACCCCCAGAGATTAGTCTCTTTCATGAAGCTACCCATGACTACAATTACAGTTACTGCAACTATCCATTACCTTTCATGGATGCTACCCATGTTTTTCTTTCATGATTCTCAGTTGTATATATGGCCTTGTATTTTTGCTATACATTTCTGAAAACCTTTGTTGTTGTTGTTGTTTGTTTCTCTTGTTATTCCATTAGGTTGTGAGTAGTTGAAGGGTAGGTATTGTCTCTTGCTGTCTTTTTTTTTTCAGCCCTCAAGTCAGTTCTTTGTGATTCACAGAACTTTGCCTGTATGCCATATGATGATAAAGTACTAAATACTCAGGAATATAGCATTTCTTCCCCTATCATCTGAAAGCTTCATTTTTGGGAAATATGGACCTATGTGGAAGTAGTATAATTTGAAACGGATTCTCAATAGGACATTTGTCCTATTGAGGTCACGCTTAATCTCTGATAATGTATGATATAGAAGAACTGTGAAAATCTAATATGAGTAAAAAAAACCCATACAGACCTTTCTTAGTGTTTATCCAAACCCCCACAATTAAATTTAAACCCAGTTTCAACATGTGGGATTAGGCTAAACCAGAGCTATAATTTGGCAGAACAATAAGAGTCTTTTTTTTCTTAGTGCCAGATATCTGGGAGGATTTTTTTCTCTACCCTGTTCTCCTGCCAAGCTCCTTCTCATTCCTTATGCTTCTCCTAGGCTACAGAATTGCTATTTATTGCTCTGAACTAGGCTAGGTATGGGAAAGGCACAGGTGAGGAAATATTGGAATTTACTATATTAATTCCTCTCTGGTGATTTAGAAAGAATGCTATAAATCACTCCTTTTAGTTAAATAGGAAAATAAAAATAAATAAGATTGATAAAGTATCTGAAATTAGTAAATGGAAGAGATTCCACTTAGTCCAAAATCTTGGCTCTACTCCTTAATCCCATCCTATAACAGCAAGTACCCTAAAATACCCAGGATAGCTGCTAACAGATTCTTTGATCTGTTCTTCTAAAGGAAAGCAACTCAAAAAGGGTTAGCAATCTTATTTTAATCAAACATATATATATATATATATATATATATATATATATATATATATATACACACACATATAATTTACTTAGTTCAGGGGAAAAGGTCATCACCCTGAACTTCAGGGAAAATGGAAATAGAAATTACAAGCAGACAAAAAATACAGACAGAAAAAATGCCACAATTTAACAGTCAGGGCTTCTTAGCTGTCTGACTACATACACAGTTAGTTACCACAGAGACAAGCACCAATATCTTGGTTTTCAAAGCCAGGGGGCTCAATGACTACCCCAAATCTCATCTAACCAAATCACATAACTTTTCCCATAAGTGAGCACCAAAGCAAAACATTGCCTCAGAGAATATATAGCCTTCTCAGGGTCAGTGGACATCACAACTTTTGCAACCCACTGCCTAATTACAAAGTAACAAAAGATGTGGACCTTCCTGAAAAACAAGCCTCCCCTAAGCAAGCTTCTCTCCTTGGGCTCCATGTGAAGCCCATTAAGGGACAAGGAAGACCTTCAAATTCCCTTACCATTACATATTCCCATCCTCCAGATGAATTTAACTGGAATAAATATTGAAAATTTGATTAATTTCTATTTGTGTATATCTTAGTTGAGATGGATGCCACTGGTTGAGGTTTATTTTTTAAAAAGCATTCCAAATTATATTGACATTAACAATGTACCCATTTCCTGTGCATTTCATTGGCATTCTTTATATAGTTCAATGAAGCAGCAGGAATTCCAATTTAAATCAGTGGTGCCCTGTCAGCCATGTACAATCCTGTAGATTAAGCAAATATGCAAGAAAAAGGTCCCTGGTTTAAAATGTTAATGTTTCTTTTGGTTTTCCTTATAGAAATCATCCATAGAGTTATTAAAATCATATGCTGATTTTTCTTTTTCTTTTATTTTTTACTGTGACCAATGTCTCTAAATTGGAAGAAAAGTTTAAGAGAGAATTACTTCACTGATTCCTCTAGCAATCTGATCTAGTTGGAGAGAGTGCATGAAGAGAGTGATGAATTTAAAGCCAAGAAAACCTGAGTTCAAGATCACACCCCTAACTCTTATAACCCTGAACAAAACCTCTAAGCACCTTGTGCGTTTAACTGCTTAGGTCTTATTGTTAAGTCAAAGTCAATCTGAAGTTAGTTCAGTAAGTTCTCATGTCAAGATTTCACCTCTAAATAAGTCCCACATCCTTTGTGTATTTGTATCTCTCTGGCTTGTACATTTCCAATGGATGTCATTATTATCTCTGAACTCTGTTAACTTTTATCCTATCACTTTGTGAATTCTATAGCTTTGTCATGATAGAAAAATTTAAGTTAGTTTCAGAACTGATCTTATTGAATGCAGATGTTCATTTTGTTTATAAAATGACATGGGACATTACAAATTTATCTCTCTCATTCTAGGGGGTTTCTTCTTTAACCAGAGGAAATTAATTCATGCTAAGTTATTGTGAAATTTTTTTTTTCAAATGTACACATGTGATTGGCAACCTATTCCAGTCCTAAAACAACCACTGATCTAAAAATCCTGTCCTGGGTTATTAGGTGTGTGCTTGGGCTTCCAGGTGGCCCCAGGAAAGACAAATCTGAGCTCTCCTCACATCTCATCCACTGTCATTCTGTTGAGGTCAGATTTGGAAAAGTGGTCGGGTATGAAAGAATTCACTTAGACCTTCTCTTTATCCAATGGGAGATTTATTGCATGAAAGTTACACGAGCCTCCTTAGCAAGAAAGTTAAGTGAGATCATGATATTTGGGGGAGTTATACTTATATAGAGGTTTCAGAATGATGATGTAGGTTTAGATGTTTTTATAGGGGGTAAAGATTAAAGACAGGACAAGAAAGGTTTTTTTAACAGGATGAGAGAGACAATGGGAATTCTTCATGGTTTAAGGATTTAAAGACAGGGTAGGAGGACACAGGTTAAAAATTAAAAGACAGGGGAAATACAGGATAAGGAGACAGAAGTAATTCTTTTGGTACAGGTTCAAGATAAAGAGGAATGCCTTCATACAGTTAGAATGCATTCAAGTTACAGAATAAGCTAGGGGGTTCTCAAAGTACTGGAAAAGCAACCTTTAACATTATTTTTAACCCTTACACCAACATTTCCGTCCACATCAATTCCTGAGAAACTTTGAACTAAACTCAGCAATAATATTTTATCATGTCAAAAATATCACATGATACAGAGGGATTTTGTAACTGTGAAGTACTATTGAAATGTTAAGTTATGATTGGGCCAGGGTAGAAGTAAATAAGAATGTTTGAGGCAATGTCAAACATGGCCTTTGAAAATATTTTGGCCATCCTTTCTCTTTGTAAAAGCTGGGTAAAGTCAACCTTTCCTTTTGAAAAAACTCTATTTGTATGCATATCACAGTGGATCATAAAGCTAATCAGATGGAGAGGTCATTTAAATAGTCTGAAATTGACATTTAAAGTTTAAGCTGAAATCTCACCTTGTGCAGATGACATACCAGCACCTTTTCATAGATTAGGTAAAATATCCAGTGGTCTGTAATGTCACCTGTATCTTAGCAAGAGTAAAGAAAAGAGGCATGATTTCTTCTAAAACTAGCTCTTTTGTGTTCTCTCTATTTCTACTCATTAAACTGTGTAGGCCAGCCCTGATTCTATAGTACATAATTAATTTCCAATCAAAGTTGGTTACAATGTTAGAATATTAACAGTCTATTAAGTATTCAGCAGATTTGTCATCATTCTGGAGACTCCCTCGTAAGTGTTTCAAATGCTTATGACATGTTTCTTAATTTGCTGCTAAAGATACAAGGAATCATGGGTTTGTCTATTAGAGAGAAAAGATCAGCATCTGTATTGTTCTTTGAAATGGATAATGGTAATTTTGTAGTCTTGGAAGGAAGGGAAATTTTAATCAGCTCAGTTTACCAGAGCCGGAAGATGAGAGAGTTGACCAGTTGATGGATGATCTGTATGTAAAATGGTGAACCATGTTGGCTATCCAGGGCTCTAAGGACTGTCTATAATTTCAATATAGAATCCATATTGCTATTGTAGAGTCACTTCTATATTTTCCTCCCTCATTCCTTGGCAAATAAAGACTTGTGTGATCTCTTGGGATGGGTAATGAAATAGAAGGCCTTGATTTCCATTCTCCTCCAATACTATTACTTGTGTTTCTTAGGCAAGTCCCTAACATTTCTGGTTTCCTTATCTATAAAACAACATTTGCCCTGCCTGTCTCATGGGGATGAGAAGACATGGCGATGGGGAGAGAAAATAAGGAAAAATAATTTGAATCTTTTTGTCCAATAAGACCAGAAATAGTAGTGTATGATTTTGAGGGATTCTGTTTTATGGTAAGTTAGAGAAGAATTGTAAATATGAATAATATTTCTTTGCCTTTTCTAATAAAATCCTGTAAAGGAATAATAAAATACCATGCAAAGGTGCTTTTAACAATATCAAGTACTCTCCAAATGTAAAGCATTATTTTTTATCTTTTGATTCCAGTACAGAATTGAAAAGTTAATCATTTCATGATTAATTATACCTTTTTTCCTATTCATCTAGTACTGAAATCTGATACTTTGGATATAAACTGTTTCTTTAGAGGCAAGGGAATTCATTATTTCCTTATGTGTTCTAGAGAGACTCATCTTGGTGTTCAACTAAAACACTTTGGGAGTTAGAAGACTTGGATTGTATTTTTACGTTGTTATAGAGCATATACAAGAAAAGTAAATTCGAGGTAATTTAGGAAAAAAGAGGCAGTGAATGTGCATTAACAGCTAGAGAATGGCTAGATGGGTAGTAATCAGGGAAGGCTTCAGAATAGAGCTAACTAGCTTCTGGAGCTGAAATCTGAGATTCTTAGAGTTAGGAGGGGAGGGTACCTTTCAGACATAGAGACAGCTTTTGCAAATTCACTGCCACACCAGTGATATCTTGTTAGTCCCACTTGAAGCATGTGCTAGTCATACACATATATTAGTTCTGGCATTCTGTGAGTACTGTGTAGATGCTTAGGCCTGTAGCCTTATACACAAAGGTAAAACATTTTCCATCCACATAAGTACACTGTCAAGAGTCAACCCCTTGTGGTTTTATCTTAGCCCAAACTATATATGGGGCAAAAGATGGAGACTATGAATTAAACATACATAAAGCTCTAATGCAGAGTGCATATCAAATATTATAATTTTTCTTACAATGCATTTAATACTAAGATTAAAATGGAAATATAGAGGAAATAAAAGATTTAAAATCAATTAAATCCTAGACTGAGAGCAAGCATAATATAGTGCAGAGAGAGATGGCCTAGAAGCTAGGAAAAGGTGTTTTCAGGTGCTGCCTCGCTCACATTCATGTGCGACCCTTGACAAGTCACTTCAACTCTCAGGGTCCTAGATAATTCTCTAAGAATATAAGTTGAAGAAAAGATTTTGATCTTCATTGGTAGAGAGATTTCCCTCACTTTAGATGCTCCCAATATGTCTGATCTCTATCCCTAAATCTCCATTGGGAGCATGGAACTTTGTGGTATAATGAATGGAGCTCTGGGCACAAAGTAAGATCTGAGCTCAAATCCAGCTCTAGCAACTTAACTGGTTAATAAATCCTTATTCCCTTCCCTCTCCTCATAAAATATATAAACAACATGCAGAAAGTGAATTTTTTCATAATGATCATGTTAGTATCATAATTTGTCATGCACAATTGTACCACCTATTTCATCAGTGACATCTGTCACACTTGACCAGGCTGGAAAGCTTGAAAATTATGAGCTGAGGAATATGCAATGCAGAGTATGTAATCAAAAGGATTGCTCTTGAATGTAGTAAATGAGATTAATGAGTTACGCATGCACCCAAAATATACATTATGGAATATCAGTCATTTCATTGGTCATTTCATCCATGTTTGATACAAATAGGTATCAAAAGTTGGTCATCTGAGAAGCAATATGGTACAGTGGCAAGAATGTTGTGGTGGAAGTCAGGATATCTGCGTTTTAGGTCCACATCTCACTGAGTAGACCTGCAGTAAATCATAGTTATAATCACAGAACTGATTACATTTAAACCCCCACCAAAATGTGGAGATACTTCATTAGTCTTTTGAATCACCATTGTCAGATACACATTGTCAGATGTGTGGTCAACATTCAGTAAAACTATCTAAAGAATCATTCATTTGCCCATTTAAGACGCATTTATAAGTGTCTGCTACAGTAAGAGGACAGTGACTGCATAGAGTGTGATTGTGTGATTCGGAAAAGATGCTATTCCTGGCCTTATGCAGCTTATGGTGCAGAAGGATGAAAAGACAAACAGCAAACTGTAATAATAATGTTATTAGACACGAGGGACCACTTGAGCAAAGGTAAAGAAGTAGAAGATAGAATATTGTGTATGGAGAAGAGCTGTAGGCTAGTTTGACAGCAACAGAGACTATGATAATGGGAATAATATGAAGTAAAATTTAAAAAGTAGGAGGGAGTCATTATGGAAGATTGTAAATTCCCAGCTGAAAAGAGAAATAGCATGATGTGTTGCTTGGATAAGAGTTAACCTTGGTGACAGAAAGACTTGTGTTCAATGCATTTCTCTGAAACATAGTACCTCCCTGACTATAAAAATGTTACTGAACCTTTCAGATCGCACGTGCACACACACACACACACACACACACACACACATGCACCCATGCACGTACATACACATGCACACATACTCCTAGAAGCAATTGGAAGTTGTTGAAGCTTTTTTTTAAAGGAAAGGTGATATTTTCAGATCTAAATCTTAGGCACTCACTCTGGCAGCTGTATGAAGGATGTTTGTTTTATTGAATAAATTTTCCATTTTCACCTCATAAATATATTCATTACCTCAAGGTAATTTAGATACCATCTAGGTCACTGCCTAAATTAAGACTACACAAAATTATATTAATTAGAGCATTATGATAGTTCTAAAAAATTCTCCCAAGTTTACTCCAGTAAAACCAGTGATTCTAAAAGAAAATGATCTTCTGAAAATCCCCTGAGACAGTTGGAGAATATCAGATAATTGGCCTTGTAACCTGAAATTACTTTTTTTTAATAGGGCTTACATATTTTTGTGTGGCTATATGAGCCACTAGTTTCTGATAAACTCAGGACTTAATTGTACACTCACTGTTTCTTGGGTTTTGTGTTATCCCATTTAAACTAGAATCTCTTAGAATACAAGTTCTTAATCTATGATCCATGGATAGATTTTCAGGAATCCTTAGACTTGGATGGGGAAAAAATGTTTTATTTTTTCTAACTTCTAACTACAATTTTCCTCTCCCATGAATTACAAAAGTTTGTAAGAAATAATTCTGAGATGGCATCCATAGACTTTTACCAGATGGCCAATGGTACACACACACACACACACACACACACCACCACCACCACCACCACTAACAACAACAACAACCATCATCAAGAATTCCCATTTTAACAGATGGAAGCCACATCCTATTCTGCTTTGGTTCGGGCACCTAGTATAGCATATGGCCCATTGTAGGCCCTTGATTAACAATCTTCATTGTCTAAAAATAGATTTTTGGGTGTTGTTTAAGTTTCCATTTGTGTCCAATTCTTCATGACTCCTTTTAAGATTTTCTGGGCAAAGATATTAAAGTGGTTTGCACTTTCCTTCTCCCGCTCATTTTACAGATGAGCAAACAGAATTAAGTGTCTTGTCTAGGGTCACATAGTCAGTAACTGTTTGAAGCGAGATTTAAACCAGGAAGATAAATCTTCTTGACTCCAGGACCAGCACTCTATCTACTGCACCACCTAGCTGTCCCTACACATATATTGTAAGCGATTTTATATCATACCATTCCATAATCTGTTTTACACTTTTAAACAATTTTTTATTTAATATTTTCTTCCCCCCCAATTACAAGTAAAATTAATTTTAACTTTAAAAAAATACTGAATTCCAAATTCTCTTCCTCTTTTCCTCCCCTCCTCCTCCTTGAGGAGACAAGCAATTTTATATGTCATATATGTGTAGTCATGCAAAACATATTTCTATATTAGTCATGTGTACTTCTTAACAATTGAATTGCTCTTCTCTTGAAAAGCCCCACCACTACTTACTCACTTCCTATAGCTGTCTTTATTATACTCTGTTCTAAGAAACCTCAACCCTTAGTTTTATACACCCTTGCTTTATCACTGGTGCAATATTTTAAGAAGTGTGATTTTTAGGGTGGCTAGAGGGCACAGTGTATGGAGCATCAGCCCTGGAGTCAGGAGGATGTGAGTTTAAATCCGACCTCAGACACTTAACACTAACTAGCCATAGTGTTCTTGAGCAAGTCATGTAACTTCAATTGCCTTGCCTTTTCCCCTCAAAAAAAAAATGTGTGAATGTTTTTTATGAATGGAAACTTTTCCCTCTTGATATCCTGATGTTGACTTCTCTCCTTATGTGATGTTTGTTGTTCTGTTTTGATGTTATTGCTTACCAATAAACTTTGATGCTGTCATTGATTAGAATTGGACCCCATGGACAAATAAAAACCTAGAGGCATGGAGAGAAGCTTTTCTAAATATGCTTGGAGAATTACAATAAATAACAGAAAGTACACTTTCCTATTTTATTCTAGCTGAATCCACGTGCCTGAAGAATTATTGCTAAACATATAGCTATATATGTGTGTATAGCACATATATATATATATACACACACATATATATGTGCTATATACTAGTGGAGTCAAACTCAAATAGAGGTGATCCCTTTGGGCATCATGTTGACTAGAAAACCACAAATTAATTATACCTATGTTGTATTTTATTTTGCTAAACATTTTCCAAGTATATTTTAATCTGGTATGGCTGTACCCAGGAGTGTTGCTGAACTCAAATTTGACACTTTTGTCTACCAAAACCAGAAAAGGTAATCAGATGTCAGACAGTATGGAAAGTCAGTCAATCAAAAGACTTTTAGTGGAAATCTCATGGAAAATAAGGGAGAAACTTTTTTTTCCCAATTTAATCTCTAAAGGGTCTAGTTACCATATAGGGAATTTTTCTTCCTCTCTTGGCTTGTATCAACCGTGGAAAACTGGGACAATGCATGTGGAGTACTTTCCCAGTATAGTGAGAAAAAGTTCACATTTATTAAATACAGTTCATAATGTCAGAGAATTAGTTATCGGAGTTATTTATCTATTTCTTTAAAAGCATATGATTCACAGATTAGGTGTCCCTGTCTGCTTTGAAGTTTTAGTCTTTTGGTGACATCTCTCTAGTTCAAGATAAAGGCAAAAAGTTCTACAGATTTAGTCTTCCTTGGCTTCCGTAGTCCTTTCTCCCTGGGTCTTTTGTCTTCTCTGCCTTAAAACAATAGTTCTAGAACTGAAAGGGAATTTATGTGATATCTAGTTGAAACCCTTTATTTTATTTTATTTTTCTCTTTTTGGAAAGGGGAAGGCAGGGCAATTGGAGTTAAGGGATTTGCCCAAGGTCACAAAACTAGTAAGTGTTTAGTGTCTAAGGTCAGATTTGAACTCAGGTCCTCCTGACTCCAGGGCTGGTGTTCTACTCACTTAACCACCTAGTTGTACTGAAACCCTTTATTTAAAAAAAAAAGAAACTGAGGCCCAGGAAAATTAGGTGACTTGCCTAAGTTCACACAGATAAAAAGTAACAAAACTCAGGCTTTCTGACTCCAGACTCAAATATCTTTCCCATATAAGGTACTGCCTCTATCTCAGTTATTAGTCCATCTGTCACCTGGCATTGCACTTCTTGTGATGGAAGGGCTTTATTTTCTCCAGTTACTTATGAGGAAAAGAGTAAAAATTTCCATCACTCAGTAAAAGCACTTCTGGAAATCGTCTATACAATAGCAATGCATGTTCTTGCCTTAACTCAAAAGATCTTTAAAACTGATATTTTCAAATAGAATAGCCAAACTAACCAATTCAGAAAACATAAGTCACTAAAAGTAAAAAAGTAAGCAGTTTCGTCCACAAATGCTTAGTATAAGGTGTGTGTGTGTGTGTGTGTGTGTGTGTGTGTTAGATTTTTAAAAAGGAGAAAAGTAGGACTGGTTGACAAATTTATACTTTACTGCTTAAAACTTTGTGCACTGGTACCTTTCTCCTATTGTATTTATTGCCACTTGACTGACATATTCTTTCTAGGAATGCTACTATGAAGTGGGTTAATGCTGAGCTGGAAAAGTGGGAGGGTAGAACTGACAGTGGTTAGAAGATGGTCAAAGAGGAGTATCATGGGGGTGTGGGTGTCTAGAGATGTAGTGAGTTAGGAACACAGGTCCTAAGTCAGGAGGAACTGAAGTACCACATCCCAGGCTGAAGAAGAGAAAGGTGAAACTCAGCAATATGGAAGGGAGATGTTTCATTCAAAATATGCTATGATGTTTAAAGTAAAGATGTTCAAAATGGTTTCTGGCAAGATAAGTCTTACTGCCTTTGTAACTTTGGACAACTTAGATGACTATTTTAGACCTCAATTTTCTCACCTCCAAAATGAGTGGGTTGAGCTACATGGCCTCTGCTGTTCCTTTCAGTTCTAAATCTATGAACCTATAAAACTTACCTGAATATAGGCTTAAAAGGGTGTGCTTTGAATCCTATAATTTTAATTGTAGGTTTGTAGTGAAATATATGTGAGAAAAGTTATAAAAAATAAAAAGCAGAGTCTGACTAATTCTTGATGAGAAATTATTACCTTTTCTCAGAAGATAGGAGTGAGTAGAGGACTCTTAATCTGGAGGGGCCAGTTAATGGAAGGAAAAGGTTGTAATTTTGAGAGGAAATGATTCTATCATCTTAGAATTCATTATAGTCAAGAAGAGAGTACTAATCATAATCAGCCATGTATCTAATACTGTAAAAAAGCAGGTTTCAATAAACTGAGATGAAAGATACTTAGCATCATTTGGCCTATCTCTCAGAAATGGAAGATGGTCAAGAGGGAAAGAAATAAAGTTCTGATGACATTATTTCAAATGAACCAAATGAGGAAAAGAAAAGGAAAGGCATAAAAAAATATTATCTCATAGGGAGTTTTCTAGTTCATTTTCAAATGAATATATAAATGTACAAAAGATGGAAGCAGGAATACTTAGCCAAAGAAGAACACCAAAGATTAGCATGGGTGAGTAAGAATGGTGTCATGCATATCACAGAGAAAAAGTTGTAGAATAAGCTAACGCTAATAAAAATGATAAATTTGAGGCTTATACGTATTATACTGATTGTTCCCCATAAAAAAAACTAATTAGATTTTTCAGACATGGACTTATAGGGAAAATGGTAAAGGCTAGAAGCCAGCAGGGTTTCTTAAAAACAAATCATGCAAAAATGAGTTTATTTCCTTTTTCTTTCAGAGTTACCAGAATGATAATCAGGGAAATTCAGTGGATTTCAGGAAAAAAATAATTTATAGTCACTGGATAAAGGCATTAGTTAGCTTTTGGAGGGAGTTTGCTAACAGTGGTAAGGGTATTTCATTTAGGCAGAGAACTAGGGTTCAAGTCCCTAATCTGCTACTTAATTTCTCTGAGACATTGGGCAAGGGACCTCTGGGCTTCACTTACTCACTTTATTCAGTTATTCATAGGGAAAACAAAAATATTCCAGCGCTCAGTAAAAGCAGTACTGATGATAGTCTATACAGTAGCTATGCCTAGTCTCTGATGTTGTGTCTATTTGTGACCTCATTTGAGGTTTTCTTGGCAAAGGTAATGAAGTGGTTTCCTTCTCCAGCTCATTTGACAGATAAGGAAACTGAGGTCAACAGGGTCAGTTGACCTGCCCAGAATCACAAATGTAATAATTATCTGAGACTGAATTTGAAATCAGGACTTCCTTACTCTAGCCCCAGTGTGCTATCTACTATGCCACCTAGCTGCCCCTAAGCATACTCTTGACTTTTCTCAAAAGGATTTTAAAATGGCTAGACTGATGTTTTCAAAAAACAAAGTCAAGCCAATCACTTCAGAAAACATAAGCCACTAAAAGTCACAAAACAACTGATTTTATCCACAAATGCTTAATTTGGAGAATATGTATATAGAAGACAAAAATATGTAAATTCAAAGGGTTGGATTAGGTCAGTAGATTAGCAAATTTCTGGTGTTGAGACCCCTTTACACTGTGAAATTCTTGGGGAGGCTCCCCAAAACTTTTCTTTATGTTGTTTATGTCTGTCAATGCTTATTGCATTATAACTTAAATGTCAGTATTATTATCAAAATAATTTTAGACTTATCTGGAATGAATATGACTATGCTTATGACAGATTGTGAAGGACAAGTCAAGAATTTGCTAGAATTAGTGGAAAATACCCCCATGAAAGAGTCTGTGGGCCCTTTTTGGGTCCTTGCACTATACTTTGAGAATTGTTGGAGTAGGTAATTGATAAGACCTGTTCCACTCTTAAATTGGTGGTGGAGAAATTCTGGCTGGATGATAATACAGTAAGACAGATTCATGCTTGGTTAAATGACTGGCTTCATAGAGTGTTGAATAGGAGATTACTATCAATGGGGAGGGGGTCAGGTAGTCTGTCAGATGACATAATATCATAAATGATGCCCAATACCCTCAGTTTCTACACACACACACACACACACACACACACACAGCTCTATATCATTACTATTTCTGTTCTCTCTTCCTCTCAGTTTTGGTTACTATTATTATGTAAAATTCAAAAAACCCCAAGAACACTGTCAAAAAGGCCAAAGGTTCTCTTCCTACACCTGTTCTATTCAATATTTTTAAAAAAGATTGAGAAAAAAGGCATAAATTTAATATTTCTCAAATTGGGCCAAAGCTGAAAGGAATGGAGAATGCAGTCAATGTCAGATTTGGGATAGAAAAAAATTTCCAACAGGCTATATATATGGGTCTAATCTAATGAGATGGATTTAAACTGGGTAAAATGCAAAATCCTGCACCTGGATTGAAAGGTCATTGACATGACTACCTGAACAAGGAGACTTGACTAAAAAGCAGGTCCTGTGAAATAGCCTTTGGGGTTTTAATGAACTGCAAGCATGATATGGCTGCCAAAAAAAAGGTAATGCAGTCTTAGCATATAATAATAGAGGAAGAAAGCAAGAAATCTATACTTAAAGGAGAAACACTGAGGAATTCAGCAGGCCTTTTAAAATGAAGAAGATGATTACCTTATCTTACTATAGCAAGTCATACCAGAACTGGGCCATTGTGATCTATGATGGATGTCATATTTTAAGGGTGACATTGACAGAATGAAATTCAACCAGTGGAAGACAAGAGAGTAAGGGATCTCTGATCAATGTTATATGAGGAACATTGGAAAGAACTAGAGATGATGACCTTGCTGAAGAAAAAAAAATTATATATAATTTATATATAATCACTGTCTTCAAAAATCTGAGGATCAGATGCATGAAACAGAAATTAGACTTGTTCTTTTCTTGATTTGCTTGTACTAATCAGGACTAAGTGACTTTCATAGAGTCACCCAGCTAAGTGTCTGAGGCTACATTCAAACTCGGGTCCTCCTGACTTTAGGGCTGGTGCTCTATCCACTGCACCACCTAGCTGCCACTGGCCTTGTTCTGAATGGCTCCAAAGAGGAGAATTAGGACTAAAGGGTGAAAGTTGTAGGAAGTCAGAGTTTGGTTCAGAATAATAAACTGTTTTCTAATCATTTAAACTGCTTCAAGGGGAAAAAAAGGACTGGATTGCCACATTAGGTACTAAGTTCTTCATTACTAGAAGTATTCATGCAGAATTGTGTGAAATTGAATACTGATCAGGGAACTGGTCACATAGGCTGACCAAATTATACCAGGAAATTCAGTCATGAGGATGATCCAGGGAATCAAATAAATAGGGGGAGGAGGCCAGAGATCAATCTCTAGCCTAGAAGGCTGGGGCAGGTGCTTACTGAATGTAGAGAGGCTGGCAGTCAAGGCAGCAGTAGGCATATATTAAGCCTTTATTCTGTGCAGGGTGCTGTGCTAAACATTAGAGAGACAATTTTTTTAAAAAGACACTTCCTGTCCTCAGAAAGTTTGCATTCTAAAAGGAAGGGGAAGAGCTGAGGATTAACTCATGAAAGTGAAGGAAGTGGAAGAGAGTACCCGTTTGAAGGTATGGTGTTGAAGTCTAGAAAGTCACAAGCACAGTTGGGAGGATGATTATGAAGGTTAGTTGCCTTGGGCCCCTCCCCAAATGGAGGAACTTGCCAATGGGAAAAGGGATGTTCTGGCATGAAAAGGTCACAGGAGAAGATGGTTGTTCCAGGATGAGGAGGTCCCAGGTGCTGGACAAATCTGAGAATGTTTTTGAGGTATAAAGTCAGAAGCACATTGAGTAGCCAGGGAAATCTGTCCTATAGTGGACTGAAAGCCAAAGAATATCATGTCTCCCTCAAGGTACAGAAAAATCTAAAGGAGTCTTGATACATCCTGAGGAGTAAGCTAGGATGAGGGAGATAGGTAGTGCTAGATGTTGGATATAAAAACTCTAAGATACAGATAGTTAGATCAGAGAGGCCATCTTATGATACAGGCAGATTAACCACTTAGATAAACTAGTTGGTGATTGACTAACATTGTTGATTGGGAAATGAGTCAGGAATCTTTTGTTCACTTTAGGGGAAGCTTGCTCCTTCAAAACTTCCTGAGCAGTTTCATAAAGAGGAGTGGCCTGATTATCCAGGAAAGTGGTATGTTTCAGAATCAAGGTTAAATGATTTGAGCTAAGAGCCATGCCCCTCTCCCTTGTGCAATGCTGTAATGCCATGCATGAGCAGCTTTCCAGAAGATTGCTACTGTGAACAGCTTTTAAGGTTCTGATTTAGTAATATAGCAAATACTCTATTTATTCCATAACAAATCAGAGCAAAACATTCACAGAAAATCAGGATACAGCATTCACAATGTTACAACTTATTACAGAAAATCAAAATACAGCATTAACAATGACTTATCACTAAAAGGCCACATAATTTTCACCAAAGTGGTCGCAATAGTTTTAAACAAAGTACAATCATTTAGTCAATCACAAAATCCTTAATTCAATTACAAAGTACAAAAGTCAAAGTTCTCCACCCCTAGGTCACAGTAAATCATAATCTTCTCAGTCAGTATACAGTATCCAAATAAATTCTTCTTTCAGTTTTACTTGAGGCTGGTCCTCAGTTTCTGTGGTTCTTCTTCCATGGTCCAAGCTCTAACTATCACCTGGGTTCAAAGGCAGGCTGCTCCCAATTCCTTGTCTAGCTCCTTGTCCAGTTCTTCATCCAGTTCCTGTTTCATATTGAAGTCCACCTCAAGTCCTTCACAGTTCCTGTTTTTGGGAAGACAAAGTTTGACAGAGCCACAATAATATTCATACACATTGTTGGCACCATCATCAATTCACTATCTGCCTGTGAAGTCAACTCAGATCTACCAACAAGGTCTAAGAACTCAATACAAATCATCAACATAGAAATCAACACAGACCCACAAACAAGGTCCAAGAGGTCAGCACAAATCATCAGTAAAGTCCCAGGACCTCCAAAACCCTCTTCCAGGATTTTGGTAAACATACAACCAGAAAAATCCTCTTTCAGGGCTTCCAGTAAGGTCCCAGGGCTTCTCTACAAAGTATCACAAACATCAACACAGACAAACAGAGTCATGGGATACTACAAGTTTTTTCCTTCTTGACCCTGCCACCACAAGAATCCACTCCTCAATTCTGACTTTCTCAGCTTGTGCTCTTCCTTATCTAGGTATTAGATCCTCCCCTTCCAATTGCAAGAGTTCATGAGTTCTAGGGTTCACAAGTTGTGGAGTTCACACATTCTGTTTCTTAACAGACTTGATACAAGGCTCAAAAGAAACTTGAACTGAAAAAAGGTGTTAATTCAATAGCTGAAACAAGGTGTGAACTACTTCTGTGCTTGCCATTACAAATATCAGTGTTTCTAACTTTGGCCAGGGGTGGTATGGGATGTGTCCATCTTTCCAACATGTAACAACTATAGCCCCCTTTTTGCCAAAGAGGATGTTAAAGGAATTTGTGGAAACAGTCCCTCCCACTGTGGAAAAATTTCTAGAATCCCTGAGGCAGGGTGGCATCTCCTTTTTTTTTCTATCTACTTTACTCTTTAGATATAATGTTGTCTTATAAATCTATAGATTGAGTTTCTGGAATAGTGATTAGTTTGATATTACTCGAATATTATTAGATACTAGCATTTTCTCATTTGATTTTCTATTTTAATAACCACCCAGAATTGTGTTATAAGAAAGCAAAGTGACTTTAAACCAAAAAAAGCATTAAGTTATGGAAAAATTAATAAACTTTATTTTTTTAATAAAAGTGTTTGTGGGAATGGATGATGAAGAATTTTGAATGTATCCTTATGACCTTCTCCCCCTAACTAGGAAGACTTTGACTTGTAGATTGTATTAGGGTACAATTGGTGACTTGTGGCAGGGGCATCAATAATGTGATACCTGTGTCAAAGGTAAAATTATTCATGTTTCAAATCAACTTCCCCTAATTGCTAAATGTATTCTTTTTGTTCAGTTATTTTTCAGTGATGTCTGATTCTTCGTGACCCCATTTGGAGTTTTCTTGGCAAAGCTACTGGAGTGGTTTGCCATTTCTTTCTCTAGGTTTACTACATAGAGAAATCCTTAAATTAAATATTTTAAAAATCACACTATGAGTACAATAGATAGATAGGATAAAAGGAGAATCATCCATTTGAGTTGATGAAGAAGTATAGTCCAGGATTCTTAGCTTTTTATTGTTTCATGGGGCATTTAGACAGATTGGTCAAACCTATAGACCCCTTATCTGGGAAGAAAATGCTTTTAAATGCATAAAATTAAATATATAGTATTACAAAGGAAATCAATATGTTTATCAGAATTTTTAAATTTCCAGATTCCTGGTTAAGATAAAGCATTTACATAGTACTTTTATAGTGCTTTCTTTCTGTAAATTTATTTTTAGTTTACAACATTAATTTCCACAATATTTTAAGTTACAAATTTTCTTCTCGTTTTTCCACTACCACCCCCACCCCAAGATCGTGAACCTACTGAGTAACTCTTCACTCAGTCTGCTCTCTCATATGTCCTTCTCCACCTTCTTTAACTTTCTTTTTTAATGTAATAAATTTTATTTGTTTTCTTGTTTACATTGTTCATTTTCATGAGATTTTTGAGTTACAAATTTTCTCCCCGTCTTTCCCCTACCCCACCCCCAAAACAGCGATCCCACTGTGGAGCCCCTCCCCTGGTCTGCTCTCTAACTTTCTGGTCCGGCAGGGAGGGTCTCCCTATCCCAGCCCCTGTATATCTTGATTCCTAGTTGCAGGTATTGCAGAGCTTTAAATTCCAGATTCTTTCGGTTCCTCCCTTGTCACCCACCCCTGCTGGAAGGGCAACCAATTCAATACAGGCTGTGGATGTGTGATTATACAGGACATCTTCATACTG
>CM053598.1:132500841-132536480 GCA_028646575.1 Pseudocheirus occidentalis | reverse complement strand
GTATGCACGTACTGGTATTATTTCCACTCTAGGAGCCAATGCTACATTTGGTGATGGGGGGGGGGAGAGAGAGAGAGAGAGAGAGAGAGAGAGAGGGAGGGAGGGAGGGAGGGAGGGAGACGTAGGGCAGAGAGAGAAAATGAATTAAAGAGAGAGAGACAAAAAAACAAAATAAAACAAGTGCTCCTTTTTAGAAAATGTTTTGTAGCTCTCGTTTTCCACCTGAATTCTATTTATAGTATATTCCACAGGATACTTTTATACTCTGGAGACAGGTGTTTTTTCTGTGTCACTTGTTAATGCATATTGTGCATTAAGTTAGGGACCATTTCTTATTTAAACTGTGTAACCTACTTAGTCCCTACCAGAGTACTCTGCCTCAGATAGATTTTAATAACTGTGGAATTGTGCTGTGTTGTTCTCTGGCCCAGGTTGACTTCCTGTACCCTTATTTCCATTCATCATTCCCAGACTTGCAAATTCCCTCCCCGAGCTCTTGACTAAGTGTTCAGTGCCCCCTCCTCCACAGCCTTTTCCTCATTTCTTGATTCTCTTGACTCAGCTCTCCTGCAGAAGGAGATATCAATATCAAAATTTCCTATATTGTCCTGCCTTAAAAATAAATCCTCAACAATCCATTCAATTTTTAAGAGTTTTGACTCATTGTCAAACTGTTTATCTGATCCTATCTTTGGGGATTTTTTTCTTTTTAATTAAAAAGAATTAAAAACAATGGTTTTCTCCTCTTGCCTCATTCATTTGTATTAAACTTAGACTTCTTTCAATTTTTCTACTACAACAACTCTTCTAAGCATTCTATTTGCCGTTCTCTCTCTCCCAATCTTTTTTTTGATATAAACATATACAGTGCAATCATTTAATAGAATATAGAAAGGCTGGTATCATGTCTGCAAAATTACTGAGAAAGAGATGAAGTCATTTTATCAAAAACATTTCACTTTTTTTTGAAAGCAGAAAATTCAAAACTCTAATGTATCCACCTTATGAAAACTCAAGCTCTTAATATTTTTTAATATTAGGAAATTATGAGTTCAATAATTAGCCACTGTTTACCCACTTGGAATAAACACTATGCTAGTATAACTCAAGAAGATGAAGCAGCACCTCTGCACTCTTTTTCCTACCCCCTTGTGCCTCTTGAGATTTAATTTTCCATGCTATATGACAATTAGTTTAAGTAAGCTTTTTCTTTTGGCCTAAGGGCAATAAAATGACACTTCAGGTTCATGTGATTCTGTCTTCTGCTATATTATGGAGTTTATATTAAACAGCAAATCTGGAGTTTATTCACAATTGCTCAGTGCCCCAAGACAAAGAACATCCCTAACATTTAGGCCGAGTTTGAACTTCTGCTTTAATTTGAAGACATATTTATCTTTAGCTAAGTCCTGGTCTCTTTACGGTAAAGGCAAAATTCAGGTTAACAGAAACATCTGAATAAAAAAGTGAGCAGAATATCCTTCTGTGCCTGCTAATAGACACTAGGAAGGATTCTTTAAAAAAAACCAACTATTTATTTACTCTTAGTTTTCAACATTCACTTTTATAAGATTTTGAGTTCTACATTTCTTCCCTCTCCCTCTCCTTCCCCTCCCCCAAGACAGCAGGCAATCTGATATAGGTTATACATGTACTATCATATAAAACATATTTCCATGAGTCAGGTTGTTAAAGAAGCATCTCAGAACAAAATGGAAAAACCAGGAGAAAAAAAACCAAAAAAGCGAATATCATATGCTTTGATCTACATTCAGATCCCATAGTTCTTTCTCTGGATGTGGATAGCATTTTCCATCATGAGTTTTTAGAATTGTCTTAGATCATTGCATTGCTGAGAAGAGCTAAATCTATCAATTAGTCATTGCACAGTGTTGCTGTTACTGTATATAGTGTTCTCCTGATTCTGCCCACTTCACTCAGCATCAGTTTATGGAAGACTTTCCAGGTTTTTCTGAAATCTTCCTGCTCATCATTTCTCATGAAACAATAGTATTCTGTTACATTCATATACCATATCTTGTTCAGACATTGCCCAATGGTTTGGCATTCCCTCAATTTCCAATCCTTGACCACTACAAAAGCAACTGTAATTAATGTCTTTGTACGTGAGGGTCTTTTTCCTTTTTGTATGATCTCTTTGGAATACATACCTAGTAGTGGTACTTCTAGATCAAAAGATATGCACTTTTTTATGATCTTTTGGGCATAGTTCCTAATTGCTCTCCAGAATGGTTGGATCAGTTCACAACTCTACCAACAATGCATTAATGTTCCAGTATTCCCACATTTTCTCCAACATTTATAATTTTCCTGTTTTTTCATGTTAGCCAATCTGATAGGTGTGATTATAGTACCTCAGAGTTGTTTTTGATTAGCATTTCTCTAATCAATGGTGGTTCAGAAGCATTTTTTTCATATGACAATAGATAGCTTTCATTTCTTCATCTGAAAATTGCCTGTTCATTTTCTTCAATCATTTATCAATTGGAGAATGAATTTTATTCTTATAAATTTTATTCAGTTCTCTATATATTTTAGAAATGAGTCCTTTATCAGATACACTGACTGTAAAAATTGTTTTCCAGCTTTCTACTTCTCTTTTAATCTTGGTTGCATTGACTTTGTGTAAAACCTTTTTAATTTAATGTAATCAAAATTATACATTTTGCATTTCATAATGTTCTCTATCTCTTGTTTGGTCAAAAATTCTTCCCTTCTCCATAGATCTGACAAATAAACTACTGCTTGCTGTCCTAATTTGCTTTTGGTATTACTCTTTATGCCTAAATCATATACCCATTGTAAAGCCAAGCACAAGCAGCTTTCCAGAGGACTGCTACTGTGAATAGCTCTAAGTTTCTGATCACATAATATAGTGAATTCTCTATTCATTCAGCAGTAAATTAAAGTAAAACATTCACAGAAACCAAAGTACAGCATTCACAGTGTTAAAACATAACAAATTATCACCAAAGTGGCCACATAGTTTTAAGCAAAAAAATATCATTCAGTAAGTCCTTAACTCAATCATCCTTAAGGAGCAAGCCTCCTTGAGGGACACAAAGTACAAAGGTCAAAGGTCTCCAACTCTAGGTCACATCCTCTTGATCTCTCAGTCAAAAAAATCTTTTTTCTTCTTGATTGGAGATTAGTTTCCACTCATCCTTAACTCAATCATCCTTTACTCTGTACCAGGTACAGACTACAAGGTTCTCCCACCCCTAGGCCATAGTAAATCATAATCTCCTCAGTCAGCACTAAGTACCCAAGGAGAGGTCTTTTCATCTTGACTTGAGGCCAGCTCCCAAATTCCATGGTTCCTTTTCCATGGGTCCAGCTCCTGCCTGAATCTACCCAATCATTACCTGGATTCACAGGTAGGCAGTTCTCAGTTCCTCGTCCAGCTCCTTGTCCAGTTCCTCATCCAGTTCCCATTCTATATTGAAGCTTAGAGTGTCCAGTGAACCTCAAGTCCTTCACATTTTCTGTTTCTGGGTAGACAAAGCTTAACAGAGCCAAAACAATACTCATCCACATTGCTAGCACCATCATCAATTAACTTTCTGCTTGTAAAATCAATACAAACCCACAAACAAGGTCTGAGAACTCAACACAAACCATCAGTATGGTCCCTGGACCTTTGAAACCCTCCTCCAGGACTTCTGTAAACAGACAATAAAGAAAATCATCTTTCAGGGCTCCCTGTAAGGTCCCAGGCCTCCTGTACAAAGTGTCACAAACACAATAGAAATGACAGAGTGCCTGGCCTTCACAACTGTTCCCTTTCTCAGTTCTGCTCTTTCTCAGGTTGGGTTTCTCCTTATGTATGCTCATTAGCTCCTTCCTGTTCCTGTGTTTGGCAGGTCCCTCTCACTGTGGGTTTCACAAGTTCTCTTTCTTAACAAAGATGATATAATCAGGGGCAAGGATCAACTGAAACAAAGCACTAAGTACTTATTTGCTTGCCATTACACATGCCTTATGGTATGTAGCATATGTTGGTCTATGCCTAGTTCCTGCCATACTGTTTTCCAGTTTTCGTTAAATGTTGAGTTCTTATCCCAGAAGCTGGAGTCTTCTACTGTTTATCAAACAGTAGATTACTGTAGTGATTGACTACTGTGTCTTGTGTACATAGTTTATTCCACTGATTCACTGCTCGGTTTCTTAGCCAGTACCAAATAGTTTTGAGGACTGCTACTTTATAATACAGTTTTAAATCTGATATGGCTAGGCTACCCTCCATTGCCTTTCTTTTCATTAATTCCTTAATATTCTAGACATTTTATTCTTCCAGATGAATTTCATTTTTATTTTTTCTAGCTCTATAAAATAATTTTTGGTAGTTTGATTGGTATGGCTGTGAATAAGTGAATTTTTTATATCATAGGTAATAGGTTATTTAGGTCACTTATATTACTGCCTACCCATGAGTAACTGATATATTTCTAGTTGTTTAGATCTGACTTTATTTGTGTGAAAAGTGTTTAGTAATTGTATTCATATAGTTCCTGGGTTTGTCTTGGCAAGTAGACTCCAAAATATTGTCTATAGTTACTTTAAATGGAATTTCTCTGCCTCTTGCAGCTTGACATTGTTAGTAATATATAGAAATATCAATTATGTATGTGGGTTTGTTTAATATCCTGCAACTTTGCTAAAGTTGTTTATTTATTTCAAGTAATTTTTAGTTAATTCTCTAAATACCAGTACTATGTACTATATTGTTCTTATTATATTACTATATTATTACTATAAATTATATATAGCATATAAATATAGTATAATATATGACTATATTATATATATATTACTACAGTAATATACAATTTAGTACTCTAAATACATCATCATATCATTTGCAAAGAGTAATAGCTTTGTTTCTTCATTGCCTATTCTAATTCCTTCAATTTCTTTTTCTTAGGAAGGATTCTTTGGAAAAGAGCATAGACTTTTTGTTGAAATTTCCCTCAGTCATTGAAGAAGTAGACATAATGGGGTCCATAGTTCAAACTGCCTCTTATGGCCCTCCTTGATTGCTATTCAGCCTAATCTGTTCATTACCTAGTACCATCAATTATTTTGACTCAGCTACTGAGGTCTGTACTCCTTCCTCTCCAGCTGTCCTTTCCATGTCTCTTTCTCTCACTGTCTGTTTCTATTACTCTATTTTTCCCCTCTCTTCTCCATACCCTTCTCTAGAAAGATTTAAAACTCCTACTATTAAAAAAGTCCACCCTCCAGTTCTGGTTCTTAATATGGGAAGAAATAGAACCTTAGGTTCTCAATATAGTCCAAGCATTGCCAAAATGACTATAATACCATCAGTTTATACACCACCACCACCACCCACACACACATGTGTATGCATATGTGGATATATGTAGGTATATACATAATATACATATATTTCTATATTTGCATATGTATGTATACAAATATATAGTTATATACACGAGTATATGTGTATAAGTATATCCAAATCTATATACCATGGTCCCTGACATCAAGGAGCTCATTTTTTAGTAGATAAAGCAAGATATATATTCAAATAATTCACTGATATGAGTTGAACAAATTAAGAATCATAAAAAGTTCAAGGGAAGGAGGGAATGTGATAAAGTAGAAAGGGTACTGACTGGCAGGCAGGAAACCTTGTTATGGCTTCTCTGCCTATCATAATCTAGCTGTTTGACTTCAACAAAACATTTCAACTGCCTGGCCCTTAGTTTTTACATATTGTAAAATGAGGAGGTTTGGTGAGATGATTTCTGATATTTGTTCTTTTATAATAATCTTTGAAATACATGAGGAAAGACTTTATTAATAAGGTTATATATGATCTAGGCCTTGCAAGATGACAGTTTTGTTTTGTTGGGTTGAGATCTGGTGGAAATTAGGCATTCAAGGGTGAACCAGCACCATGAAGAGAGGTCCAAAAGTGGTCAGTCAGGTCTAAAGCTTGGTTAGGAAATAGAAGTGGTTCATTTTGGTTTGATTTCTTATGGGGAAATATCAGGAAAGGAGAACACAAAAAGTAGGTTAAAGATGGGCAGGGAAAAGCGGAAGAAGTGATAGGTGTTATATTTTAAAATAATCAATACAAATTTAATTTAATAAGAAAAGAAAACATAGGCTTGGCTCAAATAATAGAAGCCCCTGAATGTCAGACTAAGCAATTTGGACTATGGTCATTAAAGATGGGGGGGGGGGAAGGTGGAGAAGGTGGGTGGGTGTGTCAGTGTGTCAGTATGTCAGTGTGTCTGTATCTGTGTGTGTATGTGTCTGTGTATTAAGGGGTGTAATGCCATGCACCAAAAGATTCCCAAAAGAATGCTACTGTGAACAGCTTGTAAGGTTCGGATTACACAGTACGGTGAACACTCTGTTTATTCCATTACAAATCAAGGAAAACATTCACAATATATCACAATATAATATTCACAACATTACATCTTATCACAGAAAATGACAATATAGTGTTCATAACAGCTTAACATTAGAATGGCCACACAGTTTTCACTACAGTGGCCACAATATTTAGAACAAAGAACAAAAGAATAATCATCTGGTTTCCATAAGGGGGGAACCCTTCTACTTAATCATGCAGTGAATTCACAATACAATAATCAAACTTCCACTCATGGGGCAACCATTAACTTATTCAGTCACTAATCTAGATTCCTGATTACTATCATTAATCACTAGTACACTCATTAGGAAACCACACAAACCCTCCACCCCTAGGAGTCCAGCAAACCTCAATTTCATACAAGGGGAGGCCTTTTCTTCATCTTCACTCTGGGTGGTCTCTCTGATTCCCTGGATCCCCTCCCGTGGTCCCAGCTCCCTCCTGAATCCACCAAACAGTCACCAGGATTCAGAAGCAGACAGCTGCAGGTTCTCATCCAGTCCTTAGAGGTAGACAGCTCCCAGGTCCTTTTCCAGTCTTCAGGGCAGTCCCTGGCACACACTGAAATTTACAGGGTCCAGCACATCTCAAACCCTTCACCACTTCTCTTGCCTGGAACTCAAGGATCAGCCAAGCCATGAACAAACAAAAGTCTTATCTTGGTTATGCTTCTTCAGTGTTCCAGCAGTTCAGCTGGCCCTAGGACCCAGAAGGAATATTGGCCTACTGGGTGGCCTTCACCAGTTTCTGGTCTCAGGAAAACTCCATCTCAGTTCTCAGTCAGCTTCCAGATGCTGGGAGAGAAACTCTCTCTCTCAAGAAAACTCTGACTCACTTTTTCAGTCCAGCAGCCCAGCTCCCAGATGCTAAGGCAATCCTGCTTCCTCCAACAGGAGAATTCCAATTCTGTTTCTCTGTTTCTAGAATTCTTCTTTATATACACACACTGGCCTCCTGTCTCAGACAATCCCCTTCTTTCATGTTATCAGGGGAGTTCACACCGTCTCAACAGCGTACAGAGCTCATGCTTAGCCCTAAGTCACTAGTGCTAAGTATCTGCTAAACCGGTTGCTGTTACAAGGGGGGAATGAAATAAAATACATGGCCTTAGGGAATTATAATATTATAAATTTAGAACAAGAAAATATCTCAGAGGCTATCTTGTCCAACCCTTTCATTTTCCAGATGAGGAAACTGAGGCTTGGGGGATTGAAATGGCTACTTGCCCAAGGTCACCCAAGTAGCATTGAAGACAGAATTTGAACTGGCCACTGAGCTTGTGTTGCTTTCCTTTAAGACATATTATCTCTTTATAGACTAATTATATATGAGCTGGGGATCAGGTAGAAAAGAAAGAATATAGGGGCAAGGGAATAGGTTGGATGACCCTTCAGGATATGTTCCATCCCTGTGCATTTGTCCCAGAATGCTACAATAAAGCTTCAAGACATCCTTCAGACAGTATTTGTAATGCTAGTGGTCTTTGTCAGAAAATGATCCTAATCATGGAATTCAATACCTATTTCTATTCATTTATTCATTGTGTCTTCTCTGTCTCTGACACAGGGTTATTTCTAAATAGTACGGCCCAACACCACAAAGAAAACCTAATCAAAAGTAAATCTTTGGGGACTGCTTGTGATCCTCAGCTATCCTATATATACAGGGTGTCATTACTGAATGCAACTGAGTTTGTCTCTAGGACTCTAACCTAACATCTGCCTATATCCTCTAATCAAATTTAAAGCTAATAAGTTTAGCATTTTTGACTCAATAGTGGGTTGGATGCCAATATTCTAATGGAAATGGGCTACTTGCTTCATAATTAATCAATAATAGGAAATGTGAAAGTGGAATATCTCATAATATTTCCATTTGGTAGGTCAGAGTTGGAGAGATTAAGTTGTAATATGAGAACTGAAATGTTATATAAAAGGCTGATGCTGTTTTGAATCCGGATGGCTCCTTCCACTGGGGCTATGTTGATAATTTCCTCCTCTATGGATAACTTCCTTCCCCCAGCCTAAGATCAAAGGACATCTATTATGTCCAGGAACAGGAGAGAGAGAGAGAGAGAGAGAGAGAGAGAGAGAGAGAGAGAGATTGATTCATAAAGCTAATGGAAAGGAATGCCTTCTTCTGATTTCTGGAGAGGCAATGAGAGATAGTGGATAAGTGGATAGAATTCCAATGGATTCAGGAAGAGCTAGGTTCGAGTGTTCTCCTGACACATACTGGCTGCTTGACTCTGGGCAAATCTCTAAGACCACATAGTACAGAATATGTCCAATCTGTCTTAAAAGGGAGTTACTTTGTTGGGAGTTCCATGCCTAGATGAAAGAACAGAACACAAGAAAAAAAAATTTAATTGAGATGGTAAAATCAGGTAAAAAGAGTCACTGTTTGTGTAGTCTGGTTTTAATTATAACAGAGAAAAAGAATAAATAGGTTACCTTAGCCATAAGGTAAGCAAGGTGTCCTTGTAAGAGCCTTTAAGTGTTCAGTTTGACTCTGAGATACCTGAATTAGCCTATTTTGGAGGGGTTCTTGTAGCAGTAATAGTAAGACATGGTGTCAAGAGGCTTGTCTTCTAAAAAATAACACAAATTATTTGTATCATACATCAGTTAGATATTCAGGCACATCATATTAAAGTGGACTCATCTCCATTTACACAGCCAATTTCCATGGTGCGAGGCCAATGAAAAGAACAAGCAAAGTTATTCTAAAAGTCCCTCAGTCTGAGACCCTGTATTTTAAGGCTTGAACTTCATTTCTATGGTATTGCTGTTAACTTTTGTTGTTGGGTTTGTTTATTTATTTATTTATTTGGTATGTGTTTAGGGAGTTGAAAAATACAATGGTTGCGGTGAGAGGGCTGGGGCATAGGAAAGGGTTAAAGCTGTAGATAATCAAAATAGAGGAGAGGTCTGTAGGCATTATGGACAAATAAAAGGGGTTTAAAGATTGAGGTGTGGGAATTCCGAGTATGAGATGAAGGGTGAGCATAGTCAGTCAGTAAATAAATATGTATTAAGTGCCTACTATGTGCTAGTCACTATGTAAGCACTGGGAATTCAGAAAAAAAAAAAAACTAATGACAGTTCCTATTCTCAAGGAGCCTGAAGTGTAATAGAAGAGACAATATGAAAACAACTAAGTATTTTTAAAAAGTTATATACAGGATAAATTTGAAATAATGAAAAGAGTGAAGGAAGTAGAATAAAAGGGAATCAGAAAAGGGTGTGCTTTATGAAGTGAGAGAGGAGGCAGAGATGGGGAGAGAAAGCCTATAGGACTGCGGTCATTGGAGGAATGTTTAGGACTGAGAGTAGTCATTAGGGGAAGGGGTGAGGAAAATAGATGGAGGAGATAGATGTGGGAGAAGGATAAAATTCAGGGTACAAATAGAAATGTGGGCATAGAGGAATAAATTTGGGACTTAGGGAAAAGAAATAAGGATTAAATCTAATGTGTGAGATTTGGAGTAGAAGGGAAAAATGGAATATGAGGATGGGGATAGAAGTGGTTTTGACAAGCTGAGGATTGAGGTTTAGGTGAGGGGAGGAGTGTGGTCATTGAAAGATAAGGAAAGGTTTGGGATATTTGGGTTGGAATATAGGAAGAATTGAGAGAAAGTGAAGTCTATGAGCAGAGTTTAAAGTGCTTAGGAAGGGGATCAGGCCATGAGAACTGGTCATAGAGCAGTTGGGTATGAAGTTTGGGAGAGTAGAGGGAAGGATGTGAAGATTGCTCTAGGAGAGTAGAAATTGTCATTTAGGGAAAAGGGATAGGCTATAGCTTAAGGGGTAATGGAGTGAAGGAGATAGGAAATCAGTATTAAATGTGGGGGTTGTCATTGGTACTTGGGCTTTTTTTTTGCTTTTTGGAGGGGGTACGCAGGGCAATTTGGGTTAAGCGACTTGCTCAAGGTCACATCACTAGTGTTGTGTTGTGTCTGAGGCCGGATTTGAACTCAGGTCCTCCTGACTCCAGGGCCAGTGCTCTATTAACTGCATCACGTAGCCACCGCCAGTACTAGGGCTTTTCAACATCAATGTGAGACCAGAATTTGGAATATGGGAAGGTGAGGAAAGAGAAAGATTCTGGCAACTTGAAATGAGATAATGGAAAAGAATGGGATGAAGGAAAAGCAGTTGTGGAGATTGGTAAGAAGAGGTGGTATATTAGAGTAGAAGAAAAATAAAAGTGTGTTAGAAAGGAAAAAAAGACTTGGAGTTAGATGACCTAGCATTTGTATAGTATGTTAAGGTAAGCAAAATATTGTGAGTCAGTATTTTATCTCATTTGATCCTTACAAAAAACCTCGTGAGGTAGGAGATATTAGAAAGGACCTTAGAATTCATCTACGCCAACTTCCTCATTGTCTAGAAGAGACAATTACAGCCCAAGAAAAGGATGGACTTTGAGTCAGGAGGCCATTTTCTGAATCACCATCCAGGCACTTTCTAGCTGTTTAAGACTCAGTTTTCCCATATATAAAATGAGAAAGTATTTGCTCTAAATACTTCACAGTATTTTTGTAAGGAAAGCTCTTTAGACATCTTAACCTACAAATGTGAGAAATTATGGGGGAGGGGTGCATTATAAATCTATGAATAAGAATTCTTCAAGGATTGGAGGACAACATTACCTTGGTCTGCCTTGACTCTGTAGCACTATATAAATTGGGGGTCTTATGGTTTCTACAGTGTCTGTACCATTTTATACCCTTCTTCTGTCAACCAGAGCTTGGCTCTTCTTTCCTACAATTAAAGTAATATAGCTTTTCCAGGTCTTGAAAAAAATACATACTTATAATACTTTAAGAGATCAGACCCCTGAGCCTTTAGTGAAAAGCAGAATTATTGCTAGGGTGGATTGATAAGAGTTTTGTCCTTGGTTTAGAGGGCAGCAGCAGCATTTGTGCTTCTTTAGAAAGTAGAAACAATACAACACAGTACTTAGCAAGAATAATTAGTTGAAATAAGAAGTTAGCCTCTATTTCAGTTGCTGTGGGGCCTTGGGCTTTGAGCTTATGGCTCTCTTTCGAAAGTCTCTCTTCCCTTTGCCTCAGGTATGATTCATGATCCTCACCCAAAATACTCGGAATTTTTAATTACTGTTTTAGAAAGGAGACATAGAATATGTATTTCAGGGTTGACATACCTGGGTAGTAAGAAAGGGAAATTTATTCAGGAAAATAACTACAAAATAAAAAAAGAGCTATGTTATTACAATTTTAAACCTGATACAAGATTTTGCTTGTTTTAACCCCATGTTGATACAGTTTGGTGGTTTTTAAAAATCTACACAAGAAATACAACATGAAAGGTTCTCTCTCTCTCTCTCTCTCTCTCTCTCTCTCTGTGTGTGTGTGTGTGTGTGTGTGTGTGTGTCTTTTTAATTAACTAGAAGGGTTTCATTTAAACACAAAGACATAAAATTTAATTTGAATTCAAAATTTTCTTACTTGAATCTGAGTTGCAATAGGTGAACCAATCTGAATGACATGTGTTGTGCAATTGGCATTTAGTGAAATGATCAGACATACAAATTATCCTTTTAATAGCATCCATAAAGACAGACTGACCCTCAATAAGAAATTTACAAGGTATACCAAGGAAATACATTAGCAACACTTACCAGAACTCTTAAATAAGGAAATGATTATATATGATTAAATGTCATTAATAATAATATTATAACCAGCATTTATGGGGTGGTTTATTGTTTGTAAATACCTTGTACATGGTATCTCACTTGATCCTTTCAATAACCCTGTGACATAGGTGCTATGATTATACTCATTTTATAGATGAAGAAACTGAGGTTGAGGAAATTTAAGTGACTTTCCCAGGGTCACATGGACTAGTAAATATCTGTGGTAGGATTTGAACCCAGTTTTTTCTGACTCCAAGGCCAGCACTCTGTGACACCTAGCTGCTAAAAATATCTATTTCTTAAATTTCTCTTTCTTTCATCTATTTATTTATGTATTTAATTTTTGTATTTATTACTTTGGTTGTCCATGGTCTATTCCATGTTCATGTCTTTGCATGACCCCAGGTAGGCAGGCTGTAATGCCAAGCAAAGATAGCTTCCAAAGTTTGGATTACCAGCATTTATTCAGCAAATTATCCATTTATTCAGCAAAACATTCACAGAACAGAGAAAGTAAAAATACAGTGTAACTCATTCATTTAACAAGTAAGTTCTCAATTCAGTGGCAAAGTATGAAGGTCCAGGTATCCCATCCCTGGATCAGTAGTCAAAGAAGCCCACTCCTGGACAGTACATTTATTTAGTCTCTTCTCAAATGGAGAATAGTTTCCAATCATAAACAAAGTACATTCATTTAATCAATCACAGATCACAAAGAGGCCAAATGTTTCCTACCCCTTGACACTACTGAATTTTAATACCATCCATTAATACCAAGCACTTTCTCAAAAGGGGAAGGAGAGCACAAAAGGCTATCCACCCTTAAGTTACAACAACGTTAAAATATCATCTCAGCATTAAAAACCCAAGGAAAGGCCCTTCTTTCATCTTGACTCTAGGCAAGCCCTCAGCAACTTCAGTTCCTGGGGAGACAAAGCCATAGGCCAGTGTCCTCATCAAGTCACTCTCTCTGCCTGTAGAACAGTTCCAGAACCCCTGAAAACATCAGCAAGGCCTTCTTCCAGGATTTCTGTAAACATACCACAAGAAAATCCTCCTTCAGGGCTTCTGAACCTACAGTGAGGTTCCAGGACCTCTATAACAGCAGCACTGTCCTTCACCAGCAGGTGAATCTGGCAAAACAACATCAAAACAAACAAAATACCAGCATCACAGCCATGCCTCCTCAGTTCTTGGCAGCTCCTGGTGGCAGTTTTCAAAAGTCCTGGGCAGTTCCAATGGGCCCTCAGCAGTCTTTCTCTCAGCAACTCAGGCTCCACGATATTGGATACTGCTCTCCAAAAGTCCTTCTGGCCTTCTCTCAGCTTGGGCCTCTCTCCCAATTCAGGGCTCCTCCCATTTCAGCCCTCTCTTTTCATGTCAACAAGTCCATCTCACAAGTGGGATTCACAAGCTCTGGGTTTTAACACTCAACCCCAAAACCAAGCCAATACAGAGGCATCTCCAAATTCTATTACCATTGCACAGGCATGGATAGGTTGTAATCTGCATTATTGGAGGGAGCACTTGCATCTATGAAATCATAGCTCCATTTACGTATAATAATATGTATCTTAGCTTAGAGACTGTGAGTTTTTCTTTAAATTGATGAATTAAAAGGGCCATCAGGCGTGCTATAACTTTGTCCTTAGGTGGATCTCCCAAGGACACATAGTTTCTGATATTTCTCAAATTTCACTCTAGTATTTATACTTTGTTATTTTTCGTATTTTTACTCTTTACTATTTGCTTTTTTCCCATCCAGATCTTTATGTAGGGTACTCTCCTCTAGAAATTTTCTTAAATGATCTAAATAAATGGTTCCTTAATAACTTAGTCCTAAAGAGTTGCCAGTGGCACTGAGAGTTTAAATGACGCATCACGGTCCTTACAGCCAGTATGCATATATCAGTAGTACAAATTGAACTGGAGCTTCTTGTTTCCAAGACCAACCCATCAATCCACTTTGCCATGATACCTTCTCATTACAAAACTACCATGATTGCTTCAACATGAGAGGCAGCATGTCATAGTAAATTGAGAACTGGTCTCAGATTCAGAAGGAGCTAGGCTCAAATTCCCATTCTGACACATACCAGCTCTGTGATCCCTAGACAACTAACTAACTTAACTTCTCAATGCCTCCAGACAACTCCCCAAAACTCTGAGTGATGGAGCAGGTGTGTATGTACATTGGTAGATTCTGTTCCCTCACTATGCAAATTCTTTATTTCAATAAAGTAATAGATACAGTCCCAGCCCTCTCCCCCATCAAACATATGATGACCAAACCTGTTGAGCCATTAAATGGTATTTGTCTTACATCTCAGGATGGATCCTTTATTTTGGGATGTAGAAAAGATCCATAGAAAATAGTAAAATGGAAGTCAAATATACTCTAACACATGAAGTGATGGGGATGACCCATTATAGGCACAAAGGGGACATTTCTATGGCTCTTTTAAAGTCTCTAAGTGTTTTCCAAACATTACCTCATTTGAACCTCATGACAAGCCAGTGAAGTAGGTGTGGTTTAATCTCCATTCTGCAGTTGGGGGTGCTGAGTCAGAGAAAAGTGTAGTGACATTATTTAAGGGCACTCAGATAGCATCTGAGGCAGGATATGAACACAGATCTTCCGGACTTGAAGTTCACTGTCATCTCTACTGTACAATGTTGTCTCTCTGAAGTTAGAGAAAGGATTTGGGTTAGTGGAATAACTAATCAGAGCCAAAAGGAGAGTTCTATAACCACCACTGATGATCAATAGTTTCCAGCATTTTCCTGTTTCACTGCAATCTGATCTTGCTTAGGGGAATGGGACAAATCTTAGAAGTCATGCTGAGACTTTCCAGGCAGTGTCTCATCTTTTCCATTAAGTGAGGGATAGAAGTATGTGAATGCGTCAGTATCAGTGGCTGGATTGCTTCAGAGACAATATAATTGCTTTTCGAAGAAAAAAAGGAAGGAATCAATCTAGTAGTACTTGCTTCAGAAATAATCTTTTAGTTTTACATGACAAAAGATTGTATTATTACATAAAAAAAGCTATTTGTTAGAGACAAAATTGTATCAGACTGTTAGGCATTATACTGAATGCTCCAGAGGAAAAATGTAACAAAGGATATGTATTTTTTTTCAACTTCAGAGGAACAAAGATGACATGACCTAATTCTTAGTAGTTTCTTTTAGTCCACTTTAATAAGACAAAAATACACATTAACAATAGACATATTCTTACTGTAGCTATACAGATTACCATCTCACACTCAGCTGTCTACATACTCAGTCTCTTTAATCAGACATCTTATTATTTAGTTAACTATTATTTTAATTACTTAATTATTTAGTGAGTAGAATATTAGAGGTTTCATGGGGGAGGGGGGAAAGATGTCTAGAAATGTCAGTTAATGGTATAGAGAAAGCCCAGTGGATCAAATCCCTCTACCAATAAAGATCACCAAGTCATCTGTAACTTAAGGTTATTGATAGTTGTTTAGGACTGAGAGAGATTAAGGGCCTTGCCTGTGGTCACATAGTAGCTGTCAGAGGCTGCATTTAAATCCATATCTTCTTGACTTTAAGTATACTTTCCTTTACACTATTCCAAAGCATCTTAGTTACCAGCTGGTTTGTATTTCCAGGGCTTGTCACAGTGCCTAGTACACAACATATAAATGCTTAATAAATGCTCAATGACTGACTACTACCCTATAACTTGATTCAAAATGAGCATGTCATGTAAAACTTCTGCCTCTTGAGGTCATATCAATATAAATCTACCCATTTAAGGCTAAATAAATGGCAGCTAGGTGCCTCAACAAATAGAGTGCCAGGCCTGGAATTAGAAAGACTCATCTCTATGCATTCAAATCCAGCCTCAGATATTTACTAGCTGTGTGTCCCTGGGCAAGTCACTTAACCTTGTCTGCATCAATTCCTCATCTATAAAATGAGCAGAAGAAGGAAGTGGCAAACTTCCAGTATCTTTGCTAAGAAAACCCCAGATGAGATCACAAAGGGTCAGACATGACTGCAAAAATGACTGAACAACAAAGCAAATGTATAACTGAGAACTTAAGGGCTAATATGATATTAAAGGCCCAAACACATAAAGGGAGTACTTTTTTTAAAGCTCTCTAGCTGTCTAGCTCCCACTCAGAAGTTTTGGGAAAATACTCTATAGCTCTGCACACTGATGACAAGTCTCCTTGTAAGAATACAGGTCTTTATATTCAAAGAAGGATTTTTATTAACATGTCATTTTATTAACAGGTCAAAGAAAACAAAATATATTTCACAATAGAACTCTTGAAAAATGATCACATCTTTCACCCATCCTACCCCCTAGAGACCTGCCCAGCATCTCCACACAGTCCTGAACTGGCTAAGGCTCTCAGCAGATTTTGTCATTAATGGTATAGGCTTCTCCTCTAATACAATATAGCTCTTGGCAGATACCATTGCCATCCTTCTTCAGGAGATCCCAGTCCCATGTGTGGAAAACTCCAGTTCCCCTTTCTTGAAAGATTCAATTTGTTCTGCATCATGCTTCTAAGACACTGCCTGATGAGGGACCCCTGCTTGGCAATTTTGTCCTTGTTTTTGATGGATTTTTGTTAGGTCATATATCACATTTCCTACAGGCATATGACCTCCCAGAAATGTCCCTGGAGATCACAAACCTAACACTCTGTCCAAGTCAGTTCAGATATATATATATATAACACCAAAGCTTATAGATCTCTCTTTACTGTATTTTGGTGACCCCTGAATAAGCATTTCCTGCCTTTCTCTTTTTTCCCCTTTTCTCATCCATTTGCAGTAAGCTTATTATTATGTGTGTCCGTGTTAAAATTAATTTTGTTCTAAATATGTTTATGCTACCAGGGCCATAGAGAAATGGGGGAAAAGAAGATGGTTCAGCTCTGATAAGTTGTTCAATCTGATCACTTGTCTCTAACAGTTTTCTTTTGTAAGAAGAGGCATTCCATCCTCATAACATTTTATATAAGTGAAACAAGCATCAAACCAGTCTTGGTCAGTGTCATAATACAGGAGAATCAGTAGGTAGAAGTTGCCAGTTAGGAGAAAATGTCTCAAGAGGGAAGAATGAAGCTTAAGGCAAACAAAGGAAGGGCTTTGTTGCTTTGGTTATAGAAGCACCTAGATGATGTTTGTCCATATATTTTATATGAACACTTTAGGTCACTACTAGTGCCTGCTTTTCCCACTCAGCCAAAGTCTCTGTTCAGTCTTAACCACCCAGTGTCTTTCAAGAGTATATGTCAATACCACATGTTTTTGAAACACAAATGGGAAAATAATTACCCTTAATTGCAAATATATAGAAAACTGCTGTACTTTGTCTCTCCATTTTAAACATTGGGTTTTGGACTCTGATCATTCTACTTTTTTCCTTTAATTTTTATTCCTTGGACTTTTACATACCACACTGTTAACTCTCCAGTAAATATTCTTGCTTCATTACTGAAGGATTACAAGGCTGCCGCCTTTGGAACCTGATAAAACTTCCTTTCTGCTAATTGTGTTCTGTGAACCAGAACAAAAGGTTTCTTTTCATCTGGACAGAAATAGAGACAGTGTGTGTTGATAAGAAATGGTAGCATCTGTAAAAGTCTGAGGTCTGAAATTAATCCATGAGTTATTTAATGATTGATAAGTGGAGTAGAGCAGTGAATTTGGAGGCAGAGGTCCTGGAGTATTGTCCTAGATGTGACAGTAACTAGCTATGGGACCTTGGGCAGCCCCACCTTCCTGGGCTTCATTTTCCTCATCTTTAAAATGAGAGAATTGGCCTAGAATATCTCTTGGATCCCTTGAATTTCTAACAATTCTATAGAAATTGTGATTTTCAATACCCTAATAGGAGGTATTTGTATTTTTAACCATTTGAGAAAGATTATCAAAGTTAGATGCTCAGTCTTGAATGCATGGTGAATATATATTGAGTTGTCTCAGAAAGAATAATTTGAAAAATTCACCTTAGAAAAGCCATTTTTTAAAACTTTCAGTTCTATATTCTTCTGTGTCTTCTAGGTGTTTTATAGCAGTGGTAGAATTATAAATCTGGGGTTAGCTTTTGATTTCACAGGTGTTGCTGTTCTCTCTGAGGATAGCTATTGTAACCCCTCTGTACTTTGGTTGACATTCTCTAGAAGTTAATAGCATCTTAGATGTTTAGATCTGGGAGGAATGAGAGGCAAGAATGTGCTAGAGCCAGACCAAACTGACTTGTGGACTGATTGCTAAATTTTCAATATGAGTATTTTTACCTGGAAAATAAAAGAAAAATTACAAATTAGGGATTTATTTATTGTTTTGTTTATTGAAAGTGATGGGAAAATGCCAGTAATATAGATCAAGCTTTAAAGTGTATTGTGCTAATTTTTTTTCTAGAGAGCTGGTGGTTAAACATTTACTAGCATCACACTGGTTCTCATTAATTTGATTCAGTCATATCCAACTCTCCATAACCCCATTTGGGGTTTTCTTGATAGATATACTGGAGTAATTTGCCATTGCCTTCTCCAACTCATTTTAAAGCTGAGGACCTGAAGAAAATAGGGTTAAATGACTTAGCCAGGGTCACACAGCTAATAAATGTCTATGTTTGAACTTAGGTCCTCTTGACTCCAGGGTCAGTGTTCCATCCAGTGTATCACCTAGCTGCTATCTGATTTAACATCTTTTTATACATGAGGAAATTGAGATTTAGAAGTACAATGACTTGGGATTGAATGAAATGATCAGGGGAATTTCCTCTTCTGCTGAACTTTAGCATCTCTCACTGAGCTGGGGATGGTGTCTTCTAACTCTATCATGAGGAAGGGCATATATGAGAGTGTGTGTGTGTGTGTGTGTGTGTGTACACACACACACACATACATATGTATACATAAAGACATGCACACATAAACACTATACATGTATATACACATACACATATACAGTCATGTATATATGAATGCAGATCACATATATGTGTGTGTGTGTGTGTGTGTGCATAGCTATGGAGCATTACACCTATGTCATATCAGTAGTAAAGAAAACCTGGATTTGACTTTGGGCCCGCTGACTACAGATTTGCTACTTTTTCTTTTATACCATGTTGTTACAGTCATTCACAAAATTCATCATCTGGTGACCATCCTTCTAGTACAGAGCTTCCTCCTTTTTATACACCCTCTTTCTGTCTTTCTGTTTCTCATTTCTCTCTCCTATGGCTGGATACGTAGATAGATGATAGATAGATAGATAGATAGATAGATAGATAGATAGATAGATAGATAGATAGACAGAAAGACAGACAGATAGACAGACAGGCAGGCAGGCAGGCAGACAGACAGACAGACAGACAGACAGATAGATAAATAGATAGATAGATAGATAGATAGATAGATAGATAGATAGATAGATAGATAGATAGATAGATAGATGATAGATGATAGATAGATAGATGATAGATAGATAGATAGATAGATAGATAGATAGATAGACAGACAGACAGACAGATAGATAGATAGATAGATAGATGAGAGAGATGATACACAGACAGACAGACAGGTATTCTTGTATATACCTAGCTTCTTTACAAGATGGTGCACTTATTTGAATGTGAGCTCCTTGAGGTTGGGGACTGTTTTTGTCTTCCATTTTGTCCCTAGCACATGGTGCAGTCCCTAGAACATAGTAAATGCCTGATAAATGCTTGTTGACTGACTGAGATATACAGTCTGGTGCCAGGCCTCACTCGAAACTTTTTAAATCTTTTAGGATATGCTAAAGAAGTTTTCAAAAACACAAAGTCATTTCTGGGCCCCAGTGAGACAGGAATTAGATTAGGCCTTTGATGGCTGATAAGCTTAATACATCCTCTATGAATTTTTTTAAAGGCATGAACTGAAATATAGCAATAATAGCTATCATAATAGTTAACCATATAGCACTTTGAGGTTTGCAATGTACTTTATACATTATCTCATCATACACACACACATTTCAAATATAATTTCTACATTATCTCATTTGATTTTCACAATGACTCTATGAGGTGGATGCTACTATCACATCCATTTTACTGGTGGGGATACTAAGCTACAGAGAGGTTTAATTGACTTGTTTAGAGTTATATAGCCAGTACGTGTCTGAGGCAGAATCCAAGTACAGAATTTCCCAATTCCAAGTATAGCAACTTATCCAGTGTGCCACCTAGCTGCCTAAAGGAAGGTTTTCTCAAACTCCATTTGATTATACATGCTTCAACAATACAAGGTGATATGTCGTGGAGGTAAAGTTAAGAGATGCCCCTCCAAGTCAAAAGCTCTGTTTGGTTCTATGAAAATGATGTTACTAACATAGACTGTCCCCAAAGTTCTAGTGCAGCTCTGAGTTATTAGAGCATAATGTATATGATCATGATTTGCTGAGTATCTTCATATTCCCATGAATGGGATCAACCTAGTTCAACAGCCCATAGATTATTCTACTCACTACTTCTTCAAGAATCAGATGGACGTAAAATATGTTTTGCCTCCAGATTCCTTTTGAGACTATAAAGAACAGTTGTTAACTTACATATTTATTTTTAGCGAATGCCATAACTCTACTGATCGAATCAAAGTCAGAGTGTGGGATGAAGACGATGACATTAAATCAAGAGTCAAGCAACATTTCAAAAAGGAATCAGATGATTTTTTGGGACAAACAATTGTTGAAGTGAGGACACTGAGTGGAGAGATGGATGTCTGGTACAACCTAGGTAATTATTTTTATGAGTTTCATGAATGAATCACTTAATGGCCCCTAATTTGAGTCATGTACCAAAATTTCCATAGATGTACAACTATATGATGTCTCCTAATGTCAACTGCTCTTGGATTTTGAGTTGTAGACTAAGCTTGGGGATAAAGCAATGTAATTTAACTGGAAAGTAAAGATGGTTACTTCCCCTAAATGCATGAGAAATGGGGTTATAACTCAAGGAAAGCCTTACATGTGATATGTAATAAAAACCATTGATGTTGTTCTAGGATCTGTGATTTCATTGACATAAGGAACCTCTTATGCAGATATTTTTTCAATTACATAAATCTGTAGTTTATAGGATTAGATACCTCTCTAAGGCCCTGAGTACTTAAGTGATTTGCCTTTCATCATACCACTAGTATCAATCAACAAACATACATAAATATCTTCTATGTTCCAAGCACTATTCTAACCAACAAGGAGACAAAGAAAGACAAAATAATACCTCTCCTCAAGAGGCTGATATTCTAGTTGGGGAGACATGTATATAAATAGGGTACATACAAAATTGAGTAGCTGTGGGAGTCCAGGAAAGGTTTCCTACAGAACATGATAGTTTGTGTCAAAAACGAGTCTTCCAGATTGTAAAACTGACCCTCTGTTTCCTGTGCCAAACTGTATCTCAAGAAAAGTTTAAAATAATTCTATCATTTAAAACTCCAAGAACTAAAATGCATTGGCAAAGATGTGTGCCAAATTCCAGGGAAACAAATATCCAACAAATGTGCTTTTGCAGTTTGAGACTTAGCGGATTGTGGTTCCCTAAATGGAATTTGATAACACTTTTTAAAAAAATGTATTTTGGATCCTTATTTTTACTTATATATCAGAACATACATTTTTGAATGTTTGATGATAGCTGTACCTTGGGCATCATAAAGAGGCCTAATATACCTCAAGTTCTAGTCTCAGTGTTTGATGAAGACATCTGAGAAGCCAGGACTTGTAGAAGCTAGAGTCTATGTGTGCATTCAGAGTGATGGACATGAATCTTGCCCTGATTTTTAAAAGCTTTGTGGCTATGGGAAAATCAGTTAACATCCATGAGTCTCACTTTCATTATCTATAAAATGAGGATAAAAGTAACTGTAGTATTGACTTTTTAGGGTTATTGTGAGACTTTAATGAGATCAGTCATGTAAAGTGCTTTGCAAAACTTGCAAGTGGATAGAGTGATGGGACTGGAGACAGAAAGACCTGAATTCAACACTGAACTCACTAGCTGTGGCCATAGGCAAGTCATTTAACATATGTCTGTTTCCTCATTTATGAAATAGGGATAATGATAAGACCTACTTCCAAGAGTTATCATAAAGATAAAACAAGATTGTCTCTATAAAAGAGCTTTGAAACCTTAAATCCCTATAGAAATGCTTCTGATGCTGCTGCTGATGTCAGCTGATTTTTAAAAATTTACAGTGTTTTTAGTTTCTCTGTAATTTATCATCTTAGCAAGATACTTGAGACCCTGAAAAGTCAAGGGTCTTGCCTAGAGTCACAAAGATAATATGTTTCAGAGGCAGAATTTATCTTGTTCTCTTTAACTTTTAGAACAGCTCTCTACAATGTCAGGCTGTCTATGCCTACTTGTATTGGTAGAGGATATTCCTTAGGAGTTCCTTAGAAGGTCCACCCTATTCCCCCACCCCTGGAGAAAAATTAAAGAAACAAATATCTAAATTACATACCCAGGATGTGCCTTTGACCTCTGGCAAAATTGAGAGGTGGTGTCTATGCAAAAAGCTGGTTTATTGTCCCACACAACAGTTAAAGGACATCTCTTTCATCAGAGATCCTTTTAAAGAACTGATCCTAGAGACTTTTACTTAGCCAAAGCATTTGTTTATTTTAATTACACTGCTCTCTCTTAGCCCTCAGTGAATCATTATCCAATAAGAAATAACAATGTCCTAAAGTAGACTTATTAGTCTATAAATACAGTTGTGGCAGTTGAAAGAATGCTTTTTCTTGTTGAAAAATTCATGCTGGCAATAATTTCACACTTGACAAATGTAAAGGAAAGCCATTGGAATGAATGAGAGTCTTCTATGTTAGAAAGAAGGTTATTTTATAAGTTTTAAGCATATGGTATAGTTCAAATTAGGTTTGAACTAAGTTACCTAACAAAAATCTTCCAGGTGCCTAGTTTAAAGAATAATTTAAAAAATTTAAAAAAATAGTTTTTAAAATACTTTAAAATATTTCTTTGTATGTAAATAGATTCTTTTGAAATACCAGTGGTTACCTGACAAGTTTTTTTGTTCCTCTTCTCAGATAATAGAATGCCCTTTGTCTCCTAACAAAAAAAATACTAACAATTTGCTCTGTACTTTGAAGACTAGTTTACTAAACAAGGGACAATTTCAGCTCAAACTATGTCCAATAATTTGTAATTAATAAAATCTGAGTCAGTGAGATGAAACTGTACTTAGAATATTTTTTTCTACATGGCAAGACTGCTTGATTGTCTTAAAATGAATTCCAGTATAACTGTAACTTAGAATGGTGACTTCTTCAATTTGGTATTTTCATTAATTATTTACCTGTAGAATAAACTATATGTATGTAGACCTTTGTTGAAGAACCTGAAAATTTTTTTAATAACAATAGATTCTCATAACTAGAGTTTGCTTTTAGAACTGGAGAATGCAAAATATCACAGCAGAGGAAGCTTTTATTTCCTCACTGACATACCTTCCTACCCTTCTTTTCTAATGTTCTTAAGAGTTATTTCTTTTTTTTTAAAAGAAATGATTTTTGACTAGATGGCAGGATAAATAGAAGGCTAAATGCCAGAAGACCTGAGTTCAAATGTGGTCTCTGATACTTACTTGCTGTGTAAAACCTCTGCCTCAGTTTCCTCCTCATGCTTACTTAATAGGGTTTGTTGTAAAGATAATGTGAAGCAGTATTTATGAAGTGCTTTGAAAACCTTAAAGTGTTATAAATGCTACTTATCAAAAATATTACTGTTGTTATTGTCATTATTAATATAATAGATAGAATTCCTTAGAACTCTGAATCCACACAAATACTTTATTCTTAATCTGTATTCTTCTTTTAATTCAGCACCCATGCCACTATACTGAATAGCAGTTCTAAAAATACACAACCAAAATAAAAGAAAAAACAATGTTTCCAAAACCAGAATTTACTTCTGTAAAAGATGGGAGGCGGGATGGGTAGAAAGGAGATTGGAATAATGATGATTGAAATGAAAGAATTGTGAAAACAACCCTGAGGCTATGAGAAGAGAATCTAGTCACTAATATATCTCAAGTTGTTTGATTTTTTTTTTGCTTCAAAATTTCCAGAAGAGACTTCAGACCCATGTTGGAGAAAGAATAAAATAAAAGGTTTTCTTTTTGGCAATTGAGATCTTTTATGCAATTGACACACCTAAAGGAAGGGGCCAGTGAAATGTAGCTCTCTCTTTAAAATTCAAAGTAATAAAAATAGGTGTAAAAAATTTTACAGAAGCTCAGGATAGATGATTGGCAACTTCCTCCATTTATGAGTTGTAGAACTTCTTGGCTGCTTCTAGTCTTACAGGATAGTTTAGGGCACTGAAAGATAAGTAAATTGCTGAGGATCACTGAGTATTTAACAAGGCAGGATTTGACTTCTAAGCCACTTCTTTCTCCACTACAGCACAATACTTCTCATTACTATAGAGAGGTCCCAATTAGTGCCAATAAGAACTCCACCTGAACTGGTCATGTTATTCAAATCTACACTATCTCTTTCTATTGCTGGAATCAGTCACCACATTTTGCATAATTATAACTTCAAATACTGTGAATTATAATGTGCATAATCACTTCAGGGGAATTCATAATTCACTCCAATTGGGATATATAGCAGGAAATATGCTTAGGTTTTGGCATAGATGGAGAAAGACAGTGAAGAAAACATCCTACCATCGCCTCTTTGTCATTTCCCATTTTTTGGTCATATTTTCTAATTTGAAGTAAAATCGTAATGATTTTGCTTATATGGCTCCTTTCACCTATGCTACTAGAATTCACATTTAGACAGATGAAGGCATGAGTGGTGAGTATGTGTGTATGAAGGAGAGGGAAAGAGAGAGAGAGAAGAGAGGAGAGAGGGAAGCCTTAAAGTGGTCACTTCAGTTAATTCACTTTAAAAAGCCAATGGCAATTGTTGGAGGTGTTTAATGATTGCCAAGTCTAGAATCTGAGACCCTAAGTTTCAATCTCTTCTCTGCCAGCCTAGTAGCTGTGTGACATCTGGTTTAACCTCTCTGAAACTCTGTTTGCTCATGTGTAAAATACAGGGTTTAATCTGGATGACTACTAGGTCCCTTTCACTTTTAAATCTGTGAATGTAATTGATCATTTGTTTGATTGAATTGAATATTACCATTTTAACCTGATTCTCTTCTTTGTAAGCCCAGGCTGAGGATATGAATAAAATTCTGTTCCTTGACAAAGATGCTGTAGAAGTTTAATTATTGGTAGATGATTATTAACTATGTGTATTATCTGTTCTCTTTGCTCTTTTTGATCTCCCCTCTGCCTCTTCTTTGAACTTCAATTCTAAAAACTTCTGTTTAAGTACCTGTCTTCTAATCACCTTTAAACAGGGGCTAAGAGAAGAAGGAAAGAGACAGTCAGAGTCCCAGTAATTCATTTTATTTGTTGAAGCTTTAGAGCAAAATGAAACATCTGTTTTGTCCATAAACATTAATAGTCTTGCCTTCTTTGGTCCCATTAGTATGGATGACTTCCCTTACTATTCAAATTATCACCTTTGTCTAGAATCCTAAACATGATAAATATACCTATATCTGTAGAAATGCTTGGTATTGTTAAATAAATGTAAGTTAACTTGTATTAATGATAGCATTAGTTAGTGGCTAAAGCATCTGTGATTTCATTAGCAATGAATACCTATAGCCACTTCTCCACATTCTAGTAGGTGATATTCATCAATTGTGTGGATTAAAAAAAAGTCATTATCTGTTTTCCTACTTTATCCTGCATGATGAGTCTCTATGAGAGGATGTAGAACTTGACCTGAATTAAAAAATAGTCTTTTATCTTTGGGGAATTATGGGTTTAGAAGTATGCAGGCCCTGCCATACTCAGTTGATATGTTGGTTAGTTTGGTTGAACCTCTTTTTTCCTTTCTCTTTTTTATTCTTTGTTATGAGATATGGGTGGCTAGCTGGGTAGAGGAAGGGGAGGTATATATATTTGAAAATGAAGGCAATATAAAAACAAAATGTATTAATTTGGGGAAGCATTTAGACAGAAATCGAAGGCACTCTTAGAGATTGTGCTACAACAATACACAGAAACCAAGGGATTTCACCTTAGAATCTGACTTATGTGAGTCATGATTACTCAAAGGACATGTCTGATGGAGTTAGAAATATTCACTTTTAATATCTGTTGCTTGCTTTGAGCTTATGAGCTATTGTGACATAGAATTATGTAGAAGATGACTAACCAATTTCTTTTCCTTTCATCAGAGAAACGGACAGATAAATCAGCTGTATCCGGTGCCATTAGGTTGAAAATTAATGTTGAAATAAAAGGAGAGGAGAAGGTTGCACCATACCATATACAGTACACATGTTTGCATGAGGTAAGTAAATCAAATAATGACTATAATAAAGTTTAGATAAACCTAATGTAATGGGATATAATATGTGAACCTCCAAGCAATTGTTTATTAAAGGACTACATTGTGTAGAATACAGTGATAGGGAATGCTATTAGGACCTATAAAGAAAGAATTAACTTAGTCCTAGCTTGATGGTCAGTCCAGGCCTAAGTGCCCTTCACTTCCCTAAATTACTTAATGAATTATTTCTCCCAACATAATATAAGCTCTTTGATGGCAATAGCATTGCTCCTTTGTATCTCTGCTGCTTAGGCCTAGTATAGTGGCTGCCAAATAGTAGGTGCTTAATAAATCCTAGATGCATGAAAGATTAGGCACAGATGTTTTTAGAGAGCTTGTAGTATGATAGGGGAAATTTAATACAAGAATCTACTATTAAAGAATGAAATTTTTCTTAATCTTTTAGGGAAGGGAAGGGATTGTAGAAAGCCTGAAATTTACTCCGTATATAGAACTACTGATGTGGAAATTCCCTCCACCAATGCATATCGGCAGCTCTTCTGTCATTTATGATCTTGAAAAGTTTCCTGAAACACCAGGAAGACCTAAAACACTAGCAATTTGCTCACAGTGACACAAAGGTCAGTGGCAGAGAGAGAACCAAGTCTTCCTGACTACATGGTTGGCTGTATATTCACCATGTCATTTCTCACAAAATGAATTCTGAAACTGAAAAATATTAAAACATACTGATATATTCAGAAAACTTCATAGAAGTGGTGAATCTTGAATAGTACTTTGAAGGAAGGAAGTAACAGTGGTATAACTAATGTTAGGTGGGAGGGGAACCAGTTGATGAAAGGCCTTGAAGTTCAGATTTTAGAGTTTAGGGGTGGCTAGGTGGTACAGTGAATCAGGAGGACTTAAATTCAAATATGACCTCAGACACTTAACACTTACTAGGTGTATGACCTTGGGCAAATCACTTAACCCCAATTGCCCTGCCTTTCCCCCTCCAAAAAACCAAACAAACAAACAAAAAAGAATGTATAGTTTGGATGCAATTCAGTAGTCCATTCGGAGACCTTGTATAGAGCTAGAATAATAAAAATGTTCATAAATTTATTAATGACATCGGAAAAGATGCTTTTAATATACTTTTTTTCTCTTCTGAAATTCTGAAGTGGCTCATAAATATTGAGTTTAAGTCAGTCACTAAACCTTTATTAAGCACCTTCTGTATCCCAGACAATTTGCTCTTTTGTTCATCCCAATTCTTCTTCTAATTGGAGAGTGACTGTTACATAGAAGAGAGATTCACCAGTCCTGGTAATGTTTCAAAGGAGGTCCATTTGTATATCCAGAATCTCCTTTTTCAAGTATTTTGCAGGTAGGGGCAAAGCTATAGATGGAATAAACCATTTTTGAACAAATCAGAGCATGCAGATGGCATATAAATATAGTGAGGGCAAGGATGAACAGAGGCGCCTCTAGATGGGTGCATGGCTACTAACTTCTTAGACATTTAAAAAAATGAAAAGAATTGTGTCTTTGATTTCTGACAATAACTTTGGGAGGTGTAGACGGTCATAGATTTAGAACTTAGAGGTCATCTAGTCCTACTACCTTCTTTTATAAATGAGGACCTTGAGCCCAGAGAGAGTAAGGGACTTCCCTAAGGTCAGCCAGGTAGCAAATGGCAGAGGCAGGATTCTAACCCAGGTCGTTCCTCTGACTCCAAATGCAACAGCTTTTTCACTAGTCTAAAACTAATTTCTTGCCATTCCACAGAATTTAAGTGATTTAGCTCACAAAATTACATAGGAATGGAGCCTGGATTTCAAGCCCTCATGACAACTTATGACAACACCACCAGTAAAAATAATAGCAATAACTCATATTTCTATAGTACTTTAAAGTTTGCAAAGTGGTATTTAATTTAATGTATATTATCTCAATCTTAATAGGGAAGTGTTGCCATCTTCATTTTACACACGATGATACTGGCATTCAAAGACAGATTAAGTGATTGTATTTGTATTAAGTGACTGATTGTATATGTCTGAGTTATATGAGCCCAGATCTTCTTGATTCTAAATCTATTGCTTTTGTACAGGGGTTCTTTACCTTTTTTGTGTCATAAATCACTTTGGCAGTCCGCTAAAATCTGTGGACCATTTCTCAGAAAAATGTTTTTAAATGCCCCAAACAAAATACGTATGATCACATAGGAACACAACTATGTTAACATGTAATTATAAAAATCTATTTTGAAAAAAGTTCATAGAACTCCCCTTCTTGCCCCCCATGTAAGAGCTAAGAACCTCTATTTAAACCATTGTTCTCCTCTATTCCAAAAATTTGAATCATTTTTTTAAACTTCCCAAAGGTACTTTGATTTGCATATAAAGGGAATTCTGGCACCAAAATATAGGAAGAGAAGAGGCAGACTAAATCGAACCATTAATACAGATTTCATTTCCTATTCTTTCATGCTGGTCCCAGAACCGGAAGACAACATGATCATAGTATAGTGGTCTCCATCGTACAGCTTGTATCTACACTACAACCCCTGAGTATTCTGAAACATAGTGGAATCTTTGACTGAATGATTAGTAAGAGTCAATAATCCTTCATTTTAGCCTTGCCTGGACTATTTTGCCACCATTGTACAGTATTTACATAACTATCTTCTATATCAATATAGTTATAAGGGCTAAATTGTTCCCCCAGGTTCAGTAATTGACTGGGAGCCCAAGGAAGCCAGACAAGTGAATCAGCTTTTGTTTAGCAATGCAGAAGTATATATTTTGTTAGTATTTCTCAGCAATAGCAAATTTTACCTATAGGAGCTTTCTCATTCTCCTGAAGATGTTCTTTCTTGCAGGGAAGACAGATATCAAAAATGTTTTTTGAATAAACCATTTGAGTAGGTAAGTCCATGTAGATGGCTAGAATTGAAAGCAGGAATGGTTCTGAGGGAAAGGAAGGGGTAGATTAAGAATGTGCTGTAGTCTTGCTATTTCCCCAGAGGACTTAGAAGCCAGGCACTTGGTAAGAAACCTTTAGAAGCAAAGATAATCTGAGTGGATTTCACTGTGAGTTATATTTAAACAGTTCTTGCCTCCATTGAGGAATCCCTGAACAATTCGAAACCCTCTTATCTTTAGAACCTGTTCCATTACTTGACTGAAGTTAAATTTAATGGTGGAGTGAAAATCCCAGAAGTCAAAGGAGACGAAGCCTGGAAGGTTTTCTTTGATGATGCATCCCAAGAAATAGTAGATGAATTTGCAATGCGTTATGGAATTGAGTCTATTTATCAAGCAATGACGTGAGTACAGCACATTGTTTGGGATCTTTTTTTAAAAGCTCATTGAGAGTCTAAAGGAAAAGAGAGAAATCTCACATCTCCATTGCTCCTTTTCTAATGAAATTCTGATCTGAGTTGCTAATGTCATACCAACTACAATTTGAAAAAAAAAGAGATAGAGTCTGATTGCCTTAATCCAGCTGTGTCACATCCTTCGTTTCCCCTGTGGCTGCCATTGCTACAGAATGGAGACATTTGTGCCTTTTTGAAATCTATATTGAATGTCTTTAACACTGGTACGTTAGACTTTGTTTCTTAGTTATTGTTACTTTAGTTTTCATTTTTTTAAAGAATGTCTTGAAATTGCAGAAATATTTTAAAACCTTGTTTTAATCAGAAAAATATATTTTAATTTCAAAATGTGAAGAACATGAAATGTTTACTTTCCAAATGCATAGACTGGGGATTTGTTTTTATATTCATAGGCCATACTATTTTCCAGTTTTCCCAGCAGGTTTGTCACCTGAGTTCTTATCCCAGAAGCTGGGGTCTTTGGGTTTATCCAGCAGTAGATTGATATAATCATTTATGACTGTGTCTAACCTTCTCCACTGATTCATCCCTCTATTTCTTAGCCAGTACTAAGCAGTTTTGAGGATTACTGCTTTATAATACAATTTAAGATCTGGTATGGTTAGGCTGCCTTCCCTAACATTTCTTTTCATTAATTCTCCTGATATTCTGGGTCTTTTGTTCTTCCAAATGAATTTGAATATTGTTTTTTCTAGTTGTATAAAATAATTTTTGCTAGTTTGATTGATATGGCACTGAATAAGTGAATTAATTTAGATAGAATTGTCATTTTTGTTATATTACCTCAGCCTACCCACAAGCAACTGATGTTTTTCCAATTATTTGGATCTGCCTTTATTTGTATGAAAAGTGTTTTGTAATTGTGTTTATATGGTTCCTGGGTTTGTTTTGGCAGGTAGGCTTCCAAATATTTTTAATGTCTGCAGTAACTTTTTAACTCTTTCTATCTCTCGTTGCTGGGCTTTGTTAGGAGATATATAGAAATGCCAATGATTTATGTGGGTTTATTTTCTATTCTGCAACTTTTGTAAATTTGTTTATTATTTAAAGTAGTTTTTTACTTGATTCTAAGTATATCATCATCTGCAATGAATGATAACAATTTCTTCTTTTTGCTTATTCTAATTCAACTTCTTTTTCTTCTCTTACTGCTAAAGCTAATATTTCTGTTGTTTGCCCTTAGTTCTTGAAAGGAACCACGATATCACAGAGATGATGATATAACTTGCAGTTGTCTTTGATTTGAGGGAGGAATGACTGTGCAAGGTGACCAACCTCATTTTCTCCTCCAGAGCCATCTTGGTCCAGTGGCCACATATTCACCCAGAGGATTGTAGATGGCCTAGGATGCAATGAGAGACCCCATCCCTTTCAGGCTAAGGTCTTTTCAGGTTCTCACTTTGAGTGAGATAAGGCCCATTCAGTGAATATGCCTCTTTAAACAGTTACTCAAGGGATAGCCCCTTAAAAAAATCAAACTAGAAGGGGAAGACCCTCAGGGTTCCTGGTCAAAAGAGCAACAGTTACCATTTAGTATTTGTATTCACTCTGTGCTATAAGGGCAGGGACCTATTGTCTAATCTATGGGTTTATGGCTTGGTCTTGGGCTGTTATCTCACTCAAAGTGAGAACCTGAAAAGGGTCAGGGTCTCCCTTTGCATCCTGGCCATCTCCAGTCCTCCTGCTGAACATCTGGCCACTGGAACCAGATGGCTCTGGAAGAGAAAATGAGGCTGGTGACCTTGCATGGCTCTGCCTCTCTCAAATCAAACCAACTGCAAGTCATGCAGTCATCTCCCTGATGTCATGGTCCTCTTTGAGTACAAAAGAAAAACACAACCTGTGAGTGAGCAGAAGCTCCTACCCTGTCCTGTCCTGTCCTGTCCTGTCCTCTCTTCTCCTCTCCTTTTCCTCTTTACCTGGGGGTGCTCTGACCATGAGAAGGTACATTTAGATGGTTAAAAGCTGCCTTTTTTCCTTCAGATTTACTGGCAAGATTTCTAACTTTTCTAGTACCCTACTGAACAACAGTGGTGATAAGGGACATCCTTGTTTTATCTCCAATCTTACTGGAAATGCTTCTAGTTTATCCCCATTACATATACTGCTTGCTGAAGCTTTTAGCTAGATGCTATTTATGATTTTAAGGAAGGTCCCATTTATTTCTATGCTCTCTAGTGTTTTTAATGGGTGTTGTATTTTGTCAAAAGCTTTTTTTGCATCTATTGAGATAATCTTACTGATCTATTTTGTACAATATAAATTTTATATTTGTATTTTATAATAAAATTACACATACACATATATGTATGAGTGTATATATGTATATGTGCATGTATATACATACATATATGCACACCATATATATATATGTATGTATGTATGTATACACATATGCACACCTTATTCCAAATTAAAAGGTTGGGTTATTAATTCACATCATAAATTAAGAAGATATATTCATATGAGAAAATTAGAGAACCAGAAGGAAGAAACATGATAGGGAGAATTTGGGTAGAATTTAAAGGACGGAGAAACAAATGATTTTGCCATTTGAACATGCTGTGGACCACCTGGTCATAAAGAAGAAATAGATGAAAAGTTTCAGAATCAGATCACAAGACTGACACACAGAGATGATATAGTAGTGATAGTGGAAGGGGGAGAGGAGGACAACAACTTAATTTGTCCAGATATCTTCTGAATGTCTGCCAAAACCAGAACATCTAATAACATTTTCACTTCCTGGAATTTCATCTCTAAGAAAATGGAAGAATAGTATATGGGAAAATTTTGTTCTAGATCTTGAAGGGAAAAGATCATTCTATCCTAGGGTTTATGATAGAGGAAAGGAAATCTGGATATAATCTGACAGATACTATAATTTTAGGAAATCAGATTTCAAAGGATGCATAAGAACTATAGGTAGAAACAAAATACTCTAGGGGACATTTGTGCATGAGAGATGAGAGAAGCTCTAGAAAATTATTCTATAAACACTAATAAAATTTATAAGGGGCAGGGGGGGGGAATGATTTGTCTGAAAAGACCAATATAGACTCACAAGAAAATTGCCAACAAATTAACATTTGAAAAAAAGCTAATGAGTGTCTAAGGTCAGATTTGAACTCATGTTTCCTGATTCCAGGCCTGACACTCTATCCCACTGAGCCATCTAGCTGCCTCAATAGTTTTGTATGGCCCTATAAAAAATAATATCAGGAATGCTAATACTCAGAAAGCAGTAGTTGGTGAAGGAACCAAAGGACAATCAAAAGTTACACTTTTGCTATATTTTGAGACATATACTGTAAAAGTGAGCTGTACACTGGAAATGACAGAACAAAAATTAATAACAGTGAGTTAATATCAAAGATATGAAAGGAAATAGTAAGGAAAAGTCTAAGTGCCTTGATGAATTCGAGCCACCTGGAATAGATAACTTACATCCTTGGCTCCTGAAGGGTCTTGCAGCTATGATTATTGACCTGTTATCAGTGGACTTTGAAAGATCATACAAGGGGTAGCTAGGTGGTGCAGTGAATAGAGCACTGTCCCTGGAGTCAGGAGGACCTGAGTTCAAATGTGGTTCCAGACACTTAACATTTACTCGCTCTGTAACCTTGGGAAGTCACTTGGGCAAGTCACTTAATCCCAATTGTCCTGCCTTCTCCCCCATCCAAAAAAAAAAGATCATACAAGAACAGGAGAGGTTGGAGAAGGGCAAATATTGTTATAGTTTTCAAAAAAGTGAAGTCAGCAAACCATAGGCCAGTGAAATGGATTTTGTTTCCTGGGGAAAGACTGGAGTGAATCATTAAAGAAGTATTTGGTGAACGTGTAGAAAAGTGATTACAAAGAATTAGAATACTGTTAGAAAGAAGATCATGCCAGTTAACCTAATTTTTTTTGGACAGGATTGCTAAACTTGTATATATGACTACAATCTTGTGAATATAGTCAACCTAGTTTATCGCAATGCTTTTGATAAATTTGTTTCCTGGTATTCTTATGGAGAAGATGGAAAGATTACATTATATAATCTAGTCAGATGGATTTAGAATTAGTCATTTATATACAGACTCAAAGAGTAGTGGTCAGTGGTTCAATGTCAGTGTGTCCTGAGTTCTCCATTAGCATGTCTTAATAATCTATAACGGGCTCTGTGCTATTTAATATTTTTATCAATGACTTCAATAAAGACATAAAGAATATGCTCCTCAGATAAAACAGAGAGTGGGGAGAGATATCAATCATGGGATGACAAAGGCATTAATCAAAATTATATTCATAAACTAGTGCATTAGACTGAATCTGATAGGATGAAACAAAGGAATAAATGAAAAGTGTTGTTCTTGAGCACAAAAAAATAAACTGTAAAGGCATAAGGCAGGACGTTTGATTGTAATAAATAAATGAATTGCTAATAAATAAATAATAATTATAACTAAAATATAAATATAAATTATAACTGAATAAATAATTTAGGTAAAATTGTCATTCTTATTATACTGTCTCAACCCATAAGCCACTAATATTTTTCCAGTTGTTCAGATCTGACTTTATTTGTGAGAAAAGTGTTTTGTCATTGTGTTTTATAGTTCCTGTCTTGGCCGGTGGACTCCCAAGTATTTTCTATTGTCTACATTTATTTTAAACAGAATTGATCTTTCTATGCCTGTTTTTTTGCTTTTGCTTTTTCTGATAATCATAATCACTACTCCTTTTGTTCGTTTCTTTTATTTGCTTTGGGTTTTTTGCTTCAAATGAAGCATGCTCTTTTCTGCTCTAACCCTTATCTTTATTCTGTATGTGTCTTTGTGCTTCAGTTGGGTTTCTTGCAAGCAATATATTGTAGGAATCTGGTTTTTAATCCATTCTGCTATCTGCTTCCATTTTTATGTGAGGTATACATAGATAATAATTGTTCTTTCTAAAATTTAGGCTTTTAGGTGGACTACAAGCCTAATATGAGAAAAGGCAAAGTGACTTCCAGAAATGTTTATATAAATTTGGAATGTAGGAAAAAGCAAAAGTAGTAGCAATACAGAGGTAATAGTTTCATTATATTCTACCATCATTCATCTTGAGTATTTTGTTCAGTTCTAAGCACCATGGTTTAAGAAGGACATTGATAAACTGTGTCCAGAAAAGAGCAATCAGAATGTTTTGGATCATTGATTCTATGGCATATGAGGATCAATTGAAGGAACTAGAGATGTTTAGCTTGTAGAAGAGAAGACTTAAGAGGTACATGAAACCATCTTTGAGTATTTGAAGGGCTTTCACAGAGGGGAAGGATTAAAATTATTCCATTTTCCTGCAAAGGACCAAACAAGGAACAATGTCTGGAAGTCGACAAGGAGGTTAAAATTTAGAAAGATGATAGTTTAGATTAAACATCAAGAATATTCCCCCGATAACCAATACTTGTTGATATGAGAAGCTTATAACCATTGATCTTTTCCAGTTCTTTGGTAATCAAATAAGAACGCATGAATAACGAAAACTGTTTTCAAAGTTTAGTTTTCTGTTTATGTTAGTCCAGCTATTGAAAGATACTGTGGGACTATTGATTCATGAAATACAAATCAAAACAACATTGAGGTACCACATCTCACCAGTCAGATTGGCTACGATGACAAAACAGGAAAATGACAAGTGCTGGAGAGGATGTGGAAAAATTGGAATTCTAATGCATTGTTGGTGGAGCTG
>CM053598.1:132458082-132500341 GCA_028646575.1 Pseudocheirus occidentalis | reverse complement strand
TTCTTCCAGTGTCTTGGAAGCATTTGGTGCGGGAGTTCTGACTGTGTTGTCTTCCTCCCACCCTATGCTTTGATCCTTTTTGCCCACAAAAAAGGATTCTAGAGTTTTACTGCTGTTCTTACTCTGCTTCCTTTTCCTCATATTGGCCAGTCTATCAATTGCTTGGTTTTTTAGCTCTGTGGAACTCTGCTTCCTGGGGGGGGAAGAGGGGGACAGAAAGCTCTGTCCCAAATCGCTAGGGCCTTCACAGCTGCCAGAGCTATTAGTAGGGTGCTGCAGCCCCCCCCCAGCTTTGGCTCACTGAAAGCACACCCCAGGACCACCACTCAAGACCATGATCCAGATCCAGGCTGCTCAACACAAGAGCCCTTGGCCCTGATCAATTGCCTCAGCCTCCCTGCTGTCTGCTGGCCAGGGGTTCTGAAGCAGCCCAGTGGAGGCCACTGCTGCTTTCAGCCGTTCCTGCTGCCACAGCCAGCTTCTCGCTGCTTCCTACCCTTGGGAGCAGTTTGGCCGGACCGCTCTTCTTCCCCAAATTTACAAAAATCCACTGACCTTTCTCTTAGCCTTCTTTCCTCTGGCCTGATAAATGTGGGAGCCTCCAGTACTGCCAGTCTGCTCTCCTATAGATTCGGCTTGGCCCATCTGCCGTGGGCCCAGGCTGGGCCAGCCGCGGCTCCCAGATGGCTGTGATGAGCCCCACCTGCTGAGCTGACTGCAGCAACAGATGTGTTTTCTATGTTTTGGAGAGTCTTGGAGCTCTAAAATCTGTTTAGAGTCATATTCTATGGGTGTTTAGGGTGGCTGTCTGGGAGCTGCCAAACTTTGCTGCTTCTACGGCACCATCTTGGCTCCATCTGTACGTTTTCAATGTTGGAATCTTTTGTTGTAGTTCAAATAGAATGGATTTCTTTGCAAAGAGTGTTAGAATTAATTCTTTGGGTAATTGATGCCTGAAAATTATGGTATTTGAGATTCTGAAAGAAATGGATTTTAAACATACAGTTAAAATAACACATCTTCCCTATTTAATCAGCAATCTTGAGTTCATCTAATTCATTCCCGGTTATGACAAAATGCTTAGCAAACCAAGCTGCTTGTGTAGGAGTCTTCCACTCTGGGGAAAGCTTTCACACCTGGGCTGGAACAAGATTCTTCTGTTGACTTGACCAATTGGAATGCAACACTGATTACCATAGGTGATGAGAGGAGCTGTTCTCACATTTAATGTCAGGGTAAGGAAAATGCTTAAGAAAAATACGTTATCTGCACAGCATAGTTTATGGACTAATCAAGATAAATGTGTTTATATATAGCTATTCATCTTTACTTATTCAGTGGTTTACTTATTCAATCATTTGTTTGTTTATTCATCTATCTATCTATCTATTTACAATGCATAGGCTTACTGACTAGTTCTGGGAATCAAAAGAACAGTTTTTTTTTCTTATTCCAGTCTTATGCACTGGGTGTTATTCTGATAGCCAAATATATTCGTGTCATTAGCACTAAAATTTAACAAATTGAGCTATGCAAGTCAGAAACAAGTCTATAAAGGAAAAAAGAAACTATAATCTATCTCCAGGTAAAAAACCTGAAACAAATAATCCCTAGTTTATGGAGGTTTGGGTTTTTCTTTTTTTGGTGAACCTTATGGATAACTTTAGCCCACATACATCTGCACAAACCCTGACAGATGTGACTGTGCATCTACTATACAAATCAGTAGGTATCTAATATACAAATAAACTATGTATCTACTATTCAAATAGAAAACCCAAACTCCAAGGTATTGACTATGGTCATTCAGCATAGATCATGAAACCTATCATTGATAGTACCCAGTTTTATTTATCAGGCTACATCAGTATAATATAAAGGTCATCAAGATAAATTTTTGAAAGGGAAGGTTCTAAAAGAATTTAAAATATGATAGATGCCTTTACAAAAATAAAAAGCCAGAAAGACATATTGATACAGTAATTGCCAGCTCACATGATCACCTTTTGATATCTAAAATTAAAAATACAGCTTTGTAGGAGTGATATAAGTGTTTCGAGAAAATCCTTCACAAAAACATGAAAATGGTACAGGAAAGTTTTTATTTATTTATTTGCTTGCTTTTTGGAGGGCAGCTGGGGTTAAGTGACTTGCCCAAAGTCACACAGCTAGTTTTTTTGTCAAGTATGTGTCTGAGGCCATATTTGAACTCAGGTCCTTCTGACTCCAGGGCCAGTGCTCTATACACTGTGCCACTTAGCCTCCCTGAAAGTTTTTATAAAAATATTTCAGAAGTGACTAAATCTTTTCAATTACACAATTAAGTGACATGTATAAAGAATTTAATTCTAAGAAGGGGTTTCCACCCTCCCTCTCAACCCCAGCTCAAGCAGTATAGCCACAGAGCACTGAATGTAATCACAGGGCATTGAGCAGGTGTTAAGTAATTTTCCTATTACTCTACCACAAATGTGAGACTACACACTTAATCACCTGTGAGAGGATTATAGGACCTTTCTTGGCCTCTCAATAAAGGCAATTGAGAGCACAAAAGAAAATATATTTTGATTGGTTCAATTCAGTAGCACTTATTTAGTGCCTACTGTGAGGGATAATTTATAGTGAAGTTTCACCATTCTGAAAAATAAAATCTAGAATGGCTTCAGTATTCACTAGGTCTAGGTTTAGAGGTCACCTGACCTTACAAGAATCTGCGACTTAGAGCAATGGAGACCCTCCCCAGTGCCACCTCAGCACAAGATATATCAAATAAGGTTAAGACTGCTTTCATTGGACACTCACATGTTTCCAGGTCCTTTGTCTCCCACGCTTAGGTTGTGGGCTAGCCTCCCTACCAATATGAGTGAAGGCCAGGGAGTTGGGAGGAGAGGGGGGTTGGGTTTCTGCATTAGAAAACTATATAACCATGGGCTGGCTTCTACCTGTTGCTCTCTCCCTGGCAGACACCATGTGGATGACAGGGACAGAGTCCTTTCTCATGAGAAAGAATAAAGACCTTTTCTGACCTCAGATTCAGACTCTGAACTCTTTCATCTTACACACTACAGATGAGGTCAGACTTCAATAATGAGTGATACTGGAGACTGACCTCATTTCTACTGTGTGCCAGGAACTGTGCTAAGCATTTAGGATTCAAAAAACAAAAAGAAAGATCATCCCTGCCCTCAAAGACCTTACAGTATAATGGAAGAAGACAACAAAAAAATAGAAGCTGGAAAATGGGGGATAAAGATTGGTTGAGAGAATCAGTCAGTCTTTGGTCCAGTACATAAAAATAGTAAGCTACTCAACAGCTGGGGATTCCAGGCTTAAGAGAACTTTATGGAGGCATACATAGCCCTTTGACCTTTGCCAGAGGACAGCAAAGTTAGGGTTGGAGGAGAATGTTTTCTCCTCTTCAATATAAGCCAGGTAATCAGAGATGCTGAATATGTCAGAGATAAGCCACCCATCTGGGAGCAGACAGATCCAAAACTTAGGAGGAAAGATGATCACCACAGGGAAAAGGCAGCTTCAGAGAGCATGACCCCTTTTGGCAGAGACAAGTACTAGCTATGGACTCAAGAATGAGGCTGACCCTTGGGGGCCAGATACATAGCCTGTCCAGTAAAAAGTTGTCTTCAAAGGGTGCTTTGTGTGAATTCTTCAAAGAAAGAAGTTAATTCCAGTACCTGGAGACGGGATTCCTCCCAAAGCACCTTTACCATTGTTTACTCTAAAGTCAAGTCTTTTTTCCTGAGTATTTGTTGGAGAGTGTGTCCACAGGTTATTGAGAAGAATGCTTTGTGAATTGTTGTTATTATAACACCTTGGTGAATGCCTTTGACAAAAGCTAAGTAAATCTCTTGTCTGATTGTAAATGAAAGCAAACTGCTTGGGGCTTTAGAGCTATAATAGTAGGAGTAACAACCCATAGAATTAGGAAGACCCTGAGAATAGCAGCCACCCCATGGGAATACAACTTGTTAATGAAAGTACAAATTGAGGGGAGTGGCCCCAGCAGAGATGTTATACAAGTAATGATATTTGCTTGTTTAGTGATTTAAAAAGTCATTTGATATAGGAGGATAAAATGTAACCTAAATGCATTTTTCCCCCTGTAGCATGTATGGGGGGGTGGGGGAGCTGGTTGGACCAATGATTTCTTCCACATAGGATACTCACATTGTGGAAAATTCCTCTAATGATATAGCTTGAAAATTGGTCATTCATCTTTAAATTGTCCTTATTAAATACACACATAAAAATTACACTTTTTCAGATCCAGAAACACAATTTCGTATATATAAAATCAATGCTTCAGTCACTCTAATAAGGTGACTACATGTTGCTTGCTAGACAAGAATGTCATAGTTATACCTTCAACTTAGGAATCAGAACACATGACCTGTCTTATTTTGCTGAATTTGGAGAGAAATTTACATCACTGGAAAGGCATATGGATATATGATGTATAGCTACTATGAAAAAATATGAGGAGACATTAATAATAAAAACAGTGATGAGGTGCAGGTTCTGGGAACCCCCTTGAGCTCTCCTTGAATCTTTGAGGTTCAGGCTTTAGGAAATTCCTCGAACTCTGACTGAATCTTCCCATTTGATGAGGCATTTGCAGAGGCCAAAAGCTTTTCGTTGTGGCTCTGCCCAGACCTCTGTTACTAGCCTAGCCCTCCACTGTCCATCTACTTCCCACCTTGAGCCTATCAAAATATCAATACACCCTTGAACTGGCCTAGCCCATCATTATCTGCTGGCTTCAGGTAGCCTCCAATAACTTCCTACCCTTAATCACTCATTGACCTCGGTAATTCCTCCTGAAGACCTTCCCTAAACTCCTCCTTCAGATCACCCCTAGATTCCTCCCACAACTTTCCTGTATATAAGATCCCTTCTTGCCTCCGCGTGTGAGAGCACCACAGAATGACCCAGCATAGACTTATTCTGTAACAGACTTGCTTGTCCAATGCAAGCATCACAGATACGCAGGCTCCTGAACAGTCAACCAAATATGGCAAACTTTCAATGGACTTTTAATAACTTTACTTTTCATTGGCTGAGAAGACTTGACTCAAGTTCATTTGGCAGGACCCAGTGTGTTGGTATTTGGGGGTCTCCAGAGCAACTCTAACCACACCAACAGCAACAATAATAATTGCATTTATATAGTACTTTATTGTTTGCAAAGCATTTTACAAATATTACCTCATAGGATCTTTACAACCCTGGGAAGTATGTGCTATTCTTATCCCCCTTCCTCAGTTTTGTCCACTATAAAATGGGGATCATAATATGGTAATGATTCCCAGGAGTGCTATGAGGATCACATGAGTTGTTATTTAGTTATATTTGTGCCTGAAACATAGTAGATATTTCAGAAATGCTTATTCCCTCTCTTCCCCCTCTTACAGATAAAGAAACTGAAGCAGGCAGAGGTTAAGTGACTTGACCAAGGTCACATAACTTTTAAATGCTGCAGAATTTGAACTTTTCGATTATTGAGTACAGAGTTACCACTCCATCTATTGTGCTACCTTCTTGCTTTTAAGAATAGTGTCTTTAGACACTTAATTGTACCTTTTGCTAAAATGTTGGGATCCCAAATTAGTAACCATGTCCCATTAACCATACTTTCATGCATGTCCTAACTTTGTACTTCCCTTTCATACTATTATACTAGTAAGTACTATTTTAGTTTGTGCTTCATTCTCAAAGAGGACCATGACATTAGGAGATGATGACATGACTTCCAATTCACTTTGAATGAGGGAGGGCTGTGCCAAGTCACCAGCCCCACTTTCTCCTCCAGAGCCATCTGGAACCAGTGGCCAGATATTGACCGGGACAACTGGAGATGACTCAGGATGCAGTGGAAGAACCTGGCCCTCTTAGGCTAACTTTTCAAGTTCTACCTCCTTGTCTCTGACCTTCATCTTTCCTGTTCCTTCCAGTGCCCTTCTAAAATCCCCCTTTCTACAAGAAGCTTTTTCCCCATCCTCTTTAACCTTAGTTCCCTCTCTCTAAGATTGTCTCCAATTTATCTGGTATATATTTCGTTTGTACATGGTTGTTTGCATATTATTTCTCTCATTAGACTGTGAGCACCCTGAGGGCAAGGCCTGTGTTTTTATTTGGATTTTATTTGTTTGTTGTTCATCCTTCATTCTCTAAGAGGACCAAAGGCTGGAAGATGTTTTGACCTGCAAATAGATTGGATTTAAGTGAGGCAAGACTGAGCTAAGTCATTGCCCTCATTCTTTCCTCCAGAGTCATCTGAGACTAATTGTAAAATGTAAGTCAAGATGACTGGAGATGGCCCTGGATGCAGTGGGAGCCTGTGGCCTTTTTAAGCTAAGGTCCTTCTGACGTCTCAGTTTGTATCTGTTTGTATCTTTGTATCCCCAGTGCTTAGCACACGGCTGACATTTAATAAATGCTGCTTCACCGACCAACGTTTTGGTGCTGCTTTACCAGATTAATTTTAATCTTTTATCATAAATGAAACAAAAAGGAATTGCAGCTAAATGGAAAAATGACTTGAAGTTCACTTAGGTGAATAAAGTTGTTGGCATAGTTGTTTCTAATGACAACAAAAAGGATCATTTCATTGGATGGCTTTGACATGCACAACTCATCACCTGCATGACAGACTACCATGTGCGTAATCACATTTTGTATGCCAATGTCAGTTGCAGAGGACAAGAAAGTCACAACATCTATGAAGACCTTGATGAGAGCCTCCAAATTAAGCCAATCTGCACCTTGAAAATTGGTGACTTCAATGTTAAGTTTGGCACAAGGGAATTCCTGGGAAAAGGTGTTGGAAAACATGTATTGGGCACAAGAAATGAAGCAGGCCAAAGGCCTGTAGGCTACGCTGGAACTTCACATTTCTAATAGAATGGATAGTTTCTTGAAGAGAGTATCAGAGGGCAGTATACACAGAGAATGCTCATGAATGTTTTTCTTAAATTAACTTGACTATATTTTAATAGTTATTTCAGAATCATCTCTCTCTATATAGCGGACAAGTTAGACTAGATAGATTAAAGGTCAAAATTCAATAGCCAGTTAGAAGAAAAAAAAGACATAGCATCAATTTATCAACCATATCCTCTGAGAGCTCAGACTCACTTTTTTGCCTACCAAGTGAAAGAGCACAAATAGGGCTTTTGTGGGAAGTGGTCATTTTACTCTATATCAGGATAAAGCATGTTGCAAGAGTTCAATAAAAGAAAGCTATGTTGGAATAATGGTCACATTTGTACATAAAATTCTATTTTCCAATTGAATGTTGTTAGGGTTTTTTTTTGTTTATTTTCACTTGAATGGTGAAAGTGTGGTAATAGTGGTTGAGGAAATGGCTTCCAATCCAAGAAAACCCAGGTTCAAGTATTGCCTCTGATGAATACAGGCTATATGATCATATGCAAGTTACTTAATTTCTTAGTGCTCTTGGTGATTCTCTAAGACTATAAACTATCAGGATACAAATCTACATTGGGAAATAGAGTTTGCTCAATTGGGGGTTCCTATACCAAAGAAATCTTAGATTTAGTCCCTATCCCTAAAGCTTAATTATGCTGAATATTTAAAATAGCAGAGTAAGTATATGGGGAGAGACCATTGAGAGGATGACATTCTGGGAGCTGAAGTTAAAGAAAGGACTTCAGTCTTTTTGATAATCCCTTAAGGTCAACAGAGATTGGTCCTTTGACTTTTGAATACTTAATTCTATTATTCCCTCTCCCAAATTGATAGGAACCATGTAGTATTTAGAGAAGTAGAGCAAGGCCCTAATTAGCTATCTTGCACTTGAGACAAGAAAACTTGAAAAGGTCAAATTTGATAAAGAAATTCTTCTTCTTCTTCTTGGCCTTAGAAATGGTATTTCTATATCTTTTCTCTTTCTTTTGTGTGGTGTGTGTGTACACCAAATGTTTGAAAAACGGTTTTCTAGCCTTGGGTCCAATGTTGCACTTTTGTTAAATAAACATGACATATATTAAGAGATTTTAATCCCTTTGTGTTGCAGGCACTTTTCATGTCTGTCCTCCAAGTACATGTGCCCTGGTGTTCCAGCAGTGATGAGTACCCTATTGGCAAACATAAATGCTTTTTATGCCCACCCAACAGTCTCAACTAATGTGCAAGTGTCTGCCTCAGATAGGTTTGCTGCTACCAACTTTGGGGTAAGTATGATTTTAATAAATTACAATGACTTTGGCTTTTCGAAGTTGATTTTCTCTTGGCTGTCTCTATTATTAAGTCTATGGGGCTGTTACAGGTGGGCCTGATACCAATAGCTGTTAGTGATAAGTTGTGAATCCTTGAACAATTAACAAAAGGAGATTTACTCTGCCCTAATACACCAAAGGAACGCAACAAGCACTGAGCTTCCCTGGTCACCCCTTACCTCTATATAGAAATGCATCTGATCATGAAAGGAAGGTTTAGTGACACATGTGGTCTTAAGATATCTATCAAATTTTAGGACTCCTAACTCCATTTGAGTGGGAGTTTTTATCTCCTTAGGGCACCAGACAGCTTCTTCAAGCTAGGAAGTTTTCAGTCAGGTCCAGGGACAACTGTGTTGCCTTTTACAGAAAACTAATCCCTCTTTGCAGATTTTTAAGGGAAAGCCTGATCCTGGGCCTATTACAAGGGCCTTGGAATTTAGATTGTTTCCAGAATGTCTTTATAGAATCCTCATACCTGTTCCTATCTAGCATATAGTGCTAAAGTTTTAATACTTATTTGAATATTTTTAGTGAGAAGCACAGTTATTGATGAGTCAAAGAAGAATCAAAATACTGTTGAATCTAAACCTGTAGAATGCCCTTTGATTCACTAGTAGAAAAGATATTTTCTTTATATTCTCATTTTTAAAGTGAAATATGTAACTATTTACTAATCCCTACTACCACACCCACCACAACTATGGCCCCTATGACAGCTCTTGGTATATTAAGATATCTGAAATTCCCCTCCTGCAAATCCATATAGAAACATTTTCAGATATTAGAGATGTTACAATCATATTAGCACCTGGTTAAGGCCTTCCTTATTTGCACCTAGTTGAGACTTTCCTTATTAGCACCTAGTCAGAGGCTTTCTTCATCACCTTAGCGGAATAGTTTAAAGGAGTGTTAAAGAGAATTTGGGGGCAGGTAGGTGGCACATCGGATAAAGAGCTGGGGCTCAGAGTAAGGAATAATCATCTTCCTGAGTTCAAATCTGGTCTCAGACACTTACTAGTTGTGTGACCCTGGGCAAGTCTCTTACCTTTGTTGGCCTCAGTTTACTCATCTGTAAAATGATCTAGAGAAGGAAATGGCCAACTACTCCACCATCTTTGCCAAGAAAACCTCAAATGGGGTCAGGAAGAGTGGTACATGACCAAAAAAACCAACTGAACTACAACAGTAACAAGAGAATTTTGGGATTTGAACCATTATAATCATCATCATTATTATTACTATTGTCTGGCCCTTTGACTTCATCAGTGTGGGATAATCCCCATACAATTTTGAATTGCAACTTGTTAGCCTGAGTAATTAAGGGACTTGATAGTATGAGTCAGAGGCATAATTTGAACTTAGGCCATCTTAACTCCAAGCTGGTATTTTATTAAATCACACTGCTTCTCTTCCGCACCATACTAGAGGGTATACCACTGACTGCACAGCAATGAACCAAGTTCTCATATGTCAGTGGGATTTTACTATCTCACCCAAGTTGGAAAGAATAGTTTTAGGAGGGCATGAGATGGAAGTAAAGGGAAGGAATGCAAGAAGAAAAACTCATAGTAATGACTTTCTTCTATTCCCATATGTATAAAAGGTCATTGACAATGGCAACAATTAAATGGCAGTCAATCAGCACTGAATTCATGACATATTTATTGAGACCTTGTTAGGCATATTGAGCTTTGACTTATAGCATCCTGCTTCACTCTAGAAATATAGAAGTAATTCAAGGCTCTGTTACGGCCTGGAAAGCAAAATGAAGATATAATTGGAGTTATCTGTATCATTCATACCTAAACAGGCTTATTTGGTGATTGAAGTAAAAGTGTGCCTGTAGCTTAAATTATCTAGAAAATTGATTTAAGTCCTTTTTTCTTGCCATGCTTATACCAACACCTAATTCAACAGGGAACTCTTTTCTATGCTTGAACATCCAATATCCAATTAAAGCAACCTTTGTGTGTTGAATTATTAGTGTACTTGAGTATGCAAATTGTGTTCCTGTGTATTTGTTGTTGTTGTTTTTTCAACTGAGTGATGTGATAATTCATTCTCAAGTGAAAATAAACTGTAGCTTTGAAACTTTGCTTCATTATCATCCATTTTAATAAGGAGAAGAGTAAATACTCTATGTAATAGATAAGAAAAATAGGGATATACAGCTAGTTTAAATGATTGTTAGAAGTGAGCTCTTTTGAGAGACACTACTATGTAATTTCAATAGATAGTAAATTGTTTAAATGTATGTTGCTTGGTCTCATTAAAAGACTATGCATTTGAATTGTATTAAGGACTATGTGTTTGCAGAGAGACATGTCTACCCTATACTTGGTTAAAAATCATTTTTTCAGTCTGTAGATATGAAACATAACGAATGAGTAAGTGAAGTCTGAATCTGAACCCAGGAGGGAAAAGGAAATAGGGGTATGGTGTAACCCCAGTTTTTTTCTCCTCTTATATTCTTTTATGTATGTTTTGGTGTAGGCAGTTGGGGAGTGTATGTGGTTTGGGGGAGATGTTGGCTTTTTCTGATTAGCATGTCTGGAAAGGGGGAGGGGCACAAAGTAGAAAGGGGCAAAGATTGAATGAACTTCCACAATGGGACAAAAATTCTGTTAATCAAATGAAAAGAACATAGAGGTGAGATTTAGGAAGTCTGTTTGTTTTACTAATGGGCTATGTGACCTAGTTATGTCAGTAAGTTTCCCTGTCTGCCAAATGGGAAGGGGCATATTCCCTATCTACCTTACAATTTTATGATATAGATCAAATAAACTAATAGGAAGGAATGAAAACTTTTTAAATGTAAAATTGTTAAAAAACATAAGCAAAGCATCCTCATTCTTCTCTGAATTCAGGTTGGCACTCTTCTAGACTTTGGGTCACACCATACAAAGAGCCATGGGTCAGTAGTTAAGCTATATGTACTGACTCTTGCGTGGCCAGGGACCAGAGAATTGACTGGAGCCATATCAACAGGCAATAGTTATTTATGGTCATCCACTGGAACCCAGCTGAGCTTTGTTATACAAACCTCACATTTGGAATGGTATCATCAAGGGATTTTACCTGTCATGCGTAGCAGGCTATGCTTTATGCTTGTCCTATTTCTAATATTGTGCCTGGCTATGCTATAAGGAATAGCTTAACCTTGTGGAACACTGGGCTTTTCTGCCTTTGGGGAGAAAGGATGTTAATGTTATCATCAACCATGAAACCTACTTATAAGGAAGTCAGATGAAGAGTCCCTTCATTCATGTTAACCTGAAAGATAATGCAGAGTGCATTTCAATAGAGCCCCATGCTTCAGCTGCAACATGATTGTGAAAAATTCTTTCAGAAGAAATAGCAAACAGGGCAGGAAATAGAAAAACTATGCTTTAAACTCAATATTTTAAATGCTTTAAACTATTTTCATTGAAAAAACTTCAATCCTGACTCATTCCTATTAGTTTATTATTCTGCTCTCCTTTTGTTGAAGAAAATGCATTTTATTTTTGAAATATCTTTTATTTTATTGATTTTATTGATTCTTTTTGTTTTTTTACATTATATTCATTTCTAAATATTAAAATTCTTTAAATTTTAGTCTTACCTACTCAGAGAGCCATCCCTTCCACCAGAGTTTTACAAAGAGAAGGCAGGTTACCAAAACTAACGTGCATATTGGGCACATCTAATTATAGATAGTAATCTATGTCCATGAACCCTCACCTCTACAATGAAAAGAAGGAGAAACATAGAAAAAATATGTGTGTGTGTATATACATGTTTTGTTTTGTTTTTTGCTTTATTTGGAGGGGGCAAGTCCTGTGGCAATTGGGTTAAGTGACTTGCCCAAGGTCACACATCTAGTAAGCGTTATGTGCCTGAAGCCAGATTTGAACTCATGTTCTCCTGACTCCAGGGCTGGTGCTCTATTCATTACACTGCCCAGCCACTCCAGAAAATATATTTTAAAATGAGATGAAACTATTTCTACAAGTAATCTAAGGCGAGAGAGAATTTCTTAGGAGTTTGAGGCACCTAGACAGTTTAGTAGGTAGAGTACTGGACATGAATTCAAATTCAACCTCAGATACTTGCTAAGTGACTGTGACTCTAGGAAAGTCACTTAAACCTCTGCCTCAGTTTCTTCATCTGTAAAATGGAGGTAATGAGAGTACTATATTCCTTATGCTGGGGAAATCATAAGGAAGTAAGCTTGTCTTGGGCCTTTGTGTTATACGATTTTTGAAAATGGTTAATTTGGAGGCAGGCCACCTCAGTACAATAGTCCCCCATCATTGGCTGAACCAGACAAGATGAGTGTCCCCCATACACATACTCATACTGGCACAAATCTAAAAGGGGTATTTGATGCTTTTTGCTGGGAAATAGCTAAACTCCATGTGATTTCTTGAGCATGGGAGACTCCCTCCACAGAAATCCTAAGGAGATGCCTGAGGCACAAAGTGGTTATGTGACTGGTTCACAGTCCCTCAGTTACTAAAAATGGGAGGCAGGTCTTCTTCTCAAGCTCTTCGTTAGTTACAGTGTGATGCACCCTTTTGCTCATTATAAAATAACTATGAAGTAATTTCAAGAGGGCAGGAAGGAGCATGAATGATTACAGGAAATCAAGAAAGGCCTTGGGAGTAACTGGTACTGTATCTGTTCTTTGATAAACATAAAAAAATTTCTAAAAGACAAGAGTTGAGGAGGGAATGCTTTTTTTGGAAGCAGAGGGCCAAACAGCCTGTACAAAGGAATGAAAGCAGAAAATAGAATGCCACGTAAGGAAACATTTAGGGAGCTAATATGACCAGAATGAGGGTTTTAAGAAATAAAATCACAAAAGTAGATGGGAGCAAGATTGTGAAGGACGTTAAATGTCAGGTTAAAGATTTTGTATTTTATCTCAGAAGCAATAGGGAACCTTTATGATTTTGGAGTTTGGGAGTGACATAGTCAGTCCTGCATTTTAGGAATATCAACTTGGTATCCAAGTACAGAATGGATTTGAGAGAGGTGAAACCAACAGAGAGTCCATTTAGGATGCTATAGCAATTTTGCAGGTGAGAGACATTAAGGGCTTGAACTAGGGTTCAGGCTGAGTGAGTGGAGAAAAGGTTGAAGGGGACAAGTTGAAGAGATGTTGTGAGGCTACAATTGCTAAGACTTGGCAAATTACTGTATATTTCGCATGATGGAAAGACACATATATAAAATGAAAAAAATAAATGTGTTCTATGTCTCACCAAGACAACAACAGAAATTAAACGAGATGATTTCATTTGAAAAAAGGTGATGGTTGTTAGCAGGTCAAGAGTTTATTTCAGATCTTGAAGTCTCTCAGAATTGCTAGTAGGAAAGTTGTCCTAGTTAATTAGAGAAAAGCAGAAATGTACAGGGCCAAGAGAGGTTAAGTGACTTGCTTTAAGTCCCAGGTAGATAAATTGGCAGGTTCTGAAAGCAACCTAGAGCCTTTTTAAAAGCTGGGGGGGGGGGGAAGAGGCAAGAGCAGAAATGATTTCTGCCAGGTTTCTCATTTGTTTATTTTGACACATTCTTGGCATTCTACCAATGATTTGCAACCACTGGTGACAGTAAAGCAGTGGCGAATTCTCAGTATTGTCTTTCTGTCCCAGAAACAATAGATTCAACAATTCTGGAACAATTTTCCACTTTGATAAATCACTCTAGGAGAATAATCTCTTAATCAATACTGGATAGACTTAATAATTTGAGTAACTCTAAGAATTCTACTAAAACAACTTCATAGGGAACAATTTCCATCTCCTATAAAGTATAATGTTGATTATTACACTCCATCCAGGAAGCCCCTTATTTACTCAGTGAATTTTCAGTGAGTTGGTGTTATCAGTGCTCTCTCTTTCGAAATGTATTTTGATTTATGGAACATAAACTCTTTCAGAGCAGCGTCTCTATCAAGTCTTATTTATTGGCACAGGACTGCCCAACATGGTATGCCCTCATAAGAAAAGGTACTGTGCTATATGAACAAAGGAGATTTGCAGTAACTCAAAAGAAATGTGAGGTGTGGAAGTTTAGAGACACGTCCATTCCCAATGTTCATATGGACTCTTTGTCCCTAATCTGTGGTAGAGTCTTCCAAGCTCATCTTGATCTAATCAGCCACAGTTGAACACACTGTACCTTTAACCCAATGTAGGGATGTCATTTTGATCCTCTTCCAGAATGAAGGACAACAACCAACCAACACATCTAATGTTAGCACCATGCCTCATATATACATTATACCATCTTTTTGTGATAGAATTCAAATCTCTTGATAGTACAAAATTCTGTTTTGTGTCTTTTCATCCCTAATTCCTGGCACAAATCATAGTAGGGGCTTAATAAACACTTGTTGATTGACTAATTATTGGAAATATGCTTGTTGAACCAAATAATACATTGTAAGACTCAGCTGATCCATAGGGCCTGAGTCAGTCTCTTAATAATGAGCAAGGTGCTTGGGGAGGTAGTGTATGAACTCAAGAGATTTAATTTATGAAATAACTCTTGGTGGTCTTAAAATGTCTAGTTTATGCTCTCTCTCCAATGAGAAAACTCATATTTTTAATTAAGTCTGGTTAGCTGAAGGGACAGGAAGTTAGAAAGCTCTTTCTTTTTTTCCCCTATGGGTATCCTGAGGTCAGAGTTTAAGTAACATACAAATATGCTTCTGTGTATTTGAAAGAAAGAAAGAAAATGTAAGTTAGTATGAGTATTAGGACAAACCTCTGTACTTTAATTGGAAATGAAACTATCATTTCTTCAGGTGGTTCAAAACCTTTATTTTTTCAATACTTTCATGTTTTCCCTTCCTTTGGAGATTATGCTTGTTTACCTCACAATGAGCTGGTTAGTGAGATAAAAAACAGAAGAGGAAGAGAAAGACTATTGGTGCTCACTAATGCATTCTAATCTGAAGGCTACTGGCTGGGTGCCATGAACACTTGTACTGCATTAGGAGACTGGAAAAATATGGCAGCAGGCATAAACGAAGCTCAACAAAACACATTTTGCAATTTCTGATACACTTCCTATTATCTCCTAGCAATGCTTGTATGACTATAAATTGAAAACAGCGTGCCTTGCAAACAGATCCCAAAAGGATGGCAGTCAATCCATGCTTTATGTTAGGCATTTTAGGTGGCACATTTGTCCTTGATGTGATTTTTTAAAAAATATCATTCATTCAAATTCCAATGAGTATCTGTTCTTTTCTTTTTGACTTTACACAGAGAGAAAAGTTCATAAAGCTATTGGATCAGTTGCACAACTCTTTGAGGATTGATTTATCAAAGTACAGGGTATGTATAAAATTATCTTCCTGAGAAGAAAATGGAGAACTGGGTCAAAGTGGTTGTTTGTCATATTATAGAGTCATTATATATATATATATATATATATATATATATATATATATATATATACATATACATATTCTACTATATATAGTAGAATCTTAAAGCTTCCACACTAGTTTGAAAAGATTGGTGTTTCCTAAAGTTAGATGTTCTCTTTTTTTCTTTTTTCCCACGAAGGATTTTGTTTGTTTTATCTACATCCCCCAGATCTATACTTATTAAAGGATTCTGGATATTTGGATTCAACTAAGGTTTTAGTGGGTTTTAGCAACCATATAATTTGAAAGTCTGTATGGAATGGTGAAAAGAGATCTGACCTTGAACCCAGGAAGACCTGTGTTTCGGTCCTATTATATAAGTTTTTATGACCCTGAGGAAATCACTTGGTTATCCTCAATAGCCAAGGCAAATCTAAGCTATAAGGTGCCAATAAAGGTGTTGATCTTCACTAATGAAGGGATTTTCCTCCTCCATAAGCCAATGAAATGCAGGTCTAGTTCCTGTGCCCTTCTGGTAAACTGAGTTGATAACACAGTTTGTCTTCCAATGCTTTCCACTTCCAAAACAACTCTACGAGGTGCCCAGAGCCAACCAGAGCTCTCAAAGGGGCTGCTTCAATGGCTCTGCCTTATCTGTCTGAACAACATCTCCATGAAGTTCTCTCCTTAGCTAGAGATGTTTGCCATCTCTCCTGCTTCATGCCTGCTATTGTACTTGACCTATTGAACATGCCCGCAGTAGTGGACTCTACAAGGTAACAAATAGTTGATCTTGTAAATTACTCAGTGATAATAAGAGAAGAGTAAAAGAGAATCAGGAACCTTCTTTGAAATTCTACTCATATAAGTAATTTTAATAATAATAGTTACAATAACAGCTAACACATAGAGAGAGATTCCTGATGGCAAGGTGCATTAGAGGGCTGGGTTTGGAGTCAGAAAGTCCTGCATTCATTTCCAGCCTCAGATAGTTGCTAGTTGTGCAACTCTGGGTAAGATACTTAACACCTGTCTCAGTTTCTTCAACTGTAAAATGGGGAATTACCTTTCAGGGTTGTTGTGAGGATCAAATGAGATATTTGTAAAAATCATTTAACAGAGTGATTGGCATATATAAATTATATTTAAATATGATTGGTCATATATAAATACTTATTACTTATCCTTTTCTCCCTTTCTTCTGCTTAGCCCTTTAAGCACTTCACAAACATCTCATTTTATCCTCATAGCAACCCTAGATAAGTCCTATTTTTATCTCCATTTTTGCTGATGAGGAAACTGGAGGAAAGAGAGTTCGTGTGACTTGCCCAGGATCACACAGCTACCAAGTGTCTGAGGCTGAATTTAAATTTTAGGTTTTTCTGACTCCAGACCCTGTGCTCTAGCCACTGTGAAACCTACACTGATATTTGGGTCATAATGTCTCCAAAGAATTGATTCTAATTGAACCTGGTGGGAAAGCTACTCCTCTCCCTTACCCTTACTTTCAGAAGCAGACCCCTAAATGCAAAATGTATTGCACAGTGGAAAAAGTCTCTTCATTTCATCCCAAAAGATTTACTCAGCATATTTTGCATTTCTCAGACTACATATGGAAAAAAACGGACTGAGAAAATTAGAAGTGAAGTTTACAGATAACCTCCTCAGAATTATCATATCTATGACCTTTTATTTCTGATTTATGTTGTTTCATGCTTTGATTGTTTCTTTGTGACATTTGATAGAATACATAGTGACATATAAAATCTCTCAGTGTATGGTAGATGGGGAGGGGATAGAATTTTTTTCATCGTTGTTGGCCACAGGGACTCATGATTGCTAAGAATTGGGGAGGATTACAATGTACATTTATAAAGGGAATACCCACACTTTTTAAATCAAAGAAGCAAAGACCGAGAGTTAGAAGATATTTTAAAGATCATCCAATCAGACTCTTTCATTTCACAGAGAAGGAAAGTGTGGGACAGGGAGATTAAGTGGTTTATCTAGATCACAGAGATATTAAGTGGCATCAAGACCTGAACTCAAGTCTTTTGATACCAAATTCATTTCTCTTTAAAAAGATATCACGCTAATGAATGAATCTTTTTGAAGATTTCCCTCCCTAAAGTGGAGCACATAAAGATTGGAATGTTTAATTAATTAACTTTTGAATCTTAATAGCTCAATGTCTTTTTAAAAACTGATACCAAATATATACTTTCCTTTAAAAAAAGACTTTCTCTTTCCTTAGGGTTTGATGCTAATAATTTTACCCTCTACATTTCCCCCTTTCTCTAATTAACTAGGACAACTTTCCGGCTAGCAATTCAGAGAGACTTCAAGATCTGAAATCAACTGTTGACCTTCTAACAAGCATCACCTTTTTTCGAATGAAGGTATCTTATTTTATTTCTATCATTGTCTTGGTGAGATACGGAACACATTTATTTTTTCAGGAATAAGTAATGTTTTACTGTGTCTTCCTGATCCCACACAATTCAGCCTCAGTGATTAAGGTGCCAGCCTCTGTCCTAACTTGATGAATCTTCCAATAAAGTTAGATTTCAGGAAGCAAATGTCCTTGCCACTTATGGCCTTCTGATATATTCAACCTGACTCAGGTTTAAATTAAGTCCATTTTGAACAAGGCTCTTTGAAAAATCTAAGCATATATGAATCTTCTAAGAAAGAATTTAAAGTCAAATTGCAGTGCTTTACTTGCATTGGCTGAAATCAAAGGACATCACTGTCTTATTCACCCCAAGAGAGAGACCAGGTATTCCAATTTCAGCCCACATTCTTCAGTATTTAGATTGTGTTCCTTGGTTTAGCAGTTGTCACACCAACTACTGCAAACTCTGGTCTCAATTGTCGACAAATGAAACAGTGCAATCTTCTTACCCAGAAGGCTTGTTTCTCATCAACTACTGCTTTTGTTCCTGATGTATTCTGACATTTTACTTTTAGTTTTTTGCCTCCTTATCTTACCCTAACTTACTAGTAATTGCTTGGTACAGTGATGATTTTGGTGATGACACAGCTCATGCAATGATTCAAAAAGAATCTTTTTAAATGGTTTTAAAGGAAGTAGATTAAAAATGTTGCATCTTGATCAATATCATACTAGTTCTACTGCTTACTCTGGAAGATACTGTAGATACTTTTTTATCCTTTTGGTTATTTAAGGTCTCATATTTAGGAGAAAAGTTTTCGTGGAAAGGAAATAATCACGGAGAAGAATTTATCATGGAGAGGAAAAATTACAAGGCTTTTAAGAAACTGGATTAAAAGTTCTGCTTCTAGGGTAAAAGTCAGAACTACAATGAGTGACTAAGTTAAACAGCTGTAGAGTTTATTAGATAGAAAGCATTTAAGAAACAGATATCCCTATTAGTTATTTTAATAGGGCTGATTTGAGGAGGACATTAGATGTATTTATTATAATGTTGCTCTTGTGGGTAGAAAAAAATAAAATCAATTACCCTACAGTGAAGTTCCAAAGAAAACTTCATTTAAAAATATTCATTGGATTCTTTTTAATTAAAATTTCTAAAACTCATGTTTGGTAAATCATGTTAAATAACATGATTGTAAGTAAACAATTAAAATATATGTGTGCATACACATATACACTAAAACAAATATATATAGATACACAAACCCTTCTCCATTGCCCTTTGGGGGATCTTTAATTTTATTTCTTTAGAGTGTGCCACATACAATGCCTTAAGCTGTCATGATTAAAAAAATTTGAAAGACACAATTTCTGGGTAATTTACTTATTATATTAAAAAGACTAGCATGTTATTAGTAAAAGGACAGTCATTTGGCTGCCTGTTTTAGACCAAAGACAATCATGGCAACAGACTCAGAGCTTATGTTTTTTTTTTGTTTTGTTTTGTTTTTGTTGTTTTGGAAGAGTAGCAATCAACTTTGCTTAACACAATAGGAGATGCTATATTAAAATGAGGGGCTGAGAGTGCAATCATGTCACTCTTGGACAGAAAAACTATCTCTCTACTCAAGTCCTCCTCTAGTCTTGGCCTATTTAGAAAACTGATCTGTCTCCACCCAAACTTGATTGAATGGAATTCACCTGAGACTAGAGATTTCTTGTAAGGTTGGGTTGTGTCCATTAGAGGAGAAGTTAATTCAATCTCATCACTAATATTCTTCAAGAGATTGAATATTTTACTTTTTAAAAATCAGGACTTTAGAAGGAAAGAACTTTTTAATAATCGTTTTTCTCCCAGCCAGACAACAGGGTAAAGGAATTGGGTAAGGTAGTCAGGATGAAGTGCTAGAGTAGCCGTTGAAAGCAGTAGAAACATCAGAGAAAAAACCAGGGAAAAAAAAGATAAGGTGTTCACATACCAAAAGCAAGAAATGACCTATGGAGAGTCGAGAGATCTAAAGGCAGGATATCAGTATATTGGGTGGATCATGCAGGACTTCCAGGAAGACAAGGACAAGAGGATACACAAGCATGGAGTGTTGATGATCTGCATCTCTGGAAAGGTATCCACATCAGTGAAATCATAGGTCTATTCAGGTTTCTAAAGCTTATTTAAATTTATTTAAAATAAATTTAAATTTTATTGTAAATTTATAATGTACATTATAAATAAATGTATTTTACATGTACGTATCAATGAAAAGGCATCAGGATAAGATATCTAGGGAGCTGGCCTCAGAATCATAAGGACATAGGTTTAAAACACAGTTCTGGAAGATAGCAGCTATGTTAATGTGGGCAAGCCACTTAATATCTATGTCCCAGGAAGCTAAGATTATACCAGTGAAAATATAGGTCCACTCTTTTGTTGAGATTGAATCGTGCATTTCAAAAGTTTATAATTTATAGTTTACATTTATAATTTTATTTATAATTCCTCATTTTGCTATGTTTTCAATTGATGAAAATCTTCTCTTTCTCAGGTTTTAGAACTCCAAAGTCCACCAAGAGCCAGCACTGTTGTAAAGGACTGTGTCAGGGCTTGCTTAGACTCCACATACAAGTATATTTTTGACAACTGCCATGAACTCTACACACAGCTAATAGATCTGGTAAGAGCAAATGTATGGTATTTGTGATATGTCTGCTTCTTTGGATTTAAAATAGAAGTAAAACAGAATGTATGTTTTGTTCATTTAATATCAATCCAAGATCTTGGAATTATGTCATTTTATTCACATAAAAGGGGAAATATGATGGCAAAATGAAACCTTTTTCCCCTCTTAGGAAAGGTTAATTAAACTACTACTAAGATTAAGTCAACAAAAATTAAGTAGTAGTGTTAATCAGATGTTGTTTTGTTGTATGCCATACACATGACAGTGAATAGCAGATTAGATAAAAACATATATTAAAGGTTTACTTTGTGCCAAGGTCTGAGAAAATAAAAATACAAGCAATAAGAAAGATAGTCTTTATTCTCAAGAGGACAGGAGGTGAGGAGACAGGAAAGGTAAAAAAAAAAAAACAATCTAAAGGGTTGGGGGCTGACCCAAGTGGGAAGTGAGCATAACTAGCATGATTAAGTCCTCAGATGGAGATTCTGAAGAGGATCTAACAAATCAGAAGAGGAGACCAAAAGAATGAAAGTATTGCCAGAGTGAAAGATCATCAGGGTAGAGTTAAAAAGTTTTAATTCTTATGAAAATCAAGTTTTAATTATTAAGCTCCTAAAATTTAGAACCAAAATGTATTGTAATTAGCATGCTTTCTGTATAACTACTATGATGTAGCTATTCAGTTAGATAATTGACATTCATTTGGTCATCCCACTATAAGTCTATAAGGTTATCCAGGATAACTATATTCCATTGTTCTCATCTTTCAATCACAAACACGCAATAGTAGAGAATCAGGCAGAAATTATAATTACATCAATAAAGTATTTGCTAGTTGATTCATTGATTAACAAATACTTCTGGTTGTAATCAAGGGGTCTTTTTTCTTTTTTTTATTTAAATTGATTAGGATTTTTCTAAATTTAGTAGAGTTGCTTGAAGCCACAATAAAATACCTACTTTTTAGGCACTTTTATAAAGTCGTGTTTACATCTGAGTTTCCAAACCACAATGTATTATTTTCAAATGTTTTGCTCCAATAAGAAAATGGTGATGTTAAAATTAATGTCAATTGGCAAGGGATAATCTAAGAGTATGTTCCTCCTCTATGATTTGGCTTCAAGAATCTAAAATCCTGGGGAGTAGAGATTTTTTTTTTGCTTTATGTTTTATTCCCAGCCCCCACTATGTGTTGTATGTCTTGTAGAGGATTGATGGGGACTCCTAATAAATTGAATCACCTACTTCCCCAACCTGTTGAAATTACAGAAGGGTGAATAATTGAGACAACAAGGCATTAGGGTTTCCCTCTTTGTTTCAGATAGCTACTGAATTCACAGCTTGTCAAAGGTGTGAACCTTTGACTTGCCCATAGCCTGAGAGACTTCAGATTGTAGAGTGTAAAGACAAAGAAATAGTTCTCTTCTGATTTTCTACAGGGCTCTAACAGCTTGTCTTCCTACCTTTCTGAAATAACTAGAAGAAAACAGGACCTTCTATGCTTTGGGGAATAATTTTCTTGACCCCTAGAGTGTTTATACAGAACAGATTCTTCATATAACTACAAAAGCCTAAATGTTAATTGACTCTGACCCACTGACTGGCATAGATATGGCTTTAAAAAAAACTTGCTTTCCTTCTGTCATCTTTTGTTTTTTTTTAAATAGGAAATTTCTATCAAGACGATAAATAAGTAGAAACAAAGTAAAAACAGTAACAACTACCTGGATCTTGTCCAGTATGTCTTCTTACTGCTAGGGAAGATGTCTAAATAAGGAACATTGATTTTGGTGGTGGTGTTTGTTGTTTTTTTAATGTATTGGTAGAGCACTTAAAGATTGTGCTTATTTGGGATTATAACAGATTTGGTAGAAAATAAGTCAAATTGTATTAATTTGTTTGAAACTTTGGAGAACAGGATATTATATGACTGCTTCTTCAAAAGAATTATTTTTGGTTGTTTTTTGGTGTGATATAGATGCAGCTGTGACCTTCCGAAGAGTACATCAATACAGATTAAAAAAAATGTTTTTCACCCTTAAAGATATGTGTTTATTAACTCTAAATACACTGGCATGTTTTAAGCTCTATTCTCATTCTTAGACCAAGGAGTTCTGTGGTCTGCAGATAGAGCTACCTTATCCTTTTGCATTCATTTTCACACACATTTTTACCCTTTTAAAGTTGAAACTCACATTTAAAGTCAAAACTCACAATTGAGCCTAATTTTACAGCTAGGTAGAATTTTTTAACACATAAAAAACCCACCCACAAATTAAATTGAAATAATTTTGGAATTTTTATGCAATTGGTTGTTTTGAGAATTTGTTCCTTAAATATACAAAATGTTTTTAGAAGGTGGCATGACTGACAGGTGAATACAGTAGAAAATGAGTTTCCTAGCAATAGGGGTAAAACTATGAAATCAGAGGAAGCACATTTTCCCCTTTATTTTCCAAGGTTGAAATTTTTATACAGTACAATGGCTAAAAGTTAGATAAGGCAAATGTTCTTTGTTATGGTTTACAAAAGACTGAGGGAAGAAAATATTCTAGTTAGGGAATATTACCTGCAAGGGAATGTGTGCCTGTGCTGTACATGTTGGGCAGCTAGGTGGCATAGTGTATCCAATGCCAGGCTTGTAGTTGGGAAAATTCATCTTCCTGAGTTCAAATCTGGCCTCAGACACTTACCAGCTGTGTGACCCTGGGCAAGTCACTTAAACCTGTTTGCTTCAGTTTCCTTATATGCAAAATGAGCTGGAGAAGAAAACGGCAAATCCACTCCCATATCTTTGCAAAGAAAATTCCAAGTAGTTTCATGAAGAGTCAGACAGAACTGAAAAAAGGCTGAACAAATAATTAACTGTATGTGTGTACCCAAACAAATACATAGTAAACATTCTTATGCCCCAAACATCCTGGAGGAGAAGAAGGGACATTCTAAAGAGGAGCTGGCCATGAATACATTTTTATGATCTAAATCTAAAAATAATAGCAGCAGCAACTTAATTTCATTACCTTATTTGTGAACCAGAATATTTATGTGAAAGCCATACAGAAATGAACAGTGTGGTATTCTGGAAAATAAGACTGATTTGGAGGTAGTAGAGTTGGGTTCATAGAATGACAGAATTTCAGATTTAGTAAGTATTTCAGACATAATCTGTTCCTACTCTTTGCCTGAAAAAACATCCCCTCCATGCCTGTGTTTGAGTGGTTGTGGTCTGTGTTTCCTTTTCAAAGAGAGTCATGACATCAGCTCTTGCACTGAATTGAATTTGAATGAGGGAGGACTATGCAAGGTACAGCCTCACTTTCTCCTCCAGAGGCATCTGGGTCCAGAGGCCAGATACAGATCAGGATGACTGGAGATAGCCCGATGTAATGGGAGACTTTTGCCTTTTTAAGTTAAAGTTTTTAAGAGGTCTCAGTTTGATTGAGGCAATACCCATTCAGTGATTAAGGCTAGGTAAGAAATGAGGCAGAGAATGGCTTCTTTTACCTAGTTTTAAAAAAATCAATCTTGGAAGGGGAAGACCCTCAGATTTTCTGGTCAAAACAGAAATTATTGCTATTTTCATTTACTCTGAGCCTTTCCCAATCCTCTTAATTTTGGTACCTTCCCTGTGTTATTTCCACTTTATCCTGTCTTTGTCTTATTTGAACATAGTGGTCTACATGTTGTCTCCCCATTAGACAGTGAGTTCTTGAGAATAGAGAATATTTTATTTTGCCTTTCTTTGTATCCTCAGCACTTAAAATTTCAGTCGTGTCCAAATCTCTATGACCCCATTTGGAGGTTTCTTGGCAAAGATACTAGAGTGTTTTGCCCTTATCCTTCTGCAGCTCACTTTACAGATAAGGAAACTGAGGCAAACAGGGTTAAGTGAGTTGCCCAGGGTCACACAACTAGCTAGCAGCTGAGGCCAGATTTGAACTCAGGCTTCAGGCCCAGCACTCTATCAACTGTGACATCTAGATGTCTGTCAATCTTAAACCTGGCTTGAGAAGATCAACTTTATAAGGATGGGACAGGAGGGACATAACCAGGGAGTAGTTTATCTCTAAGATGATAGGGATGCTCTTGTCTGCAATCTCAAAATGAGAATGTAGTGTGTTACGGCAGACAAGAAAGTTGATTCAGTGTTAGGTTCTATTAAAAATTGTGTTGTATTCAGAAGCCAGGAAGTAATAATACCATTCAGTCCTTATTAAACATCATCTGTAGTCTTGTGTTCAGTCTTGGAAGACACATTTTAGTAAGGACATTGATAAATGAGAGAGCATCTTGATGAGGACACCCAGGATTTCAAGGGCCTTGTATATATGACACATAAAGATTTGTTGAAGGACCTGGCTGATGGTCTCAGTGATTTGGGGGAGAAATACATGAGAATATCAAGTTGTCTTCAAATATTTGAAAGGTTTTCAGGTGAAAGAAGGATTAGACTTGGTTTGCTCAGCCCCAAAAGGTAGAATGAGAACGAGAGTGGAAATTGAAAAGAGGCGAATTTAAGCTTATCTAAGGGGAAAAATCCTAAAAATTAGGCCTGGGTCATGGGTTCTCCTTTATTTCAGGTCTTGCATATCATGGAGTCATTTAAGTTCTAAATCAGGGCAGCAGTGTGGCACAGTGTATCCAGTACCAAGCCTGAAGCCAGGAAGATTCATCTAGAGTTCACAGTTTAGTGCAAAAACAAAAACTCCCAACCAACCTATAAATATAAATATTTTCCAATAAACTCTTACTCTTGTACTTACTTCGTCATAGCACAGCAATAACTCTACATTAGAGAAGGTCCTGCCAGCATCCTACAAAGTCTAAAGCAGAATTTTAAGCATGAATTTCTGAAATGGACCATGTTCTTCTGAGATTTGCACGGAGGACTTAATTACCAGAGGGTTCTAATTATCAGAGGGGATTTCCTTTTTACAGATAGAACTTATGAAGAAGGTCTATTAATGTATAGAAGGAGTCACCATTTGCATTTGTGGATCTTTGTCAACTGCCCATCCATCTGGAATAAGAAATCCTTAATATGTGTGTATATACACATATATGTATTACATCTCTACCTACATAACCTATATGCACGTGTAAATATATACATATACACATAGCTTCTCTATATGCAAATAATACATGTTTATACATGTATACACATAAAAGTTTATACACATATAGAGTATATATTGAGAAAGCAAAGAATATTTGTTGTTCAGTCGTGTCTGACTCTTTGTGACCCCATTTGGGGTTTTTTTTTTGGCAAAGATATTGGATGGTTTGCCATTTCCTTCTCCAGAGTAAAGAGTATAGGATACTGAAATTAAGAAAAGTATTTCAAAAATTTGGAACCCTTAGAAAAGTTATTGAAGAGTTCTGTTTCCAAAAAAGAATACACGTGTGTTTTAAAGAATTTAAATGAAACCTTCAGGGATGAGATACATTGTGATTGACATCAATATGGAATTAACTATAATGTCCTAATTGAATCTGCTTTATGAGTTTAGAATCTAAAATTGGTTGAATTGGTTTGGAACAGTGTTTATTCTTGAATTGCTGTGTCTAGGCTCTAGAACTAGTTAATGGGAGGAAGAGGAGCAAAACTGAGGTTATTCAGCTCCTACCTGAGCGAATGAAATGGTTACCCCTACAGTTGTCTTGGGCCAAAGGCAAAAGACAACTGTATAGTTGTCTTGGTATAGAGATTGTCAACTATAGAGTTGTTGACTGTATAGAGATCTGTAGTTGTAGGACTTAGAGGCCTAGGGGTAAAAAGACCTAGGGGTAAGAAGACCTGGTAGTCCAAGGCCCACTATTTATTAATTAAGCAACTCAAAGGACCAAATGAAATAACACGTGTAAAAGTGATTTTTGGTAAACATTGCATTCTGTCATTTTAGGCTTATTGAAGACAGAATAAATAGTGGTGAAATTATTCTGACTTTTGAAAAATCCATATAAGTCATTTGATTCTGTTCCACATAAGTCACATTTCTCCAAGAGAAGAGACTTTTTGTTTTGTTTGTTCTTTGTTCTAGGTTCATGCTCTTCCAAGTCCTCAATGATTTCTTTTGTTCACAAAAGATGACAGGCTAAAAAGAATAGGTTCATTTTATTTTTGCCTTTTGGCATTTTAACTACCTTTAATTAAGATGTTTGTAACACTTCAGTTTTCCCCCAAGGCTTAGGCATCCCTGAACAAATGGTGCATTGGTTACATTTCTATGATGGTTGAAGGGATTTGGAACATTGATAAATTCTTAAAGTAAGGAGGATGTTTCAAGTAAAGTTCTTTAGGTAATAAATCAAGCAAACATGAATGGAGGAATGAAAGAAAGTTGTTTGCTGTAGCTCTCATTCTATACCTTAGTGAAATCTTAATTAAGTCACTCTCATAGTCTGGCAATCTAGACAATTCACAATATTTACAAACTCAAAAGAGATCAACATGTGTAGGGAGGCAGTGTGGTATGGTGGAAAGAGTATTGGGAGCAGCTAAGTGGTGCAGTGAAGAGAATACCAGACATGGCGTCAGGAGGACCTGAGTTCAAATGTGACCTCAGACACTTGACACATTTACTAGCTGTGTGACCTTGGGCAAGTCACTTAACCCCAACTGCCTTGCCTTCCATGCTCCAAAAAGAAAAAAAAAGAATTTTGACTCTGGACTCAAATCCTGTTTTTGATGCTTTCTGATTATATGACTAAGGCCATTTCAGCTTCTTGGGCACTCCATTTTCTCACATAAAAAATAAAGGGTTGAACAAAGTATCCTTTGATGTCCTTTCTGTCTCTGGAATTACAATACTTTGGGAAAGTGGCAAAAGTGAAAGCGAATATTGTCTCAGGTTCTAGATTTAAAGTGTATTGATTCAGAAAATAGTCATAGCTAAGTTGTAACATTGATGACACCAATGATATAAAGTTGAATTGCAACCTCAAGGCTAGTGTTTCCATAGAAGCAACAAGAGCTTCCTACTGCTTTTTCACTAATATTAAATACTAGATTGTTATTGGCAGTGTTACTAAGTAAATTAAGAACCAAATAGTAGACTTAGATATAAAAATGACTTTTGATAGGAGTTCCCATAGCTCTAGCCATTGAACAATCCCCTAGATATTTTCTAACTATCTCTTAGATGAAAAGAATGATACATGATGCTGAGAGTTACAAAGATAAGAAGATGTCTTTTCCTTCAAGGATTTTATAATCTTAGAGGACAATAATATGTATATTGATATGTACTTAAAAAACTTTTCCTATATATCATCTTATTTTTCACATTAAGATGTGGATATAAAGTAAAAATACCATTTACGTTTTATTTCTTTGCAATATTAGCACTATAATAAAAGTCATTGCATTTACCTTAAAGCAATTTTATGGTACATCTCTGTGTGCTTCTCTGATGCTTTGCAGTTATTTTTAATGACATCAGGTATCCCAGCAATGAAAGCAACAACCAAAAAAAATGCTTTGTAGCATGATGGTCCAAAAAAGAAAACCAACCTAAGCCCTGTCTATTTATAATATTTTTTCACGGTTTTGTTCTAAAGTGTCCTGTTTATTAAATGTAGTACTGTTAGTGCTAATTTGTAAAAGGCAGATATATTAAATCACACTGAATTAATGCACAATTTTGTCATGAGTGAAAATCTCACAGTAAAAGGACAATTATAATTTATAAACAGTTTTCATAGGATTGAAAACTTTCCCTTAACAAATTCTGCCCTTTATCCATACCACGACCTTTAATTCCTCCGTTCTCTTCCAGGATATCATTCCTGTACCAGTTATTCTCTTCTCTTTTCATGAAAGTTGAGAAAAATCACAAAATCATGCTGAGTGAGTCGAGTAGAAATGCATGCTGCATTGTCTCAAGAAGACATCCACAGCAGGTAGCTGGGGTCCCAGTGGATAATACTGCAGGGCTTACAATAAAGAACACTAGATTCTAGATCCTGCCTCAGACACTTACTACCTATGTGACCCTGGTGAACCCTAACTCATCTCTGCCTTCCTCAGTTTCTTTACTTCTAAAATGAAGATAAGAACATTCCTTACCTCCCAGAGCTGTTCTGAGAATAAAAATGAGACAATATTTAAAGAACTTTGCAAACTTTAAAACAATAAAAATGAACCTTAGCTCTTTTTTATATTTCTCTAATTCACTGTCCCACTCATCTTAGCTGTTTTTCCAAATTTACTTTAATGAATCAGAAGATCTCTGATTTCAGGAGTGAGGGAGGATATGTCATCTACTCCCAAAGATCATAGCCCTTCCATCTCTTTAAAGGTCTACATGAACCCATTGGGTTAATTCCTTATTCTCTGGGCCTCAGTTTCCTCATCTGTAAACTGAAAGTAGATTAGATGACCTCTTATGTCCCTTCCAGACATAAATCTATGGTCCTATGACATATCCAATTAATTGCTGCAGTAAAAAACAAATTAGTTCCTGACATTCAACCTTCTGATGGTGAACCTTTTCAAATTTAATTATAGTGATTCTCATACTTCATTGACTTTTTTTCAATTATCAGGTATTTGTTTTTCTCCCTCTGAATTCTCCACCCCACTGGGGAAGCACAGGAAGGGAAAAAAAAGAACAGCTCTTGTAACAAATATGCCAAGTTGAGCAAAACAAATGCCCATATTGGTTACATCCAAAAAGGAGTGTCTTTTACTTAGACATCATCTCTCTGTCAGGAGATGGTAGCATTCTTCATCAGTTCTCTGGAGTCAAGCTGATCAGAGTTCTTAAGTCTTTTACAATGCTGTTGTTGCACTATAATTCATTCTTTAGGATTTGTTTACTTCAGTCTGTGTTAGTTCACACAAGCCTTCCAAAATTTTCATGATTTTTCTTTATTTCTTACAGCACAATAGTACACATCATTATATTCATATACTATAATTAGTACAGCCGTTTCTCATTTGATTGGCACTCATCTTATCCTCCTCCTTTTTGTTGCTATAAAAAGTGCTCCTACAAATATTTTTATATATATAACACTTTCCCCCTTTTTTGATCTCTTTAAGATATAAACTTGACAGTGGTATTGATGTGCCAAAGAGTGTGCACAGTTTAGGAACTCTTTATTCACAGTTCCAAATTGCTTTCCAGACTGTCTGTGCCAATTCACAGTTCTACCAACAGTGCATCAATATGTCTATTTAACTGCTGCCCCAACAACATTTATCATTAGACCCTTTTTTGTCACCTTTGCCAAGATGATGAATGTGAGGAAACTTCAGAGTTACATTAATTTATGTTTATTAATGACCGGCAACTTTTTTGTATGGCTAGAGATAGTTTGAATTTCTTCCCTTGAGAACTGTTGGTTCAAATCCTTTGACCATTTTTTAATTAGGGAATGACTCTTAATCTTACAGATTTGAATCATTCCCTAATATATTTTAGGAATGAGACCTTGCAGCAATGGATTTTTTACCCTCACTAGTTAACTGTTTCTCATTTATTATATCTGCATTAAACTTGTGTGGAAACTTTTAATATTTTCTGTAAACAGCTATACTGATTGTCATATGATAGTCTTGCTCAGACCATCATCAAAGCCTTTTCAGTTTATTAGACTGTCAGTATTTGTACTCTCTTGGGTCTTAGATAACCCAAGGTTGTTGCCATAACATAGTATGGCATCAAAGAAATACTAATACAGAACGGATTACTAAGTGTGAAAGAGATTGAAGATCTGATTAGGATGAACCCTGGGCATGCAATCTCACATAGAGAGCTCAGTCATGAGCAGAATCCTTTTATCCCTGTAAGTTGTCATGTTGTCTGCAACTTCAGGTCTTGGAGTATTGAACACTGAAGACTTAGAGTCTTGACCCTGAAAAGTTAAGTGACTTGTTCAGAATCACATAGCTAGTGTGTGTCAGAGGTAGGTTTTGACCCCTACCATTCTTGGAATAGATGACCACTCGCTATCCACTATACCTGCTCCTGAATGTGCCAAAGAGGATGACAACATTTCTAGGTATGGAAAAGATTGGAAAATCATTTTGTCATGGGAAAAACACTATTTATTTTATTTCTTGGGGAGTATATAAGATCCTCATGGGCAGAGATGGAAATGGAAGGGTATTCCCTAGCATAGGGAGTAGAATGACTAGAGATGGGGATGGAAAAAGTGTTCATCAAAAGGTGAGTTATCCAATTTGTCTGCAGTATATACTACATGAAGGGGAGGACTGAAAGATAAGATTAGAAAGGTAGGTTGGAATCAGAGTATTTACAACATTTAATGCCAAGCTAAGGAGTTTAGACTACGAGAAACAATTGAATATTTCTAAGTAATGGTGTGACGTGCGCAGATCTGTACATTAGGAAGATTAATTTCAAAGTGGTATGTAGGACAGATTAGAAGGATAGGTGAGTTTGAATTTTAGGTTGAAAACTAACTATTAATAATATAAGAAAGTGTTGTAAAACAAAGATGGGAAGCCCTTCTACTAGAAAAGAGACTGTCTTAAAATTGAATGGGAAAAAAGAATGCAGTAAAGGAATGAGCTGGTATTTTAAATGTGCATTTAAATTCCTACTGTCTTGTTTTTATGTGTATTAATTAAATATTTATATTTTTAATTTGCACCCTCAGTTCATTTATTGTATAAGGAGCATTTTTATAAATGAAAACACTTAGCAAATACAGCATAACAATGAATTCATGCCATATGCTGTTGACATTAGGAAGAATGCTTAGCAAAGAACATTTTTATGCTCTTCTATGATACTGGCTTTTTTTTCTTCTAGAAGACAGGAAATAACTGATACAAGTAAAAAATGTTTCCCAGGGACCACAAATCTTTCCCTATCATGTAGTAGTACAGCACTCCTGTTCTTTTCCCTAGATGTTAAGAGACACAGCCTTGCAAAATTTGAATAATAGCACTCAGATACTCTGTGTGCCATCTTGTGGGATTGAGACATTTAGAGAAAGAACAAAACGTACTCTTCAGCCCCTACATCCAAGAAAAGTCTTCATGCAGGCAAGGAGTATTGCAACTAAGGAAAAGAAGATATCAAACTGTGATAAATCAAGAGAAATCAAAATGGAATTGGAGGAATGCAAAATTGTCAGGTGTGTGAGCACATTGTTCCTTTGGTTCTCAACCTTTGGAATGCCGCGACCCTTTAATACTCGTATGTGGGTGTATCTGCGCGTGAGCAGACCAGTCTGGAGACAGAGGATTGGTGTCTTGGTTCCTAAGACCATCGTAAATATGTGTTTTCTGATGGTCTTAGGTGACCCCTGTAAAAGGATCGTTCGACTCCAAAAGGGGTCATGACCCACAGGTTGAGAACCACTGCTTTAAACCCTTAGGAGGACTCTCCTGCAAAGTCAGCAGTTCACCACCATTTACTAAGCACCTACTGTATGCCAGGCATTGTTCTAAGAGCTGGGGTTACAAAAAAAGGCAAAAGCCTCTCAAGGAACTCCTAGTCTAATAGAGAAGGCAACATACAAACAACTATATACAAACAAGATAAGTTGTTGTTGAATCATTTTTAGTTGTGTCAGACTCTTCTTGATCCCTTTGGGGGGTTTCTTTGCAAAGACACGGGAGTGGTTTATTTCTCCAGTTCATTTTATAGATGAAGAAACTGAGGCAAACAGGGTTAAGTGACTTGCCCAGGGTCACACAGCTAGTTAAGTGTCTGAAGCATGATTTGAACTCAGTTCTTCCTGACTCTAGGCCTGGAACTCTAGCCATTATACAACCTAGCTGCTCCAAAAAGGTATAGAGAGGATTAATTGGAGATAATCAACAGAGAGAAGGCACTAGAATTAAAGGGTATAGAGAAAGGCTTCTTGCAGGAAGAAGGATTTTAGCTGGGAATTGAAGGACTCCAGGGAATCTTAGAGGCAGAGGTGATGATGGGAAGGATTCCAGGTATATGGGACAGTCAGTAAAAAGGCCCAGAGTCTAGAAAGGGAGTGTCACATGTAAGGAAAAGCCAGAAATCCAATTGTCATTGGTTCAAAGCATATCTGAGGAAGATGAGGTGTAAGAAGACTGGAAAGTTAGGAGGTGGTCAGCTTATGCAGGATTTCAAACACCAGAAGATTTTCTATTTGTTCCTAGAAGTGATAAGAAGTCACTAAAGTTTATTGAATAGGAAGATGACATAGTCGGATATGTTCTTTGGGAAGATCAGTTTGAGAGATGAGTGGAGGATAGACTGGAGGGGAGAGAGGCTCAAAACAGGAAGACTAATCAATAACCCCTTGCAATAGTACTGGCATGAAGTATGAAGGCCTGCACCAGGATGGTGGTAGTATTAGAGGGGATAAGGGGGCATATACAGGAGATGTTGTAAAGGTAGAAACAACAGGACTTGGCAACTGACTAGATATAAAGGAGGATGAGAAAGAGTGAGGAGTCTAGGATACAACCATGTTGCAAGCCTATGTGAATGGCAGGATGATGGTGCAATCTACAGAAAAGGAAAAGCTAGGAAGAGGGGAAGGTTTTGAGGGAAAGATGAGTTCAGTTGTTTGTATATTGAGTTTAACATGACCATGAACTATACAGTTTGAAATATCCAATAGGTAACTGGAGATCCAAGACTGGAGGTCACCAAGGAGGCGAAGGTGGGACAAATAAATCTGGGAATCATCTGCATAAAGATGACAGCTAAATTTAGAATCTGGTTCTTATGTACCAAGAAATCATTTCTTCCTCCTCCCCTTTGATTCTCCTTTTTTGGGCAATGTCAGTCTTGAGAAACCAGAGCCTTAACTATGCCTGTGCTCACACTGCTGATGTTTAGAGAAACTTTTAAAAATATGACTGCAACTGGTTTTTTAGCCTTAGGTCAGAATATCCGGATTTAGAGAGCTAGCTGCCTAAGGAAGGGAATCACTAGATCTGCTGGGAGGTGAGGAGAGCTACAGGAAGTATACCTGTAGGTAGTATGACAGAGACAGAGAATCACAACATGTAGCAGCAAGACAGAACTGCAGGATTGTGAAAGGGATTGTAATGGGGAGCAGCAGTATGTGACACCTGCAAGTGTAAACAATATGTGGTCTTTATAATGTCAATTATGAACAGACAACTGGAGGAGCTACTGAGGAAAGTACTTACTTGTAAGGACAAGTCAAAGAGACTTTCGCTGGAGTCCAGCCACCGCAGTGCCTGAGACTGAAGAAGCCTCTTTGAGCAAAGTTTCCTTTACTAGATCATCGTTGTAACACTCTCTGAGGAGCAGGTGTGCCCCAGGGCTCTCTGTCCAAGTTCTGTTCTTTTCTGTTGGCATTCTCTCTCTGTTCTCTCTCCCTCCCTCCCTCCCACGACCTGCCCCTCCCTCTCTCTGTGTTTTTTCTCCCTCTTTCTCTCCCCTATCCCTTTCTCTGTATCCCCATCTCTATTCCTCCCCCTTCCCCACCCATATTCCAGTCTTAAATCACCAGCTACTTATAAAGTATTTCTACCTAGATACCCCAAAGGTATCTCCAACTCAACATGTCCAAAATAGAGCTAAAAAAAATCCATATCTCAAAATAGAGCTTCTCTCTTTCTGCTAAAGGTAACATCAATCTTCCACTCAAGTTTGAAAGTTTAGAGTTACTTTTGGTCTTCCTTCTCTTCACTCACATCGATTCAGCTGCCGGATCTTGTCTGTTCTACCTCCAACATATATCTGACAAGTATCTTCTCTCCACTTACATTGCCATCCCTCTAGTTCAAGATTTCAGCTCTTCTTCAGTAGACTATTGTATTCACCTTCAAACTGGTTTTCCAGTCTCCCTTCTTTCCCATCATGCTTGGATTATTGCAATAGTGTGCTGGTTGGTCTTCCTGACCCAAGTTTCTCCCCACTCTGTCACATCCTTTACTCAGAAATTGATCTGACCATGCATGTCATGTTCCTATTCAATAAACTCCAGTGGGTCCCTATCACCTCTATGATTAATTTTTTAAAAATCTTCTTTTCGGCATTCAAAGCATTTCATAACCTACCTGCCTGCCTCCTACCTTTCCAATATTCTTATACCTTATTCTTTCCCACATACTCCATGATGCAGTAGCCAAGAAACTCAATTACCCGACTTCCTTGTATTTTCACCAACTCTTTCCTGGGACTGAAATATGCTCTGTCTCCATCTCCAACTGCTGACTTTCCTAGACTCCTTCAAGTCACAGCTAAAACCTTACCTTCTACAGGAAGCTTTCTCAAAGCCCCATTAATTCTTGTATTTTCCCTCTGCTAATTACCTCCAATTTATCTTGTGCATATTTTATCTGTTGATATGTTTGCATTTTTTCATCTCCCAGTGGACTCTGAGGTCTTTGGGGAACCTATGGAGACTGTCTTTGCTTTCCATTGCATCTACAGTGTTTAACACAGAGCCTGACACATACTAAGTGCTTAATCAGTATTTATTGACTGATAGCCTCCACACAACTGCCAAATTGATATTCCTAAAGCATAGATGTAGTCATGTCTCACCATGTCAAGGTCACAGAAAGCTTTGACAACCTGCCCACAATCGTATCAGAATCAGTGGTAGAGATGGGATTTGAATCTGGACCAAACTTTGTATTGGGTTTAGGTATTTTATACAGTGTGACCTTCATCAGACTGTTTGAAGTCATAATTAGGCATTTATATTCATTATCGAATCCAGGCATGATACTTGAGTATTATAGAATTTTGAAGGTTTTGTTGGGACATGATCCTTTCCTGAAAGGAGGCATTTTTTTTTCATTCAAAAATAGCATTTTTTCCTTTATAGACCCACTACAATTTAGGCCTATGGAATTTGAAATCTTCAAATAAAATTAATAAATTGACCAAATTGATAGCATTCTAGATTTATGTAGAGTCATGTTATTATTCAAATACCATTTCTATAGCTCACTCCCTAAAAATAGATTGTCTGCAATGGTAACACAGAATGTAATTGAGTTTCCTTTGCTATCCTCTGAAACTAGTGACAAGGAAAACAGAATCCCTATGTCTTTGCTGCTTCTATTCTATTATAATACTTATTGTCTTTCTCTTTTCATTTCTTTAGTTCTTTCACCATTTCCTATTTTGTGTTGGAAAAATGGAGTGACTATATAATGCTTTAGTTGTCTTCTTTCTTGGTCTAGTATAAGCTCTGAGACTTTGTAGCAGTTTTTTTAGAAAATGGAAAAAAATAGAAAGTATTTAAGAGGAAATAATCCAAGCTATATAGAGTGATCTCCCACTTGAATCTTATTCTCATGCTTCAGGTGGCATAGAGGTGTCTCAGGACTTTTGAAGGTTATCCTTGCAAGATATAAGCTCTGGAATGTCCTCCTTATATGGAAGGATTTCAGGTATAGGCTTGGATGTATTCTTTCCAAGAGGCTCATTTCCAGGCTGCCCATAGGATGATGCACCCTTGGGACAGGGCAACTCTTACAGAATATACATTAAGTTGTAAAGTTCTTGTGGTCAGCAATGATTGAAAAGAATTGCCCATGCAGATGGTAGAATCAGATTTGGAGTTGGAAGGATATTAATCACCATCCAGTCCAAGCTCTTCATTTTACAAATGATAAAACTGAGGCCCAGAGAAATTAAAAGATTTATCCAAGCTCTTGTAGAAGATGATGGGAAGAGCTAGCATTCCAAGCCAGGACTTCAAATGTCAAACCAGTCTTTCTATAGAACTAGGCCGCTTTAGGTCTGACTCAGAAAAAGAAAAAAAAAATTCACTGTAGACTATACTCCAGAGACATCAATCCAATATGCTACCTGAAGGTCAATCAATCAATAAGCATTTATTAAGTACTTACTGCATATTAGGCACTGTGTAACCTCAGGTACTACAAAGAAAAAAAGACTGCATACCCTTTGATCCAGCAACACCACTGCTACATCTAGATCCCAAAGAGATAAGAAAAAAGGGAGGGGGAAAGGACCTATTTATACAAAAAGTATTTGTAGCACCTCTTTTTGTGGTTGCTAAGAATTCAAAATTGAGGAGATGCCCATCAGTTGGGGAATGGCTGACCAAGTTGTCGTATGTGATTGAGATGGAATATTATTGTGCTTTAAGAAATGACCAGCAGGATGATTTCAGAAAAACTTGGAAAGATTTACCTGAACTTATGCAAAGTGAAGTGAACAGAACCAGGGGGACATTGTACAATATTGTACAATGAAGAACAGTGAGTAACTTAGCTATTCTCAGCAATACAATGAATGATTCAAGAAAGTCCCAAAGGGCTCATGATGAAATGTTATCTGCCCCCAATAAAAAATAAAAAAACCTGATGTTGTTTGAATGCAGACTGAATTATACAATTCTCCCTCTTTCCTCTCCCTCCCTCCCTTTCTCTCTCTCTCTCTCTCTCTCTCATTCTTTTTTTTGGGGGGGGGGGTTAGTAGTCTTGTACAAAATGGCTAAAATGAAAATATTTTACATGATAGCACATGTATAACCTGTATCAGATTGCTTACTGTGTCAGGGAAGTGGGGGAAGTGGGAGGGCAGGAAGGAAGGTATAGAATTTGAAACATAACTTTTTTCAAAATACTAAAAATTGTTTTAACTTGTAATTTGGGAAAAAATAAAATATTATTTAAAAAAGCAAAAAATTAAAAAAAGCAATCCCTGCCCTCAAGGAGCTCTATTCTAATATACATAGAGATAAAGTAGAGGCTTACTTTACAGAGCATTGCCGGCTTGGAATAGTAGGAAAGGTCTCCTGCCTAAGGTGTCATTTGAACTGAGTCATGAAGGAAATCAGGGATTCTAAAAGGCAAAAATGAGGAAAAGAGAACATTCCAGACATGGATAAAAGATACTATCAAGCTACACAAATAGTTTTGTGTTAGGATCAGTGAAATGGTCAGTTTGGCTGAATTATAAAGTATATGGAGGGCAGTAATGTGCAAAAGGACTAGGAAGGTAGGAAGGATCAAGAGAGTAGAGAGTTTTAAATGGAAAAAAATGTAATTCTAGGCAAAATATAATTGCAAGAATGGAAGGCAATGTTTATTAATGCCTTCCTACCAGGTGCCAGGCACTGTGCTAAGTGCTTCACAAGGACTGTCTTATTTAATGCTTCAAAACAGCTCTTTGGAATGGGAGTAGGTGCTGTCATTATTCCCATTTAACAGTTGAGGAAACTAAAGTTGATTGCATTTAAATGACTTGCACACAGCTAATAAGTATCTAAGGCAGGAATTTGAAGTTAGGTCTTCAAATATGACTCCAGGTAAAGTATTTGATATTGTCTTCTGATTACAAGTCCAGCCCTCCATGTAATGAGTTACTTAGCTTCCTAGGAAGAGAAGTGATATAATCAGATTAGTTCTTTAAGAAATTTATGTTGGTAATTATGTGGATAACAGATTAGAGATGAGAGAAAAACCAGGAGACCAGTAAAGGGTCAATTACCATAATTGTCACAAGGGTTAATGTAGGCCAACCTAGATGAATGGAAGTGTCATGGTGACCTTGACAGTAATAGAGAAGTTTGGAACATGGGATTTAGAGGGAAATGAGCATAAGGTCTGTTTCAGACAAGTTGATTTTGAGACATCCAGTTGGAAATGTCCAAAAGGCAGTTGGTGATGCAGAACTGTCAGAAATGGGTCTGGATATATAGGTATGGGACTAATTTACACAAAGATGATCACTGAACCCATGGGAGCCAATGGAGTTACCAATGAAAGAGGATAGAAAGAAAAGAGGGAAAAGGTCCAGGACAAAGTCTAGGAGTATATTCATAGTTAGTGGATGTGATGCAGATGAAGATTCAAAGAGGATATTGCATAGCAGCCAGGCAGATAGAAGAACCAAGAAAAGACCACATCCTTATACTTCAGACAGGAAAGAATATCTATGAGGAAGGGAAAGTCACTCATGGCAAATGTTACAAGTAAGTCAAGAAGAATTAAAATGATAATAATAAAATGCTGGGCATTATCAAGATGAGTATTGGAAACAAAACCAAACCCAAAAATGTTGTCCTTGAACAAAGCCATAATGTAGCCGAACAGGCTAAAAAATAAGTGTGTGGCTCTAACAGCTTAGAAAACCATCTATCTGAATAGTGTCCTGACTAGTTCAATTAAAATGGCCAAGGGTCTGGATTATTGACATCAGATTAAAAAGGTTTTGGTGTTTACTTTTAAGGAACCCCAAACTAATCAGTGTGAGTATTCCCACCTACTGCTGTGTATCATAGTCATCTGTGATTTCTCATTCTCTTTCATTTCTTTCTATATATCCCCTCGTAGAAGATCTGCCAAATTTAATAGAGCCTTTCCTTGAGTCTTTTAATATTTTGAAAATAGCATGACATTCACACTCCTTACAGAGCTAGTCAATGTCCTTCTATAGTCATGTGTGTCTTTTTATTAGAGTACACTTCACATATGTGTACATGTCATCCTTGGTACTATCCTGCAGCCTACTTAAACCCATAGATGTCTTATCCTTACCCTTTAGATCACCCCTAATTTTGCTTTTGATTCTTTCACACCATTGTTGGTGCCTCCTCTCTGAGATTACTATCCATTTACTATATAACTTATCAATTGTAAAATTCAAATATCTTGTATGTGCATAGTTATTGGGTCCCTATTAGAATATAAAATATCTGAGGGCAGGGTCTTTTTGCCTTTCTTTGTTTCCTTAGCATGTAGGATACTGCTTGGGATATGGTAAATTTAATAGATAGTTACTTACTAACTGATTAATTTGTCTGGAATCATAGCTCCATGATTCAGAGCCATAAAACAGTAGTGGGTAAATAAGTACAAGGACAGGGACTGGACTTCTAATTTTACTGGTATAAGGAACCTCCAGTGAGAAAAAAATTCTTTCTACCAAGTCAGCAACTGTTCAACTCCTTAAGGTTTTAGAGTTGCCTGAAGCAAGAAGTTAATTGACGACTTGCTCATATGTCAGAGAGGACTTGAACACATGTATTCCTGGTTGTCTATTCATTATGCCATAGTGCCTCTTGGAACTAGGAGAATATTAATTTTTAAAAGATGGGCTTTTGTTCCAGAGAGGAACTTGGGACCAGTGAAAATGTTATGCAGTTCCTTAAATGTCATCCAGCCTGATCTTCTCCTATTCACTTCTGGGACCACTTTATCATCTATTCTCAGGACCTCTTTAAGTGATGGACTAACTTGATGTGTATCCCATCTAACCGAGTAACCGGTCTATACTGTATGCATTCAAGAAAAGATCTTGATATTATATGAAAGACATCGTTCTAGGTACTCAGAGGGATGCCAGAAAAAAGGTAAAAATTGTTCCCTATAAACTCAGAGTTCGTACCCTATATAGGAATACACGAAAAGTTAAATAAACTGTTCAAGGCAATAGTTGAAAATAAATTACAAAGCAATACTCAATATATTGCTAAGAACATTATGCAAATAATTAGAATTCCAGAAGAGTTCACTGGAGGGAAAGATCACTTCAATAGAAGGTTGTTTTTTTTTCTGAGGAAAGAAGATTTGGTTAATGGAAGGAAGAGTCAGATTTGGGTTAATGGAGGAAGAGTCAGATTTAGGTTAATGGAATGAAGAGTCAGATTTGGGTTAATGGAAGGAACAGTTGAAGTGGGATAGATGTAGAAAAGAGAAGTTAGACACAAAGAAGTTACAGGATTTGAAAAATAAAATAAAAACACCAAAAGTTGGTATGAAAATAGAAATCAATACTGTTTAATTCTCCATACAGAAAAAAAAGACAAGAAAATAAATGTCAAAGATATTATTGTAATGGTGGCATGTTAATGAATCCATGAAGAAAATTATCAACAAATCAAAATCTAATTATTTCATTAATAGCATATATTTGATTTTTTTAAGGGAAAAAGATGAGGACAGTATTTAAATGATAGCATAAATAAGTTTGCTTTCTGCTTATCAAAAATGTAATAGCCACACTGGGCTAAATTATTTTTATTATTCTTTTTAGCTATAAAAATGTCTAAAAGTTCCTCTTCCTGCACAGAACAAGTACTAAAAGGAAATGAAAATATTTAAGTACACATAGCATTTATTATTCATAACCTGAACTTTTCAGACACTAGCTTTTATATTTCTCCTACTTAGAGATTGCCTAAGTAATTTTCATTGGTCATCCAGCTTATCTTTTCCAATCTATACTTAATTGGTCAGGGCAAGGAGTTAAATAAATAATTGGTACTTGTTGGCTGCTCATTCTCAACACTCAATGCTCTTTTCATTTTCTCACAGTTGGCTCTCGCTCCAACCAATCAATTCTTCCCTTCTCTAAGTAGTCTCTTGACTCATTTGCATTAGCATTCATTTAGCTTTTGGAAGTTTCAAAAACTTTTTGAGGGTAAAGCATGCAATTATACTGCCTTTTCCCAAGTTGTTCCTAATTCTGTTTTCAAGGTTGTTCTTTTCAGCTAAAGGTTAATTCAAGCGTGTACATGTGTGTGCACACGCAAACTCTAATTCCCTATAGTTTAAATTCAAATACAATGTTGCTTTTAAGCATTTCATTATCTTTACAACATGAATTAGTAGCCATAAACTGGATCAATTCATCTCTGGTGGTTACGGCTGAGGAGTAACCATTTTACTTGAGAAGGGTAAATTGCAAAGAAAAGGAACATGGCTTTGCTAGAGAGGGTAGTAAGCATATGGAAGGCATTTTCTCAAGAGTTAGTTGAAAATGTAATTTTAAAAATGTGAATGACTTTGTGGATGAGAGTTTGCTCCATAATTTCATATTAAGGAAAAGTAGGGTGTTTGTGTGAAGTTACATGGCTAATCTTTGAGGTTAAATCAAGAAAGATAATGTTATCTTTCACCATTACAGGCTCCTTAGTACCACTGTCACATAATGAATCTGTCCTAGAATGATGATTCTCCTGCTCTTGTTCTTAAGAGTTAACGTAGTATCAATATGTCAAGGACATATCATTTCCTCTATGTGAGAACTCTCTCTACCAAGGCAGGTTCCAACCCACATATAATATCATAAATGGTATCAGAGTTGCCTGAGGCTCAGAGAAGTTAGGTGGCTTGCCCATAGTCACACAGCAAGTAAGCTGAGAGATAAAACTTGAACCAGGTTCTTGATAACAAGTTTGGCACTCTTGTCTCCTATACCATATTACCTACTATTTGAATCCATGATTTGGGTGAATTTTTCTAACATAAAGGTATTATAACAATGACATCTGTCCTAGGATTTCTTGTGTCCATAAATGAATAATGAGACAGACTTTGACTTTATGCTCAGACATTTATTTATCCTGCAGAAGTTTGGAATACTGGAGACACAGTGTTAGAAGATATAATAAGTAAAGAGAGTGGCAATTTTTAAGTCAGGTCAGTCTGAATTTTTCACTTATTTAGACGAAATAAATCTCAATATGATCTTTTTTTTCATTTTAATTTATTTTCTTGGTTACATCATTCATTCCACAAGGTTTTGAGTTACAAATTTTCTCCCCTTCTTTCCCCTACCCCCCAGCCCAGAACATTGATCCCACTGTAAGGCCCCTCCCACAATCTGTTCCCTTTTATGCCCTC
>CM053598.1:132432548-132457582 GCA_028646575.1 Pseudocheirus occidentalis | reverse complement strand
AGTCTATTAATTGCTTGGTTTTTTAGCTCTGTGGAACTCTGCTTCCTGGAGGGGTAAAGCTCTGTCCCAAATCGCTGGGGCCCTCACAGCTGCCAGAGCTATTAGTGGGATTCTGCAGCCCCCACCCAAGCTTTGGCTCACTGAAAGCGCACCCCAGGACCACCACTCAAGACCCCGATCCAGATCCAGGCCGCTCAATGCAAGAGCCCTTGGCCCTGATGGATCGCCTCAGCCTGCCTGCTATCTGCAGGCCGAGGGCTCTGAAGCAGCCCAGTGGAGGCCACTGCTGGTCCGTTCCTGCTGCTACAGCCACCTTCCACTGCTTCCTTGCCCTGGGAGCAGTTTGGTCGACCCGCTCTTCTCCTCCCGAGTTAGCAAAATCCACTGACCTTTCTCTTAGCCTTTTTTTCTTCTGGCCCGATAAATGTGGTAACTGTGACTCCAGTGAAGTCAAACTGCTCTCCTATAGACAAGGCTCACCACCCGATGCCCCAGGGCCTGACCTGGCCTCCCAGACTGCTGAGAAAAGCCCCACCTGCTGAGCTACCTGTAGCAACAGATGTGCTTTCTGTCTTTTGGAGAGTTTTGGAGCTTGAAAATCTGTTTAGAGTCCCATTTTATGAGTTTTTTAGCGTGTTTGTGTGGGAGCTGCGGTGCTTTGTTGCTTCTATGCCGTCATCTTGGCTCCGCCCCTCAACATGATCTTTTAACTAAAATAAAATTAATGTTGCATTCTCATGTACCTTTGTGCAATCTCCACAGTCCACTGATGCTGGTGCTGTGGGTAAATCACTTCTATGAAATAATCATAACAAGTGACTTTTTATTGATATTATCTTGTAATAAGAGATTCTTTGAAAATAGTCTTCCCTCAACTTCACCCGAATTCCCTTACCTCATTTTCTCTTTGCAATATCTAGAGAATGAAAATGGATTTTTTTATTAGGATTTTTGACTAAAAGGAGAAATGTAATTTTTTTATGGAATACATAATTTGAGAACAAATATCCTTCTACCTGTCAAATCAAATATCTAGCATAAAAGGTGCTACATAGCTTTCTTCTGTGATATAACAAATTTCATGACATTTTGAGAATGTAGAATTTTAAATTTTAAACACATACCATTTCAGTTTAAGATATAATGAACAATTTCCATTATATTTCTAAATAAATTTAAGGAATTCTATCCTTTCTTTTTTTCCCCTTCTGAGCCAAAATTCTGATTTCTTTGGGGGCAGATGTTGGGGAATCTGCAGCCTCAAGGCCACATGTGACCCTCTAGGTCCTCAAGTGTACCCCTTTGACCAAATCCAAACTTCACAGAACAAATCCCCTTACTAAAAGGATTTGTTCTTTAAAATTTATATTCAGTCAAAAGGCCTCTCCCAAGGATCTAGAAGGCCACATGTAGCCTAGAGGCCACACCCATTGTGTTAAAGTTGGAACATAGAGCCATGAAATGGCTCTCCTATTATCACAAAACTAGTATCTGTCAGGGATAGCATTTGAACCCAGTTTTTCTTGACTTTGACTTTACTTTGAAAATGACCCTGTATCCACTATATTGCTCTTTCCATTGCAACATAATACATAATTGTTATCAACTTTACAATATGGATTATACAGATTTACCCCCAAGCATTCATTTAAAAGAAAACTGATCAAAATTCATTCATTTAGAACAGATGTTCCTATAGTCCATGGCCCTTTGTCATGACACGGTATAATTAGGTATCTGGATGATTTCATAGTCACTGATTACACCTTGGATGAGTCATAAACTGGAAAGTGTCATACACTGACTTGCCTTGTCCAATGGTGTTTACTCTTGTAGATAATATTATTATATATATTTTACACATATTCAGTGCCGCCAAAGACACCTGACTACAAATACAAATCAAGCACTAGTAAATCAAGGCAGCTGAGTGGTGCAGACAATAAAGCACTAGGCCTCAGGGGACCTGAGTTTAAAGCCTGCCTCAGGCCCTTATTAGCTGGGAGACCCTGGGCAAACCACTTGGCCATATTTGCCTCAGTTTCCTCATGTATAAAATTAGCAGGAGAAGCAAATGACAAACCGCTCCAGTATCAGTGGTGCCTTGCTTCAGACCTCTGCCCTATCTATCCATAATAACAAACAAACAAACAAAACAACAGATTGTACTGGGATCCCACAGAGGCCCTCTTCAACTCCCCAATTGGGTAGGGGGTGCCCTGGAACCTTGGACCAGTCCTGTATCTTCTGTTTACTTCAGTTTTCTCAATTGTAAAATGGGGATAATAATATAACCAAGCTTACAGTATTATTGTAAGAATCAAATGAGATAATATTCATAAAAAATTGCTTAGCACAGTGTCTGACACGTAATAAATACACAAAATGCATGTTTCCTTCCTTTTCTTCCTCCCTCCTTCCCTCCTTTCCTTCCTTTCTCCCTCCTGTTCTTTTCTCCCATACTCCTTCCCTTCCTCCCTCTCATCTTCCCTCCTTTCCTCTCTTCCCCCGTCCTTCCATTCTTTTCTCCCTCCCTCCCTTTCTTTGTTGCTTCTTTATTTCCTCTTTCCCTTCTTTCCTTCTGAAGAACTACCTGGGAATTTTTTTTCAATTAAAGAAATAAGATTTGGAAAGGTAGCTTGGAACATACTTATGGAGTATTTTTTATGCCAGGCTAAGACTTTTAAACTTTATTCTATAAGTGAAGGGGAAGTCACTAAAGGCTTTTGAGCACATGAGTAAAATGATCTGAAGTGTCTATTAGAATGTTTTATCTAGCCTTGATGCATAGGATGAATCTGAGGCACAGGGGGATGCAGGTAATATCTGTTAAGCAGCTATGCAAGCGTCTAGGCAAGGGTAATGAAGCGCTAAACTAAGACTGTAGAAACTAAGATTCTGGTATCCTTGTCAATATGGTCTAGACAGATTTCTTCCTCTGGAGCAACATTAAATAGGAAGGAGAGAATAGATGCAAAAGATATTGTGGAAATAGAAATGATGGGGCTTAGAAAAAGACTTTTTAGGTCAAGGATCTCAAATCTACAGTACATCCCCAAACTATACGGCGTAACCTTTATTCCCTGAAGGACTAAAGGGCATAACATTTCAAGTGAGAGTTCAAATGAGAATAAAGTACTTAGTTCAGTATCTAGCACATAGTGGGTGATTAATAAATGCTTATTCTCTCTCCTTCCCCTCCTCATGAAATTAACAAAGATTTATGAAAAGAAACAGACCCTTAGAAATAGGTACAGATAGTCCTGTAAACTGTAAACAAACACAGGATTTGAGTTTTTGACATACCTTGCACCCCTATATACATACATACCTATATATACTTTTGTGACTGGAGAAAATGGAAATAGGATGTCAAATGTAAGCTCCTTGGGAGAAGAGATTGTTTTGTTACTTGTAGTTATATCCCTAGAATCTAATGGCATATAGAAGGTGCTTAATTAACGTATACATACATATATACATGTACGTATATATCTATAGCTATCTATATGTGTGCATATATATTCATATATACATACATACATGTATATATCTATCTATCATCCATCCATCCATCCATCCACCCATCCATTTATCTATCTATCTATCTATCTATCTATCTATCTATCTATCATCTATCTATCTATCTATATTTGAGTGGTAAATCATACAAAGTTTTGAGTTAAAAAGAGAGGGGTTGAAGGGGCTCATGGGACGTGCCATTTTCCTCAGTAATGTAGAAGAGCTGAGAGTGATGAATGAAGAGTTGACTTTGGAGAGCTAAAGAAAGGTTTAGAGCAGACATAATGGGTAATGTCACAGGGAATCCATAAGGAAACAAAAGGTAATAAATGTTTATTAAACATTTTTATATGTCAGACACTATGCTAAGTGTGAGAATACAAATTCAAGCAAAAAGATATAGTCTGTGCCCCTAAGCTCCTTACATTCTAATGGAGGAAGGAAACATAGAAAAAGAAGCTGGGAAGCAGGAAGGAGGGAGGGGATAGGGAATGATAGTGAAACACGACCAGCCTGGATGCCCTGGAAATAAATCACTGAAGAAAAAAGAGGATTGGAAAGGTAAAAAGATGGTCCAGAACAAGAAGACCACAGGTGCTGAAGGAATTTCCAGGAGGAGAAGAGAGCTCAGGCAAAATAAAGGAGTCCTATCAGTCAAAATCAAACCTGAAATGGGAATTACAAATGAATAAAATTGAGCGTTATTGTGGACAAAGCTGGGTACAGGGAGTGTGGGTTGGTAGTGGCTGCAATCCACTACAGTTGTTTGTTTTTTATGAATATCTTTTTAATGTTCAGCTGCCTGGGAGCAGAGAAAGCAGATGGTGGAGGTTACTTTGGGTGAGAGATTAGCAGGACAAGAATAGTTCACTGTGAATCTGGTATCCTTGCCAATATGGACTGGAGATTTCTTCCTCCAGAGCAACATTATTGATGATCTGTTGTGCCTTTCACAACAAAGAGATTGCTACATTTCACATTAAACAGAGATTGCTTAAATTTATCCATTTCATATCTACAAATGGACAAGAACTGAGCTGTTGACTACCTGCTTAAAGCATCATCACATTCTGCTTGATGCCTGAGGACATGAAGGCTATGGTAATGATTTACCTGTATCAGAGAAAAATAAAGATGGTGAGGCCTGAATGATGCTCACACCTAATTTTTCTATGTTCTCCTTGTGCTTTCCAGTCACTAAATCTCTTAAGAGGTCCTCCTGTATGACAGTTGGAGTGCAGCAGTAACATTTGGAAGTTGCTTGTCACCATCAGAGGCACAGTAAGGGTTAACTCTATGAAGTCAAGTTGGAAGATAATGTAGATAAATTGCTTTACACAATGGAAAATGCAATATAAATGTGAGCTATCAATATTATTATAAAAGCTAATCATTCAGCAAACATTAAGTGTCAGATACCATGCTAAGAGCTGAAAATACAAATGTAGTAATGAAAGAGAACCATTTCTCAAGGGGCTTATGTCCTCGTGGCACAGGTAACTACATACAAAAGTGTATGTGTGTGTGTGTGTATACATATACAATAAATTTGTTTGGGGGAGATAAGTGAATTCCAGTGTAATTCCTAGCATATGGATTAATTAAGCATGCTTAATAAATGCTTGTTGACTGAGTGACTGAGTGAAGTGGAGAGGCCTTCCATAGAAGATCTGCATTGAGCTTTGAAGGAACCTAGAGATTCTGAGAGGTGGAGATGAAGAAGGTATACTTTGTAAGCTTGGGGAACAGCCAATGCAAAGGTGCAGAGATGGGATGTTGTGTGAGTAACAGTAAGATGATCAGTTTGACTGAATTATAGAATGCATGAAGGGGAACAAAAGTTGAAGACTGGAAAGATAACTTGGAACCAGACTGTGAGACTTCAAAAACCAAAGACAAGAGGTTTGGTAGAGTTTTTTTTAGGAATTAACTCCAGAATCACTGGAGTTTGGTTTATCAAACAGGAGTGATATATCAAACCCCAGGCGGGGGGTGGGGGGAGAGGAGGATTGTTTTGCAGTAGCATGGAGGATGAATTATAGAGTGACTTAAAATGGGTACAGATAAATCAGGAGTCTGTAGTAATAATTCAGGTAAAATGTGATAAGTGTCTGAACAATGCTTGTGGTCATATGAAGAGAGAAGGAAGCAGATGTGAGAGGTATAGATTTAGTAACTAAAAACATGGTAACTGATTGGATGTATGGGATGAAGTATTAGCCTCCTAAGGAGGACTCTCGTTTTTCATTTAGCAGTTTCTGAATTTCCTCATTATTTTCATCAAACTAATCTTGATAATTGCAAGTTTTCTGACCCAGATGATGAAATTCAGTGCTGTACACCAGATCTCTGAAAGCTGCCCACACCTTTTCTGCTCCACTCTTGCCAACTGTGTGTTGGCTCAACTTTCCCTCCAAGTTAGCAACAAACTGTTCCCACTCAGAAATACAGGATTTCTTTTTGAAATCTCCAGTATTCCATTGGTAATGTAGAATTGGATGTTAGGAGAGAGATTGGGTTTTGAGGGATAAAAGCCAAGGAGATGGCACAGTAGGTAGAGAACTGGGCCTGGAGTCAGGAAGGGTGGAGTTCAAATCCATCCTCAAATACTTGCTAACTATGTGACCCTGGGCAAGTCATTTAGTCTCTGCCTCAGTTTCCTTGTCTGTAAAGCAAAGATAACAATAGCACATATGCTTTCAAGTTGCTGTGCAGATAATGAAATATTTGTAAAGTGCTTTGCAAACCTTAAATGGTTATGCAAATGCTGTTATTATCATCATTACTATAATGATGTAGATTTGGGTATCATTATAATAGAAATAATAATTAAATACATGAAATTATGAGGTCACCAAGAAAGAGGATGAGGCAAAAAAAGCTAAGAAAAATCTTGGGGGTGTACTCGTGACTACGGGTTGTTCTATGCATAATAATTCAGAAATGTAGGCTGAGAGCCTAGTCAGACTGGTAAAAGAAAAACTAAGAGAAGTGAAGAATAATAAATAGCTAACATTCACAGAGTGCTTTACAGTCACAATGTCTCAGAAGTTTTAGTGCAGTTTAAATTTAATGAAAGTTTAAATTAAAGCATCAAGCTGCTAAAATTTAAAATTACAGTGATAATTGTGGGATACCTTTTATTGTCTAATTTGATCCTTGTGATGAGCCTGTGAGGAGATACTGAGGGTATTATCTACACACACACACACACACACACACACACATACACACACACATTCACACACTCACACACACACACACACTTTTAAAGATGAATAAATTCAGAGACATTATGGCTGGCACATGATCAAATGGTTGGTACATGCCAGAGGCAGGATTTGAGCCAAGGACTCTCCTGACTCCAAAGGTTGGTTTGAGTTTATTTTATTTTATTTTATTTTATTTTATTTTATTTTATTTTATTTTATTTTATTTTATTCGTGTTTGTTTTGTTCTGTTTGTTTTAACATTTATATAGCTTTTGTTATGTTCCAGGTACTTTACAATCATTATTTCATTTGATTGTCATAACCCCTGTGACACAGATGCAATTATTATCCCTTTTTTACAGGTAAGGAAACTGAGGTGAACAGTATGGTAATCTTGCCATTTTACCATGCTGTGTCTGGACACGGCTTGTCGCCTTCTAGAAAGATACTCTAGAATGCATATACTGATGCTAGCTTTCTGCTTATCCAAGCATTTTCCAAGTAGACTTGGGTTTTAGTTAACATGTTATCTAATATAGAATGATAAAATAAAATGATTATCTATATATTCATGAGAATATGTAAATGGGAAGCGATAATGTGTCTGATGGAGTGGAAGAAAAATGGGATGGTAAAATTCTATGGCTTCTCCATCTGGATAGAAATGTGTTTGTGCAGAAAGCTGCTTTTATGATAAACGTTTTCGTACCTTCTCTTTTTTAGAATCAGGAAATTGTTGAATTGTAATATTCAATCCTCACCACCATCTTTTCTGCCTAGGTAAACTTATTTATGAATTACAGAAAAGGATTCTGTTATTTTTAAATTATATTTTATGTTACTGATTATTTTTTAACTTTGTAATTGTTCATGATAATAGAATTATGTGTTTGATATTTTGGTTTGCTTTTTGTTTCGTTTTTGTTCCATATAGTTCAAATATTTTCACAATGGACCAATTTACTATAATACTTTACCTACCTGATCTTTCATTAAAGAATTACAAATGATTTCCTCAAAGTTAATTTGGCTTTCCAGTTTGTAGTAAATAGGCAACACAGTGAAGTGCTTTCATTAGCTCTTCACACCACATGGCAAAGCACCTACAGTTTTGGATGAATACTGCCATGATACTCATTTCACCTTCTGCTGGATTCTTCTAATATAAAAAACACCATAGATTCACTAGAAATTGGCTGAAATTGTATTTGTTTCTTTGCAGTTCTCACCTAATAAAACTGGTAGAGGGTCATTTATTTTCTTTGTTAAATTTGTTTGTAATGTTTGCTCTGGCCCTCTCTCTGAGGATGAGATCTATTGCTTTTCATCCCTCCAGGATTCTCCAGTACCTTTACAGTATAGATGTCAAACTTTTGGCCTATGGTCCATACATATGTGGCCAGAAAAACTCCCAAGTGTAGCTTAAATCAGATTAAAATGCAGTTGGGAAATGTTTGACAAAATAAATACAAACATAGCACAATATAGATAATGTTAATTTCTGATTTCCCAAGTCAATCTGCAGCTCACAGGTATCCATCCATCTTAGAGGGATAGAGAAGGTGAACTAGACCATTTCCTAAAGTGTCTGCCTGTGGCATCACCCAATTTTAAAGGCAGAGTGACTTGGTACCCCAGTTCCATTTAACTCCAATATCAAATTAGTTGCTTTAAAAAAACGGTGAATTATTTACTTTAGAAATAAAGTAGGAATAAATAAAAAACAGGTCTGGTAGTTTGTAGGATACTCTTATTTCCAAAACTATTGGGTTCAGGGTCCTAATTGGTCTCCATCAGAATTGAAGAGTCATGGTAGTCATTGTGATAATTTGGTTTACCTGGAACATCCTATCTTCCTTCAGGGTGACTTGCTGTTTCAACTAGGTCAGTTTACTTGTCCAAATCTGTCATATATTGCAGACTGGTCATATCCACTATGCATCTTTTCATTGCCCTTAGAAGGGTATTGATTTTTAATCTTTCAGAGACTATAATGTTTCAGGACTAACAGTTAAACAATGCTTATAAAATATTGTCATTAAAAAGATAACTCATTATTTATTAGTAGTGTGGTATTCCTAAAGGACCATGTTGGTTTTCCAGTGGCAATCCAACTTATTCTCAATCTCCTGTTTAATCCTGGCCCCAACACCTTGTCTACTTGATATATATCCTGATAGACAAGCATTATAAATTCCCCATTCTTCTCTACATCATCATTTGGACAATAAGCATTCTTCATCCACTTGATTTTTCATATATGTACATATAGACACATATATACGCGCATGTACATGTATATATGTATGTATATGTATACATGCATGTGTGTATATGTGTGTATATGAAAAACAAGTGGATGGAGAATATTTGTCTCTCTCTATACTTATGTATTTGTATGTATGTATATATGTATGCATTAAAAATCTCAAGCAGGATGCAGCCAAACATGATTCTATTATTCATGAACATACGTATCCAGAGGGCCTTACCACCAATAATGTTTCACTTCAACTTAAACCAGATATCGGATCTCTGTAATATTTAAGTATTTGGCTTCTTTGGGGCCTTATTCTTATTCCATTTAGTCCAACACATTTCTCAGAATTCCCATCATTTCTTTAAGGTTACTAAATATCAAAGTATATCTCAATTTAATTCTCTTACTGAATTCTTTCTAGAATTTCTCTGTTTACCTCTGTATCCTCTACAACAGATGTCAGTACATAAGTTAACAATTATTTTTAACAATGTTCTTTTAAAAATACTGTAAACACTACATTATAAGAGAACTCCCATGAAATATGTTGCTTTTGGACACATTATGCAACAAACTGCTTTTCTTGCCACTCCAAGGAGGACCTATGGGTCACTCTCTAGCTACAGGTCACCTTACAGCTTCCATGTAACTCCACATTCTCCTATCCTTATGGTTTCATTTATACTCAGAATGTCAGGATTGGTTTAGTTCTTCTAGCAGTGTGTTCACTCAGTCACTGGACAAAAGATCTCACATGTAGAGTATTATTGTTGTTCAGTCATCTTAGTTATGTCCTGTTCTTCATGACTCCATTTTGGGGGTTTTCTTGGCAAAGATATTGGTGCAGCTTGCCATTTACTTCTTCAGCTCATTTTACAGATGAGAGACAGAGGCAAATGGAGTTAAGTGACTTGCCCAGGGTCATAGAGCTAGTAAGATGAGTCTTCCTGATTCTAAGTCCAATGCTCTATCCACTGTGCCATCTAACTGCCTCATGTTTAGAATAGCAACTAATGTTTGTAAATGGTCAAAAAATAGTACAATTGTTAGCACTTTTGCTTATTAATTTGTCCTGTCACTGCAAAATCAGTAGGGTGGTCTGTGGGACTGAATGTGATTTTGTAATTTTCCTTCTTTTATGGACTGTTGTGGCCAGAGAATTCACCCCTCCCCCAATGACTAGTCTATTGGTAATGATTCTCTATATACTTAACTAAATTGGTTTTTATATTTCAAACTGTCTGTTGCCAGGTCTATGTTCAAAGCCTGGCATGGTGGAACCTAGTAGAGCATCCATTGCACTGGAAATGCAGAGTTACTTCTAGACTGAGATGACTCAGAATAGGATTTCACAGGGCTCCCTGCCCAGAGTGATGTCAGAGACATTTAGGGTTTGGTGTCCAACCTTTATCCTCAGGCTGATGACAAAAAACCCACAGACAGGCATTCCTTACATTGTCTTAAAGTTGTGTCCCTTTAAATGGAAATAGCCAGTCAAGAGGTAACATGTTAAACCAGTCATTCATTTCCATTTCATGTAGAATAAACTCATCATATTTTTCCTAAGAGCTAAGTTTGGTAATAGAGAAACTAGAGAGGAAATAAAGATACTGAGCATCTTTTAAAAATATATATTTTATTTCCCCCTACTACATGTAAAAACAATTTTAGATACTAAGCATCTTAAAAGAGATTAATGAGGTTCAGCAGAGGGAGGAGAAAAGGCATAGAAAGGTAAGATTTGAGGCACCAAAAGTGAACCTCACATACTTCTAGTTTTGCAGTTTTCTGTAGTTGATAATATTTTCACAAATGAGTCAAAGAGTTAAATTTAAAAATAAATAATGTGTTCAGCAAAGTGAAAAAATCAATTACATCTAATCAACATTCAATGCACTATTGCAGTATAAAGATAAATAATTTGTGTAGTCTTTTCCCTTGAAATGCGTATAGTTGGAGGAATAAAATATGGATATAAGTAACTATATTATAAATGTGAATGTGGTAAATACTTAGGAGAGGTCAGAATCATGAAAGATTGGGAGGGAGAGATCAAGACCAGCTGAAGAATGTAGTGTCAAAAAAGAATGGAGAAGACAACTAAACCAATTTTTGGAAAGAGCAGTATTTTGAAAGGTACAGAGTCAGAGGGAGGTTTTTTTCTAGGTGTGATGTTAAGATTGAGAACTCTGGAGATATCAGGTCTGTGGGGGAAAATAATGTTTTGCACAGCTTTCTGCAATCCCCTGGATTAGAAAAGTTCTCCTGGTGTTAATAAAAGAGAGTGGTTTGAAGTGGTATTGAGATATGGCCCCTGGGTATGTTTATAGAGTGTGGAACAGTTATTGAGTAACTGAAGTAGAACAAGATAGAGAATGGAATGTGTATCAGTTGAGTGAAGAAGTGAAATACTGGGCAATGAATGTAGGGAAGGGGAGGGGTATATGGAACCATTAAAAATAATGAAGGGAGCCCTAGAAGGAAGTACAACTCTTTGGAAACAATTTTGTGTTTCGAGTTATTGTGAGGTAGGATGTCTAACGCAACCTTCATGTTGGCTTCATAGGAAGTGGATTATAGGACAGGCAAACTAACTCAAAAGGTCATAGTCCTCAAGTGCAGATTCTCCCCTGAATTACATCATTATTTTGGGAGCTGCAGTGATGAAGCCCTGACTGAAAGAAATATATGCTTGCCACAATTGTGAACCCTAGTGATTTTCAGACAGGGAAAGGAGAGTTTTTCAAGAAAAAGCCAATACATGTCAGAATTTTAGAACAATAGTGGCCAGTATGAAATGTTTTTGAAAGTCCACCTGGGTCTCTTCACTTAGAAGGTATCCTGGGCAAATATTAAAAGGTGGGAGAGGATAGAATGAGATCTGCAAAGAATTAGGCACTTGGCTATAATGTAGAGGGTACAATGAGGAGTGGAAAATAAAGCCAAGAATACTGGGTAAAGCAGATGGTAGAAGATCTTTGCCAAGCTTTTGAAGTTATATATTGTCATATAGGCAGTGGGGAATTCCAAAATATTGTTAATCAGAGAGAGGTCAGGATCACATCTATGCATTGGGAATATTGCTTCAACAGCAATGCTAAGGATAAATGGAAAGGAAAGATGTTATTCTATCATTTCAGTCATGTCTGACTATTCATGACCCCATTTTGGGTTTTCTTGGCAAAGACACTGAATTGGTTTGCCATTACTTTCTCCAGCTCACCTTACAGATGAGGAAGCTGAGACAAATAGTTAAATGACTTGCCTGGGGTCACTCAGCTATTAAATGTTTGAGGCCAGATTTGAACTCAGAAAAATGAATCTTATCTATCCATTGTACTCTAAATCCAGTGCTAAATCCACTGCACTATACTCCATTTTATAGGCGGCATATTCAGCTCTATTGGAAAACTAGTAGATTTTAGGTAAATTTTCAAATAGGAATCATCTTCTTGTCAACCCATATTTTTTAAATGACCTCTCCTAGCTTGTCAGTACAAATTGGGTAAGAAAAATATATCTATTCAGGCAAAAATTGTACTTGTCCACACAAAATATTAAGTGTACTTTGTGCTGAAATAGGTAGGGTGATAAAATAAACTACAAAAATGAAGCTTGAATTTCTTTTTTTTCAGTGACCAGTCAAATACACATAAAAAATGAATGCAATTCAAGTAAACATGTGACTTATTTTGGCCAACACAGATCCATCATAAACACAAAATTCAGAGATGCAGTAGATTAGCACTGTTGCTAACTACAGGTGACCATCCCCAGAACCATATTTATATTTGGGTTTTTCTCTCTACTATCTTTTAGTGGTACTATCTTCACCTTGAGATTAAATCAAAATCACTTGCTTCTGATTGATGAATTTCTGATCATCCTTCTATCAGGTCAGGGCTGGGTTGAGATAAACAATAAGATTTTAGCTTATATATAAGTACATTTTATTAAAATTAAACTAAATAACATTCCAAACCAGGTAAAGCAATTTAAACTTTGAATAAGCTAATAATGGAAAGACATTGGCCCAATATTTTTTGCATAAATAGTAAGGTCAGCGGTGTTCACTGAACCATTTAATATGGGGCACAAAAATGAGAACAAGGTCTGTCCTCAAGCTTCCAGCATCCTGAAATAATAATGCTGAATGGATTTAAGATCCTATATGTCTCTCACCATGGCAGAGGTCCTACTTATGCTTTAATTTGTTGGTTTTACAAAGTAATTCTTGATCAGCCATTTGTATATAATCCGTTTTGCTAGCCATTCTCTGGACTGTAGAAGAGATTTTGTTCTATAACATGATAAAATGAATGAAAAGAGAAATGAAACGCTTAGAGTACTTATGCTTGGCCTGCCCAGATTTTTCTTGTGGCTTTCCAGCTGTACATTTTAATCATACTATATATTTTACCTGAGATTCGTATTTGCAATTCTAAAGCTGGTACTCCTTGAATTGGAAAATATAACTGTCCTGAAAATAATTAATTAGGTTGTACTTTCCATCCTTCCTTAGTTCTACATACAACACAACACAACACAACACACACACACACACACACACTGCTCTATGCAGATACGTAAAGCATTCTAGTCAACTAATTTTTAATACACATTTCCATGTACAATGTCAGTCTAGATACTCCTGTTATAAATATCACCTGCTGACATTTTTGAAGATTAAGATTAAATGAATGTCCCTGAAATCTGGTTGAAATTGAAGAAAGAATTATTTATTAGATGGAAAAAATGTTTCTGATGTGTTGATGGGAAGAGAAGGCTGTGATGTTTTTATAATGTATCATCTTGGAAATGAACATTGTCCTTACTGAAGCAGTGTGCCCAGCTATCATCACTATTAATTTAAAATATGTGACAGAGGAATTTTTTTTCATTTTTTTTGTGGAAAAAAACAAGTAACCCTTCCCTATCTATAATGTTTATACAGTCAACTCTCAATTTTCCATTCAAACAAAAGTTGCTTTTTTTTTGCTTGTATGAATCACAATAAAATGTGGCAAGTCCTCAAAGAAATGGGAGTACCAGAACATGTTACTTGTCTCTTGAGGAATCTGAATGAGGAATCAGGAAGCAACAGTTAGAACCACACATGGAACAACTGACTGGCTTAAGATTGGAAAAGGAGTATGACAAGGCTGTATATTGTCATCTTTTTATTTAATTTATATGCAGAGTACATCATGTAAAATGCCAAGCTGGATGAATCAAATCCTGGAATTAAGGTAGCCCAGAGAAATGTCAATGATCTCAGATATGCAGATGCCATTTTGATTGCAGAAAGTGAAGAAGAATTAAGAAACTTCTTAATGAGGGTGAAAGAGAAAAGTGTGAAAGCTGCCTCAAAGCTTAACATTCAAAAAATAAGATCTTTGCAACTAGTCCTATCACTTCCTGGCAAATAGAGGGAAAAGAAATGGAACAGTGTCAGATTTTGTATTCTTAGGCTCAAAGATCACTGCAGGCGGTGACTGTAGCAATGAAATTAAAAGACACTTGCTCCTCAGAAGGAGAGCTATAGCAAGTCTGGAAGGCATGCTAAAAAGGCAGAGGCATTACCTTGCTGACAAAGGTCTATATAGTCAAAGCTATGACTTTTTTTCAGTATCAATGTATGACTGTGAGAGTTGGACTATGAGTGCTACAGAATTAATGCTTTCAAATTTTGTGCTGGAGAAGACTTGAGAGTCCCTTGGATAGGAAGGAGATCAAATTAGTCAGTACTTAAATAAATTCAGGTTGCACAGTGGAAGGTCAAAGACTTAAGCTGAAAGTTCAAATACTTTGGCCACTTGGATTTAAGTGAGAGAGAGCTGTACAAAGTCACCAACTCACTTCCTCCTATGGAACCATTTGCGTTCAGTGGCCAGATATAGGTGAGGACAAGTGGAGATGACCCACAATGCAGTGGGAGACCTCAGCCTTTTAAAGCTAAGGTCTTTTAAGCTAAGTTCTCATTTTGACTGAGGCAATGCCCATTCAGTGATTGGGGCTGAAAGTCATCCAAGGGATGGCCCCTCTACTTAAAAAATCAGACTAGGAGGGGAAGACCTTCAGGATTTCTGGCCAAAAGAGAAGCAATAACTATTTGCTTTCACTCTGAGCCATCAGGACCCAAATAATAATCATTAAGTGATTAGAGACCTATCTAGAGGCCAATACATGAGAACCAGAATGAATTGGGTTTGAGCATGGTCTTTAAGAAAGAAATCTAGCCAATAAACCTCAAGATATCTAGGTATGTTTCAGCCTTCAGAATTTACCTTCCTTTGGGCAGATAACCCTCAGGTAAAGGTCATGATACCCCATGTGGAGAAAGGAGAAGAGAGGAGATGAGTTGCCCAACCCAACCTGGCCAGTTGGGTCCCCAGTGGCCAGCTTGGACTACTCACAGGTTGTGGTTTTTTCTTTTCTGAAAGAGGACCATGACATCAAGAAGATGACATCATGACTTACAGATGAATTGGATTTAAGTGATGGAGGGCTGTACAAAGTCATCAGCCCTACTTTCTCCTTGAGAACCACCAGGGTGCAGTGGTCAGATATCAATTAGGACAACTGGAGGTGGCCCACAATGCAGTGGGAGACCTCAGCCGTTTTAAGTTAAGATCTTTTAAGCTAAGTTCTCGCTTTGACTGAGTCAATACCCATTCAGTGATTATGACTGTTTAAGAAGTGAACCAAGGGATGGTCCCTTTAATCCCCCCAAAAAGAAAGGTCTGGTGTGCTACAGTCCATAGAATCATGAAGAGTTAGACACAGTTGAACAACCAAACAACAGCATGTTATATCTATATGTAATACATTTAGTGCCCTTTTGGGAGTGATGTCCAACTTGGTTACTCACATTAAAATGCAAATGAGACCCAATCAGAGGCCCTGTTTCAAAGAAACCTCCCAATTCAATCATATATCATTTTTAAAAGAATAGACGAATCTTTGATTATTTATAAATAGCTATTTACAAATAATTTATTAATTGTATTTGGTCTGAAACAATTACAAATTATTTTGAGCAGCTAGATGGCACAGTGCATTAAAGTCCTAGACTTAGAGTTAGGAAGACCAGAGTTCCAGTCTCACCTCAGACACTAGCTGTATACCCTGGATAGGTGAGTTAACTTCAGGTTTCTCCACTGTAAATAGGAAGATGGTACAGTTATATTCCAATTAGTGTGAATAACAAATCTATTAAAGTGATTGCTACTGTTATTTAGTCATTGAGTTGTGCCTGACTCTTTGTGACTCTGTGAGCATGTCAATACTGTCTATGGTGTTTTCATACTGGAGTGATTTGCCATTTCCCTCTCAAGTGAATTAAGGCAAACAGAGGTTAATTGACTCCCCAGGTCACACAGCTAGTAAGTGTCTGAGGCTGGATATGAGCTCAGGTCTTCCTGACTCCAGGCCCAGTATAAGCCACTGAGCCATCTGGCTTCTCCTGAAGTAGTAGCATTATTCAGATTCACACTGCATATTTCCCCTGGGCTTACCATATTTTCCATAACTAAAACCTTTAATAGTATGAATCTCAATATGTATGACCCCCTCAGGAAATTCATACTTTATGCTTATTGAGGCCTGGCTGTAACAGCAATTACCCCACAGAGTTCTTGTGAGGATCATAAGAAGTAACAAATGTAAATCACCTTGCAGTGCTATATAAATGATGACTATTATTATTAATCATTATTGTCACCATCACACTGGGGCAAGGCACTGTTATATGTAAGTTCCAGGGAATCAAAGAAAAAATAATAATTCCAGACAATAAGAAGATTATTTTTTTCTTGGGGGTGATACAGTAAGTAGGCATGGAAGTAAAAAAAAGTGTACATATAAAGTTAAATACAATATAATATTGGGGGAAAAGACTGAGGGAATCAGGAAGGGTTTCATGAAGGAAGTGACCAATTGAGCTGAGGTATGGATTTACATAGGTGGATGTGAGGGAAATGAATGAATTCCAGGTAGAGCAGAGTCACATGTGCAAGAAACTGGGGCTGGAGAAGGAATGCCAAATGTGGAGAATTGCTATTAGTCTCCATTGGCTAGAACACAGGTGGGGAACCTGCTGCCTCAAGGCCACATTGGCCTTCTAGGTCCTTGGGTATGGCCTTTTGACTGAGTCCAAGTTTTACAGAACAAATCCTTTTATTAAGGGATCACTGAAGGGATTTTATTAAGAGTCACTGAAAGGGGATGAGATATTTGGATCTGTATTATAGGAATATCACTTGGAAGAAAGTGGATTGTTGAGGAAAGATGCTAAAAGCATGAAGGCCAAGTATGGGTCTATTGCACTGGTCTATTGTAGGTGAACAGTGATGTGAGAAAAACAAAGTATATGAGAAAGATGTTGTGGATGTAGAATTGACAAGATTTTGTAACTAAGTGGACATGGATAGGTATGGGGTTGGGGAGTAAGGAGTGGTGAAACAATTAGATAATTCCAAGGTGGTAAAAGTAGGTGATAAGAGGTGTGGGGCTATTCCCATTCCTTTATCCCTCCAATCCCTCATTCCTTATGCAGAGATAGGAAAGAAGGGAGGAAGCAGGAGTTCTGGGGGGGGGGAAGTATAATGAGATTTGCTTTGGACAATATGAGAATTCAGTAGAATATCAAGATGGCTATACTTAGGAGGCAGCAACTGACAGTGTGGGGCTTGAGTTCAGGAGAGAGATAAGGTCTAGTCTCTCCCCTGAACTCAAGCCCCACATTATCAACTGCTGCGTGCTAAATATAGTCATCTTGATATTCCATTGGAATATGTGCGTGTGTGTATAAATATATGTGTGTGTATATGTGTATGTGTGTATTTGAGTTATCTTCTTCATAGAAATGTTCATTGAGCCCTTGTGAGCTAATGAAGGGGCAGCTAGGTGGATAAAGTGCTGGGCCTGGAGTCAAGAAGACTCATCTTCCTTTGCTCAGATCTGACCACGGACACTTACTAGCTGTGTGACCTTGGGTAAGTCATTTAACCCTGTTTGCCTCAGTTTCCTCATTTCTAAAATAAGCTGGAGCAGGAAATGACAAAACTAACTCCAGTATCTTTGCAAAGAAAACCCCAAATAGGATCAAGAAAAGTTGGATATGACTGAAGAACAACAGAAAGAGCTGATGAAGATTGCTAAGGGCATAGAGAGAGAAAAGAATCCAGTCCATTACAGTACTTTAGGGTACACCTATATTTAGTGAACAGAAAACAGATAATGAGGAAGCAGAGCAAAGACTAAAAACAGACAAGGGGAAGGGCATACGTATTTGTTAAACATCTGCCATCTACCAGGCACTATGCTAAATATTATCTCATTTGATTTTTATAACAACCCTGAGGTGCATGTGATATTATTATCTCCATTTTACCATTTAGGAAACTGAGGCAGACAGAGATGAACTGATTTGTCCAGGCTTACTCAACTAATGAGTGTCAGAGGCTGAATTTGAACTCAGACCCTCCTGACTTCAGGACCAGCTTTCTATCCATAGCACTGCCTAATTACCTCTCAAACTAGTACTGAGAACAATGAGAAAATGTCACCAGACAAACCACCAGGGAGAAACTTGTCAAAAGTATCCAGCATTGCAGCAAGATCAAATGGAATGAGACCTAAGATAAAGGCATTAGCTTGAGCAATTAGGGGAATCTGTGTACTGAGACCATGTATTTTAAGACCCCTTTGTGGCATGGGAGTGTCTCTAAAGGGAGGAAGAATAGATGGTTCTAGTCTCTTCTTCCCACATCTTCTCCAGAAAAAAATCTTTATTCCCTTATATGAAGAGGAACAAGAGGGCATGAGCCAGAGGCCACCACTCTGCTCACCTCAGAGAAGTAATATGGATCTAGAATTGTATTTATCTGCTCCCTTAGATATTCTTAGTGTAGGTGATATAGATTTCAGTTTCAAACTAACTTCTGATCACTGTTTCAATACTGAGGGGGGATGGAGAAGGAACCCTAAGCTTAACCCCTTTCCCTCCAAATACCAGTTCTGTGATGAACACACAAAACAATTATCAAAGAAAACTCATTTATTTAAATAGTAAGTGAACAGAAATTAGAGAAGGTATACACAGGAGTATACATACATACATACATACATACATACATATATATATATATATATATATATATATATGTCAGAAAATACAGAGTATAAGATAACTTAGCTCAAGGAAGAGAGAGGGTCCTGAATGTCACTGATGGGGAGGTTCCCCTAAAGTCTCTAGTATAACAAGCTGGGCATAGGGACATGATAAAGACTGGCAGATCCTCTCATGTCAGCTTGTTCTTAGAGACTTTTCCATCAATATCCTGAAAAGGAGTTCGCATCTTCCATCTTGTCTCTCAAAGCTTGAAATGAGAACTGTCCAAAGTGAACTGACACTTAGCGACTTGAAGAAAGGTAGGAGAACATTTCTGACTCTTGAGCTGTAAGGAAATTGAAGCAATCTCACTGTTGGCCAACTTTGTACCACCCCTAACGCAAGCAGAGAGCATTGATTTCCACCAATAAGGAGAGAATCTCCTTTCCAATGGACTTCTGGATTGAGTAGTACTTGGTTACTTTGGAGAGAGATTTCAGTCTATTGAGGAAGTCAGGATGTAAAATGTGAGATATTGAATGAAAGCTGAGGAAACGTAGGCAATTGTATTTTTTTGTTATACAAAGTTAAAGAAATTTGAGACTGTAGCTTGATGAACCATAGGATCATGGAATCAAAGATTTAGAGTGCAAAGATACTTTAGAGGTCATCTATTCCAGCTTCCTCATTTTTCAGATGAAGAAAATGAGGCAAAGAAAGGTAACATGACTTACCCAAGGTCCCATGGATAGTAAATAGAAGAAGTAAAATTTGAACTCACATCTTCTGACTTCAAACCTAACACTTTCTACTGGAACATCCTGCCTTCGTTTGACAGAATCAAATGAAGGTTTTTCAATGTCAGGGGAGCTTATAAGAAGATAAACAACAGTTAAAGAGAGACTAAAGATGAATGGAGGGCAGTTAGGTAGTACAGTGGATAGAGTTCTAGGCCTGATTTCGGAAAGACTCATTTTCCCGAGTTCAGATTTGGCTTCAGACACTTACTAGCTGTGTGACTGGGCATGTTACTTCACCCTGTTTACCTCAGTTCTTCATCTGTTAAATGATCTGGAGAAGGAAATGGCAAACCACTTCAGTATTTTTGCCAAGAAAACCCTAAATGGGGTCCCAAAGAGTTGGACACAACTGAAACATCTGAACAATGACAACAACAACAACAACAACAACAACAACAAAAGATGAAGAAAAAGTCAATGAATGATAAAGGGGGACAGCCCAGAAAGGAGACAAGAAAGTATCGGTTCAGAAGCACAAGTAGAGGTGCTGGTTGTACAGGGAGAAGAGCCACATCTTCTTCCAAGACCTTAGTAAAAAAAAAAAAGGAGAAAATGCCTGAGGGTGTGATTTAAAGGGGCTTTCCAGTGTTGAGGAGGGGAGAAGAAGGAGCTCCAGACTGATCGCCTCACACTTCAAATCCTTTTCAGAATTAGGTAGGACAAAAATCACAAATAAATAAAACGAGAGAGACAGAGAGACTTTGAAAGAAGGGGTCCTGGGGCTGGAGACCAAGGATCTGCTTGCTCTTGTCATGGGATGAGGTCCTCTAGGCTAGGATAGAGCTCTAGAAAGTGGGAGAGTGGAGCAGTGAGCAGTTCTACCCTGAAGTGGAAGAACCCCACACAGGGCTTTCTAAAGATAGGGCTGGGGTGTGTATCTATATCTACGACCAAAGCATTTTTGACATCTGCTCCCCCAGTGAAATCTTCAAGAAATGAATCAAAGGGATGGGGTGAGGGTGTGGAGACCCGAAAGGTTCTGGGCGGGGTAGGGATGTGGGCTCTACATGAGCCAGAGCAATGAGCATCCAGGGCCAAATCGGCTGACACCAGATGAGCGTGCTTTGGAGGCTCATTGAAGTCTGCATGGGATGTTGCCTATGGCTGGGAAGGTGAAGACCATGGCTTCTGGAAGGTGAGGTGAAACTGCGGATTTAGTCTGTGGCAGAGACTCAAAAAGAGGGACCCAGTAACGCAGTCTTGTGGGAATCGTTGCCCTCCCTCAGGAGTGTTTGCTGGGCAGTCCTTGGCTTCCCCTAGCCTTTGAAACAGTGGCTCTGTGTCTTCGCTTTCAGATACTGGCAGTCTGAAAGTGAGATCTCTTGAGGTCTCTTGAGGACAGGAGGTGATCATAAGCAAAACAGACTTTAGAAGAGAGGACTGGGATGGGAGTGGGAATTGGGGAGACAGGCAAAAAGACAGCAGAGAAGGAGACAGAGAGAGAAAGAGAACTAGTACATGGGTGGGGTACGGAGAAGAAACAGAAAGTTTCATATACATCCTAGGCTAGTGAGGAAAGTCCTTTATCAACTGCAAATGATCTCGGAATGAGAATTGCCTTTATCATCATCTTGGGAAATCTTGCCTGTGTAGCAACCAGGATCACAAGCAGAAAATCCAGAAAAGATAAATTCATATTAAGATGATCAGTTATTTTTTTTAAGATTCATCTATTTAAATATAACATTAAGAAAGCTCCCAGAACAGAAGAGGACCAGCAACTGTATAAACCTCCCAGGGTGGGTGGTGGGGTGGGGATTAGAGGCAGATTTAACAATCTTGGAAAGGTTCAGAAACGAATTTTACCATCTCTTTTCTCCTGGTTGGAACCATGTGAATTCAGCCCAGTCTAGGGACACTTTGGGCAGGTAGGTTATGCATTGATAGAGTTCCAGGCCTAGGGGCAAGGAGACTCATCTTACGTTTAGATTTGGCCTTTGACACTTAACTAGCTGTGTGACCCTGGGCAAATCATTTAGCCCTGTTTGCCTCAATTTTGTCATCAGTAAAATGACCTGGAGAAGAAAATGACAAACAACTCCAATATCTTTGCCAAGAAAACCCTAAATGGGGTCACTGAGACTCAGACCCTACTGAATTACAATTGAGCAAGAAAGCGTATTCCAGGGAATGTGCTAAGTACTGGGGTTACCAAGAAAGGCTGTGATCCCCAGTAGCTCACAGTCTAATGGCACAGAGAACAAGCAACTACATACAATCAGTAGAGCTAGATTCAAAATTAGAATCAAAGGGGATTGGGAAATGCTTTCTATAAAAGGCAAATTATACCTGGGACTTGATGGAAGCCAGGAAGTGATATTCCAGGAATGGGGAATAATAAGCAAAAATGCTTAGGTAGGAGGCAGAGCGCCTTGTTCAAGAAACAGCAAGGAGGTTGTTGTAACTGGATCCCAGGATGTATGTTAAGCTGTTTTTTGGTCCTTTCTGGTTCTTCATGACCCTTTTTGAGTATTGTTGTTTATTTGTTTGTTTTTGGGCAGAGATACTAGAGTGGTTTTTCATTTCCTTCTCCAGCTCGTTTTACAGATGAAGAACTGAGGCAGAGTTAAGTGACTTGCCCAGGGTCACCAAGCTAATAAGTATCAGAGGCCATATTTGAATATGAGTCTTCCTCCTTCTAGGCTTGGTGCTCTTTCCACTGAGCCACCTTGATGCCCAAGTACAAGAGGGTATAAGTTTTAAGAAAACTATAAAGGAGAGGGGCCAGGTTCTGAAGGACTTCAAATGACTAACAAAGAATTTTAGTTTTAAAATCCTGAAATTGACAGGGAACCACTGGCATTTATTGAGTGTATTTTGTGAGGATGCACGAGAATGGGAAGAAACTTGTAGAATAACCAGACGCCATTGCAGTAGTCCAGGTATGACATACTGAGGGCTTGAATTAGAGTTTTGACTGTGTCACTGTAGAGAAGGGGGGATATTCAAAAGATGTCATGAAAGTCAAATTGACAATTCTTAGCCAGAAATCAGATAAGGAGGTGTGGTGAGAGAGAGTGAGGAGCTGAGAATTACTTCTAAGTTGCAAACCTAAGAGACTGGGAACATGGTGGTACTCTCACAACAGTAAAAGGGGTGGGGAGGGTTGGGTGGAAAGACAATGAGTTCATATATTTCCAAGAGGGAAGAGGAGAACTGGGAATAATAAATAGGGAAAGGAGGAATCAGGAGGGAATACAATCACCTGCAAACCAGAGGTTGATCGGCAGCTTAGAATGCTAATGCTGATTAGAAGGCAGCAGAGCCCAAGATAGGACATGGAGTTAACTTGGTTCCCAAGATCATAAGGAGCAGTGGGACCTCCTAGTTTGGGGTCTTTACCAGTTATTTATTGTGTTATTTCTCTGACATTATTGAATTTATTTCTCTGAAGATCTTTTAGAATAAAATGAATTGCTACCTGCCTGGCAGAAGTGAGCTGAGTAGGGAGAAGAGTCTTAAACATTAATTCCAGTTCTCCAATCTCCAGATTTATTAAATGGCTGAATATTTTCTCCATGCCATGTAGTTAATACAATGTATAACTACTATATAAGTCCTTTTTTCCTAATCTGAGAGTAAGTGTACTTCTCCTAGCAGGACTATCAAATTGGTAATTGTCTATTTAGATCATTATTCCCCATGTAACCCTAAACTTCTAAATAATGACTTGGGAGTTAATAAGAAGTAACACAATTTTAAAGCATGCCCCATAAATTTTATGCCTGTAGAATGGATTGATGACCCCTGGGGAAAACTCTGATTGCAGGCTCTTGGCTGGGAGACTCACCAGGCTGTATCACAATACTAGTAATAGCTCTTGATTATTTACAGACTGGCTATTGACTTTATGGGGCAGCTAGCTAGGTGGCTCAGTGGATAGAGCACCAGGCCTAGACTCAGGAAGACTCATCATCCTGAGTTCAAATTTGGCCTCAGATACTTACTAGCTGTGTGATCCTGAACAAGTCACTTAAACCTGCTCGCCTCAGTTTCCTTATCTGTAAAATGATCTGGAGAAGGAAATGGCAAACCAATCCAGTATCTTTGCCAAGAAGACTCACAAAGGGTCAGATATGACTGAAGAAAAAAGACTAAACAACAATTGAGTTTGTGGATTATCCCTGTCCCTTGCTTCCCCCTTTTATTCTTGTTTACTGCTCTAGCTATTTGCTTTATGATCTCTGCCAAAGGGTAGAGAAGCAAACAGAGAAGTGACCTGCAGATGAGTCAGTCTCTTTACTTATAAGGAACTCTTTCAGGTGGTTTGGTAGTGGAGAAAGTTGAGAGTAAGAAGGTTTTTAGATCATTTGCTCTTTTCATGCTATCTCTTTTCCCCATCATTGGGGATAAGTAAGAATTTCTTTGGAAATTTCAGAATTTGTGAGATACAAATTATATGTTCTAGAGGTTAGTAAATAATGTCCCAGACATAGACCATGGAGAATGCAAATTTATAATCTAGTTTAATTTGTTATAATATGACCGCACATTTACATAGAAGTTAAATGTTTACAGAGTGATTATTCACACAGTAGTTCTAAGAAGTAAATGATAGACTTATGATTCTTCTTTTAAGGATGATCTCATGTAATCAATATAATGCCTAATAAAAATAGCTAATATTTTTATAGCGTCTTATTGTTTGCAAAGCACTTTACAGATAATTTCTTTATCCTCAAAACAACCTTGAGAAATAGTGCTATTATTATACTCATTTTAAAGAGGAAAACACTGAGGCAGAAAGAGGGTAAGTGACTTAATACAGGGTCGAGCATTTGGTAAAGTTGAATTTGAACTCAGATCATCCTGACTCCAGGCCAGCTCTCTATCCACCGTGAAACTTACGTATATCATTAGTAGTGCTTATCTTTCAGGGGCATTGAGGTTACAAAGACAAAAAAAAAGGAATAGTCCCTACCTATTCTTAAGGAATTTACATTCTTTTAAAGAAGACAATGTGAAGGAAAGAAAGAGAGACAGAGAAAGAAAGAAAGAAAGAAAGAAAGAAAGAAAGAAAGAAAGAAAGAAAGAAAGAAAGAAAGAAAGAAAGAAAGAAAGAAAGAAAGAAAGAAAGAAAGAAAGAAAGAAAGAAAGAAAGAAAGAAAGAAAGAAAGAAAGAAAGA
>CM053598.1:132414266-132432048 GCA_028646575.1 Pseudocheirus occidentalis | reverse complement strand
GGGCCTCTTTTGCCATTTGAGTTAATCTATTTTTAAAAGTGTTGTTTTCTTCAGTCAGGCTGTTGACTCTCTTTTCATGATTTTCTCGCATCATTCTCACTTCTCTTCCCAATTTTTCCTCTACTTCTCTTATTTGTTTTTCAAAGTCCTTTTTCAGTTGATCTATAGCTACTAGCATTCTTCAAGTGTCTTGGAAGTATTTGGTGTGGGAGTTCTAACTGGGTTGTCTTACTCCCGTTTCATGCTTTAATCCTTTTTGTCCACAAAAAAAGGATTCTCAAGTTTTATTGCTGTTCTTATTTTGTTTCCTTTTCCTCATGTTGGCCAGTCAATTAATTGTTTGGGTTTTTTTTTTAGCTTTGTGGAACTCTGCTTTCAGGGGGGAAAGCTCTGTTCCAAATCGCTGAGGTTTTTCCCAGCTGCCAGAGCTATTAGGGGGGTGTTGCAGCCCCCCCCCCACTTTGGCATTCTGAGAGTGCACCCCAGGACCACCACCAAAGACCACGATCCAGATCCCTCAGTGCAAGAGCACTTGGCCCTGATCAATCAACTCCCCCCCCCCCACGGGGTCTGCAAGCCAAGGTCTCTGAAGCAGCCCAGTGGGGGCAGCCACTAGTTCCTGCCCTTCCCCCACTGCTTCCTTGCCCTGGGGCCAGATTGGCCAAACTGCTTTTCCTCTCCCAAATTCAGCTTGAAATTTCCACTTTCACTGACCTTCTGTAATTTTGGCTTACTAGATGTGAAGATCCCTTTAGGTGCTGTAGATCTTCTCTGAAGTAGACTCACGCTGTGGCTTGGGAGGCCCCTCCAGAGCACTGGGGCCTAGCCTTGGTTTTGATTTGGGGCTGGGCTGGCCTTGGCTCCCGGCTGCTGTGATGAGCCCCTGCCGCCAAGCTGCCTTTCTCTAATCATTATTTTTCACGCCTTGGTACTTGTGGAGTTTGTTGGAGGTGCTGTAGATCTTTGGCTTGGCTCCTCCCGATTGCCCTGGTGCCTGGCCGCCTTTCAGTTTCAGACTGGGCTGGCCTCAGCTCCCCGCCTGCCACAATGAGCCCCTCCTGCTGAGCTGCCTTCAGCAAGAGATGTGTTTTCTGCATTTTTGTCAGTTTGAGAGCCCTAGAATTTGTTTAGGGTCATATTTTATGGGTTTTTAGGGTGGCTGTGTGGGAGCTGCGGAGCCTTGCTGCTTCTATGCCTCCATCTTGGCTCCCCCCGCCCTCAGTGCATACCTATTTGAAAGTGATACATTTCAGTCTCTTGGTTCCTCTTTTAAAATCTAGTAACCTGAATTTAACTCCGTACTTCACAGAAAACCAATTTTCTTTTTCATTCTTTATGTGTTCACACATATAAAAAACAGAGTTGAATCACTGAAGATTGGTGTAGGATGGTGCTGTGGAAAGGCTCTGGATTTGGGAGTCAGAGAACCTATGTTAAAATCAAAACTACCTATGTGCTCTTGAGCAAGTCAGTTAATTATCTGTAAAGTCAATTTCTTCATCTATAAAATAAGGAGATTGGATTAGATGGTCTCTAATTTTTCTTTCTACTCTTAATCTATGAACCTATAAACAGCTATGTGTGTATGTGTATTCCTATGATCCCATGCAAGTTTTTACATATTACTCTTTAAAGCTGATAAGTTTACTTTTGTACGTAAATGATGAACATGCTTCCCAAATTCAAAGAACCATTTAGAGTCACTCCAAATAAACTTGTATCAACACATTTTGATATATGTATATTAAAAAAACCAAATATATAAGCAAAGAAAATGTTACATTTACCTCTGACTCGTCAATATCAGTAGTATCATCAGATACTACTTTTACAACATTAGTTTCATGGTTTTGAATAGTAGAGAAAGGCATAAGGTGCATCTAACTTGGGATGAGTGTATTCCTTTTGCTTAATTTGTCCTAAAAGCCATAGTTTTAATAGTTTTGAATGACTGTAAGTGACTTTCTGAATTTGGATGAGAAACTACATGCAAATAAGCATATTTCCATTTTTATGTACTTCTAAGTTCATATAAATAAGGGGGAAATCCTGTAAGCAAATTAAGCATTTGACTAGGCTTTTATGATCCCTGTTATTACCCAGAATTGTTCAGTGTACCAAGATTTTCTCCTTAAAGTTTCTTTAGTTCTTCTTGTAGTAGTAAAATGAAATTTCCTGGTTTTCTATCCAAATAATTTTTTTTAAGTTTTCAGACATTATTGTGAGTTAATAACAATGTTCTCACAACTCCTTCTTTTTAGTTGGGAGAAAACAGTGTATTTTTTCACTTAGGTATTCTGGTAAAATGCTGGTACCTATAAATTAGCATAAAATCCATTACTAGACTTTTATTTATTTGATCTGACAGTGGTCAAGAAGGTTCCTATATTACTATCCTAATTATTATCCTAAAAGATTTGTGTTGTTTTTTTCAAACTATAACAAGCCAGAATACTCACTTTCATACTTAAAACTAGGGAAAATCATGCTCTTTGCAAGCAGTTACATGTGAGGCAGAAATATATACCTCTTGATCATAAGAAGAGATGAACACCACCGGCAAATAACCTGATGTTGGCACCCAAGAGGGGAAAAAATTAATTGTCTTGCTTAATGACAGTATTTACATGAGTAAGGCAATAAGTAAATACTTAAAGGCAGTATTTACATGAAATAATGGCAATTTGATGCTTTGTTATGAAAACAGTTTCTGCAGAAAAATCATGCTTGTTTTTCTTTTTAATTAAGGCTCTCTATGAAAACGTCCTTGGATAATCAGCAGGAGCAGTAAAATATATGTTCTCAGCATTATTCTTAAAATCCAAAAGATTTGTGTTTGAGTCCCACCTCTGCTACTTGATTATAAGACTTGGGATTTTTTTCTTAATTTTTCATCTTTTGGTTTCAGTATCTTCATACTAACAATAGTAATAACCATCATATCGTGCTTTACGGTTTGCAAGCAAAGCACTTTACATATATCCTATCATTTAATCTTCATAACAAACTCAAGAGATAGGTACTGTTATTATCTCCATTTTACTGATATGGAAAGTGATACTGAGAAATGTTAAACAATTTTCCAGTAGTCACAAAACTAGGAAGGATCTGAGACAGGATTTGAACCCAAGTCTTCCTAAATACATGCCCAACACTGAATCCACTGTAATGCAAAGCTACCTGTAATCATCATCTTAGGATTTTTTTCCTTATCAGTCAATTTTCAGTTGTGTCCCACTTTCTGTCTCCATTTCAGGGTTTTCTTGGCACTGGTTTGCCATGTCCTTCTCCATCTTGTTTTACAGATGAGGATCAGAGACAAACAGGGTCAAGTGACTTGCCCAGAATCACACAGCTGCCAATGGTCTGAGGTCAGATTTGAATTTCCAAAGTTGAATCTTCCTGCAGGCCCAGCACTCTTTCCACTGTACCCCCTACCTGCCCTGTAAAATGCGTAGTTTGGGATAAATGTTCTCTAAGGTGATTTCTGGCTGAACAATCTATGAGTTTAAGAGACATCATTCTTCAAAGACTCTAAGAGGTGGAAGGAACTTCAGAAGTCATCCCATATAACCCATACCTGAACAAGAGTTTCTTCTATACCATCTAGGTAGATATATATATATATATAATATATATAATAAGGCATTCCATTCTACTTTTTGCCTGTTCTAACTTAAGAAGTTTTTCCTTACACCAAGCCTAAATTTTCATCTTTGCAATTTCTATCCATTGTTCCTAGCTCTGCTAAACAAAATAAGTACAATTGCTCTCCTATATAATAGCACAACAGAAATGTGAACAAAATTATCATCCCCATTTAACCTCCAAATTTTCTCTCACTCTGGCTAAACATCCCCAGTTCCTTCATGACATTATCTCTAGTTCTCTCAATAACCTGGTTACCTTCTTCTATATTTACTCTTTCTATTTCCAAACAAAATTTTCTATTCTTTTTTGTTGAAACATAGCCAAGGTATAGAATTAGCTTTTCATTTTACTGAAGCATTACCTTGTTATGTTGTTGGAGAACTGTGGAAAGCTGAAGTCAGTGTGACTTCCTTCTCCATTGATTTTTGGTTGTTGCTGCTCCAATCCAATGGTTGGAATATGATGGTGACACAAAAAGTATGGCAGCTGCAGTCATCTTAACAGGTGCTCTCTCTGTGGGCACTGATAATTGCTCTAGGGATTTCTCTATAGGGTTAACACTTGGGACAGTGAGGTGCTAATGAAACCACAGAAATAACCAAGGAAACTCTTGTACCTGGAATAACTACATAGAAACTATTCATAGCTAGCCCACTTTTCATCAAATACTCCTCAATCTGCCAGTAATCGCTTAGCATCTTGAAGGTCTTCTAAGATGAGTGAGAGCATGGTAGAAGGTGAACAGATACACAATAATGACTTAAATCTGTATTATTTTCCCTTACATTTTTAAGGTTAGCTGGATGACCTTGGCACTACTGGAGAGAGGCACTAATTGTTCTAATTGTGCCTGTAAACAGCACAGTTGGCTTTGCTTTTAATTATGTCAAAGAAACATTTAGGCTATAATCTAAAATGTGGTATCTCCATACTTACTATTAGTTTATGATGTAGTGACAAGAAATAAGGTGCAAATATACTGTTGGCCTGAGGGAAATGGGAATGAGGTGAAGGGTAATCAGGCAATAAGACAAGCAGACAGAGCTGAGGGGTGGGAAGGGGAGAAAAAGATTTCTGTTAATTAAAAAAAGGTGTGAAATGATGCATACACTTTTAGATGAGATAACTGTACTATTAATTTTAAATAACTGTTTTACTTTGTTGCAAGAGACTTCCTGTGAAGCAGGAGTAATTTTTAAATGTATGTAATATATGTATGTATGTATAAAGCAAAGCACATCAGCAACTGAAAATAACAAAAAATTTATAGTTATTCAGCAACAACAACCAAAAGACAAGTGAAGGGCCATGGCTCATTAATGTTTAGGAAGGAAAATTAGATATAAAATTCTATAATGAGTCATTTTGGAAAAGAGTAAAAACATTCATTAAAAATATATATTTCTCACAGAATATGCTTGGGTATAGGAAAGATAAAACATCTTCTCCCAGATAATTAAATCCCAAGTTTCAGATCCCAATAAGAGTTAATTTTACGAGGGAGAGAGAGAGGAGAAAGGGGTATTTCTGGACACCACCAGAGCACTATTACATTTGAACTTGTTTCCCAGATAAAAATGGAAGAATGAATGACTGAATGAGTACTAAATGAAATGTTAAGCACCAATTATGTGCCAGGCATTATACTAGACACTAGAGATACAAGTATGAAAGTGATACATTTGCTGTCATTAAGAAGCTTATGTTCTAATGGTGGGTAGAGATAACGCATAAAGGGGGAAAATATGGCCAAGGAAAGGAGTTTTAATCTGGGCAATTTTAACATGGTAAGTGGAACCACAGGGCAATTTATTGCCATAAATTTTCCAGAAGCAATAATTGTGTTAATTTGCTTGATATTTCAAGAGTTACAGGTGGAAAGCATAAAGGTAGAGGAGCAATGTGGTGGCAGAGAGGTAACTATGGCAAGATATTCAAGACAGATAGGTGGATATTATTGGATGGGATCTGAAGTATGATCTGGACCTGGTTAGATATAGTGGGTTAGATGAATTTACAGTCATTCATTAATCAGTATAGCTCAACCCCAGTGTCAAGTTCCAATGCTGAGTGTGTTAACTCCTTTGGGGATTGGAGCATATCCTGAAGCTCATATTACAGGTGGGGAAAAGAGGGACAGCTGCATGACAGAAAGCAAGATGCCCAGGAAATATTGATGTATAAGATAATGAGTAAAATCAGTGAACATTTATTAAGTACCTATAATGTGCTAGGCAATGCTAAGTGCTAAATAAGATGACTTTTCCCCCCTTTTCACATCTCTAGGCATCAGAGTGCCTTTTACTATTACTATCCACAATTTTGGGGGGAGGGGTATTAGAGCCTTCTTATCTCAGAAATGCTAGATATTTATTTTACCATTAAGGTTCTGGTGAGAGCAAGAGAATATATGAAAGTACCATGGAACTAGGAAACATATAAAGTAGGCAATTATTATTGTCAATAGCAACATGTAAATAATTATGAATTAATTTGGCTAACTCAAAATAGAAAACCAATGTACCTATTTTTTTTCTTTTGCTTTTTGATAGGGGGAAGGCTGGGCAATTGGTGTTGTGTCGATGTACCTATTTTATCAGAGAGGCCTCAACGTTATTAATTAAGTGGCTTTATGTATAATTTTTCTGTTTTTTATGTGAACTTTAAAAAAGTCATCTGCCTGACAGGTATCAACAAACATGAACATTTTCTTATTGAAAGAACATAAACAGAGGATTATACAATAAACCGAGTCTTTTACATTGAAAGAAATGGTGTCATTCTCATATAGAAAGGGGAACTACTTAACAATTTGAAAGGATCCCTGCTGGCCACATATAGACAGAAATGGCATATTAACATTATCTATGTTCTGTTGTATTTTTACTTATTTTGTCAAATATTTCCCATTTTAATCTGGTCAGACCACACTTGGTAATGTTGCTACAGGACACATGTTTAATACCTCTTTTGTAAAGCATGGTTTCATTTAAATCTGCAATACATTTAACATGGTAGTACTAGCCCTGAATTCCTTGTCTGAGTCTTCTTCTGAATGTCTTTTATGTTGTGTGTATTTTTTTTTAGTCTTTCAATGGTGTCTCTTTTTTTTTCTTTTTTGTGACCTTTAACCAGTTGGGTTCTTGTATTTACAATAAAATGTCAGTCTTTTTTTGTGCTGTATATGCCAAGCCCACTCTGGTTTGATCATCCAGAATCTTTAGTTCATAGGACCAAAGGATCATAAATTTAGAAGTTGGAAACAGCTTTAGAGGACAGTTAATTTTACATGAGAAAAAAAAGACTCAAAAAGGTTTTGTCTTGTCCAGGTTCACACATGAAGTAATGAGCAAAGTGAAGTTGTGAATTCAGGTCCTCTGACACTTTCCACTCAAAATGTTCTTAGTGATTTCCTGCCTTATTGACTAGATCTTTTTAAAATTAATTTCTTTGTTTACTTTTAGTTTACAATATTCAGTTTCACAATCCCTTGAGTTTCAATTTCTCCTCTTTCCCCCTCCCCCTCCCATGGCAGTACACAATCAAATATAGGATCTGCAAATACATTAAACATTAGTCAGGTTGTAAAGAAGGATTATAACCAATGGAATGAACAAAATGGGAAAGACTGACCAGATCTTTTAGTAACTCTCCTACATGCTTTCCCAAGTTATTTTCTGTTTACCTATCTTGCAACTATTATCCTCCTGGTTTCCATCACTAGGTCTTTGATGGAGTTGGCTAAAGTATGACCACTCTTGAGTGACTGAGATTGATTGGAGATAGAGATCATGGGAGCTGAGGTGGAGGAACTGGGAGGACAAAGTATTTAAAGGGTATGGGAGTAGAGATGAAAAAGATGAATATAAGAACCTATTGAGGAAGAGGAATGACTTAGAAACTGATAAAAAAAATAGCAATTACAGGTCTGATTGGTGCTGGAGAGAACTTTAAAGGAAAAACAGTCCTTGCTCAGTAACAGTGGCAGTGGAAATATATGAAAGTGGCAATAGGCAGCAAGGAGTATGGCTATTTCTCTTTCTGGTACTATGTTCTAGATGTCAGAAGATAAGACAGCCAGAAGGAGATGGTGTCAAGGGATATTAATTTCTTCATGAGAAACCTAGGTTGCAATGAGTTCTAAAAAGGAATATATATATATATAATGTATATATATATACATACATACAAACATACATATAATGAAAAAAAAGATCTTAATTGAAAAAGAGTTTGTTAAAAACAGAGTAGAATTCTGAGGGCATAGTGGCAAAGGAGGGCAGTGGATAAATAGGACCTGGAGAAAAGTCCAGGGCTGTGTTTACTATGGTGGGGGTGAGTGGGTTTGTCTTTGCCATAGTCCCCATCTTGATTTGGGCCATCCCATATAGCATAGTTGGAAAGTGAGCCCTGAGAAATGTGACAATCAAATATCCTATGAGCCAACTGAGAAAATGTGTTGTTCAGACATTCAGCACTCTAACATGGAGAGCAGATATATCCCACTTCAAATGTCAGTACCAGGTCAGTGTGGGCAGTCCCTCCACTAATGCGATCACAACTCTTAGGAATTTAGTAGAAAGTTTCATAAGTTATTATGGCCAAAAAAATAATAATAATAATAATAATAACCCCAAACCCCAACAATTGACCAGCCTTCTCCTAATCAATTTCTCCAGAATTGTTAAAAAGAAGCACACAATCTGCCATTGGTTCCACATCTAGGTCTTTTTAGGACCTGGAAAACTGTTGCTCCAGGAATCCAACATCACTTAAATGCTTTCCATGCTTTGATGAAGCATCAGAGTAGAACCTTAAGAGAAGTCCTGAGTGACACTTGAAAATTCAACATACCATCTTAAGGAAGTGAAATGAATATAATTCTTATATAGTGTATAATCATCTCTTACCCCCTCCTCACTCCACACACACATACATACTTTCCCCCCACAAGGTTAAAACCTCTGTGGACTCTCTTTATACATAAAGAAAGCATTTTGAGAAATTGTCCCTCTCCATAGCCCAGTCAGTTTCCCATAAGCTTAATTGAATTTTACCACCATAACCAATCCTATAGATGATGTTGTTATTATATGTACAGGAAAGTTACTGATTAGCAACCTGATTCATCAGAATCACTGCTCTAGAATATGTAAACAACTCTAATGGGTAAATGAACCTTTCAGTTAATCCTGATTAAAAAAAAACAACAACATTCCCAATCCAAAGTGCAATAGTGGCACCAAAAATAAATCCTTCATGCCATGGAGCATATAAGACTTATGGGTATGTAATCAGTAACACCTCTCAGACTTTTGAATTCATATATTTTTATATACCTTTGACTCTCTCTTTTCTTTAAAACCTCCTGCTTGCTAGATGATAAGTTGGTTTTGATATTAGTCACACTATCAATTGTAATTTCCTTTCATTTAACCACAATATTTACAACCAATAACTTTTTTTTCAGTAAAACTTCATATGTAGGGTGGTGATTAATGAGAATACTCTATTATTGTCTCCTGGAACCATCAGAACTCATTTTATTTATGCCTTGTTAAAATTCCCAGGGCTCTTTTGTTTCCTAAGCTCTGGGGAAAGAGAAGATGTAATTGAAGGTAATAGAAAATGCAATTAATTAATTGTGACAAAATTTAATGGAGACCTGTTTAAAGTATTAGTAATTCAATTTCAGTGAAGACAACTCAAAAAATAAGTTTAAAGTACATAGATACCAATCTTATGGATAGGCTTTGACTGATAAAGATCCATTGTTATCTTGAGGCCAATAGTTTAAATGTATGGCCAGAGTTCTGAGACCACCTGAGGCTACCAGTTCCTCATTAATTCAACAAAGTCAGCCAGAATTCTCTGATTAAGTGGTTTAAATTCTTGTACATTTTTCAGCAAGAAAGTCTTCCTTATATGTTTGGCCTAATTTTAAAAGGTCAATAAATGCCCAAATGGCCCTTCAGGGAAAATACTTACTGAATGAAAAAACCCATTGATCTACTTCAGAGTGTTTGAGAGAAGTGTATAGTATCAAATTTGAATTGTTTGTGAGTAGCAGTACCTAATTTGAAGGGCTGCTCTATACTGAGTATGGACATTTAGAATCAGTTCCATCTCAACACATCTTCAGACCTGTAATGGCAAGTTCTGGAATATAGCCAGTGGTCGATTTGAGAGATTTTGATAGAATGAAAGATTCAGAGTCATGTTTATATAGCTTTGATTATGGAGGCCAGAGTAAGAGGTTCAAGAAGAAGGCATCTGGAATGATGTGTTCTTGGTCATTCACCTAAAATGGTGTGCTAATGCATTTGATTTTAGGAATTACACAGATTTAACCAAAGAGTTCATTACCGGAGCATCCATAGACTCCAAATATTTTAATTTAAGGTCTTGGGAAATAAAAAATTCAGTGTTCTTCTGTGGTTCCCCAAGTAAAGTTCTCATCAAAAACATTGGCCAAAGATGTTCTAAAAGAAATAATCTCTCTTACTAAAGGTCACCAAATCATAAATCGCACCAGTCAATGTAGAGCTGTAAATAGCAATTTTGGCATTTATCATAAGTGACAAGAAATGAACCCTAAACTCAACTATAATTTGTGATGTGAATGTAATAAAGACAAATTCAGTAGAGGTGGGGATTAATTGCTCTACCTATTTCTAGACTGCTAAAGGAGGAGAATTACTAAATTTTTGTACTTTCCAAATTTTTATGCCCTGGAACAAGGACCCCTTTCTTTTCCCTTCCCATCAATCCACCCTGCTGGATCACTTTCAGATCACCAAGATTTTTTTTGAGAAGCAATCAGAGCTAATAACTTGCCAAGGGTCACCCAGTTAGTATGTGTCTAGTGTCTCATGCCAAATTTGAACTCAGATCCTTCTGATCCCAGAGTCAGTGTGCTATACACTACACCACCTAGCTGCCCCACAAGATTTTTTTTCCAATGGGCCCATGTCACTGCTCATCTACAAATAATGGTTACTCAAGTAGGAAAGAACATTTTATTTAGCTTCATTTATTTAAGTAACCACAATTGTTTTTCACACTTTTCTCTCTCCATTGTACCCTGAAATGTAACTAAAATTATTCAATCTGACTTTTTTTTCTATGTTCTGTGATTTGAACAGAGTAAGAAACAGGATATTCCTCGTGAAGATCAGGGTCCAACGACCAAGAATTTGGATTTTTGGCCCCAGCTCATCACTCTGATGGTCACAATTATTGATGAGGATAAAACTGCATACACACCTGTCCTGAATCAGTAAGTATTCTGGTTTGGGAATGGATGGACTTTTCATTCAAGTGCATCAGTTAAATAAAATTAACCCTTTAACAATATTACCACAAGAGGATAAGGTACGGTTCAAGCAACTTAAAATTGTCTACAAATCATATTTTAAAGAACTCATGTATGTTTTCACTACTTGAAATAGCATTAAAATCAAATTAACTAATTTAAGATTTTTTTTGGAGAGGGGAAGGCAGGGCAATTGGAGTAAAGTGACTTGCTCAAGGCCACATGGCTCGCAAGTGTTAAGTGTCTGAGAACTGATTTGAACTCAGGTCCATTCTGACTCCAGAGCCAGTGTTCTATTCACTGTGCCACTTAGCCACCCCACTAATTTAAGATTTTAACTCATTGGATACAGTCAGTGTCTGGCATAGTTAACATATGTTCACTGAATTTGGGTTAAATTGGATATAGAGGCAAAGTTTTCTGATTCTTTTTTTTTCTTTAGAACTAGGTCTTTTCTCATTCTTTCTTGAATCTCTTTGCCCTTTCTTATCTATGCAGTGCTAGAAATAATATTAAAGATAAAATAAAGAGGGAACTTGACAATAATTAAGGATGCTTGTGTCTGAAAATCTCACCTTAAAAGGGTTGAAAGTATTAATTTTAAGTAACTGTTTAGTTTAAATTTTCCTTCACTAAAAAACTATACCTGCATGCACAAATATCAGTTTGTCATGTAAACATAGAGAAAATGATCTTGAATTATTATTATAAGATTTTACTGTACTATGCACTCATTGAGAACAAAACGTATGTATTATCCATCTTTGTATCTGTCTTGGCACTGTCCTTTGTACATGGTGGATGATGATTAGAATGGAGATGGAACATTTCTTTAGTACCTTCTGTGAAAACCGCCCTGTGAAATAGACGTACAACTGAGATTTAGAGAAGCTAAGTCATTTGCCTATAGACACTCAGAATAAGAATCTGAACTGGGGTCTTCTGACTCTGACTAAATGTTCTTTCTGCTGTAAACTTCCCTTTAATACAAATTTGCTTGATTAATGACTTCTTAGCTTCATTATTATTGTCCAAATTGATACAACCTATTTGTAGCTCTATATGAATTTAAATGGGCTTCTCCAACATTTATACTATTCTTTTATTTCCAGGTCCTTTCTCTAATTCTTTCCTCTATCATTTTATAGAGGAGACTATAGTGATTACCCCCATCAGACAGGATATACTAAGTTCTCACAGGCGCATACTATTAGCCTATGTGCTGGATGAACAAGGAAGACAAATGTGGTCCATGCCTCCTAGGGCCTTACAATCTGGCTTCGAAAAGTATGCCTAATGATAGGACATTGGCACACTAGTAGATATGAACATGATAGACTTAAGCATGTGTATTTATGATGAGGTTGCTGTTTTGATAGCTACTGAATGATCTTCTTAGATTAAAGTATGTGTTGAAAAAAATAAATTTGGTAAAACAGCTATATTCAGTACTCTGTAAATTCTTTGAGAGTAGGCACTGTTATTTTTTGTCTTCTTTTTTGCTCAAATAAGTATCGTGATATAGAGGGTAAGGAGTTGGCATCAAATTGAGAATGGCTTTCAAGCCCTATCTCTGACATTTCTGGATTTTTTTTCACTTTGGGCAAATTACTTAGCCTCTTAGTGTTCCCAGGCAATTTTCTGAGGCTGTAAATTGCAGAGCAAGGATAGTTCTCCATTGCTAGAGAGACTTTATAGACTTGGAGTTTCCTGGGTTAATGAAATCACAAACCAAGTCCAAAAGAGAAAAGGAAAAAGATGAAGAAAGAGAAAAGGGAGAAAAAGAAGGTCCCCAAAACTTGGAATTAAGTTTTTGCTTGTAAATACATGTTAAATTATTACCTTTTAATCAAGGTAATGATCATTCCTATTAGAATTTTGCTATCAGGAATATACCTCCCAAAATAGTTGGTTATACCTTTACTCTTACTGAATTTCATAAACCAACATAGGACTATTGTTGTTATTCAATTGTTTTGGTTATATCTGATTCTTTATGATTCCATTAGGGGTTTTCTTGGCAAAGATACTGGAGTGATTTTGCAGTTTTCTTCTCCAGTTCATTTTACAGATGAGGAAACTGAGTCAACCAAGGTTAAGTGATTTGCCTGGGGTCACACAGTTAAAGTGTTTAAGGCCAGATTTGAGCTGAGGAAGATGAGTCACCTACCTCCCTATGACATAGAACCAGTAAAATGTATATTATAAAATGGTAGGATATTAATTTTTTCACAACTCTTTTTTATTCACTCTGTTATCCAGAGATAGCCAGTTTCTCAGTTAACAGTACATTCTCATGATCCATATTGTGTATTATGCATGTTAAATTGAATCTTTAAATCAGCATCCCACTATAGAGTTGTGCTCAAGATTTTGCTTATTAGGGGGCAATGACAAACAATGAGTATGGTTACTGAAACTAGAATGGGAAAGTTGTCATATTTACATTTGAGTTTCTTTTAAAGTAATCGCTGATACTAAGTGAGACAAAGTGGGAGGGGGAAAAAAGATTGTGAAAGAAATGTCATGGATTATGATACCTAATATCTAATCAAATGAACTCTTAAAAATAATTGAACAGTTCTTCCTTTGGTCTGACCCTTTATGTCTTTAAGTGAAAGTCTAGACTTTGGTTTATTCTGATACTAAGTAGCCTAAAGCTGCCATATTGAGAAGGCTGTACCAATGTTTTTTAATCCTTCCTACTTTGTTTTAATATTCTCCCATCCTCCTAAATGGCATAAAGAGATTTGCCTGAAGACAAGTGCTACCTGGTTTTGTTAGCCTCTCTAGTACTAACCCTTATCTGTCTTAATTTGGTTTATTTTGTAGATTTTCATAAGAATTTGTGCCACAAGTTTTTCTTTTGTTGTTAATTTCTTTTGCCTCTTAGGTGAAGAGCCTGGACTAATATAATTGCTAATAGTATAAATAGAAAAAAAATCTGCAGCCTCATAAACTACCTCTCTAGGTTCTAGGGTTTGAGGCAGTAAGGACAAACATGCACAAGTTGTTAGCCGTAGCCCAGTTCTACAACTACTGTTAATTCCATGACCTCATGTTTGAATTATGCCTCCCAAGACAACAGGCAGTTTAGAGCCTTCCAAAACATTTGGTATCAACATACTTTGAAATAGTGCTATTTGTAAGTTAAATACAGCCCTGCCACTGAAAGAGGGGTGGTAGTTAATTAAAGAAATGTTTCCACCCTGCTCTATGAAGGGGCACATATCATTGCCCAGTGGGTAGTCGAGGATAGCCACATAGCAAAGGAGAAATGGTATCTTAGAGTTCACATTTGTTTTGACCCTTCAGTCAATAAAAATTTATTGATAATGGAAGATAGCTGTCACTTTCCTCCTTGCCAAGTGACTCAGTCAATACTGGGTCCAGGAAACAGACCTGAGTTCAAATGTGGATTCAGACACTTTACTAGCTGTATGACTCAGGTCAAGACACATAACTTTTCTTGGTCTCAGTTTTCTTAACTGTAAAATGGACATCATCATTATCATCATCATCATCACACCAACCTTGCAAGATTGTAGTGAATGAAGATAATATTTATAAAGATATATGAGATAATATTTATAAAGCACTTCGCATAATGACTGGCACATAGTAGGTGCTGATTCTCTCCCCTGCTTCCATTTTGCTGGATGTTCTATTGTAAAAGACCTCTTTGATGTGACTGACTTCCCTCTTGCTAATTCACTATAATAGTCTTTTTTTCCTACGTTCATCTTCCTTGTCCTTTTATTGGTATTTGGCACCGTGGACCTATGTTTCCTTGAAAAAAAAGTATTGCCCATAATTATGAAATTTTAGGCAAAGAATAAGATTACTAGAACACAGTCTGGATTTTTGAATGTGTTCTCCATTCAGGCAAAGAATTCAGAAGGGAACATTTGATTTAGAAGGGAAGCAAAGAAAATAATGTCTGAGAATAGGACTTGGACTTCTGGACCATGGCTTAAAATTTAGGGATGGTAAATTTCCTGGACAGAGATTGGTTCTGTTGATTCCTTCCAAAATCTCTCTTCCAGACATACCCTTCCATTCCTTTCACTCACATGTATGTCCCTACCCCCTGTTCAGGACCTCCTTATCTCTCCTCCAGCCTACGAGAATAGTCTCCTAATTGGTCTTCTTGCTGCCAGTTTTTCAGCTTTTCTGTCAATTCCCAACATGCCTGTGACATGGGTATCCCTAAAACATAAATCTAACTCTGTCATCTTTTAGCTCAAGAAGCTTCTGTGACTTCCTATGTCTTATAGGATCAAAAATAAACCCTTTTTTGGCATTTAGAAACCTTCACAATATGGATCCACCTGCATGTCCAGACATTTGAAGTTACTTCATCACTCACACTATATTCTAGCCAAACCAAACTCCTTTGTGTTCCTCCATGTATGAAATTTCACTGATCTTCATACCTTTGCACTGGTTTGCCTCTGTGGCTTAGCTTATTTGTGATGTCTCACATGATGACATTTCCCCAACTATCTCTCTCTTCGCAAATAATGTGATATTTACTTAGCTGTGTACATGTTGCAACTCCCTCCATCTATCCCTGAGGCAAGAGGTGGAGAGGGAAGGTCCTGAAGGGAAGGGACTTTTTTTTACATCTCTACTCTTCATTGTAGTAACATACAGTAGATACTTAATATGTGCTTGTTGAATTAAATTGGAAGGACAACCTTACTTTTTCTTCTTTACAGTTATCTTTCATGTCTTCCACTTAGTACTGTCTTATCCAAGTTAAACATCCCTAGTACCTTTATATGGTCCATTATGACATGTATGATATAAAAAAAGGACTGGATTCAGAATTATAAGACCAGTTCTTCCAGTTACTGGTTATCTTGAGAAAGTCACTTTGCTTCTCATGAGTAAAATGAGGGAGTATGCTCTAAACTCCTTTCTGGGAAGAGGTTTATGATTCTTTGACCATTAATAACTTTTGCCAACCACGAACTTCATGTACTCCTTTGTCCATGGTCTTGTCCTTTTCTTCTTTCATCATGTTTGCCAATCTGATGGTATAAGGCAGAACCTGAGAATTGTTTTAATGTGGATTATTTGTAACTGATTTGTTTTATGAAAAAAATCAAAGAGGGGGAGAGGGAGAGAGACAGAAGGAGAAGAGATTAAGAAGGAGAGACATTGGGAAGGAGGGAGCAGTGGGCAGATCATTGGAGAGGTTATAATAGATAACTGTTCTGACTCTGAGAGGCCTGGTCCACACTGACTGGGCATATTGCTTAACAAACAATTTTGTGAGACTATATGTTACAAATCAATTTCTGATCATTATTTACAGATAAGTCTTCTTTACTGGGAGATCTTCAGTCTAATTAAATCAAAATTTTGACCAAAGAAACAAATAAAAAATCTTTTGCCTCTGTCATTGTTGCTTGATATAAATAGCCCTTTACATTTCATACCCAACTGAAGCCTGGGCTCCAGGCACTGACCTGCTGTTGCTTAATGTCCAAACAAGATAATTTTTATTTAATATGTGATCTCCTTAGCGTATGCATGCTCTATCCACCAACACAGAACACTGTCTCTCTATTCCTTTTAAGAGTCACTTTAAAGGCAGCTACGTGGCACAGTGAATAAATAGAGTAGCAGGCCTGGAGTCAGGAGGACATGAGTTCAAATGCAGCCTCAGACACTTGACACACTTACTAGCTGTGTGACCCTAGACAAGCCACTTAATCCCAATTGCCTTGCCTTCTCCCCTCCAAAAAAAAAAAAAGAATTGCTTCAATGTTAAAAAGAAAAAACAAAAAAAAAAAGCAAAAAAAACCCTCAAAAATATTATATTGCTGGACGACTTCCTAGTGATATGGTAATGAGTCTCCAAAGCCTCCTGAATTAAAATAATTTTGAGTCCAATACTGTAGCAGTTGTGATTATTCAATCTGGTTTAGGTGGAAGTTATGTTGTCTATGAATAAAACTTTCCCCAAACACATTCATTCATTTCAACATGAAATGCCTTTATTGAAGACCAACGTGAGTCAGGAAGACTTATCTTCATGAATTCATAGCTCCACTCAGACAGTGCAAGTTACTTAACCCTACTTGCCTCAGTTTACTCATCTGTAAAGTAAAGATAATAATAACCGTAGCACCATCCCCCAGGATTGTTGTGAGGAACAAATGGGATAATTGTTGTAAAGGACTTATGCAAATATTAAAGTGTTACATAACTACTAGCTATTGTTATAATATTAACTATAATAATCAAAATAATTATTATGATGGTACCTCCCTCCCAGAATTGTTATGAAGACCAAATGAGATCATATTTGCAAAGCACTTTGCAAATTTATTGTTTATTATTGTTACTGTTATTATTATTACAGATATTATTACCAACTTCCCATGTGTTACGAGAATCAAATGGAATAATATTTATTTTTTTATTTTTTGCTTTTTTGGAGGGCAATTGGGGTTAAGCGACTTGCCCAAGGTCACATGGCTAGTTTTTTTTTTTTTGGGGGGGTTTTTTATTTTATTTTTTATTTTTGGAGGGAGAAAGGCAGGGCAATTGTGGTTAAGCGACTTGCCCAAGGTCACACGGCTGGTAAGTGTTAAGTGTCTGAGGTCTGATCTGAACTCAGGTCCTTCTGACTCCAGGGCTGGTGCTCTATTCACTGTGCCACCTAGCCGTCCTCTCAAGTTTTTTTTTTCTTTTTTATTTTTTTTTAATGTAAATTTTAATTTATTTCTTGGTTATATCATTCATTTCCACAAGGTTTTGAGTTACAAATTTTCTCCCCTTTTTGTCCCTACCCCTCAGCCC
>CM053598.1:132393760-132413766 GCA_028646575.1 Pseudocheirus occidentalis | reverse complement strand
TATTAATTGCTTGGTTTTTTAGCTCTGTGGAGCTCTGCTTCCTGGAGGGGTAAAGCTCTGTCCCAAATCGCTGGGGCCTTCACAGCTGCCAGAGCTATTAGTGGGGTGCTGCAGCCCCCCCAGCTTTGGCTCACTGAAAGCACACCTCTGCACCACCACCCAAGACCATGATCCAGATCCAGGCCACTCAACGCAAGAGCCCTTGTCCCTGATTGATTGCCTCAGCCCCCCTGCTATCTGCAGACCGGGGACTCTGAAGCAGCCCAGTGGAGGCCGCTGCTGCTTTCAGCCATTCCTGCTGCCACATCCGTCTCCCGCAGCTTCCTTGCCCTGGAAGTAGTTTGGCCAGATCACTCTTCTCCCCCAAATTTAGCAATATCCACTGACCTTTTTCTTAGCCTTTTTTTCTTCTGGCCTGATAAATGTGGTAACTGCACCTCCAGTGAAGCAGATCTGCTCTCCTATAGACTCAGCTATAAACCTCGGCCGGCCAGGTTTCAGGCTGGGCAGTCCAGGCTCCCAGACTGCTGCATAGAGCCCTACCTGCTGAGCTGCCTGCAGCAACAGATGTGTTTTCTGTATTCTGGAGAGTTTTGGAGCTTGAAAATCTGTTTAGAGTCCCATTTCATGAGTTTCTAGTGTGGTTGTGTGGGAGCTGCGGTGCTTTGCTGATTCTATGCCGCCATCTTGGCTCCACCCCCCCAAAGGGCTCTTGATGGAAAATGCTATACATAATCAGAGAAAGAATTGATGGAGTCTGAATGCAGAATGAAGTGTACTACTTTCACTTTTATTTATGTGTGTGTGTGTGTGTGTGTCCCTTTTGGTCTGTTTCTTCTTTCACGATATAACTAATATGGAATTATGTTTTACGTGATTGCACATATATAACCTATATCAAATTGCTTACCGTCTTAGAAAGGGTGCCAGGGAGGAAGGGAGAAAATTTGGAACTCAAAATTTTTTTCAATAAATATCAGGGAAGCAGAGCCAGGATGGTGGAGAAAGGCTGAGCTCTCACCCGAACCACTTCAAACACCCTTACATAATGCCATAAAACAATTCCTAGAGTAGCAGAACCCGGAAAAGGATGGGTTGAGATAATTTTTCAAGTAAAGAAAACTTAGAAGATCATCAGTAAAGTTCTGTCGTACCTGAGTGAGTGTGGAACACAGTCCAATACAAGTTGTGTCAGCACAGACACAGACCCAGCAAACCAGGAGCAGGCCTTGGGAGCCACTGAATCACTAGCAGCAGCTTCTTCTTCTCAAGCTCTCAACCCTCAGACTGTAGGGGCTCAAACAACTGATCAGAACATTACAGATGTCCCTTTGTTGTCACTGGGGGCAAGACTCCATTATTTTTAATACTCATATCTGGGTCACAGTACTGAGTGGCAGTCCCAGGGTGAGGAGAGGCACTGGCATACCAGAGCTTGTGGCCACAGTGGAATGGTGACCTTCATCATAGTTCTGAGAAGAAAAGAGTGCTTGTGGTCACTCACAGACTGGAGAACAGGCCAGGAGGGTAGTAAATACACCTCTCCTTAGATCGTACCACCTTGGAAGAACTGAAAACTTATAGGTCCCTAGAAGTGTCTCTGAAAACAGCTGCACAAAATCCCCAGAAGCCTGGGACAGTGTGCTCTCTACCCTGGAAGCAGGGTACAAAGAGTTAAAAAGTTTACAAAGTTTACAAAGAGTTAGAAGTCAAGAAATATACTGTAAAATGAGCAAACAACATTAAAAAACTGACTGTACAAAATTACTATGCTGACAAAGAAGATCAAAGCATGCAATCAGAAGATGATGACAAAGTCAAACTCTAATGTCCAAAGCCTCCAAGAAAAATATGAATTGATCTGGAGCTACAGAAGGGCTCAAAAAAGGATTTTGAAAATAGAGTTAGAAAAAAACTGGAAGGAGAAGAGAGAGTGATTAAAGAAAATCATGATAAATGAGTCAAAAGTTTGGTAAAGGAGATACAAAAAATATTAAAGGAAATAACACCTGAAAAGAGGCAAAATGATAAAAGAAAACCAATGAGAAGAATGCCTTGAAAAATGGAATAGATCAAATGGAAAAAAGGCATAAAAATTTACTGAAGAATAAACTCCCTAAAAAGCAGAATTGGTCAAATGGAAAAAGAGATACAAAAACCCACTGAAGAAAATAATTTCTTAAAAATTTGAATGGAGAAAATGGAAGCTAATGACCTTATGAGAAATCAAGAAATGATAAAAACAAAACCAAAATGACAAAAAATAGAAGAAAATGTAAAGTATCATGTTGGAAAAACAATTGACCTGGAAAGTTGATCCAGGAAAGATAATTTAACAATTGAAAGTAATGAGAGAAAAAAGACTAGGCCATCATCTTTCAAGAAATTATCAAGGAAACCTGTCCTGCTATTCTATAATCAGACGGTAAAATAGAAATTGAAAGAATTTACCAATCACCTCCTGAAAGATTTCCCAAAATAAAAACTCCAGAAATATTATGATGAGGTTTCAGAGTTCCCAAGTTAAGGAGAAAACATTACAAGCAGCCAGAAACAGTTCAAGTATCATGGAGCCACATTCAGGATAACACAAAATTTAGCAGCTTCTACTTTAATGGATTGAAGGGCTTGGTATACAACATTCCGAAGGGCAAAGGAAATAGAATTACAAACAAGAATCACCTACCCAGAACAACTGAGTATGAACTTTCAGGGAGGAAAAGAAAAAGGGCATTCAATGAAATAGAAGATATTTCAAGCATTCTTGATGAAAAAACCAAAGCTGAATAGAAAATGTGACTTCCAAGTACAAGTCTCAAGAGATGCATAAAAAGGTAAATAGGAAATGGAAATCATAATGGACTTAATAAAGCTAAACAGTTTGCATTCCTACATAGGAAGATAACACTTATAACATGTAAAAACTTTCTTATTATTAGAGCAGTTAGGAAAAGTACACATAAAGACAGGGCATAGGTTGAATATTAATATTATGTGTGTATATATACATATATATAAAATAAAATTGAGGGTTGAGAGAGGAGTGCATTTGGAAGAAAGAGAAAGGGAGAGGTAGAATGGGGTAAATTATCTTACCTAAACAAGGCAAGAAAAAGCTTTTACAGTGGAGAGGAAAAGGGCAGAGGTGATAGGGAATGAGTGAACTTTACTTTCATCAGATTTGGCTTAAGGAGGGAATAATATACATGCTTAATTGAGCATAGAAATCTATCTTACCCTACAGGAAAGCAGGAGGGGAAGGGAATAAGAGAGGGTGGAGTGATAGAAGGGACGGCAGATTGAGGAAGGGAATAGTCAAAATCAAAACATTTTTGAGGAGGACCAGGATTAAAGGAGAGAGAGAAAGAGAGATTAGGATAGGATAGGATAGGATAAGATAGGATAGGATAGGATAGGATAGGATAGGATAGGATAGGATAGGATAGGATAAGATAGGATAGGATAGGATAAGATAGGATAGGATAGGATAGCATAGAATTAGAATAGAACAGAATAGAATAGAATAGGATAGGATAGGATAGGATAGAATAGAATAGAATAGAATAGAATAGAATAGAATAGAATAGAATAGAATAGAATAGAATAGAATAGAATAGAATAGAAAAGAATAGAATAGAATAGAATAGAATAGAATAGAACAGAACAGAACAACAGAACAGAATAGAATAGAATAGAATAAATGGGTGGGATAGGAATGAGAGAGAGAGAAATACAGTTAACTGTGGGGGGAAAATAAAGTGAGTTTCTCTGATAAAGGTCTAATTTCTCAAACATATAGAGAACTGAGTCAAATTTGTAGAAATAAAACCTATTCCCCAGTTGATAAATGATCAAAAGATATGAGCTTTTTTCAAATGAAGTAATCAAAGCTATCTCTAGCCATATGAAAAAATGCTCTAAATCACTATTAATTGGAGAAATGCAAATTAAAACAGTTCTGAGGTACTATATCATGCCTATTAGATTAGTTAATAGGACAAAAAAGGAAAAAGACAAATGTTGGAGGAAATGTGGGGAAAATGAGACATTAATACATTGCTGGTGGAATTGTGAACTGATTCAATCATTCCGTGGAGCAATTTGGAACTATGACTAAAGGACTACGAAACCATGCATGCTCTTTGACCTAAAAATAGCAGTACTAGCTCTGTATCTGAAAAGAGGTTAAAAAAAGGAAAAGGACTTATATGTACAAAGATATTTATAACAGTTCTTTTCTGGTGGCAAAAAAAAGGAAATTGAAAGGATATCCATCAGTTGGGAAACAGCAGAATAAATTGTGCTGTGTGATTGTGATGGAATACTATTTATGAAGTATAATGAAGTAGAATACTATTCTAAATAAATAAAATAAAAGAATAAATTAGCAAACAAATGAATGAATGAATAAATGAATAATGAATGAATGAAATGATGAGCAGGATGGTATCAGAAAAATGTGGACTTATAGTGAAATGTACTGTGTGAAAAGTAATAGCAGTATTGTAAGAAGTTCAGCTGTGAATGATTTAGCTATTCTCAACAATACAATGATCCAACACAGTTACAAAGGACTTCTGATAAAGAATGTTACTCATCCGCAGAGGAAGAACTGTTGGTGTCTGAATACAGACTGAAGCATCCTTTTAAAACTTTTTTGAGGGTTTTTGTCTGTTTTCTTTCACAATATAATATGATCATATGTTTTTCATGGCTACCCATGTATAAACTACATGCTTGCCTTCTCCATGACGGGTGTGGGGAGAGAGGAAGGGGGAGAACTTGGAACTCAAAGTTACAAAAATGAATGTTACAAATTATTTTTCTGTAATTGGGGGAAAATAAAATGATTTTAAAAACCAAAATGAATGTAAAAATTTTCCCTGCATGTAATCAGAAAAAAAGAAATGCTGTTTTTAAAAATATGTAAATTAATCTATGAGGGAAGATATTGGCATTTGGAGGTGACAGTGAGGGGAAAAGGGACAAAGAAAGACATCTTACAGAAGATGAGATTTGAGTTGATTCTTAAAAAAAGTCAAGATTCGAATAAGGAGGAAGAGCATTCCAGGCATGGGGGACAGCCACTGAAGGGCATCTGTTTAGAGTGGGAGACAGAGTGTTGTGTTCAAGGAACAAAAGAAGAAAAATATTTCTGGATAGTAGAATACATGAAGAGGTTAGAATAAGGCCACCAAGAAAGTAGGAAGGAGCCATGCTGTAAAGGATTTTAAATGCTAAACAGAGGATTTTAGGTTGTTCTGATGAAGATGAAGCTTTTATAAAAGAGGAGCTAAAGGAATGGAAAAATAGTAGAGAGTCATTTAAAAGTTCATTATAGGAGTGGCTAAGTGGTGCAGTGAATAGAGCAGGAGGACCTGAGTTCAAATCTAACCTCAGACATTTAACACTGGTCATGTGACCTTGGGCAAGTCATTTAAACCCAATTGCTCTGCTCTCCCCTCTCCATTAAAGCAAATAAAAAAAGTTCATTATGTTATGGGGAGGTAGGAGTTAACCTTGTTGATGGATGGCTGAAATGGAATGGAAATTGAGGTAGAGTTTTAAAAAGATTTAGAGTCTGTGAGGATATAATTTCAGAAATGTTATCAGCATGGATGTTAAAGTTACTGAGCATGATTGAAGAATGAAGGAAAGTGTCATGGAAGTTGGTAGATGTGTGTAGCAAAGGTAGGATAAGGGTTATATGTCCAGTGACCTGAACTTAAAAGAAGTAGTTATTGGTTTATAACAGCAGAACAATGGTAAGGAAATGAGAGAAAAGAACCATTTAGTCATCCCACCTTACCTAAGAGGGTAGGTGGGGAATTAGGAGATGCTTTTTTGGAACAGGAACAGCCAGAATTCAGTTACTCCTAGGAGGAATAAGAAGAAATTTAAGAAAATGCTAATAATATATGGAGAATTGTTTATTATAAAACAGAGTTTCCAAAATAAATAAAAGTGTTTGGAGAAGGGTAAACCAAAACAGGGTATGCCTAGGGAAAGTTAGAACTGGATTTAATAGGAATAAGAAGATAGAAATAAGTTACAGGAAAAGAAAATTTTCCCCAGTAGTAGTTGGCAAAATTAGAAATCCAAAAAGAAGGATCCCTGAAAGGCAGTCTAGGGATTAATTTTGAGAATACAGAGATGAATTTATAATGGGTAAGCTTTTATTTTGCCAAACTAACCAGTCTGTATCAGCAATGCAGTATTCACAATGCCTACAGTAATTCTAAGTACGCTGATATGGTTATTAATCACAAAATGCAACAGGCTCTCTACATGAGACATATAGCCAGAGCATTTATTCAAATACCAGAAAACTGAGTCACCAAACCAAAAAGTCAAAGCCAGCACAGTAGTTATGAAGCTGGCACATGTTGTTAAAGTAGTAAACACCCACATTCTCAAGCTTCCAAACCAGGACAGGCTACCTCAGGCAACGATCCTCCAACTGCTCAGCATCCAGGCAGCTTGCTCCCAGCAGCTCCCCCTCCCCCTCCCCCTGCAGTTCCTATCCCTGGCAGTCCTTATCAGGAGTTCTTAGCAGAGATTCTGGTAGGCTTAAAGAAAAAAGAGTTTGCACCGGTGCCACCGCCACTGCTGCTTATGCTGCTTCCACTTTTTCCAGTCACCAAGGCATGGATGGCACCGTGGTTCCAGCTTTCTCTTGTTCCACCCCTTCCTGCTACATCAGCAAGTTCAAGGGGCATGGAAGATCTTTAAATCCCAGTATCACTACACAGTCCCAGAATACCTATTAAAAAGCAGGGATACCTTGTCATTAGTCTATGGCATTCTCAAATATTCACTCAAGATGACACCAGACTCAAGACATAGACAGAAGATGTAGAGTCAGGAGCTGTTTCCACATGTGGGCATCCCTGGGCATCCAACTCAGTTGATGTTGAGGTCATAAATTTGCAGGACTTATAAGGTGCTTGAAAATCAGTTTCTTCTCCTAAACACATTAAATATGGTTTCTGCAATCGAGTTTGTACAATTAACTTACACTACAAATCCCAAACCTATTTATCATAGAGCACACAAAAGTAAACTAGTTTGGGTTGTGTCTGAAAAACATTCTAACATAGTAGAATTGACAGTAATCATATTTTGATAGTTTTTCTAGGCCTTTTAAATTTGTAATTACAATTAGGAAGTAATTGCCTGAGGTGGAAGGGGGAAATGCATGGGAAATATTTCAACTTGGGAAAGGTAACCTTCAATTCTGATAAATGATTTGATATATTATTGGATCTCAAATACTCATCCAGCAAATATGCAGATAAATTGTGATGCTTTGTCAGGATAAGGAAAGCCCAAAAGTGATATTCTGGGGGGGGGGTGGGGAAGGGGAATGCAACTTTGCCTCCTGAATCAATATTTGGTCATAGAGTTGCTAAAATACAAGCTTGAAGCCTAGAGCATTTTATTTCTAAATGAGGTTTGATATTAGCAAGCATCCAAAAGAAAGTTTGATACAATTAGATAAGACTGGAGAAAGACAGGAATACAATTACAAATCTAGCAGCCAGCCAATAATTTATCCAAATTTGGCAAATCTCCTTTTTAATAGGAACAATGGCCATCACTCCTAGACCTCATGGTGCCTGTTTCAAATGTTTTAGATCAAGGCAGCTTTACCCTGGGGATCTGTGACTCTTCCATCTTTCATTTCAGTGCAATGAATCAGTATAGAAGATCAAGTCTCAGGATGGTATTTATTTCATGAAATATTCACTCCCTGTAGATACTTAGCCCTCCATCCTAGATCATAAATGTAATGTACCTTTATAATTAACTGTTTTTTTAAAATTTATGCAATTAAAGGAATATATAAAAGATAATTGTTTCCTGATGGCACTTTAAGGAAAACAGGTAGGAGTGGAATTTTCCTTGAATCATGGTGACCACAAACCAAATAGGAAGAAAACAAACTAGAAAAGAGATAGCCAAGTGACTCAGTGGATGGAGCACTGGGCCTGGAGTCAGAAAGATCTGAGTTCAAATGTGACCTCAGGTACTTACTAGCTGTGTGACCCTGGACAAATCACTTAACTTCTGACTGCCTCAGTTTCCTCAACTGTAAGAGAAAGATAATAATACAATCTAGCTCACAGGGTTGCTGTGAGGATCAAAAGAGGTGATTTTTCTGAAATGTTAAATACAGTGCCTGGCATCTATTTTGTGCCTAATAAAAGCTTATTTACTTTCTTCCTAGGACCATCAATAAAAAATAAATAAATGTTATTGATGCTGCTTTTCTTTTTCCTTAACTATGAATAAAAAAATGTCTGCAAACATCAATTAATGTTTTATCAACCAATGGCTAAAAGATATCTTTTATCAGAATAAATAGGTGATAGGAAAATCTGCAAACCAACCTTTTCTTTCACATGCATCTAACAAAGAATGTAAACTGTGAATAAAATTGTGGTTTTGCTTCTTTGTCTAAATCAAAACATTAAATATGTGTCATCAAATAGCTTTCCTTTATATAATGCTTTGTTACCTCACAATGACCTAGTGAGATAGATGATACAAATATAGCTATCCCCCTTTCACAAATAATCATAAAGATCATGAAACTAAATGACTGTTCCATGGTCATAGAGCTAGTTTGGGATGCTTTAATTTGAGCTCAAGTGTTCTGATTCCCAAAGCTTGCACATTTTCTGCAACATTAAGTTGTCTTCCAAAGGTATTGAGTGCCTACTTCAGTACTTTATTGAGGAAATTGAAAAAAGACTCAGATATTGTCCTTGTCATTCTATGGAGCTTAGATTTTCATGCGCAACCTCCTTGACCACTTTTTCCACTACTAATTAAACCTTCTTTGGTTGATTGGGAGTGGAGGGAAAATCCTCCTCTGCTTCAACTACTGGAAAAATGCTAAACTTGGAATTAGGAAGATGAGTGAAATTCCTTCCTTATGCCTTTATAGTTCAATGACCCTGGGCAAATGGCTCAAATTTCTTCAACCTCAGTTTTCTTATCTGTAAAATGGGAACAATATTAATATCTGTCTTTTAGAGTTGTTGTGGAGAACACATGAGATAACATATGTAAAGTGTTTTGCCAGCCATAGAGCTATAGAAATACTATTATTATTATTGTTACCAGTAAAAAGATGGTTAAAGATACTTCCAAATAAACTGTCCTAGCATAGCATTTCCCAAACATTTGATATGATGTGAATGAATTTTGGTACTAGCAACATTTTTCTGTGTATATTATTATATTATTATATCTCATAGATCATTATATAATATTATATGATATATTATATATAATTATATTATATTATAATATTATGTATTATTGTATCTCTATATTATTATACCTAACAATTTAATAGTATGAAAATAAGCTAAACTTCCTCAGTTTTGTTCCATGGCTAGCAACTTATTAATAATGATTCTTATGAGGGTGAGCATTTATATAGTATCTTAAGGTTGGTAAAGCACTTTACACGTGTCATCTTGTCTGATCCTCACAGTAACCCTGTGACCCTGTGTCAGGGGTAGACAGTCGAGGGGGATGATCCCACTGTGAAGAGAAGGATGAAAAGTAAAGTCCATGTCAGCATGATGGTAAACAGGCATTATTTGGGAAACTTGCTTACAAGGCGTGTCGCAAGGCTAGACAAATGTTATATAAGGATAGAACAAAAAAGATTTTTTGAAAGATGGTCCATGGTCACACGTGAGTTTCCCCATGGAATGGAGCTGTTTTGCCATTTACAGCAAAATCATTCTCATACTCTGACTTCCACCATAGACCTAAGTACTATTATTATCCACATTTTCCAGATGAAAAACAGACTGAGAGAAGTCAAATGACTGACCCTGGAGTAGAGAGCTACTATGTGAGACAGGAATCAAAGACAGCTCCAAACTTTATCCTGGAACTATTTTCTATACCAAACATTTATGAGTTGTGTTAGCAAATTTAAAGCTCAAAAGGTGTTCTTTGCCCAAATTACTTTAGGAAACGTAAGCTAGATTTCCTCTTGTTGCTGTGGGAGATGGGAAAAAAGATGGAAGGAAAAGAAATAATCAGTGTTGCAGAAAGTTTGTACAACTATCAGAAACTGAAGTTTTGAGTCTTCTATATTTATTATAGCATAAAGGTCAGCATCTTAATAGATAAAAGTATAGTAAAAACTGGAACTCATTTTTATATTATTATTATATCACATCACACCAAAAAATCTAATCTGAAACAGAGCTCAAAATGACACATTGGTATAAAAAATTCTGTTTTATGTGTAAGAGTGCATCTTCTACAAATGGTTATTATTAGGATTCAGAATTCATCCAGCATAAAAGGAATACTGCATGTAATACAAAACCAATAATCCAAACTGTAAATATTTTAAGGTAAAAACAATAGACCAATGCAATAACAGATTAGCTGTGGAGACATTCTTAATGCTTGGGGACATTTTTGATTCACTGCCTTATAAAAATGCATAAAGAGGAAACGTGGTCTAGCAGATAGAATATTGGATGGGAAGGTCAAGAGGCATGGGGTCCATTCTCATGTCTGTCATTGACCAAATTTATAATGTAGGAAGAATATTGAGGATAAGGAAAACTCCGTCTATTTCTGCATTTAAAAATAGTAAATGGGCCCTGTGCTGCCCAGGATAGTGAACAATACAGGGTTCACCATGGCTAAAGGTGACCCCAAGAAACCAAAGGGCAAGATGTCTGCTTATGCTTTCTTTGCGCAAACTTGCCGGGAAGAGCATAAGAAGAAGAATCCAGAAGTTCCTGTTAACTTCGCCGAGTTTTCTAAAAAGTGTTCAGAGAGGTGGAAGACTATGTCAGGGAAAGAGAAATTCAAGTTTGATGAGTTGGCCAAAGCTGATAAGGTACGATATGATAGAGAAATGAAAGACTATGGACCAGCAAAGGGTGGCAAAAAGAAGAAGGATCCTAACACACCTAAACAGCCATCGTCTGGTTTCTTCCTGTTCTGTTCAGAATTTCATCCCAAGATTAAGTCTAAAAACCCTGGCGTATCTATTGGGGATGTGGCAAAGAAGCTTGGCGAAATGTGGAACAACCTGAGTGACAGTAAGAAGCAACCTTATAATAATAAGGCAGCCAAACTGAAGGAGAAATACGAGAAGGATGTCGCAGATTATAAGTCGAAAGGGAAGTTCGATGGGGCAAAGGGGGCGGTTAAAGCTGCCCGGGAAATAGGTAGAGGAGGAAGACGAGGAGGAGGAGGAAGATGAAGAAGTTGACAAATGAAACTGTACCATATTCTGTCTCCATGTGAATACCATAGAGTAGGGGAAACACCTTTAAATGAAACACCTCTCCTGTGTGGTGTCGATTGCCCTCATTAGGCTTAATTGGCTTCTGATCACATAGATTCTCAAAAGTGCTTCTAGATAGACATTGTAACTGGTTTACATGAAGTGGCTATGGGTATCTCGGAGCACCCAGAAACTGTATCAAAGTTGTACATAATTCCAAACATTTTTAAAAATGAAAAGGCCTTCTCGTATTCTCAAAAAAAAGTAGTAAATGACATACATATCAACCTTTTGTCTAAATATTTTTGAATATTAATTTTTGAAAAAAATTATTGCTATTTTTTGCATTGCTTAAGTTTCCCTCTGAATTCTTCTTCCTTTTCCCCTCCCAGAGAATCATCCTTTATAATAAGGAATTGTATATTCAATTGATGAGTTTATTTACATATATGGATATCTGACTTAAATGCCTTGAACTTCAATATTTATTTTATACACAGGCTTTCACACACATAAACACATTCATACAAGTAGATGTATAGTGATTTGTAGGTGGAACCACACAAGACTTCATGTAGAGCGTGATGGTTGAGCTCAGTCTTGAAGGAAATCAGGAGTTATGAGACAGAAGTGAAAGGGAGATGAGTTCCATACAAAGGTACAAGATGAAAAATGGAGTGTTAGATGGAGAAAGTTTGCAACAAAATCTCAGAAAGAAGGTGAAATGTGAAGATTGTAAGTTAGGAATTCATTTATTATTCCTAATTCAGGAAGGAAAAAAAAGATATTCCAAAGTGCTAACTCTAATTTATGATGTGAAGAATGAATGGATGAATAGACTTTCATGGTATTCCCTTTCTATAGCAATTACCACATGTTAAAGTAAAAATCTCACACATTCAGTAAAGCTCAATTTTGTGAGTTTTTTCCCCCCTTTTCTACCTGGGTATTATTAGTTCAGTTGCATTAATGGAGCTGGGACAAGGGAAGGGAAGAAACAGTAAAAAGGGGTATACATAGCCTGGAGAGTTCAAACAATTAATAAAATTGTCAAGATACATTTACTTCAATATTTTATTATTTTATTTACTATATTTTATTATTAATGCCTTAAGGTGACAGAAATCAGAGGTTATTAAGTATTATAGGTCTAGATCTGGATTGAATATCAAGGATCATCTTTTTTTTTCTAACTTTTTTTTTGCCTTTTTTGGAGGGTAGTTGGGGTGAAGTGACTTGCCCAAGGTCACACAGCTAGTTTTTTTGTGTCAAGTGTCTGAACTCAGGTCCTCCTGACTCCAGGGCTGGTGCTCTATTCACTGTGCCACCTAGCCGCCCATCAAGGATCATCTTGTCCAAACCCCTCATTTAACAGATGAGGAAACTGAGACTTAAAGGAAGTTAAACTACTTGCCGAGGGCATACAGGAAATAATCATCAGAGGAAGGATAGGAACCCAGGTCCTCTGATGCTACAATCATTGGTCTTAGTGCTGGTGTATGATATGTGTATTCTGTATCGTAGCATTGAAATGATCATTGACATTATTGTGAAAAATTGGAGTTTCATTGTTGGTATTTTACCTTTAATAATATTTCTCACCTGGTGACCTAGAAAAATATCTTTGGTTACAGGTTCCCTCAAGAACTAAACATGGGAAAAGTCAGTGCTGAGATCATGTGGACCCTCTTTGCACAGGATATTAAGTATGCGCTGGAAGGTAATGAAAGTCGAATAATCTATTTATTGGAATCACCCTTGGCATAAAATAGTAAGAGTTGAAACATGCAGAAACATATATTGTTGGTGTTCTAGTTGTATTCTAGCTTCAAATGAAGTTAAGAAGGAAATTGTATTAGAAGTTGTATGTTCAAGGAGAATGTGACCTTGGAGGATTTAGAAGTATTGAGGAAACCCTCATGTTTTTAATCAGACCATTCCTGTTGCAGGATTTAGACAAGTGTCTCTTCAAGAGAATTGTGTCCTACGCCTGACAACCTGAGTCATTTTTTAATATTTATTTTTTCAACTGCTAGTATATTATTTTGTTGGTGGCTGGCAGGGCTGGAAATAAGGATGATTTCAGTGGAGACCTGACAAGGGCAGGGTGATAGGCTTTTGCCTAGACTAGATAATTTAGAGGGTGCTAATGATACAATATAGAGGGTACTTCCTCCTCTGCCTACATCACTTCCACACTGGCAACAGTGACAGCCTAATCTCAGGGGCATTTTCTCCAACAATGGGCAGTTTAGAAACCTATGGATATTTGTTTTTGTTTTTTCTCCTTAGCTGCCATATCTCAGTTAAGACCCTCCTGTACACCACCGCCAACCCTGGCATTTACTCAAGAGGCAGAAATTGCTAGCTATGACTGACTGTAGAGCCAGGTTTCTATCACATCAGATCTAGAGAAGGTGTTTAAAACAAGGCAGATTAGTTATCTGCCCATGAAAAGATATAAAACTTTAGCTGGGAAATTGTCTCAGTAGTACACAATGGTTGAACATGCAGCAAATCTAGTGTGTTTACTTGAAATAGATTTCATTTATAATTTTGCCATTGCCTAAGTCCACCTCTTTACTCTACCCCAACCTCATGCCAGACCATCTTTTATAACATTTTTAAATGGAAAGGGGGGAATCAGAAAAGTCAATTTATGCATTGAAAAAAATACATATGTATGTATGCATGCATGCGTGTGTATAAAGTCAATTTATACATTGAAAAAATGTATGTATGTAAGTATATATGTGTGTATACAAACAACATTTCACACAGTGCTCCCCAAGTCCCACCAAGCTAGCTCTCTGATTAAGACACAAATAGAAGGCCCACAAAGTTCCATTCAGTCATCTTTCTTCTTCCATCTCTAAATTTCAGAGTCCTCAAAGCTTTTATCCTTGGCCCTTTTCTTTCTTCTCCTCTTCTCTGCTCTCCCATCCCTCTCCTTTGTTCCATTTCTCTTTCCTCCTCTTCATCTTTGTTCACTCTCCTTTAGTAATCTCATCCAAATTAATGCCTTCAGTTATTATCTCTATTTAGATGACCCCCAAATATATGTGCAAAGTTCTAACTTCTCTCTGAACTCCAGTCCCCCATTTCTGCCTGTTAAACCATTTCACATTTGACATGCCCCACATTAACCTCTGTATCTTTACTGCCCCCCAAATGCATCCTTCCTCCAAACTTTCCTGTTTTTGTTGGTAGGATCTTCTTTCTACTAATCATTAAAGTTCCACATTTTGAAGGCTACCAACCAGTTGTAAAGTCTTATCAATTAAAGAAAGGATCTTATAAATCTAATATATACATCTTAGTAATTTGTTGGTTTTTAAAAATTCTTAGTATGCCTCTGTAATATCTATCTCAATTGACTTGCTGATATTTTTAGCACACTAGTTTAGGTCTTCAGTACTTCTTACTTAGACTGATGTAATAATTTCTTATTTGGGCCTCCTGTGTTCAGTTTCCCCCTTTTTTAATGCATATTTAATGCAATTTCCTAATGAATAGGGATATTCAGGTCCCTTGCCTGATCCAAACCTTTAGTGTTTCCCTTAGCTTTTAAAGAATAAAAATAAAATGCATTAACTTGATAAGATACTTTATAATGTCTCTGATTTTTGTGACTTATTCCAACCCCCCCCATCAGCTGTATGCCATAGTCAAAATGTATTGCTCTTCTTATCTTAATAATGTTGCTTTCCTCCCCCTCCATACACTTACAAATACACAGATATGTGTATATAAACTTACATGTAAGCTATGCCTGAAAATGATCTACTTGTTGAAATATGTGTCTTCCTTCAAAACCTAGCACATGTCCCTTTAAATAATCTCTAAGTCCTCTTTATGCCCTGGATGCGTTTATGCTGTTCTTTCTCATGAAGCCTTCCCTGTTCTTCACAGCTAGAAATAGATTCCATCGTCCTTGAATCTCTCTTCTTACTCTATGATTTCCCCTAGAAATTAATCACGTTCTAACCTATATCCAGTGAAAGGCTAATGGCTCCTAAGTTTCTTTGTCTAGGATATTTTACACCCTCTCCATTTCCCATCCCTAACAACTTCCACTTAAAATAACAACATTAATACTTTCAAGAATAATCAGACAAGGATTTTTGGCAATGAATAATGCATGACTGGGTCCTTCTTTTAAAAGAATCACATGATAACAATAAGGCTCTACTTTGATAAATGGAGAATAGTTCATTCAAATTGAGTATGTTTGTGAAGAAAGTTTTCCTTTCCTTTGTGCTTCACTGTAGTAACAGTGGTAGTGGTACTGGTACTGGTAGTAGTGGTGATTGTCAGAGGCAATGCTATAACAAAATTAAATATGATGTTTTTCACTTACAAGTAAATCCATGAGTCCAAGGATCTTCAAAAAGACTTGTCAAGTTGAGGACCTTTTACTCTGCATCCTCTCACATATCTTCATTCCTAAACAACTAAGCCCTACACTGCCTATCTTCTATCACATATATGGTGCCCTTTGTAATCCAGGCTCTACTGTTAATCAACTCCCTTTCATCTCCAGTCTTTTACTGGTATACTGATTCCTTCCTTCGCATTAAAAAAAAAAACAAAAAACTCTTGACTTTCCTCTGAGGGCACTGAGTCCTCTCCTTTATCTCCAGTGCTAGTTAAGCATACTCCTTTGTTCCTGGATATACAGGGTTAGTAGGTAGGATTGAGATCTCCCTTGCTCTATACTAATTCTTCCAGACCTTTAACATGATACCTTCCTTCAACAGTCCCTCTTCCTATGAAGTTTAAATTTCCCAAATACTAACTTCTCTAGATCTTTGCCATCTACCTCAAGGATATTCTTCCATCTTCCTAAAAATAGCAAAACCTAGCACAAAGTTTTCCTCTTCCACCCATGATATCATTCTTATTGATCTCAATACTCATATAAACAACCTTCCCAACACCTTGGCATGAAAATTCTGTGACCTTCTCAATTTCCATGCTCTCCATCTCTGTTCTAGCAGCAGGAAAACACAACTTAGAAACTCATTGTCAGTTAAAACCAGAGCACTCCAAAGGTCTTGAGTTCTCAAATATTTCTCTGATCATGACATCTTCTACTTCTACATTTCCCACTTCTTGATTTCTAAATTTAATCTGGCTTTTTGTTTGTTTTTTACTTTTTTGAGGGGGGAAAGCAGGGCAACTGGGGTTAAGTGACTTGCCCAAGGTTGCATGGATAGTAAGTGTTAAGTGTCTGAATGAGGATTTGAACTCAGGTTCTCCTGACTCCAGGGCTGGTGCTCTATTCACTGCACCACCTAGCTGCCCCTTAGCTGATTCTTAACCTCTTTTTAGATCCCTGACTTCTCAGTCCCTTTCCCAATTGCTCATTTCTCTTGTGATTTCACTTCCTTCCCTAGTAAATTCAACTCTGTAGACCCCTCATATAACATTATTCCTTCCTTTCACTTAGAACCATTCATACCCTTGCCTGTCTTAATTCAGGTCTTCTTGAAGTCCAGTGTCTTATCCACCATACCACATGGATACTCTTGAAATATTCAGTGTTTTAGTTTCAATAATAAATTTAGAGCTAGAACAGATCTTTGAAGTCAACTGGTAGAACCTCTCATTTTATAGTTTCCAGGGGAATGTGTCTCCTGGAAATGGATAGTTGAATTCTAATGTGTGCAATACCATGAACATGAATGGAGGCAACAATTCCTAATCTGTTTTTTTTCCTTAATACTCCCCAATTCCTACATCACATTCTCCAGTTTGGTTTTTCCTGGTATTTAATTGTTGAAGACACAAGTTGCAACCTGTTACCTATTTATGGGTCGTGGCTTCAAGATCTTTTGATTTTTTTGTTTGGTCATAACCTTGCTTATGGAGTGGACCTTTGACTGTTAAGAATATGGCAAAGCAAATGAAATCACTACATATATATGTGTGTGTGTGTGTGTGTGTGTGTGTGTGTGTGTGTGTGTGTGTGTGTCTTTAACTGGGGTTTCCCCCTTGGAATAGTTCCCTAACTATGGGATTAGAAGAGAAATAAGTTACCTAAACAAGAATAAACAGGGAAAAGAATAGAAAGGAAAAGGGAGGGGAAGCGAAGGAAGAAAAGAGAATACTGTACAAGGTATATTCACTTCTTTTTTCCATTTCTGTATTGTGACCATTATAAATGTCTGTAGTATGAATTGGTGAGAGAGAGCCTTTTTATTCTGCAATTTCTCTAGTCCAGGCTGGTTTTTGCTAATATTTCTCTTATCTCCACAAATGCAAGTTAATAGTTGTATGAATAAAAGAGCAGCAACATACTGTAGTGAGTAGAAAGCAGGCTTCATAGCTACAAAGACCTGGATTCAAGTCTAACACATCTAACACTTACCAGATTTTTTTACCCTGACCAAGTAACCTGATATTTCAGTGCCCTAAGAAACTTTCTAAGAGAATAAGTTGCAGATGAGATGCCAATAAAAAACAGCATTGGAAGAATCATCTTCCTCACCTGGGAGTTCCACATAAAGGTAAAATCAAAGTCCAATAAAATAATGATAGAGTTGTTGGGAATGTTATTTAAGGGTCAGACCTTTGTCTGGAGAAGGGAAAGAGGATACTCTTGTGATGATATTGCTCAACCAAGCCTGAGTTTAAGAATTAAAGACCTACCTTTGCTTAAAAAGTGAAAAAAAGTTGCAATTCAGGTAGTGAGTTCATGCAAAATGACTTCTGGCTTTTTAAGGGGCATAATAATCCTGTGGTCAACCAGGTGAGGATGGTCCCATACAGTGAAGGGAAAGTAATTAGATATTTAGAAAAGTCCTGCTTCTATATTTGTGAGTCTGCTTCTATGACCTTTCATACTCTTCTCCTATATTTATCTGGGACATATTGAACATCCAAATGCAACACAGGGAACCATTATAAAGACTTTAGAATGTCTTATGTAAGAACTCCAATAGGCTGCCTTTTGTCAGTTCTCTACCCTCTCCTCCCATTGGTAAGTGGTTAATTTGATAACATGTCCAAAGCATCAATAATCATTTCTAGCACTAATATGATCTCATAATATGAATCTACCTCTCAGGAAATTGATCCATAATATGAAATCAGGACCAAGATAAAGTTCTCAGCAAATAACAAGAAGCAATTGTAGCAGCAATGGGTTCTATTATATACAGAAAGTTCTACTGTTTACAATTATTACAAAGGATTCAAACTCTCTACAAGAATATTATATAGGAAGCCAAGGTGGCAGCATAGAAGCAGCAAGGCTCTGCAACTCCTACACAACCATCCTAAACACCCATAAAATATGACCCCAGACAAAGTCTAGGACTCTCAGACTCACAAAAATACAGAGAACACATCTTTTGCAGAAGGCAGCTCAGCAGCAGGGGCTCATCGTGGCGGGCCGGGAGCTGAGGCTGGCTCAGCCTGAAGCCAAGACTGAGGCCTGGCCAAGGGCAGTGGGAAGGAGCCAAGCCAAGCTGCGCCACAGCCAGTCTGCAGGAGAGAAGATCTACAGCCTCCAGCAACTCCACATCTACCAAGGCGTGAAGAACAGGGATTGGAGAGGGGCAGCTGCAAGCCGGCAGGCCTGGAGCTGAGACCAGCCTAGCCTGAAAACTGAAACCGCAGCCAGGCCCCAGAGCAGCCAGGAGGAGCCAAGCCTCCCAAGACGAAGAGTGAGTCTACTTCAGAGAAGATCTAAAAAAACTGAAGGGATCTTAAAACCCAACAAACCAGGATCAGAGATGGTCAGTGAAAGTGAAACTTTGAGGCTTAATTTGGGGGAGGAAAAGCAGTTCAGCCAATCTGCCCCTGGGGCAAGGAAGCAGTGGGGGAAGGGAACTGCTGGGTCCCCACTGGGCTGCTTCAGAGTCCCTGGCCTGTGGACTCCGCAGCGGGGCTGAATCGATTGATCAGATCCAAGTGCTCTTGCGTTGAACAGCCTGGATCTGGATCATGGTCTTGGGTGGTGGTCCAGGGTGCGCTTTCAGCAAGCCAAAGCTGGGGGGGCTTGCAACACTCCCTAATATCTCTGGCAGCTGGGAAAACCCCAGTGATTTGGAACAGAGCTTTCCCCCCTGGAAGCAGAGTTTTGCAGAGCTAAAAAAAAAAAAACAACAAAAAAGAAACCAATTAATTGACTGGCCAAATGAGGAAAAGGAAGCAAAATAAGAACAGCAATAAAACTCTAGAATCCTTTTTTATGGACAAAAAGGATCAAAGCATGGAACGGGAGGAAGACAACCCTGTCAGAACTTCCATACGAAATGCTTCCAAGACAATTGAAGGATATCTAGAAGCTATACATCAACTGAAAAAGGACTTTGAAAACCAAATAAGAGAAGTGGAGGAAAAATTGGGAAGAGAAATGAGAATGATGCAAGAAAATAATGAAAAGAGAGTCAAAAACCTGACTGAATAAAACAACACTTTAAAGAATAGATTAACTCAAATAGCAAAAGAGGCTCAGAAAGCCACTGAGGAGAAGAATGCCTTAAAAAGTCCAATTTCCCAGATGGAAAAAGAATCTCAAAAGCATTCTGAAGAGAATAATTCCTTCAGAATTAGAGTGGAGCAAGTAGAAGCTAATGACTTTATGAGAAACCAAGATACTATTAAACAGTTACAAAGAAATGAAAAAATAGAAAGCAATGTGAAATATCTCCTTGAAAAAACCAGTGACCTGGAAAATAGATCCAGGAGAGACAATTTGAAAATTATTGGTCTA
>CM053598.1:132347662-132393260 GCA_028646575.1 Pseudocheirus occidentalis | reverse complement strand
ACTACAATGAGAGGAGACAGGGAGAAACAAAATGGGGTTAATCATCCCATATAGAAGAGCAAGGGATAACTGTTACAACTTTACTTTCAATTACTCTCATTGAATTTGGCTTAGGGAAGAAATGGCATAAATTGTAAATTGGGCTTCATGCCACACAGGAGAGTAGGGGACATGGGGATGAGAGGGGGGTTGATGGAGGGGAGGGCAGGGTCTGGAGGAGGGATGCTGGAAGCACACATTTCAGTAAAGGGACAGGGACAGGGTAGAGAGACAGATGATCACTGTCACAGTATGTCTACTATGAAGATGTCCTGTATAATCACACATCCACAGCCTGTCCTTCCAGTGGGAGTGGGTGACAAGGGAGGAGTCGAAAGAATCTAGAATTTAAACTTCTGCAATACCTGCAACTAGGAATTAAGATATACAGGGGCTGGGATAGGGAGACCCTCCCTGCCCTACCAGAAAGCAAGAGAGCAGAGCAGGGGAGGGTCTTTACAGTGGGATTGCTGTTTTGGGGTTGGGGTAGGGAAAAGATGGAGAAAAAATTTGTAATTCAAAAATGTCAAGAAAAGGAATGATGCAAACAAGAAAACAAATTGAAAAAATTATTTTAAAAAATATTATATAACTGTCTAGCTATAGCACTCCTTAAATCAATGTTAGCCAGAGACTAGTTTGTTACTGGTTTGTGCCTATTAAACTATTGATGAAATATATCCAAATCTTTCAGTTTTACATCTTGTTCATACAGAATATATCACATGCACCATAATGTAATGCAAATGAAAGGCAGCAACAGCAAACATATTAATAACAGCAATAAAAAGAATGCTTCATGAGATACATCATAAATTCAAACTCTTCCAACCCAGAAAAATTATGGAATTAGCCCTCCAAGGAAAAGAAAGAAAAACAGGAGTAATACATAACATTGATACAGTACTTCAAAGTTTATAAAGTGCTTCACACATGTCATTTTCCTGAGTTATCATAATAACCATATAAGTTGCTACCACATGCATTACTATATTACTCTAATCTAATATAGATGAAGAAACTGAGATCAAAGAAGTAAAATGACTAGCCCATGTACAGACCACTAGCAAATATCAGAAGCAAAATATAAATCCAAGTCTCATTGTTGTTGTTCAGTCATTTTCAATCATATCTGACTTTTGGAGTTTTCTGGGCTAAGATACCAGGATGGTTTGCCATTTACTTCTCCAGCTCATTTTACAAAGGAGGAAACTGAGGCAAACAGGATTAAATGACTTGCCCAAGGTCACAATGCTGGTAAGTGTCTGACACCAGATTTGAACTCAGGAAGATGAATCTTCCTTACTCCAGGCCCAGCACTCTGTCCACTGCCCCACCTAACTGTGTCATACAAAACTTAAAAGCACCCTAGCAAAATGGACAAAGAGGGGTCAAACTATCAGTCAAAGGAGTGCAGTTGGAATCTGATCTCTGCTTCAAATCTTTCAAAGTTTCCTCGGTGGATTTCCTCAAATGCAGGTCATTTCTGTACTCAACAAACTCAAGCAAATCAATCTCTTTTACTTCTCGGACCAAATATAAACTTTTTCTTTGAATATTTCAAGCTCTTCTCAACCTAACCCATTCTTGTCTTTCAAGTCTTTATTTTTTCACTTTTAAACACTCCATGATCTAGCTATGGTACTCCACTGGTTTCCCTCATAGGAAATGGAATGTCCCATGTGACACTCCATCTCCTGACTATGAATTTGCACTGGCTGATACCATATTTGAAATATTTGCCCTCCTTATTTCCATCTCTTGACTTCCCTGGCTTCATTTATGACACAGTTTAATGTCACATTCTACAGGATGCTTTTTCCACTTCCTCTCTTCCCTACCAGGGTGTATGTGTAGATAGAAATAAAGATAGATCAAACTGGAAGGGGAAGACTCCCAGGGTTCCTTCATAAAGAGACCTAGTCACTGAATGGGCCTTACCTCACTCAAAATGAGAACCTGAAAAGACCTTAAACTAAAAGGGCCAGGATTTCCCATTGCATCTTGGTCCATCTCCATTTTGATGAATATCTGGCCACTGGACACAGATGGTTCCGGAGGAGAAAGTGAGGCTGGTGACCTTGCACAGCCCTCCCTCACTCAAATCAAAGTCAACTGCAAGTCATGTCATCATCTCCCTGATGTCATGGTCCTCTTCAAAAATGAAGGACAAACTCAAGAAAGAGAGGTACGTAGGTAGATGGATGGATGGATGAATGAATGGCTAGACAGACACGTGTGTGTGTGTATACACACATATTTATACACACACTTATATATGCCTATGCATTTAGATAGACATATATACATGTTTGTGTGTCTTTGTATATATGTACATGTACACACATGTCCACAAAACATGTGCCTATTCACACATATATATACATGTATCTGCATGATTATTTGCATATTATCAAAACGTACATTCCTTATTGAAAGGAAACTTGTTTTTGACCATCTTTATATCCCTAGCATTTCATACAGTACTCCCTAGACAGGTATAGCTTAATAAATTCCTGTAGCCTGACAAGTATTTTCTACCTGCTTTGAATATCAGTTTGTTCATCTTTTGTAAAGTTAGGAGTTTAGACTAGAGAATCTCTGAAATCTATTCCATCTTCCACTCTGTGGTGCTTAGTTTTATAAGGATGAGTCCCCTAAGCCACTTGGGAAACTTAAGTAACCATTGTAATTCAAATCTATATCCCATTTAGATCTTCCTTATTCTTTTTAATATTTTTAAAGACTAAACCTCCCTATCTGCCTCACACTGAATGTACAATGGATTTTATCATTCCTGATCCCAATACTCATTTGCATGGAAACTTTAACTTGCTCTCTTCTTTCCAACCTGACCTGGTTAATTTCTCCTTAAGCATGCTGTCTGCACCCTACCATATTGATGCTTACTTAGTGTGGATACCTAATCAACTTTACCCCTACAACAGCTCAGAATTCCTGAATTCAACTGGCCTCCAGCCTCAGGCTCCCCAGCAGCAGGGACAAGAGGCATGTACCACCCTGCATTTTCCTAGAATGTTAATAAGGGCTTAGAGAAGGCTTGGTGAGAATCAAGATATGAGATGTATGCTATATGAGTTCAGTACTGGTAGAGTATAAAACTAACCAAAGTGAGAGTAGTCTCAGTTTGTTACACTCTGATGGTCTGTGAGCACAGGTGTGCTTATACCTGGCTATGTGTAGCTTGTTCAGTTTTTCTAGTCTATGGTGGGGGAGTTCCTGTTGCCACTATTTACACTGTTCTTTATAACAGTGACCAAAGTCACATGGCACCAAATAGTTCAACAATCTTTTGAGTTCATCAGTAGTTCTCTACTCCCAAGAAAGGAATAAAATTATAATCAAAATTTTAAATTCACCCCCATAATTTTTTATGTCTTTCCAATTTTTTTCTGAAATATCTCTTCCCCTCATGAACATAATACATCTAAATGAGGAGGAAATTCTGACCATCATAATTACCTAAAACGACTAGGTAATTTAAAGAAATGAGGACTAGCTGGATAAATTGTTACATGGATTTAACAGAATGTAGTATGCTACAAGAAATGATAAAAGAGAGTTTCAGAGAAACCTGGGAAGAATGATATGAACTGATGCCAAATGAAAGGATGAGAACTAGGAAAATTATTTCTACAATAACAATAAGCAACTTCATTAAGACAAACAAGTTTGAAAAATTTAAGAACTCCAACCAATGCAGTGACCATGCACAATTCCAGAGAACTGATGAAACATCTCCTGACAAAAAGGTAATGGGCTCAAGATGGTAGAATGAGTCGTATACTTTTGGAAAAAAACAAGTGCCATTTCTTTGGATTGACTATGTATGTTTGTTTCATAGTTGCTTTTTTCCCTTCCTTTTTTCTCAAAGTGGATAGAGAAGTTGGTAGGAAGAGGAAAAAAAGTTATTATTAATTTAAATTAAAATTTATTTTTAAAAAAGAATTAAAATGCTTAGGAAATAAATTATGTCGAGCAACATCTCCCAGAGTGGTATACATATTCAAGAACTCATTTCTTTGGCAGACTCTATGACCTTCTACATAGTAGTGGTTTTGTTCTTTAGTTTCCCTGAATGCCCTGAAGTATGTTGTTAAAATTAATCGACTATACTGTAGTAGTGTTTCAGATTGCTGACCTATAAAACCCTCAGTTGTGATTATATAATTTGTACTCCACGGTCAATCTTGTGATTAAAGGATCTAAGTCAACACATTGAATAACAATAAAGTCAAACTAATAGCAGAAAACAGTGGCTGAAGGTGCACAGACCTGGGGCATACAAATATAATTTATTACTCTGAGATATATATTCAACATTCATTAGAGGAAAAAATAATATACCTGACAAAAAATGAGCTAATTATTAGCTTTTCATTTCACCTGTATGTGCTAACTTGTTCTCAGAATATGACTCTAATTAGTTCTCCATTTGACATTTATCTACCATCTTCCTGGCATGATAAACAGTAATCAGTTTGGCCACTGGGGTGATTAATTTATTTGGATGGAATCAGACTAAATGTTCTTATAGCTTAAGAGTAAAGCCCACCTTGGGTGCTTAAAGGTGTGTAAGAGAAAGAAGGGAGAAAGAATCAGGTAAATTGTCATATCTCTTAATTAATTACTGGAATTTTATTCTGGAGAATTCTTGCCAAAAAGCAGTAAACTTATTTTCAGGCAAGTGCCAAGGGCTGCAATTTTATGGGCACAGTGTTTTGAGAAAAGTCGTAAAACTTTTCATGCATCTGTGTACTTGAATATTTGAAACTTTTAAGTCTTGGTCAGCGATTTCTCTTCATAAATGTCGTGTAGCTCACTAGTGGTCTAGTATGTAGAGCCCTGGGATCAGGAAGATCTGGGTTTGAATCCCACCTTAGATATATAACTATGGGACTATAGTCAAGTAACTGATCCTCAACTTTAGTTTCCTCATGTGTAAAATGGGGGGAAAAAAAACTAAAACAGTTACCTCATAGTAATAAAGTAAGAATCATGGGATCATAGATCTGAAATTGGAAGGGAACAAATGAAATAATATATGTAAAGCACTTTGCAAACCTAAAGGTCTATATAAATTAAATTCTAATAATAATAGGAATAGCAATATTTACATACTGCTTTAAGGTTTACAAAGTGCTATATATGTTTATATATGCTGTAATAATTATATATATGTATGCATGTATATGTGTGTATATACACACACATATCTTTCAATCCTCACAACAAGCCCATGAGGCAGGTACTATTATTTCCCCCATTTTACATGTGAGGAAACTGAGGCTCAGAGAGAGTAAGCAACTTGCCTAGTTACACAGCCAGTAAATGTCTGAGAGAAGATTCAAACATGGAGCCCTGGTTCCTCAGAGACTTTCTAGCCATGCCATCCTGGGCAAGTCATTTAACCTTTGCCTCACTTTCCTCATCTGTAAAGTGGGAATAATAATAATAATAGCCATTTCTCATGATTTACGAGGATCAAATGATATCATATTCACGAAGCCCTTAGCCTTAGATATCACCTAGCTATCCTTGATGAGTGAAACAAATATTTATGTTTAGTACTTTTTAAAACATAAATTATTTATTTACTTTTAGTTGACAATATTCAGTTCCACAATCCCTTGAGTTCCAAATTTTCTACCCCTTCCCCCTCCTGGAAGCATGCAATCTGCTATAGGTTCTACAAATACCTTCACACTAAATATTAGTCAAGTTGTAAAGAAGAATTATAACCAATGCAATGAATGAGAAAAAAGAAACAAAACAAAACAACAAAGAGAGAGAGCCAGTAGTTTGCTTCAATCTGCATTCAGACTCCGCAGTTCTTTTCTCTGTATGTGGATAGCCCTTTCCATTATGAATCTTTTGGAGTTTTCTTCTAACTTTGCATAGCTGAGAGGAGTTCAGCCTATCAAAGTTAGTCATCGTACATTCTATGTGTTGGTAATTGTGTACAAAGCTCTCCCGGTTCTGCTCTCCTCACTCAGCATCATTTTATAGAAGTCTCTCCAAGTTATTTGAAGTCCATCTGCTCCTCATTTCTTATAGCACAATAGACATTCATATAACACAACTGGTTTAGCCATTCCCCAATTGATGGGTGTCCCCTTGATTTCCAATTTTTTGCCACCGCAAAAAGAGCTGCTATTGGGATACAGCCCTACAAGTGACATTGCTGAGTCAAAGAGTATGCAATTTGTTAAGTACTTTTAAAATATTTTCTCATAGTAATTTTATTGTTATAAGATTCTTTATATAAATGGTGTCACTGGACTCTCACAATAGCCTTATGAAATAGATAGTACATTCCAATTCAAATCAACAAACCTTTATTAATCACCTTCTAAGTGCAAAACGCCTTCCTAGTCAATAGGATTACAAACTCAGAATTGTTCTTGACATCAAACAGCTTTCCTTCTACTAGGAGATGCAACATAAGAAAATAAATAAATAAGATAATTTGAGGGATGAACAGGCGCTTAAAACTAGTGGGATCAGGAAAGGATTCCCGATTTTCTGATTCTAAATTTCATACCCAGGTTTTCTGATTCTAAATTTCATGCTCTTTCTAAAACTGGAATGACATAAATTGTCCCTGAGATATATTGCATTACTGAATAATAGATTTTTTGAATAGATTTTTTTGAAGAAAATAATATTAGCTTCAATTTTATCAGTGTAGTACCTTCCATCAATACAGATTACTGCCTCTGTATTATAGTTAATATTTATATAACATTTATTCTTTATATATTATAAGTCTATATATTTATACATCTTACATATCTTTAGATATTGTCATTCTTTTTATATCCTGTCATTTATATTCTTAAGGAAGGAAGAAAACAAACATTAAGCACCTACCACGTACCAGACACTTTCTACACTTGGTCAATATTATCTCATATGATCCTTATGAGTCTGGGAGGTGGGTGCTAGTACTATCTCCATTAACAGACAAGAAAACTGAATCAGACAGTGATTAAGTGACTTGCTCAGGGTCACACAGCTGGCAAGTAACTGAGGCTGGATTTAAATTCAGATCTTCCTGATGCCAGGCGCAGCTCTCCATCCACTGTACCAGCTAGCTGCCTCTTTGTAATTTAAGGGAATGCCCAAGACTAAGAGAGATTAAGTGACTTGCCTGTCGATACCCAGCTAATAAATGCCAGGTACAAAATTCAAATGCAGGTCTTCCTGATTCTATGTCTTATGCCACTCTACCTTTCTGTAACTCACATGTTCCTTCATACTGAGTAAAACGTAAAAGTATTATACTAATTATCTTATATTATGATAGAATGATGTACTAGTGGATATTCCTTTTATGCCTGTGTTGGGCTGGTTCAGTGGTCAGTAAACCACAGCCTGCCAACCTTTCTCCAGTTTTTGTATGACTGGTGAGCTCAACATGCCTTTTTGGGTACTTGAGTAAGTATAGTTTTGTTTACTTTCAAGATGTAAAAACCATTCTCATACAAAACCAGAATTTGCCAGATTTCCCAGATTTAGCTCTTGGACCAGTTTGCTGACCCTGAAATAGATGACCATCAAGATACCTTGAAAATCACAAATTCTGTGATTCTCATATTTTAGAATTCTTAGGTTAGTGAACCTTAGGACCTGGAAGGTACCTTCTAATCCTCAAATTTTACTAACTAGAGGCTGGTGGCACAGGGGGTAGAGTATTGGGCCTGGAGTCTGGAACACCTAAGTTTAAATTGGCCTCAGAGACTTTCTAGCCACGCCATCCTGGGCAAGTCATTTAACCTTTGCCTCACTTTCCTCATCTGTAAAGTGGGAATAATAATAATAGCCATTTCTCATGATTTATGAGGATCAAATGATATTATATTCACAAAGCCCTTAGCCCAGTGCCTGGCATGTAGTAGGCTCTATATAAATGCTAGCTATTATTATTAAACTAAAGAAGCAAACACTCTAGAATGAATTGCCCAACTTGGGATGATGAACCAAATCTCCTCATTACTAGATCAGTGTCTTCCAATTATTCTACCCTTACAATACGTGAGACATCTGAGGGATACATATAGGGACTTTTTTTGACAGTTCATTTTGTACTCTTGTAAAATATTATGTATAACTTAGATATGTTCAATTTTTAAAAGCTAATGTGAGATATTGTGTTTCCTATCATGAAGTCTAAATGCCGGATTTGAAAGAACATGATTTTGAACATAGGATAGCTATAATAGAAGCTTTACCTGAAACTTCCTTGCTAAGTGTTAAGCTTTTCTTTTTCTTTTTTTAACACTGCCTTGACTACTGAGATAATATTAATTCAACTTCTACTTCAATGCATCAAAACCTATGTTTAAACATAAGATAGCAGCATAGTCCTGGCATTGTTTTCATTCATAACTTAGACATCCCATTTGGGACCTTTTCAGGTCTTCTCCAGCTCTAAATCTAGGCTTCTATCTTCGATGTGAATCAACAAAGTCCTGACAGGCAGAGATTTGCATGTATCAATCATTCTGATCTGGGTGCTAAGCAGATGGGCTCTCTAGCACTTAGGTTCCTTTTTATGGTCCCCAACAGTTCTAGGAATCATCATAAATGGAGAAAGTGGCCAAATGGAACTCCAGTGACCTAGAAGAATCACTAGAGCTTCCTAAGATTCTAGATTCAGCCAAGACTCACTGAGTCAGTTTCTTTGGCTTTGTGCCTTTTCCCTATTGTTTCTAATCTAGCACCAGATTGACAAAGAGGCATTTTACATTATAATTTCGAACCCCTAGTAATTTACATGACTCAATAATTATGATGGAAACTTTCTCTCTTTTTCCCAGCAAACTATAGAAAAGTATATGAACACATAATGGGAAATAAGGAAGGTGAGTCAACTACAAGGGGGACAGGCCATTAGGATAATTAAACATAATCTATAAAAGCCAAGTCCCAAAGAAAAGGAAATAAATGAGAAGGGAGAAATAAAGAAATAATAATGTCCATGGGCAGAAAAAGTTAAAGAATTGAGTTGAATAAGCAATAGTGTAGAGATGTGATATCAAACTCAAATAAAAACAGGGACCATTAAACTTTAGATAAGGATGTTGACTCAGAAAACGACATATGATTATTAGCTGTGTTCCATTGTATTTTTATTTATCTTGTCAAAGACTCCCAATTACATTTTAATCTGGTCCTGGGTAGGTTGCATGCCACCTACACAGGGTTGTTTGCCACCTTTGGTTTAGAGTAAAGACCTCTCTGCTTGGAGACAGGAACATTTGAGTTCAAGTCCTGCATGTGATACTAGACAAACCATGGAATTTCTCAGAGTCTCAGTTCCTTCTCTTATCTGTAAAGTAGAATGTATTGATGCTAAGATCACTTGAAACTCTAAACCTATGATCCTTATATGAAGCTTATAACACAAGACAGGAGTGGGGAAGGTGGAAGGCAATGAAAAGTAATAAATTATTGACCATGTTAAGAAGTATGGCCCTTTTCAAGCACACAAATCTCATAAGAAATGTAGAGGATTCTGGGAAGATCATGGAGTAGGTCAGAAAATTCCAATCTCTCAAGATCTTTCCCCACAAAAGAGTTAGGATGGCATTCTAGGGAGAACAAAGTGTGGCTGGAGGATAAATAAGAACAGGGGCGTAACTGAGGTCCTCCTGGAACTATTTGAGAAGATCAAAAGAAAAATCCCAGGACGAGGTTTGGTCCTCCTGAAAAGTAAACAGCTCCAGGCTAGCTTCCTTTTTACAACTAGTGGTAAGCCCTGGGGTTCGTTGGTTTGAGAGGCTGCATTGACCCTGGCCACAGGAACTGTTACCCTTGGGAAAGGGATAGTGAGGGAAGTTGGGTGTATGAGCCTGGAAGGGTTGAGGGAACCTCTGCTGACCGGGAACTCCAGACCCAACTGTGGTACAAAGAGCAGGGGGCAGGGAAGGGGTGGGGTAAGAATAAACCAGCACATACCCCGTGAGTGCAGAAGCAGTGGGGCAGAAAGCCCCTGGAAGTGGGCCCTTATAGGAGACTGGAGGTTTGGCTTCAGTTTCAGGATAGAGGATAGAACTGAAGATCTGGGGCAAGAGGCACTATTTCCCATACCTTAGGGCTGGAGGTGACTACAAATAACTAAGCTATCACCACACACACACACACACACACACACAAAATGCACAGGCAAAAGAGAAAGAATCCAACCATACAAACCTATTATGAGAACAGAGATGACTGGGGTTCATCCTCAGATGAAGAAACTGAAGTAAAGAAACCCCCAAAAAGTAATATTAAATGGTCATCAGCCCAAAAATAATTTATAGAAGACCCTGAAAAAAGACTTTAAAAATAAAATGATAGAGATGGAGGAAAAACTAAAAGAGAAAATAAGAATAATCCAAGAGAGACAAGAAGAGTATGAAAGGAAAGTCAAGCAACTAGAAAAGGAGATCCAGAATCTTAAGGAAGAAAATGACGAGTTGAAAACTAGAATTGGGCAAAGTTAAGTCGGTGAAATTATAAGAGATCAGGAAATGACTAAACAAAATAGGAATAATGAAAACATAGAGGAGGAAGTGAAACATCTTATAAGAAAAAGAACAGATTTGGAAAATAGATCAAGAAGAGAAAATATAAAGTCCAAAAGTTATGATAAAAAAAAGAACTTGATAGCATAATGCCCTGCCTTCTCCTCTCCAGAAAAAAATGAAATAGCTGTTTTTTCAAAAATTAAAAAAATTTAATGTATATACATATATAGAATGATGAAGCCCCTTTAAAAAGAAATCACTAATTTTGGCCAATTTCATAACAAATTAGATCTTTATTCTTTAGAAATTGAAATAAATCTACCAGGATTTCTCAAGACACTTTCTTTTTTTTTTTTCAACTTGTAGCCAAATCCCTGTTAGTGGAAATCAGTTTCCTCAGATTTTCACATTGGGCTTTGAATCCTTATTTCTTTGTCTAAGTAGAACGTAATGTGAAGAACTTAATGGTGCCTTTAAAATTTTCATAGCTATATAAGCCTAATGTTACTGAATACAGAAAAATATGTGCTACTAAGTAACTTTGCCATTTGGACTATAGAAATTGTGATACTGATTATGTTGTGGTGCCATGCTTTGTTTCTTGGCAAAATTTAGATGACATTTTTAGTATTTGTTCATTAAAATTCATTACTAGATTTTTATATTAGGGGAATGTACAAGGTGATCTTTTTAAAAAAATAATTGTATTGATCTTTTATTTTTATATTTCCCGAATTTCCTTCTATATATCTCCTGATGGAGATGAGAGCCATGCCTTACACTTACAACAAAAAGAAGAGAAAATAATCACATAACTAACTAATGCATCAAAAAGAAAATCTGACATTATATCCAGTCTTCCACTCCCCACCCTACCCATATCTCAAGGAATGTCAAAAGTGTTTTCTCATAGTCCTTATTTGGGACCAATCTTGTCCTTTGTAATTTCATGATATTCCTTTTCATTTGTTTTGTACCTGTTACACTTTTATTTACATTGAAGTCATTGTATGATGTTTTCTTTAGTCTTTTTACTCTCATCAGTTCATGTAAATTTTATGTGCTTCTCTACATTCATCATATTTGTCATTTCATACAGCACAGTAGCATCCTATTACATTCATTTTGCACAATTCAGTTAGGAATTAGAGTTATCCATTTTTCTTTCTATGTTTTTTGCTATAAATACTATAAATATCTTAGTCTACATGAAGAATTTTTTTTAGTCAACCTTCTTTGTGTATATACGCCTAGAATGGAAGCCCTGATCTGAGGGTGTGGACATTTTGGAGACTTTCTTCATTTAATTCTAAGGTGATTTTTAATATAATGGATTGCCTGGATATTGACTTTTTAGTTGCTTAGAAATGTTTGAAGGAAAGTATGGATTTATCCCCAAAATATGCCATATATATCTTTTAATGTAGGTTTCCCATAACTATTCCAACAGTCAAACATGTATCATTTTGCATCTGTATTAGATGGAGGAAATTGCTTAAAGACTCAAGAAAATAATGTATTCTTATATACATTTCCTTTTTTTCATTTTGAAATAATTATTGGTATCTTATGTTTCCTACATTGTCATAGTTACATGGAGCATCCTTTTCATCCTCCTCCCTGAGAGCCATCCCCTAAAACAAATACCATTTTTTGGAGAGAGAAAGAAATCAGCAGAAGTGATCAATGTGTTGAAAAAAATTGGAAATTTTATGCAATGTTTAACACTTGCATATCTCCCACATTTATGAAGAGGGTGTCTTGGGGAGGGTATCCTCTCATCTCTTCATTTGAGTCCTGCCATATCTTTATAATTTTGTTATATTTACTTTTGATTTTCTGGTGTGAAGCTCCTTCTGTTTACACTGGTGTCGTTATTTACTTGACTTTGCTTACTTTGCCCTGCATCAGTCTTCTTTGTATTCATAACACATAATTTCTTACAACACGGTAATATTCCATTGCATTCATGTACCACAATTTGTTTAGCACCTACTTTGTTTCCAATTCTTATATAACACAAGTGCTGCTATAAATATTTTGGAGCATATGGAAATTTTTTCTTATCAGTGGCTTTTGTGGGGTATACCCAGTAATGCTATACTGGGTCTCTAGTTCAAATAATATGGATGTTTTAGTCAATTTATTTGAATAATTCCAAATTGCTTCCCAAAATGGTTATTTTATTTCATAGTTCTGATAACATGGTAAGAATATGTTTATAATTCCACAACCCCTCCAATTATGACTCTAGCTACTTTTGGTTATTTTTACCAGTTTTCAGGGTACGAGTTAAAACCTCATTTGATTTGAATTTCTGTTAAGGTACATTTTCTGCTAGCAAAACAGTTAAATTAGTCCAGCAAAAGTCACTGCTCATGTATGGACAGTAATTCAGTAATTATTCACTACAGGGAGAAGAAGAGGGAAGTTTTGGCTGACTGAATTATCTGTTGAAGATGTTGTGTTTGTTTCAATTCACTTGGAGTGTCTTTCTAAAGTGTTTTAGTTTATTTGATTATTAAGTACAGTACCACAAGAACACAGTAACACAGTTGACCTCTCCCCTACCCCCTGTACCCACCATGCACTGATCTGTGATCTTAAGTTAGTGGTACAATCTGTTCCTTGACAGTCCTTCAAAATACTTGAAGATAGCTATCTTATCATCTTTTCTTTAAATTAAAAATGCCTGGGTTTTTTTTCAACTAATCCATATATTGAATGACCTCAGTCCTTCATCTTAGTTGGTCTCCTCTGGAAGGCAGATAATTTTCCTAAAATGTGGCAGCCCAACTGGCAGCTTTATTGCTTTTAGCACCTATACATATAATGCATATTGCAAAAAAAATCGCATAAGAACAGGTGATGTTTCAGTATAAGCAGTAAAGGTTGATGCAATGTACTTGCATTTTTTTTCTTTGGAATAAATTTCATAGTACCAGAGCAAGGCTGATAAAGGTAGAATGGACATAGGAGCTTTGTGTCCATCACAGAGCTGAGATCTCCTTGAAAAATGCCTTTGCTTCTCTGTAGGGAAGATTGAATTTAATGATTTTAAAGTATATTTTAAACTATCTGTCAAGATGAATTGGCAAAATGAATGCCAGAATTTATGAAGAAACATCAAAAAGTAAGTCTTAAAACTATCTAATTATGCTTCCTACATCTTGGCATTTACTTATTTTTAGCGATCTGGCATTTTGTTCTCTGTTTATAAGTCTTGGGACAAACTGATTCATTAATATAGGAAAAATCCATCCCAGTTCCATCTAGGGCCAAACACATTTGACATCAATAGAAATTGTCTCATTTCTGACTTGTTACTTGTGAAAGGTAAGTTAATAGGCTGAGGTAGTAAGTAGGGATTTTGACAAAACCTTTTCCAGGAAAGTTGTGCTTATTCTGAAAATGATGCTCTTTGCCACATATTCACACATGAGTGGGTTTGATGGGAAATTCACCCAACACTTGATTATGCTATACAAAGTCATTTCTGTAAGTGTCCTATTTTGAAAGAAGCCTTTTTCTCTGTGAAAATGTATTCCAAATATATTCCAATGTCCGATGTCTGCATGCTCCTAAAAATTACTGTCTCATTCATCCATGATTTACCATAATTATGACAAATGATTGAGACAAACTTTAAATTCTATGCTAACACTAGTTTTTCTCTTAAACATATATCATAAACATATCTGCAGAAGTGACAGGATCTTTGTTTATTTCCTTCATAGTTGATTTATGTAGACCATATATCATGGATAAAATATTTGCATATCTTAAAGTGCTATACAAATGTGAGCAATGGTCTCTGCAACAGATGTTAGTTATTTGTAGCATAGGAATAAAAAGGAATGCAGGAATAAGAGGCATTGGCACGGTCAAGATCTGAAGTACTTTAATGAGTTTCATGATAAGTAGGAAATAGTACATACTCACAAAGAGTTCATAATCTAATAGGCAACAAGGGTAAATGCAAATAAATAAAAATAGAACCATAAAAAACTATCTTTTGGTAGAATGGTAAATAATTGGAAAAGTAAGTAAAAATAATGAAAATTTTGTTAATGATTATGGTCTTATAATTAACTTAATTAATTTCCAGATCATGCACACAATATAGAATATACAATGGAATCACACTGGAACAACAGCCAGTTGATTAAGATCAGTTGATTGGGTTTCTCTGATTTATGTAGAGTGAAATGAGAGAGTATCATACATGCAAAGAGTACTAAGTCGGTGGTCAAAAGTCCAGGTTCCTAGTTTTTGTTCCATTACTAACAAACTATATAATTGATGCTAGGAAAGATCTTTAACCTCTTTGTATTCAATTCAACATGTCCAAAATGGAACTTGATCTATTTCTCCTGAAACATCTTTCTTCCTAACTTCTATGGAAAGAACACCATCCTTGGACTTCACTGAACCACCTAGCCACCGCAGAAATGCAAATGATTAACAATCTTAAGAAGAAATGCTCTAAATCTCTCATAATTAGAGAAAAATAAATCAAAACAACTTTGAAGTTTTTTTCCCCACAATTTGGCTCCTATTGGTTAGGAATGAATTCACATTGCTCTCTCTCTCTCTCATATTCTGTTTCAATTAAACTGGTCTGTTTGCTGGTCTCCTTACATGACAATCCTTTTGTCAGTAACGTACCTTTATAACTGATTGTAGCACCAATGCAACATTCACATCTCCAGTGAAGACTGTAAATATGCTGGCATAGTTCTCAATAGCAAAATACAACAGACTATCCATATAGAAGACAGAAGCAAAACTTTTATTCAAACACCAGGAAACAAAATTCCAACACCAGGAAACCTAATCCATCATAGCAATATAGATATTAATACACCACGGCATAGCAGAAAGCCACACAACCCTTTAGGCTTCCTACAAACATACACAAGCCTAGTTATCACAGCAGGGGGCAACATTCACAAGCTTAGCTATCTCCCTGGGTGTCTCCTCTCTCTCCCACAATCTAGATGCTCTGACTCCCAGCTTCCCATGGGCACTTCTCCACCCTTCAACAAACTCTTCTTACCACAGGCTCCATAAGATTACATTCAGCCTATCAGAGGGCAGGGAAGATATTAAAATCAAGGAAGATCTTCAAATTCCCGTTAGCATTAAATTGATATCTCCCATACCTACGATTCTCTTTGCTCTCATCTCTGCTTCTTGAAATCCCTGACTTCCTTTTAGGCTCAGTTCAGAAGAGAAAAAATGTCAACAAAGCCTACCAATACATCAAAGATTTATAAAACTTGCGCTATACCACACCCATGACTTACCATTTCTGCAAAGAGTTCATATCTAATAGGCAAGCAAGGATAATAAATAAAAATGGAGCTATAAAAACTAACTTTTGGTAGAGCAGCAAATAATTGGGAAAGAGGAAAAATAATGAAAATTTTGTTAATGATTCTGGTCTTACAATTAACTTAAATCACTTGCTTTGTTCCATGCTTTTGGATTCACTATATTTCTAAAAGTACAGTAATATTGAATTACATTCATATACCACAAATTGTTTAGCTGTTCCTGAATCTATGGATATCTACTTTGTTTCTAAGTATTTGCCATCAAAAATCACTGTTATAATATAGCATATATAGTGATTGTAGGTGGATGTCTATTTATATCTATATATATAGATGTAGTTACACACACACACTTTGTTCTTATCAATCACCTCTTTGGGGTAATATGTCTAGTAATGAAAACTCTTAAGTTAAGGGTATGAAACTTTTATTCACTGTGTTGCCAGAGCCCCAGATGTTTTCAAAATGATTTTATTGATTCACACTTCCACCAATGATACACTAGTATGCCTGTCTGTCCACAATCACTCCAACATTGAGTATTCCTATCTTTTTTCATCTTTACCAATTGATGAGTTGTTAGGTAAAACAACATAAATAAGTTGCTGGTGCTACAGATATAGAATACTAAATGTACTTTCAGGTGATCAGGCTATCAAATGGGATATATTAAAGAAATTAATAAAATAATGACAAAATTCATTTGGAAAAATGAAAGATTTTTCACACCTCAAAATAACAATTATAAAGAAAAGTCAAAAGACAGCTAGGAGGCACAGTGAATGGAATGCTGGGCCTGGACTCAGGAAGACATGAATTCAGACACTTGAATAAGGAAAAAAATTGTGTCAAATTTCTCAGTAAAGTATTTAGTATCCAAATAATATAGACAACTGACAAATACGTTACATATTTGCAAATATGGATATACATAGCTATATGTTTGCATATTTATACTATTTTTATGGATATACATATACATTAACATAGATGTATATATAATATTATATTTATATATATGTATGTACACACACACACACACAAGTCATTCTCTAACTTAAAAAATAAATAAATGACCAAAGGAAATGAACAGAGTTCACCAAAGAAGAAATGCAAATTCTTTTTTTTTCTTTTTTTTTGGAGGAGGGAAGGCAGAGCAATTGGGGTTAAGTACTTGCCCAAGGTCACACAGCTAGTAAGTGTTAAGTGTCTGAGGCTGGATTTGAACTCAGGTGCTCCTGACTCCAGGATTCATACATACATTTTCATTAAGTAGTCCTTATCCCAGCTAAGATCTTTGTATTTGTTGAATATTAAATACACTTTCTCCTGTATATTGTATACCTAATCTGTTCCACTGAACTCTCTATTTTTAACCAGTACCAAATTGTTTTTGGTAATTTCTCCTTTCTGCTATAGTTTAAGATCTGACACTGCTGTGCCTCTTTCACTTCCTCTTTTTCATGATTTTCCTTAATATTCTTGACTTCTTTGCCTCTAAACGAAATTTTTTTAAGCTACATATGATCCTTTGATAGTTTGATTGGTACATCATTTATAACTGTTAATTTAAGTAACATCATTTTTGTTACATGTTGACATGATATAAGCAATTAATATTTTTCAGTTATTTTGGTCTATTTCTGAGAACGGTGCTTTGTAGCTATATTTACATAGTTCTTGTATGTATCATGGCAGGTTGACTCAAAAATATCTCATATATTCTGTAGTTATTTTAGATGGATTTTTTTCTATTTTGTTCCTACTGGGTTTTATTTATATTACATGGAAAAAACTGTTGATTTGTGTAGGTTTATTTTATATCCTGTAAGTTTGCTGACATTATTGTTTTAATTAACTTACTTGATATAATGTGCTTTTTTCTCTGATTTCATTATTAATATACCCAATTTTATATTTCTCCTGATAGTAAATTAATTGTGCATTTGTAGTATAAATCCAATCTGATCTGAGTGTATAATCTCTGTGATATCTTTTTAGCCTCTTTGCTAAGAGGCAGAGTTTGTTAGTAAATATTTTAATTTTTTCTTTAATAATCATTAAGGATATTAGTCTATAGGTTTCTTTTTCTGCAATTCGTTTGATTCTCACTTTCCTCATTTTTCATTTTGTTCACCTTTCTGTGAGATTTACATAAATCTAAGAGGGGACATTAAAATCTCCTGTTACTATTACTGTCTTTTTCTTTTTAAATTCAGTCCATTTTTTCCTTCTAAATTAAAGTCCTAAGGTACTGGGAGCGTTTGTTTAATATGGTTTGTTGTCTATCATCCCTTTCAATATGACATTGTTTCCTTTTAAAAAATCTTGTATGTTGTAAATTTTCATTTTTGCTTTGTCAGGTAGCTTTATTTCAGCTCCTTCTTTCTTTTTTAGTCACTCAATTCAGAGTAAATTTTATTCTAGTCCCTCATTTTATTCTGTGTATGACTGCTTTTTAACTGTATTTCTTTGTAAGCAACAAATTGTGGGGTTTTCTTTTCTTATCCGGTATGTTAGTCTTTTTCATTTTGTTGGTTTGACTAATTCATTCATACTTAAAGTTCTGGGAATTAGGTTTATATTTTCCCCCATTTTTCTGCAATATTTTTATTTAGAATTTTTCTCTTCTTCTGTAAAGACAGTACTTTACCTCTTTAGTTATTTTTGCTTAATCTTCTTCTCCCTTAAGTTCCCCCTTGCTATTTATTGTCCTTTTTCCTACTTTTAGAGGATTGTTGAGTTTATTGATTTATTTTCCTTTTTCCTTTTATCTAGTTATCTAAACAATTCTTTTCATCTTTTTTACCCTCTCAAAATAGCCAAGTAAATCTTTGTTTTCCTTCCCTTAAATTTAATTGGTTTGCTAGTTTAATTTTTCTCCCTCTCTTTTTCTATAAAAGATTTTTCCCTCATTCTCTTTGTTATTTATCATCCCTCTATGTCTATTCCAAACTTTTATTCTTTGATTTATGCTCATTGTGTTTATTTATTCTTTGACTAGTCTGTTTTCCTCATAAAATTAAAGCTTCTAAGGTGCCTATTTTGAGTTTCCTTTTCTACACAGTGTCTGCATTGTTTCGTAGATCTTGCTGTCTCCTTTTTGAAATTGAGATACCAATTCCTAGAGAATATAGGATAGAAGTATTGTCCCATGGTGGAAATTTTCCTGTATCCCTGATTGTGCATCTGACTGCTATCCCTTGCCTTTCATGTAATGTTTTCCCCTCATCTCTCTGTCTATGCCTCTCAGTTTCCTGGATGCCATTTATCCTCAGAAGCTCTGATTCCTCTTCTCCTGAGGCAAGATGTTGTCTATGGAGACTCAACATTCTGTCAGAGATAGTCTCTTTGTGCACTAAATTCCTGCATATTTAGGCAGGTCATAAGATTCCTATCTCCCAATACAGAATTTCTCTCTCCTCCCATGGGAACATGCTTTGTTGAGATCCCTTCCCTCCCTGAATCAAGATTTCTCTTTTCTTTCTTCTATTTCATTTCCTCCCTTCATTCCCTCACTCCTTCTTTAGACCCTCTCCTTCCTGAGATTCTATAGGAATTTCTCTTCATTGTTTACACATTCTCTTCTGTCTTTTTCTTCCCCTCTCCCCTTTTTGAATTCTGTCATTCTACAGTTTAGACACATGCACACACACACACACACACACACACACACACACACACACACACTGATTCACCTGTACATAGGCTGTTGTGAGGCTTAATCCTTGGTGTTTCTGACCTATTCTATTATGGAGGGATGGAGTTGAGGAGAATAATCATTGTTAATAAACACCTGCTAGGTCCCAGCCACTGTGCTTTACAAATATTATCTCATTTGAACCTCATAGAAACCTGGGAGGCTGTTCCTATTATTACCTCCATTCAGATGAGGAAACTGAGGAAGACAGAATAATCATCCCAGGGTCACAAACCTAGTAAGTGTCTGTGGCTGAATTTGAACTCAGACATTCCTAATTTCAGGCCCACTATTGTCTATTGCGCCAACATGGATAAGTAGTAATTTTGTCTTACTATTTCTTGGAAATTCCAGTCTTATTCAATCCTGTTAAGACTGTGTCAGCTTCTGGGTGGCTAGGTGGCACAGTGAGCATAGCACTGGCCCTGGAGTCAGGAGAACCTGAGTTCAAATACGGCCTCAGACACTTAACACAAAACCTAGCCATGTGACCTTGGGCAAGTCACTTAACCCCAATTGCCCTACCAAAAACAAAAAAGGCTGTGTCAGCTTCATAGTTATTGAATGGCCCTTTTGTGACAAGAAATAACCTCTTCATATGTCCCTGCTGTTACCAACAGATCTACTTTTCTCCTGAGTCAAGTTGAAGGGTCCCTCTGTTATTGCAGGGTCCAAGAAAGGATGAACACATGGTGTGCAAAAGGAAGGGAAAGTTCAGGTAGCCAGCTCTGGCCCCTCTGCTGTGCTTGGGGAGACAAGTCTATGTGGTTGTGGGATCAATATGCTTCACTGGTCTCACCCCCCAGTGGTCAACCCCCCACACTTTACTCATCTATAAAATGTAGGTGTAAGACTAGACTTATTTTTAAATTGTTTTAAGTAAGTAGCAGTTATTTTCTCTCTCTCCCACCTCCATCAACCTCTAAAATTCTGTGGTAGTAAGACTAAAGTAATTTTTCTTTCCTTATAATAAAAAGGTCTTGTCTGAGCATATCCTAGACAATTCAGGACCTTAGGGGTCAGCTTGTAGTAGGTAAAGAAAAAAAAGATTATTATTGTACAGGATTTTGCATCCCATGGAGAGGAAAAAGGAAAATGTTGGTTATAAGTTCAGGCTGCTTTTACTAGAATCCTGGCATTGGAAGAACCAAATAAAATGTGTAGGTAAAGTAACAAAGGTGGCCTGCTTCTTCTTCTCATTTTCTCTAACTAAAATTTGATATTTTTTTCCTTCACCTCATCTACACTTTGTAGAATGAAATTTTCTGTGTGAATTCAAATAACCTGAATAGAAGGTATAAACAATTACTCAATAACTGTAAGAAATGCCTTTCTACAGTTTCCTGGTTTTTCTTTTTTCCTCCATAATTAAATTAAAACTCCTCAATCCTACTTGTAGAGTGCACAGAAAGTATAAATTGTGTGTTTAATTCATCTAGAAACATGCTGATGAAAATATTTGGTTTCTAAGAAGAAGAAAAGAAAACAGGCCTCCAGTTGTATTTGTACTGCTCTTATTTATCTTAACTTTTGGCAATGCAGCTAACTCACCTTATTATCTGGTTCAGTGAAGGATAATTAAAATATGGAAACTTTAGTAGCTTAACATTCTCAGGGTAGAAATGAATACATCAGAGAAGGCATACATTTAGCATGTCACCCACTTATTTTTAATGCCCCAAACTCACACTCTCATGTACAGGGGCTGACACTGTTATGAAACTGATTGGTTTACCTGAAGAGAAGTATAAACATAACAGTTCTCTTATTGTGGCTGAGGCAGCTTCTTGTGCTACAAAACCTCATTATAAGCCTTATCTCTGCAAAGGTAGCTTCACTGCCAGTGTGACTCCTCTGTCAAAGGTTTTGGTTGGACCTTTGCAGAAAGCTACACATTGTGCAAATCCAAATTGCTTCTTCCATCTCTGTTTCTTTGTCCATACCTTGCCCTTGCTCATTATTAGCTGAGGACTCTTTCTAATTCAGAGACATTTCCATCCTTAAAAATAGATGTGTGATCATGACTAATATGGAAATATATTTTGCGTGATTGAACATGTCTAACTTCGGTCATATTGCTTACCATGTCAGGGAGTGAAGAAGAGAAGGATGGAGGGAGAGCATTTGGAACTCAAAATTTAAAAAAAAAACACTTTAAAATTGGTTTTGCATGTAATTTACTCCACCAAGAAGAAAATCAATTCTCCACACCATAACCACATTTAAAGCATTGAAATATGGGGAAAAGAAAATATTATTAAAAATAGTTGTGGGATATAAAAGGAAGGTCACTGTAAACTTCTGTTCCCTTCACAGCTAGATAGTGTAATACAGTGGATGGAGTATTGGTCATGGACTTAGGAATACCTTCATTTGAATCTAGTCTCAGATATTTATTAGCTATTATTATTTATTAGCTCTGAGCAAGTCAATCAGCCTCTGAATCTCTGTTTCCTTAACTTTAAAATGAAGATAATAACACTGACTATTTTGCAGGCTTTCTGTTAGCATCAAATGAAATAACATGTATAATATTGTTGCTGTTCAGTTGTTTCAGTTGTGTATGACTATTCATGACCTTATTTGGGGTTTTCTTGAAAAAGATACTGTAATGGTTTTCCATTTCCATCTCCAGTGGATCCATTTTGCTGCACAATGAAAGGTCAAGTGACTTGCCCAGGGTCACACAGCTAGGAGGTGTCTGAGGCTGGATTTGAACTCAGGTCTTCCTGAGTTCACTGAGCTACGACCTGCCTCTTATTCTGGTAAAAACACTTCACAAATCTTAAAGTGCTATATAAATGGCAGCTGTTTTTATGTGTGCTATTTTCTTCTTTTCTTTTCTTTTTCTTTTAAATAAAACCCCAATTGGACATTTATACTTAAATAATAACTTAGGTAATAATCATTCTTTTGGCATTCAATGTTGCAATGTACTCATCATTGAAACAGTAGATACTCCACTGTTCAGAAACATGGTGATACTGAAATGCATACGGGTTGTTGTTTCTCAAAAGATTAGGTTAGCTTCTACTAACAGTACCATTTCAAAGTGCTTAAAAAATTATTAAAATTAACATTTCTTAATTCATAAACTTTACTACTTTTTTTTTTTGCTTTTTTAGTGTGGAAAGCAGGGCAATTGGGCTTATGTGACTTGCCCAAGGTCACATGTCTAGTAAGTTTTAAGTGTCTGAAGACACATTTGAACTCAGGTTCTCCTGACTCCAGGGCTGGTGCTCTATTCTACCTAGCTTCCCCTCTCCCCAAATTACCCCCAATGTCATGGAAATAGGTGATGGAGTGTTATGAATGATGAACTGTAAGGAAAATATGGTTATATCAGAGAGTAAATGAAAGAAAATCATGTATAGTAAGGCTGAAAAAAGTAGGTTTAAGTCAAGTGGACACTGGAGTCAGGAAGACAAGAGTTCAAGTCTCACCTTTAACTAGACTGTGTCACCTTAGACAATCAATCCACAAACATTTACTAAATGTATAAATGCCAGGAATACATATCAAGCAGAAAAATAATGCTTTTACTAAAGGAGCTTATCTTCTGAGTCACTTACTTGATCCCTTCATGTCCCAAGAAATTCAAAGGCTATAAATTGTGTAGTGCTTGCTAATGTGCATTGGTAGAAGAGGTTTCCTCATCAACAGTTCCATATACCAGTGAAATCACAGGTCCAGGCTCTAACCCCTCCAGGCCCCTAAAACTTCATTTTAGTAAAAGCTAAGGGAGTGGGAAAAAAGAAGAGCAGACTTTTAATTAAGCAAAATCTTGATGTGATTTGAGATTAAAGATTAAATATGATAGAATTGAGGAAGTGTTTTGGTACTTGTTCAACCTCATTTGATTTTTTAAGCTATATCTCATAGGAATCAGAATTTTACTTCAAGCCGTCTTTAAATTTAATTCTAATTAACAGTTTCATAGTAAATTATTAGGGTCCTGGGGCCATATATAGAAAGGATTCTTCCCTCATTCGGAAGGCCCATTTGATTAACCAATATAACTATACTAGAGTCGCCAAAAAGAAAGTGTGGTGAATAGTACCTTGTGATTCTTTGAATTAACTTTAATTTCAGCATTGTGTATAATCCTTCCTTTGATACAGATTACTGTCCATCCATTCAGTTCTTCTGTGATTCAGATTCAGGTCTTTGTCCTTGAAGTCTTCCTGTTATATTTTGAGTATTTGGGATGCAAATACTCATTCAGGCTATCCATCTGTATTCTCTTATTTCCATTCTGACAGAACTAATTCTTTAATTTAGCTCCTCTGACTAGAAGCAAGTGATTTTTCATAATATGCCACAAATTACTTATATCTAACCTGGATCTTTCTTGTCATTGCTCTTTGAATCATTTGTGACTTGATTCTTCTGGGATGTTTTACTATTATATGATTGTTGCCATATTGCATTACCAGAAAAATACTGATGCTAAAAAAATATAAAAATTTTCAGCAGAAATGAATTTGACATCATCAAATACACTAGTATTTCCCAAATTTTATCTAGTCCTCCTACTCAATCTTGGGAACTCTCTGGGAATTCTGGGAATTATTGTCTGTCTCTAATACATGTTCATAATATATATGTTGATAGAATATCTAGACAGGTTTTCTGTCCAATTATATAGAGTAACTTGAGCAGTTCCCATTTTTCAACTATTTCTATCTCCATCCCCACTGGACCCCCATTAGAATGAAAAAGAATTATGAATGTGGCAAAGAACTGTAGGATGTTAAGGGTCATTGTGGGACCAGATTCATGGTGGTTTAATTCACTTGACTTGAAGTTACTTAAGTTGATAATCTAGCCCTTCTTTTTTATCTTTTTTCTTGAGTGTTTCATCATTTGGGCATTCCATCTGAGCGAAAGATAAACAAAAGAAGAGGTAGAAAAACTCCACTTAGGCAAGCGTTACTTATGATAAAACTGAAAATATTGTTAAAATGAAATGTTTGTTTGAGCCACTAATTAAACTGAAAATCGACTTCCTAGAGCAGTCTAGAATGCTAATCATTACTGCATTTCTCTTTCTGCTACGTGTTCAGCAGGTAATTTGAACATCAGGATGATCTAATACAAAGAGCAGAAGACCCCAAATGGAATCACAAAGAGTAAAACACATTTGAATAAAATATACAAAATAATTTCTAGTTAATCTCAAAGGAAAGCTATTAGCAGTAAGGGGAATCAGGATTTTGTACCTTCTTGGCAATTTGAGAGAGTTTCTTTGGGGCTTGAAGAGATTAAGTGATTTCACAGAGCTTGATATCAAAAAACCAGTACATTTTAGGGTTGGGATGTGAACCCAGATCTTCCTGACAGCAAAACTAGCTCTTTGTGTACTTTACCACTTTGCCTATAGACGGGTTTGTGACTCTAAAAAGTGATAGAATATAGTATGCTAAAAACCTGACTGATTTCTTCTCATATCTTCATCAAAGATGCTCTTTTAAACATTTAATTTTATTTTTCTCAATTACTTGTAAAATTATTCATATTCATTGTTTAAAAATTGAGCTTCAAATTCTCTTCCTCCATCCCTCCCCTCCATCTCCTTGAGAAAGCAAGCAATCATCATATGGTCAGATTTACATTAACTTGTTTCTTTGCATATCTTGTTTTAAACATATTTAATTTACTAATTGACTTTTTTCTCATTGATGCATTAAACTTATCAAAATTCTGTGAAGTAAATAGATGTCAAATAATATTAGTAAAAAAGTACAAGGAAGTTAAATGGAATGTCAAAACAGATTTCCTATCCCTTAGCTTAAAATTTGTTCTCTTCCTTAAATCAGTGTTTATTTAATAAAGCTGTTTGCAAGGGAATTAAATAACATTTTCTTTCCATTTACATGGTGGAATGACCCCTGAGACTGAGAACTGAAGTAAATACTGTCTCTGTAGTTTCAACAAACAGAATCATCCTGATGAATAACAAACTTCTCTGCTGGGCAATGGAAAGCCTTCATTCATTCATTCCACTGAGAGGATCAGAAATTTGGCAAAGGAATGGAATGTAATTGCTAATAGAGCAGTGTGAACAGTTGGTGTGTGGGCTTGGACAGATTTTGCCTAGATAATAATCCAAGTTAACCCGTATGTATTCTCCTGGGAAATTTCAACTATTGAAAATCATGTAGTAAATGCTATTTAAAAGAAATTTCTGCAAGACATTAGGAACTTCTGAAGTCCTGGATTCCTGTTGCACTCTCCACCAAAATTCTTTTCCATTTCACCACTCAGCATCATTTGTACTAGCATATTCTTTTTAACTCAAAGTCCTTAGTTTAATTTACTATTAGGGGGTTTGGGTTCTTAAAAAAGTAAACTCCATTATTAAAGCAAGTTGTACAGCTGATTTAATTTTATCTAGAATTCAATTCCTACCTCAAACTAAAAAACACTTCCTAGATGGAGTGAAGTTATAAGGAATCACCCTTGCTTGCCCTTACCTCCTGACCCTTGAAAGTAGCAAGCCATAGGTCACAGGTGCTGTCCACATTCTTGGAGAAGATCTTCCTTCTAAGTTCCTACAACTTAGCTTTCCATCTCTTGGTCTGGGTATTTCTAGTGTCTAATATGACCAGTTTGTAATGATATAACTTTGCCAGCAAATTGCCACCATTTTACAAAGGATTCTTCAGGGGGAAAAATAAAGATTTCAAGAACTATCTTTCTACTAAATATACTAGTGCCCTACATTTTCAATTCTATGAGACTTAAATACTATGAAACCAATCAGCTTAAAATGAGGACAATTGTTATATTAGCAATTTAAAGCGAATCAGCTGCCAGAGTAAATAATTTTTGAAACAGAATTTGACACTTTTATAGTCTCTTAATTTATTCCTCACAGAATTATCTTCCTATGACATTCATTTTTAATACCATGGACTATTTGATATTGTGATTCTATATAATCCTTAGAAAAGAATTTAGCACAAAAGCTTTGAGATTAAAGTTAACATAAAATTATTTTTAAATAAGCTCTTATTATTTAAAGTTAATAAATATCACAGTTTTAGTGGCAAAAGGAAGAAAACTTTAAAAGAACACATATAAAAATTGCCCTCCTTTTGGGAAGCTAAGAAAGTGATAGAGGATCTAGACCTGTGACTTCATAACTATGGGAATTTCCCAGGATGGAAACTCCCTCCACTGATATTGATCTAAGTTAATTTGCAGTTTAATCTTAAAGAGCTTGATTAGAATCACTGTTAAGTTAAATAATTTGACACTTGTCATAAAGGTATACCTTATTAGAAGACTAAGTTGAAGATCAGCCTTTTTAACTCCAAGGAACAAAAGTTGTCTGTCTATTATAGCATGCTGCTGTTCATTAGGCAAATAATGAAGATTGTGAGTTAATAAGCCAGTTTTTTTTTCATTAATCAGAGTGAAATAAAGGCCGTCCTAGGTATCTTTAACACAAGGCTTAGTGCCTGCAAAAAGTGATAACAGTATTCTCTCTCTGATTGCCCATGCCCTAATGGCAGATAGATAGGGTCATTCAGTATACAGAATCTTCTATATGTTTTATGTTAATTCACCAGGCTTTTATTTACATTCTTACAGACTTGGCTTATTGGATAGCCAGTATATTTTTTTACAATTACAAAATTAGTTTCCTCTTGAAAAATTGGCTTTTGCTGGACACCACCACTCAGTTTCCACTATTGTTAAGTTGGCAGGTATCCAGATGTCCTATTATAGAAAATGTAAGAAGTACATCTTTAGCCATTTGATTATGTCCATGATATTTTAGTCACAAAACAGGTTCCAGCTGGCAAGCTTGACATAAATATTCAGTAGCATCTAAATATTGTTGTTGTATCTATTACATAAGCTGCAAAGAAACTCACACAACAGATGCTTCCAAATTTATGAAAATTGTAATTCTCATAGCATTTGGCATTTTCATCACAAAATCTGTGTCTGGGCTTGCATAGCTATGTAATTCATTGGACTGCTCACATTATAGCCCTTTCCTTGCTTGAATGTATCTGCACATAACTGGATTGTTCTAGATACTCAGTATCCATTTCTGGTATTTGTATGGCTTCTAGAGGCTCCTTTTGTACAAAACTGGGTTACTTGGAAGATTTTAGGAAAAGCAAAGTATCTCTTTGGGACTAAAGGATGGACTCAATAGGGTTAGGCTTTGATGACAGAGTCTTGATTTTTATTTGGTTGGATTTTTTTGTTTGTTTGTTTGTTTGTTTGGTTTGCTTTGCTTTGCTTTCCCCAGGCTGGTTATTTAATTGGTGCAAGGAGTTCCTAATATCACAACATCCTCTATTAATGACAATTCCTCTGTAACTTTTAGCAAAAAATCTCTTTCCTGTTTGTTAATTTTATAGAGAGGAGGAAGTAGGTACTATAGATCCACAGTTGCTGATATCTCTTTAGTAATCTTTAATTTAATTATTTGTCATAATAATGCTGTATATGATCTTTTCTTTTGGGTTTTTCCTTTCTTTGATCTATCTGCAAAACTGATAGTTAAGTGCCTTTGAAAATTCACTGACTCCTACATATGTTTCTTCCATGTTGTAAAGCCAAGCACAAGCAGCTTTTCAGATGACAGCTGCTGTGAATAACTTTCAAAGTTCTGATTACATAGTATAGTAAACACTCTATTTATTCAATAACAAATCAGAACAAAACATTCATAGAAAATCAAGGTACAGCATTCACCATGTCACAACTCGACAACTCATTACTAAAATGGCCACATAGTTTTCAGCAAAGTACATTCATTTAGTCATTCACAAAGTACGTAAGTCAAAGTTCTCTGTCCCTGGGTCACAATAAATCATAATCTTCTCAGTTGGTACACAGTATCCAAGTAAAGTCTTCTTTCAGCTTGACTCAAGACTGGCTCTCAGCTTCCACAGTTCCTCTTCGTTAGTCCCAGCTCCAACTGTCACTTGGGTCCAAAGACAGGCAGCTCCCGGTTCCTTTTCCAGCTCCTTGTCCAGTTCCCATTCCATATTGAAGTTCACAGTGTCCCATCTACTTCAAGTCCTTCACAGTTCCTATTTCTGGGAAGACAAAGCTTAACAAAGCCACAATAATATTCATGCACATTGTTGGCACCATCATCAATTCACTATTTGCCTGTGAAATCAAGAAAGACCCACAAACAAGGTCCAAAAGGTCAGCACAAATCATCAGTAAAGGACCTCCAAAATCCTCCTCCAGTACTTCTGTAAACATACAACCAGAAAATTCTCTTTCAGGGCTTCCAGTAAGGTCCCAGGGCTTCTGTACAAAGTATCACAAACAAACATCAACACAGACAGAGCAGATAAACAGAGTGCTGGGATACCACAACATTTTTCCTTCTTGACTCTGCCACCACAAGAGTCCTCTTCTGAATTCTGCTGTCCCTAGCCTAGGGCTCTTCTTATATATGGTCATTAGCTCCTCCCCAGGAGTTCACAAGTTCTAGGGTTCACAATTGTGGGGTTCCCATGTTGTTTCTTAACAGACTTGATACAAGGCTCAAAAGAAACTTGAACTGAAACAAGGTATTGATTCAATAGCTGAAGCAAGGTGTGAGCTACTTCTGTGGTTTTCATTACACATGTGTAGTCAGTAAGGTTCAAGCAATCTTATTAGCATTTTAAATTTACTTTAAAATTTCATTTCTATAATCATAAGCTTGACAAACATCAAAAAGCATGAATATTTTCTTATACAAATAACAGAATAAAAATTCTTAAGAAAAAATTCCTTAAGAAGGAAGTAAAGAAGGATCTTTACTACATAGCTTTTAAAAAATAGTTCAGATTTAATATATTTTCACCATTGCCTTGTTTCTCTGGATTTCCTTATAAATTTTTTTTCTGCTCTCTCTCTTATTTTTTAATGATTTTACAGTGATTTTTCCCCTTTTTATCACTATCTTACCAGTCTTCCCAAATTCTATTTCCTAAAAAGAATAATAATATTTACCTTATAGAAATCTCTACCTCATATAAAACAAGTCCATTCATAGGCCATATATGAAAAAGAATGTCCCATTTTTCACTTTTAGTTCACCATGTTTCTTCCAAGAATTAGGGAAAATGATTCATCATCAGTCTTCTGAATTCCTCATTTATCTAACATGCAGCTAAAAAGCAGAGTGGATAAAGACCTGGGTCTGTTGGCCTTAGTTTCATCAACTGTAAAATGAATATAATAATAGCACCTGCCTCATAGGGTTATTGTGAAGATCAAAGGAGCTAATATTTATAAGGCACTTAGAACAGTGCCTAGCACATAGTAAGTATTTACTAAATGCTTTGTTTCCTTCCTTGTCTTTCACAGTCATTTTCCTCTAAAATGTAATAATCACATATATTATTTTCATAGTTCTATTTTTTGGAGGGCAATTGGGTTTAAGTGACTTGTCCAAGGTCACACAGCTAGGTTTTTGTGTGTGTGTGTTAAGTTTCTGAGGTTGGATTTGAACTCAGGTCCTCCTGACTCCAGGGCTGGTGCTCTATTCACTGCACCTCCTAGCCACCCCTATTTTCATAGTTCTGATCACTTCAGTACATCAGTTCACCCAAGTCCTGAGATTCTCTATATCTATCCCTTATATCATTTCTTAATAGGACAAAAAATGTTCTATTACATTATTACATCATAATTTGTCCAACTGTTCCCCAATTGATGGGCAATCACTTTGATTCAAGTTTGCTACAACCACAACAAAAAAGTTACGATATATATATATATATATATATATATATTTGTATATGAGCCCTTATTCTTTAAAAAATCTTTGGGGGCAGCTAGGTGGTGGAGTGAATAGATCACTGACCCTGGAGTCAGGAGGACTTGAGTTCAAATCCGGCCTTAGACACTTAACACAAAAACTAGCCGTGTGACTTTGGGCAAGTCACTTAACCCCAATTGCCCTCCAAAAAAAAAAAGCAAAAAAAAATCTTTGGAGAATAAGTTTCTTAGTCCTCAGAATTTGCATCCTTTCTTCCAAACTAATTGATGACAATTAGCATTTTAAATAGTTACAGATATGACTACATGAACAGTTGATTTCTGAAATTATTCTCCTTGAAGCAATCATTTCATATCTGCTAAGTTTCTTTTGTCCATATACATATATGTGTTACATTATACATATATGCAAGTGTACACAATACATATATGTGTAGATACATCTGTTTCCATTGAGATAGAGAACTCCCTTTATCCATTAATTTCTCATGTTCTTCTTGAATAATATGTTCATAATATATAGGTGAAAGTCTTCCTGAATATATGTTTTTTATCTCCTTCACTGTTAAATTCTAAACCATGTGCTCTAACATTTTTAGCTACCATCCTCATTGTCTATTTTATCAACAAAGTCACCAAGAATCAGGCTGTATGTTGTCAAAGTTTGGGAGCTGTTTTTAAATTTTCATAGGATTTTACTTTTTCATCCCCCAAACAGATGTTTGTGCATAAACTCATGAATACACATTTTGTTCTTTTTACTATATGCCAGTCATTGTCCTAAGTGCTAGGGATACAAAGAAAGGCAAAATGGGCTTTTCTTGCCCCCAAAGGAATTTATATCCAAATGGGGAAGATAGCATTTATATAAATAGGTTCATAGAGCATATGTACATTAGATCAATCTACTACTGTTTTACTAAGCACCTAGTATGAGCCAGACACTGTTCTATATACTGGATAGCCATATTTAATTAATGAAATAATGCTTATTTGCAAGAACATATATGGGAAAAAACTGTGGGGGATGATTTAACAGCCATTATAAATTGCAATTTTTATAGGTATATGTTTTCTTATACTTACAGGGAAAAGTACATGTGCCATGAAATGATAATTCTCTTTGGGCACACAGTCTCCATAGAGCCTCTCATATTCAAACCTTCCTCCTGTTCATACAGTCATCAGGACCTTGCTACCTGTCACCTAGATTAATGAAATGTCTTGGTTTCCCTGCCTCAAGTCTCTCCCTATTCTAGTTCATCCTCCCCATGGTAACCAACGAGATCTTCTTTGACTGTGTATCCGGTCATATCATTTACCTCCTTTGTTCTTTATTTAGTTTCTAGTCTTTTATAATCTAGTTATAGTCTCACTGGATACTACTCCCTTGCTCATACTCAGTAGTCCAACCAAAATGGTTTTCTTTCTGTTCCTCATAACACTGTACTCCCTATCCTGTCTCCATGCATGTTTCCCATGCCTTAAATGTACCTCACTTTCACCTCATTGAATTATTCTCTTTCTTCAAGATTGAACTCAAGAATTATCTTTGACATTAAACTTTTCCTGATTCCTCCTATTTGCTAGAGGCCTCCCTTCTTCTACATTACATTTATCTACTTTGCATATATATTCTTAATGTTTTACTTACTGGGGTGGCTAGGTGACACAGTGAATAAAGAATGGATCCTAGAGTCAGGAGAACCTGAGTTCATATCCAGCCTCAGACACTTGACACTAAAACTAGCCTTGTGATATTGGGCAAGTCACTTAACCCCAATTTCCCTGCCTTCCTCCCTCCAAAAAACAAAAATGAAAAAAAATAAATTGTTTTACTTACTTTTATTCTGTATATAATATATATGACTATGTTATTATATTATATATAATATAATATAGAACCATAATTAACACAATATTATATATAATTATGTGATAATTATAATATATATATATTTCTATATTATTGGACCACACATTGGAAGATAAGCTCCTTTAGAGAAACAATCATTTCATCTTTTTTGTAGCTCCAGTACACTGTAGGTGATTTACTCATACTTGTTGCTTGACTGATTGAACTTTTTTAAATGTACCACTGAGAAGAACCCTTAATCTAGCCTTCTTTTTTGCTGAAAGTTCTTTATGTCATCTCATTTCATTTATGGTAAAAATATCATTATGAATATTTTTTCAGTTTTTCTGGTAGTGTATTAATTGTTAGATATCTCTCATTTAGAGAAAAAAATGTATTAGCGCTATTAAGTCTGAAATCTATGCTTCTTAGGATCCTCTGACTAATCTGATTAGCAACAATTTATAATTACAATCCTAGCTGATATTTGGAAAAAAATGTGTGTCACAACATGATAAAAATAAGTTAAAGAAAAAGTACAAAATATTCCTATACATAAGCAGGTATTCTTGGAACTCTGTTATCCATATCTTCCTACCTATAAATATACACAATTCTTATATATTTGGAGATAAGTATAGAGTTCATAATTTTTATCATTGTTCTAATTGTTACTTTTTATTATAAAACAACCTTTGTAATGCCAGAGGGGAAATCACTAGCAATTATTTTTTTTCTTTTATAATTATATAAAAGCATGAACAGAGACTTAAAATCAAGATAATCAGTAAAACTGATTTCTGAATCTGAACTATTAAGAAGAAATGAAAGGAATAACCAAATTATGAAAGAAATTTTTGTTATTGATTTGAAAATTATATTAAAAGTACATTTTTCTTTCTCTTGATCAGATACATACATCTAGAATAAGAAAAAAATGTACTAATGGAAACATAAAATCAACTACCCTGAAGCTATTGCTACATTGGTAAATTTTAGTGAATTATTCACAAAAGGTCAAAGAGTATAGTCCTTAATGGGTATACTGAATTATTTGGGATGGTTATAATCATGTAGATCATGATCATGTAGAGGTGATTTAGGCCAAAATTCTGTGAGCTTAAATGATTTGTCCAAGGTCATGTAAGCCGTTAATGGCAGGTACAAGACTTCAACTCAAATCCTACCAAGTCCAAATCAGCCACTCTTTTGATTGTAGCACATTACCAGATCTAAACATGTTTTCCACTTGACTATTGAAATTAAGCTTAGGTCATTGAGTGAGTTGATAGACAAGTGAGGTCATTTTTCAATTGTGCTACAATAGCAGGCAGACTTCAGAAAAATCTAGAAACACTTATTATAAACTGATGCTGAGTGAAGTGAGCAGAGCCAGAAGAATATTGTATACACTCACCACCACATTATGTGATGACTTACTTTCATAGATTTATCTCTTCTTCTCAATACAAAGATCTAAGACAATTCCAAAGGACTCATAATGGAAAATGCTATCTACATTGAGAAAAAGAACTATGGAGTCTGAGTGAAAATTGAACTGTATTATTTGCTCTCCTTTTTGTCGTTGATTTTTTCTTTCTCGTGGTTTCTCCCATTGGTTCTAATTCTTCTTCACAACATTAACAATGGGAAAATATATTTAATATGAATGTATATGTTGATCCTTTTTTACATGCCTCTTGGGGTGGGAGAGAGGAGAGATGGGGAGAAATTTTGGAACTCAAAATCTTATGGAAGTTAATGTTATAAACTAAAAAACAATTAATTAAATATAAAAGATTGCTGCTAATATTTATTCCTAGTTAACAACATTTTGAACTGATTGCTTTTCTATTTTGTTTTTTAAAAGCTTTTCGACTTTAAGTAATTGTAATTTCCATTTTATCTCTCATTATCATCTCTATCTCTTGTTTAGTTAAGATGTTTCCACTAACCATAATTATGAAATGTGTTTACTTCCCTTTCTCCTAATTTTATGACATTACCTTTTATATTTAGTTCATATGTACATTTGGAACTTATGATAGAATTTGTTGCCTTAACACAAGGACTTTTGAAATCAAATTTTTTTTCAATCATTGAAAATACTCTTCCTGTTTCAAAGAAAAGCAAAGCTTTTTTTTTACAATCATGAACAATGAAGAAAAATACCTGCATTTACCATGTTCAAAAAAAAGTCCAATCTATACTCTAAATTGATCACCTGATACCAGGAGATGGTTACTGTTGTTTCTTCATGAGTCCCCTGGGATCATGATTGGTCACTTCATTGATCAAAGTTCTTGGGTTTTTCATAGTTATGTCTTTAAAATATTGTTACTATATAAATTGTCATTATTCTTCTTGCTTCACTATGCATTAGTTCACATAATTCTTCCTAAGTTGCTTGGAAATCATCTCTTTTACCATTTCTTATAATAATATTCTATCACATTCTTACACTATAATTTCTTCATCCATTCTAAAATTTATGGACATAATCTTCACTTCTTAACTCTTTGCTATTACAAAAAAAAATACCTGCTATAAATTTTATTGTACATATGGTCCTCTTTCCTCTTCAATATATTTGGAAGTTCAGATTTAGAAGTGTTATTTCTGGGTCAGAAGGCATACAGAATTTAATAACTTAGCAGGTATGATTCCAAATTACCTTCTAGAAAACTGAATTAGTTCACAGCTCCACCAATAGTGAATATATGTGTTTTTCCCAGAATTTTTAAATATTTTTCTTATTTTATGGAATAAAACAAGTATTTTATAATATAGTATAATAAAAAAAGATAATTGCACATGAAATAGTAAATCTATTCTGTATCATTTCCTATTAATTTAAATGTGTAATAAAGTTATTGTATAAATTCATTTTTTCTTCTTTTTCCTGACTTTTTTGCCAATCTGATGAGTGTTAGATGTAACCTCATGCTGTTTTAATTTGCATTTCTCTTATTCATAGTGATTTAAAAAAAAATTCACATAGCTATTGATTGATTGGACTTCTTCCTCTGAAAACTGCCACTTCATATACTTTGAATTGGGGAATGTCCTTTATTCTTATAAATTTGGATCAGCTCTATATGTATCTCATAAACGAGATCTTTATTAGAAAAACTTGTTAGGATTTTCCCCCACATTTACCTTCTCTCTTTCAAATTTTAGCTGGATTGATTTTGTTCATGAAATCATAGTTATCAACTTTATCTGTGTGTTTTCTTCCCTTCCTTTCAAGTTTTCCTTCTTTTCACTTATTTTCCCCATTGTATAAAGAAAATGATAGTGATAAATAGGTGTGCCAATACTAGTAATATAGGTTTGGAGCTATTTTCTTCTGCTTGCCTGCCATTCTCTTTCCCTCAACCAGAGAAACATCCTTAATCTTCACTTTTGTTTCCCCTTTTAAACACCTCTAAAACTAATGCCTCCCTCAATTTACTGAACTATTCATTGCCTCCTCTCTGTTCTCCCTTTTCTTAATTGTTTCTTTGTTGAGTGAAATGTGTTTCTGTACTCATCTTTTTTTGTATGTGTATACTTCCCTCCTTTCACCAGTTCAGATAAGAATGAGGTTCACATGTCAACCAGTCCCTCCATCCCTTCTTGTTTATATAAATTTCTGCTTACACAACCCAATAGTATGAAATAATTTTTACTCACTTTCCTCTTTTTTCCCCTTCTCACACTATTCCTTTTTCCTTCCACTTTCAGTCTTTTAAGATTATCAAAACATAACTAAATCATTCTCAGTCTCTCTGCCTTATTAGACTCCATTTAATGATTTCTTATGATTATAGGATTCAAAGGAAATGCAAATATCTTTACCCCACATTAAAATGTAAATATTTCATTCTCATTTAGTTGCTTATGATTGCTTTTCCATGTTTACCTTTTTATGTTTCTCTTGATTTTCATGTTTACTTTTGAAATTTCATAGAAGCTCTGATTTTCTTTTCCAATCAGGAATACTTGGAAGTCCTCTATTTCATTAATAATCCATTTTTACTCTCGCTGGATGAGCCATTCTTGGATATAAGTCTTCTGGAATATGTTACATCAAATTTATTTATTCTTAATAATGGTGAATAATAATAGACTGTGATCCTGATTATGGTTCCTTGGTACTTGAATTCTTTCTGTCTCTTTGTAGTATATTTTTCTTTGACGTAGAATCCCAGGAGTTTAGATGTAATGTTCCTATGAGATTACATTTTGAGGTGCTTTCAGGCATTATCCAGTGGGTTCTTTCAGTTTTCACTTCTCTCTGTTGTTTTACAATATTTGGCAGTTCCTTTTGTGATTTACTGAAAAATGATGTCTAAGCTTCTTGTGGGGGGAGGAAGGGAGGAATCATGGCTCTCAATCAGTCAAGTAATTCTTAAATTATCTCTCCTTTGATCTGCTTTCCAGATGACTTGGTTTTGCTATGAGAAACATTACATTTTCATCTTTTTTTCAGTTTTTCGATGGAAAAATATTTATATTTTGTGCACTATAATTTTCAGGAAGTTTGTTAACTGGATAAGATTTCATGTGCCTAGTGCCAATCTGTTAATTCTCTTTACAATTCTTTCTTCCATAGCTTTAATTTTTCTTCACCATTTTTTCTTCTTGTACTTTCATTTCATTAAATAAAAAAATGGTTTTCTAATTTTGTTAAAACTCATTTCATGTTTTCAAAGAATTTCTGGTCTTACTTGTATCCAAAACAATGTTTTTCTTTGTGGCTTTTTTTGTCAGTGTTGGAAAGTCATTCTCTTCTGTATTTTTGTCTTGGTTGTCCCTATTACCATACTAGTTCTTTAAAGTGGAATTCTTTGTTTCTTTTTTCATTCCTCTAGTCTATTTTTTTTGTCTTCAGGCTTTGTGCTATTTCCAAGTTCTGCAATTTTTTGGAAGGAATGTCTGGGTAAAGTTTGTATCCTCTTGGGTTTTTTTTCCTTCTTTATTGGGATATTGAGTACTGTGTTATTTAAGGATTTCAGGAGTACCTAGGGCCTGGAGACTTGCAAGCTCTCATTCCTCCAAAAGTGATCTGATCCAAGAAAAGATAAGGACCCAAATGATCTGAGTCAGGCAAGTAACTGACCTGGATTTGGTCTGAGCAAGATACAGCTTTAATATCAAGCTAATGTGTTTGTACTTGATTGGACTGACAATATAAAACCATTAAATGTTTTTAGGTGGTACTATATGTGCATAACTAAAGATTATGTCATTTAAACAACAACCTTAAAGGTTCTTTTACCATTTAGTTTGAATGCTATAAGAGAGGGAGAGTAGGAAGAATAGTTGGGAGATTATTTCAGTATTCCAGGAAGAGGGAATATTCTAACACGATGGCAATTGGAAAGAAAAAGGAAATGATGGATTCCAGAGACAGTAGACTGTATAGAATTTGGGTAACAATTAGATTTGGGCAATGATAAAGAGAAAAAAGTGTAACATGATCATAATAGTTCAAGCTTGGAATAGTGGGTCCATCCTTTCATTCATCACTCCATGCAATAAATCTTTATTAAGTGTCTGCTATGGATTATGTCTTCTTAATCTCTGACCCTGGTTAATCCCAATTATCTTCTTTTTCCACTGATGCTCCCAGGCCATTAGGAAGGATTTTAGAGATTATGTTATAATCTCTCTCACCCTGAGTAGTGAAGTGCCTTCCAGGTGGCCTACTCATTTGTCAAAACTCTTCCTTCCCATCTAAACCTTAAAGATTATTGCACATGGGGGGTGGCTAGGTGGCACAGTGAATAGAGCACTGGCCCTAGAGTCAAGAGGACCTGAGTTCAAATCTGACCTTAGACACTTGACACAAAAAAGAGCCTTGTGACTTTGGACAAGTCACTTAACCCTGATTGCCCTCCAAAAAGCAAAAATAAATAAATAAGTAAAAAATTATTGCACACAAAACTGTAAATCTATTATGTACAACTTGCTATTCCTTTTAAATATCCAATAAAGTTATCCTATAATTTTTCTTTTTTTTCCTTTTTTTCTTATCTCTTCCCAATCCCTCCCCCCCATGGCTACCATTAGACACAGATATCAGAGTGTGTGTGTGTGTGTGTGTGTGTGTGTGTGTGTGTGTGTGTAAAATCATTCTATATACACTGGTATTTAACAGTGCTTTCTCCGGATGAACATAGTGTGTTCCTTCATATGTCCTTTGCAGTTAATCTTGGTGTTTATTATGGGCAAAATAACATAGTCACTCAAATTAAAATGATATTGTTGTTACTATAATAAAAGGGTATCTTGTTTCTGCTCATTTTGCTCTTCATTATTTCATTCAAGTTTATCTTTATTTTTCTAAGATCATCAAGCTCCTTTCTTATAGCACAGTAGCATTCCACCACAATCGTATATTTATTCATCCATCCACCAGAGAGTCAGGAAGAGTTGGATTCAAGTTACAAACTTTCTGTATGACCTTGGCAGAATCACTTGAACTCGATCCCTAGTCCACTGTCTAGGACTATAAATTAGAAAACAATAGCTAATTGGCATTAAAAGAGAGCCTAATTGGCTCTCTATTAATATTAGCCATCAGTTAGCTATTAATGCCAATTAACATTAGCCATTAATTGGCAAATAGAAAGTTTACTACACCACGAGTCCTTAACAACAGGAACAACAGCAAAAAAGGAAGTATGATTATGATGGGGGAAAAATGGAAGAGGAAATTGGATAAGTGCCTTAAGAGTAGTAAAACGTGGGATTAGCCCCTAAGGAATTTGAGAAGCAACAAAAAATGATTCAAAGGATTGTTGAACAAAAATGAGTGGTCATTGAGGTTAGAAAACATGAATTTGTACTGCATACAATCTGCATTATTTCATTCTCCAGTGTCACTGAGCCTGGGGGCAGCAAGGATGAGCAGCTGCAACTGGGAGTTTCCCAGGGCCAAGGATCGGCAAATTAGAATCAAGTGGTAGATTCCATATGATAGTTATTGCTTCATTAGGTTGGCCTATGGTGAGGTCCTGGCTGGGTAAAGAGACAAGAAAAGATGTGATAAAATAGAGTAAGTGAGGTAAGTGGATTTGAAAAAGTGGAGGAATTGGGAGGCCAGGGTTTGAAATGTCATCAAGATGAATGTCAGTCAAGGATGACTTCTGGTTTGCAACAACTGAAGGACTGGAGGATGATGTTATACTCTACAGTAATAAGGAAAGTGGGCGTGAGTGAGGAAGGGGGAGAGATAACAAATTCCATTTTGGATATGTTGAGTTTAAGATGTCTACTAGTCATCCAGTTTGAGGTGTTTGAAAGGCAGTTGAAGATGCAAGTTTGGAGATCAGCAGAGTTTGAGCAAAGATAGGTATATTCATGAATCATCAGCACAGTGACCTAAATCCATGGGAGTTTATGACATCAGAAGAAGAAGTAGTATAGAGGGAGAAAAGAAGATGGTCTAGGTCAGAATCCTGAGAGACACCTGTGATTTGAGAAGAAGATCTGGAAGAGAATCCAGTGAAGGAGAGAGGGAAGAAACAGTCAGGTGGGTGAGAGGAGAACCAGGAGAAAGTAATATCCTAAAAAACTAGAGAGAGGAGATTATCAAGGAGAAGAGAGTAATTAGTGGTGTCAAAGGCTTCAGGGAGGTCAAGAAGAATGAGGTTCGAGAAATGACCACTGAATTTACTACGTGTGTTGATTGTTAACTTTAGAGAGAACAGTGGGGAAGCAATAATAAGATAGGAAGCAAATTGAAAGGAGTTTAAAAGAGAATGAGAGGAGAGAAAATGGAAGTATTTATTGTAGACAGCCTTATGGAAGAGTTTAACTACAAGGGGCAAAAGAGATATAGGGTGATAGCAGACATAGAAGGATAAAAATAAGAACAAATTAATGTCAGAGGTGCCAAGAAGGCTGAGCTCTCTGAGGGAATTAAAAGAATAAAACAAATGAAAACTGAAGAAGTTAAAGGGATAAACCTTTGGGGACATACATAGTATTGGGTTTGCTACTAACCAGAGAGCATGACTTGATATATGATCAATCAACACAGGCATTATGTCAAAATCTATCTCAGGTTCTGGTTTTGTATGACCTCACATTTAATATAAAGGGTTCTGGGTATATTTACTTATATCCTTTCTTATTTCTCTGCCTCTTATTTTCCAAAAGCTATTATTTTAAAGAAAATATAGGGTTTTTTATTTATTATTTTTAGGCCTTAACTCACTTTATTTATAAAGTGTTGTTTAAATTTTCTTTTTTTTTTTTTGCTTTTTTGGAGTGAGGAGAACAGGGCAATTGGGGTTAAATGACTTGCCCCAGGTCACACAGTTAAGTATTAGGTGTCTGAGGTTCTATTTGAACTCAGGCCCTCCCAACTTCAGAGTGGGTGCTCTATTCACTGTACCACCTAGCCATCCCTTAAAACATTTAACAGAATATTTTTGCTATTTGCTTTATATAAAGAAATATATATTTTATGTATAATAAATGGTACTTTGTTTTTTTGATATGTTTTCATTAGCAACTGAGAATTCTTTTAAATTTTTTTGTTTTAGGATAAATTTTTATTAATCTTTTGTTTTCTATTACTCAGACTTTCTCTACTACATCAGTCTTTCTCCCAGCTCCCAGAATCATTTCTTATTCAAAACTGGGAAGGGAGGAGAAAGAAGAAGATAAAAACAATCAATAAAAACTGATCAATATATCCCCAAAATCTGATATAAGGTAGCTGTGTATGCCCATATACCTCTCCAAAAGAGTGACAGGGGATACTGTCTTGACATATTTCTTCTTTAGAGCCAAGCTAGTTCTTATAATTTCACAACATTCATTTTCAATGATTATGTGGTTGTTTTTTGCATTCACCTTATTTTTTAGTCGTTGTATAGACTGTTCTTGTTATTCTGCTTATTTTGCTTTGAATCAGTTCAAGCCAATTGTTCCATGCTTCTCTATATTCATTATGTTCATCACTTCATATAACAAAGTAATAAAACCTCTTTAATTTTTAACTCACAGAAGTCTAAATTTTCAGAAGGACCCTCCTCCTTATTATTTTAAATTATAAACAAATTATTATAGGTCTTTGGAAACTGAGATTATATGACACTATTACCAGTTAATTAGTTAGCAACATATCACTTGCAATGAAGTCAAAGTTTTGCACTCTTTTCTATCAGGAACAATCTTCCCAATCAGTGAAGAAGGTTGATAGATACCAACCTTGTGAAAGAACTGGCTTCCTTAATTTTTGTTATCAGACACAGGAAGTTGAGATCAGATTACAGAAGGGATAAATTCATAATTTCTCATTGTATGATGGGGCTATGTACTCCATGTACCCTATCATATTAGCCAAGCTATATGCTGCAAGGAGTATTGATGATATAAAAAAATTCAGACCAAGGATTATTGAACTGCAGTAAAGTTTGGTCTAGCTAATTGCAAATACACTGTAGCATGTGATCCATATTTTATAAAATTATTAGAGAAACAAAACCAGAGGGAACATTTTATTAATGATAACAGGGCATAAAATTCAGTTTTATTTTATATTTCAGCCAAATTTTGCTTTTTCTCTTCTTTCTCATCTATGCTCTACTTCTCTTGGGTATAATTCCCCTACCTTCTTTATCTTGCTTGCGTCATTCTTTTCTTATATTCTACAAGTATTTCTTAAATGTTTACCATATATCAGACAGTAGACTAAACTTGGGAATACAAAAAGAAATGAAAGACAATCTCTGCCCTCAAGGAGCTTATATTCTAATGTTCTAATGGGAGAAGACAACAAATAAAAGAAAGATGAAAGGGGGAGGGTGAAAAGGGAAAAGCACACCTCTGCACGTTGTGTAAAAACCAATCTGAATCATCAGTACTCGATCCCAGAGAGGAATTATGGAGTGAACCTGACAGACTTTGGGAGGGGGGGGGTGGTCTTCCTTGAAATGGAGATTCCAGCAGGAAACAATCAGTCAGAAGAAGGGGCTGTTAGATTTCCAAGAAAAGAAAGATGATGGTGCAGGTTGGTAAAATAGTTTTCAAGGTTAAGCTTCTGGAGCATGGTGAAGAAAGATGTCCAGACAGTCAGGAGCATATACATGCTCAATCTAGGGTACATTTTAAGGAAGGAACCTCAGCATGTTCATTTTCACTTGTTTATTACTCCCTGGGGAATACAACTGATTTTCCAGTCTTCTTTTGCTGCCTGTGTATGGGTGTCCTTCCCCTCTACTTTCAGCTTTCTTTCATGTATTATTGTCCCTCATTAAAACAATAGAATGTAAGTTTCTTGCATGTAGGAATTGTCTTTCTTTTGCTTCAGGTTCATACAGTCAGAGATATTTCCTTTGTTGGCATTCTTGGTCTTAAGATTAATTCTTGGGGGAGGGGGGAGAGCCAAGCTTAAAGCCAAGCATGAGCAGCTTTCCAGAGGATGGCTGCTGTGAACAGCTTTCAAGGTTATGATTGCATAGTATAATGAACACTGTTTATTCAACAACACATGAGAGCAAAACATTCTTCACAACATTACAACTTATCACAGAAAATCAAAATACAGCATTCATAGCAACTCGTCACTTTTGTCCACATAGTTTTCACCACTGTGGTCACATAGTTTTGAGCAAAAAACAATCATTTAGTCAGTCACTTAGTAATTCAATCATTCAATCAACTCAATCATTCAATCATCCTCAAGGAGGCTTGCTTCCTTAAGGGTCACAAAATACAATAATCAAAATATTCCAATCATGAGACATACTAAGTTACAAATCAGTCACTATTCAGTCATAATTCACTATTCAATCATCAGAAAATACACAGGTCATCCACCCCTCAGTCACAGTAAATCATAATCTTCTCAGTCAGTACACAGTATCCAAGTAAAGTTTTCTTTCAGCTTTATTCTGGGTAGGCTCTCAGATTCCCTGGTTTCCCTTCTATGGTCCCAGCTCCTACCTGGATCCACCAAACTGTCGCCTGGGTTCAAAGGCAGACAGCTCCAAGTTCCTTGTCCAGTTCTCTATGCAGTTCCTGTCCCACTGAAGCTCACAGTGTCCGTTCCACCTTAAATCTTTCACAGTCTCTATCATTGTGAAGTCAAGGCTTAACAAAGCCACAGACAAAATACCAAAACCACAGTCATGCTTCCTCGGTTTTCTGCACCTATGTCTGATCCTTGGAAATCTTCAGCAGCTCCAGCTGGCCCTCTGAAGAAGCTCCACCACTACAAGTTCCCAGGAAATTCTGACTTTCCAATCTGGCGGGGTTTTCTTATATACAGTATTGTTCTTCCCTATTCAGCCCCTTCTTATCACATTAGCAACAGGGGGTTCCTGTTCAGCCCCTTCCTGTTATATCAGCAACAGGGATTCATACTTTCTATTTCTTTAACAGAGGTTTAATTTGAAACTAGGTGCTAAGTACCTCTTAGCTTAGCAATACCAAGGGATCTTCAAATTTCATTACTATTATGCCAAATGACAGAGTAAAAGCAGGGACTTGCTTGAGATCTCCCCCAAACTTCTCCCAATATCTGTAAAAAATGACTCTAAACAAATTCTAGAGCTTCAGAACTCACAAAATGACAGAGTGAAACACATCTCCAACCCAAAACATACGGGAAGGTTGACAGGAAGGGTCCATAACACCAGGCTGGGAGTGGAGCACAGTCCATTGTGGGCCACTCTGACAGAGACCATGTCATAGCAAGCCTCATGGTAGTACATCACTGGAAGCTATAGCAGTTTCCAGACTTCTCAACCCACAAACAATGAAAATAGGATGTAAGGTCAGTGGGGGAAATCTGTGGGACCAGGGTAAAAGAGGAACACATGGTCCAACCCAAGCCCTGGGTTGGTGGAAGTGGCAGCAGCAGCAACAGCGGCTGTTTCTGGAACTATGAGATTACAGATGGTGAGGGATCATGTAGCTGATTCAAAAACCCTAAGTCCTGCAAGGAGATTCCTGACTTGACTGGGAGTTAGAAAGTCAAGTATTTGGCTGGGAAGATGAGAAAACAGTGTAAAAAAAAGTCAGACTATAGAATCTTACATTGGTGACAAATCAGAAGAAGACAACAAAGTCAAAGCTCCTACATCCAAAGCCTCCAAGAAAAATAAGCACTGCTCTCAGGCAATGGAAGAGCTCAAAAAGGATTCTGAAAATCAAGTGAGATGAATAGAGGAAAAATTGGAAAGAGAAATGAGAGTGATGCAAAGAAAATCATGAAAAAGGAATTAACAGCTGGATGAAAGGAACCAAAAAAGATACTGAAGAGAAAACACCTTAAAAATAGACTAACCCAAATGGCAAAAGATGTCCAAAAAGCCAATGAGGAGAAGAATGTCTTAAAAAGCAGAATTAACCAAATGGAAATGGAAGTCCAAAAGCTCACTGAAGGAAATAATTCCTTAAAAAAATAGAAAGGAGCAAATGGAAGCTAATGACTTTATAAGAAATCAAAAAATTATAAAACAGAACCAAAAGAATATGAAATAAATGAATGAATAAATACATACATATGCACACACATACATATATAAAATACAATGTGAAATATCTCATTGGAAAAATCACTGACATGGAAAATAGATCCGTCAAGATAATTTTTTTAATTTATTTTTTATTTGTTTTCTTGTTTACATTATTCAATTTCATTACATTTTTGAATTGCACATTTTCTCCCCATCTTGCCCCTGTCCCAACCCTAAAACAGTAATCCCACTGTAAAGCCCCTCCCCTGCTCTCTTATTTTCTGGTAGGGCAGGGAGGATCTCCCTATCCCAGACCCTGTATATCTTAATTCCTAGTTGCAGGTATTGGAGAACTTTGAATTTTAGATTCTTTCGATTCCTCCCTTGTCGCCCACCCCCACTAGAAGGACACTCAGTTCAATAAAAGCTATGGATGTGTGATTATACAGGACATCTTCATAGTGGACATATTGTGACAGTGATCGTCTGTCTCTCCTTCCTATTCCTCCCCCCCTTGTTCTGTTCTCTACCCTGTCCTTGTCTGTTTACTGAAGTGTGTGCTTCCAGCATCCCTCCCCTAGACCTTGTCCTCCCCTCCATCCTCCCCCCTCTCATCCCTATGCCCTCTACTCTTCTGTGTGGCATTATGCCCAGTTTAGAGTTTATGCCATTTCTTCCCTAAGCCAATTTCAATGAGAATAGTTGAAAGTAAAATTGTAATTGTTATCCCTTACCGCTTCTCTATCGGATGATTAATCCCATTTTGTCTCTCCCTGTCTCCTCTCATTCTAGTCCTTTCCCACCTCAGAATTTCACCTTTTAAAGTATCATCCCTTCACATTTAATTCATCCTATACCCTCTATATACACATATACACACATGCTCAGATATGTATTTATATGCATAT
>CM053598.1:132323425-132347162 GCA_028646575.1 Pseudocheirus occidentalis | reverse complement strand
TTTGGGGATCTTTTTGAAGAGGTGATCAGTGAATTCATTCAAGTTCTATTTTGCCCTCTGATTCTAAAACATCGGGGCAATTTTCTTTGAGGATTTCTTGAAGGATGCTTTCCAAGTTCTTTTTCTGGTCGTGGATTTCAGGTAGACAAATGATTTTCAAATTGTCTGTCCTGGATCTATTTTCCAGGTCAGTGGCTTTTTCAAGGAGATATTTCACATTGCTTTCTATTTTTCATTTCTTTGTAACAGTTTAATAGTATCTTGGTTTCTCATAAAGTCATTAGCTTCTACTTGCTCCACTCTAATTCTGAAGGAATTATTCTCTTCAGAATGCTTTTGAGATTCTTTTTCCATCTGAGAAACTCGACTTTTTAAGGCATTCTTCTCCTCATTGGCTTTCTGGGCCTCTTTGGCCAAATGGCCAAAGTTGATCTATTGAGTTAATCTATTCCTTAAAGTATTGTTTTCTTCAGTCAGGTTGTTGACTCTCTTTTCATGATTTTCTCAAATCATTCTCATTTCTCTTCCCAATTTTTCCTCCACTTCTCTTATTTGGTTTTCAAAGTCCTTTTTCAGTTGATGTATAGCTTCTAGACATTCTTCAATTTTCTTGGAAGCATTTGATGTGGGAGTTCTGAGTTCTGGGCTCTCTTCCTCCCGTTCCATGCTTTGACCCTTTTTATCCACAAAAAAAGGATTCTAGAGTTTTATGGGTATTTTTATTTTGCCTCCTTTTCCTCATGTTGGCCAGTCAATTAATTGGCTGTTTTTTTTTTAGGTCTGTGAAACTCTGCTTCTAGGGGGGGAAGCTCTGTTCCAAATTGCTGGGGTTTTCCCAACTGCCAGAGCTATTAGGGGGGTGTTGCAAGTCCCCCTAGCTTTGGCTTGCTGAAAGTGCACCCCAAGACCACCACCCAAGACCACGATCTGGATCCGGGCCACTCAACGCAAGAGCACTTGGCCCAGATCAATCGATTCAGCCCCCCCCCACCCCCCGCGGAGTTCACAGGCCAGGGGCTCTGAAGCAGCCTGGTGGGGGCTGCCGTGGGTTCCAACAGTTCCCTTCCCCCTCTACGTCCTTGCCCCAGGGCCAAAATGGCCAAACTGCTATACCACCCCCAAATTAATTTTCAAAGTTTCACTTTCACTAACCGACTGCCAATTTTAAGCTCCCCTTAGGCAGGTGCTTTAGATTTTCTTTGAAGTAGACTCACACTGCGGTTTTGGAGGCTCTGTGTGGCTGTGATTTTGGGCTGGCGCAGTCTCTGCTCCACTCTGGTGTGAGCTGCACCTCTCCCATCCCATTCCTCACGCCTTGGCAGATGTGGAAGTGCTGGAGGTTGTAGAACCCCTGCAGGCTGGCTGCGGTGTCCGCTTGGCTCAGCTTAGCCTTGCTCCTTCCCACCGTCCCAGGCCTGGCCGCGGTCTCAGCTTCAGGCTGTTTCAGTCTCTGCTCCTGCCTCCATGATGAGCCCCTGCTGCCGAGCTGCCTTCAGGGAGAGATGGGTTCTCTGTATTTTTGTGAGTCTGAGACTCCTAGACTTTATCTGGGCTCATAATTTAATGGGTGTTTAGGGTTGCGGTGTGGGAGCTGTGGGACCTTGCTGCTTCTACGCTGTCATCTTGGCTCCACCCTCCTACTCCTGTCAAGATAATTTTAGAATTATTGGAATACCTATCTGAAAGTTATCATCAAAAAAAGAGCCTAGACATAATCTTTCAAGAAATTGTTAAGGAAAACTGCCCTGATATTATAGAACTAGAGGGTAAAATATAAATTGAAAGAATCCACTGATTGCCTCTTGAAAAATATCCCAAAAAGGAAACTCCTAGGAATATTATAGCTAAATTCCAAAGTTCCTAGGTCAAGGAAAAAATAGTGCAAGCAGTCAGAAAGAAAAAAATTTGAGTATTGTGGAAATAGAATCAGTATAACACAAGACCAAGCAACTTCTCTATTAAGGGATCATAGGGCTTGGAAAATAATATGCCAGAGGTCAGAGGAGCTAGGATTAAAACTAAGAATCACCTACCCAGCAAAACAATATAATACTTCAGGGAGAAAAATGGCCCTTCAATAAAATAGAGGTCTTTCAAGCATCCTTGCTAAAAGACTAGAGCTGAATAGAAAATTTGACTTTCACATACAAGACTCAAGAGAAGCATGAAAAGGTAAACAAGAAAGAGAAATCATAATAGACTTATTAAAGTTGAATTGTTTTCATTCCTACATGGAAAGATGATGTTTATAACTCATGAGACTTTTCTCAGTATTAGAGTAGTTGAAGGAAATAGGGGGAGGGGGGAAGGGAGAGAGAGAGGGGGGTGGAGGGAGAGAGATGGCACAGGATGAGTTGAATATGAAGGGATGATATCGAAAAAATTAAGGGATGAGAGAGGAATACTGTGGGAGAAGGAGAAAGGGAGAGATAGAATGGGGTAAATTATATAAAAGAGTCAAGAAAAAGCTTTCACAATGGAGGAGAAGAGGGGGGAGGTGAGAGGGAAAGAGTAAACCTTACTCTCATTGGATTTGGCTTAAAGAGGGAATAACATAATGCTCAAATGGGTATGTTATCCTACAGGAAAGTAGGCAAGAGGATTGGGGTGGGGGGTTGATAGAAGGGAGGGCAGGTTGGAGGAGGGAGTAGTGAGAAGCAAACACTTTTGAAAAGGTCCAGGGTCAGAGGAGGAAATGGAATAAGTTGGGAGGGGGGATAGAATAGAGAGAAATATAGTTAATGTTTCACAACTATGATTGTTATAGAAGTGTTTTACATAATTACACATGTATAACTTACATTGAATTGCTTGCTTTCTCAGTGAGGGTGGGTGGGGAGGGAAAAAGGGAGAGAATTTGGAACTCAAAATTTTAAAAACAAATGGATTTTACATGCAGCTGGGATATAGGCAATGGGGTATAGAAATCTATTTTACCCTACAAGAAAGTAAGGGGGAAATGAATAAGAAGGAAGACGGGATAGAAGGGAGGGCAGAATGGGGAATGAGGTAATAAAAATGCATGCCATGTTGGGATGGAGGGAGGGGAGAGATGAGGAGAAATTTTAGAGCTCAAAATCTTGTGGAAATGAATGTGGAAAACTAAAAATAAATAAATTAATACAAAATGGAAAAAAGATTAACTCTCTATACTCAATAGATTTTTTTTAGAAACTTGATTTTCTACCTCCCAAAATTTTTGTTAAGAAAACATTTTGTAAACTTTAAAATGCTATAGGTTGTGTTAATAGTATTTGGAATTTAATTATTTGAATCTTAATCAAAAGAACAAGGTGTACAGAGTTATTTGCTCACTAAATCCCCTCCTATTCTGTGCTCTCAGATTTCATATGCTTCTATGGTAATCTACATTAGAATTAATTTAACATTTATTATCCACTTGTTCTACCCAAAGTTGTGAGACACAACTAGTCAGCTAAAAGCATAATTATGAAGTAAAGGAGGTTGTTTTTAGTGCTCACTACTTTCTACTTTACAGGTCTTCTTCCTGTGACACTTAGTACCCCCTATTTTCCCTAGCTACCCAGGGTCTTTGCCCACCTAAAAAATGCCCTTTTCCACACCATATTCTTCAACTTTCCCAGTACCTTTTTTGCTCAACAACCCATCTCCCAGGTACAAATATACTATAAAGAGTCTAGGGTCTTTATAGCTCATACAGTGGTACCTTGACTTACGGGTTTAATTCATTTCATTACTGAGCTCCTAACTCAATTTGCTTGTATATCACATCAATTTTCCCCATTGAAATTAATTGAAATGCCATTAATCTGTTCCAGCCACCAAAATGCCACTCCAGTATATTTTTGTTACATGTTTTTAAATAAGAAAAAGTATTTATAAATAACAAATATTGTATAAAAGATAATGTAAAGAAATGAACTGGTTTTATAATGTGTATATTTACCTGGGATATTGGACTACTTGAGCTAACAGAAGATACTGACAGAGGTAGAGGGTGGAGAAGATAGATGGAGGAGGTTAGAGGAGTTTTCTTTCATGCTCTTTCTATCACTTTAATTCTCTTACTCACTGTGCTCTTAATGCTACACTTTATCCCTGAACTTAATTACTACAATATATTTTTTATTTTCGCTTAACTTAATTTTCTTTACTGGCAAGGTAAACATGTGGACTGAGCTAGTGAGGTGTGGGATGCTGGGTGGACATTGGGTTGTGGCATTCGCTGCACCAAGTAGCAGCGGCTACTACCTCAAATTTTGGTTTGCAATTCAAAGTAAAAAAAATCGACCCAGTGACAACTCGTATCTTGGAAATCTCGTAAGTTGGTGCACTCATATGTCAAGGTACCACTGTATCTCCCAGCCTTTCTCAAGAGTGGAAACTAGGTTTTATAGGGGCTGACAGATTGGGTCCTACACTATTAAAGTCCCATCTTGTTTGTGTTTTCCTGATAGCTCCAGTTCTCAGTGATCTCTCCTCTATAATTCTCTAGGATTTAGTATCCACAACTCTGATTTGTCACTTATTATATGCCACAAACTATTACTGCTTATCCTTCCTATGGAAATACCTTGTCCCTCTGACATGATTACAGTGAAAGGAATCATGTTTTATACGATACACTCAATTGTTTTTCACATTTTTTGGTGAGAATGATAAGGAATTCAATTCAATTTAATCCAACAAGCATATATCAAATGTCTGCTATGTACAAGACATCATGCTGAGTGCTGAGACTACAGAGTCAAAAACGAAACAGACTCTGCCCTCAAGGAGCTGTAATAGTCCCTGAATGGAGGAATAAAGGAATGAAAAATGATGGAATGAATCATGCAGATGACAAAAAATGGGTGTAGAGAAAATCAGTACTTCAATCTCAAATCCCTGTTTGGTTATATATTTTTTAAGTAAAAGCACCTTATCTTTTACCTTTACTGAAGGGAAAAATTCTTTAAAATAATAATAATTACCAGTTCCTGAGTTGTGTATGAACCATTGTAGTGCTGTTTTTAAAACACTCCTGCTCTTCTTATGGGTAGTTTTCCGCACAGTTATGTTTGGAAATGAAATAATAATTGGTTTTCATAGAGGGCTCTGAACTTTGGAAAGCATATGCATTGCTTCATTGTGAAAACAGTTCTGCTAGTCATAAAGTATACACTTATTCTAGGGTAACTCACCAAAGCATGGAGTATGCTTATTTCAGAGGCGGCTAGATTTGAGTCATAGTTTTTGACATACATATTCATCTCTCACCAACAGAAGGGAACAATTATCTAAGATGATGGTTAGTCTGGAAAAAAATCATCAATATTTGTCTTTCTTTAAGTTGTCTTATATTTACGTTAAGTGTTTTGGATCTGAGGGTTCTTCATGCTGAAAGGAAACTACTAAGATAGTAACTTCAAGTGTTTCAGTTCAAGTAATAAGGAAGTAATAGTCCCACTGTATTCTGCTTCTGTGGGAATTCATTTGCAATCTTGGCCACCACAGTTTAAGAAAGGCACAGATAAGCTGGAGTCTGTCCTTTATGGTGAATGGCCTTGATGGTATCCCGTAAGGATCTTCTTAAGGAAATGGGCCTGTTTAATTAGGGGAAAGGAGACTTGAAGGTGGGGTACATGGTAACGTCTATAAGTGATAGAAGGGATGTTATCTAAAAGAATTAAATGTGTCCACTTTAGCTCCAAAGGACAATACTGGGAGTAACGGGTAAAAAAAATGTAAAAATGGGGAACAATTTAGATTGTTGTCAAGAAAAACTTCCTGATAATTAGAGCTCTCTGAAAGTAGAGATAGGTAGGATTCCACCACTTTCCTTGGAGATCTTCGAGCAGGAGCTAGACACATACTTGTGGGGTATGTGATGGTAGGGGGTTCCTTTTTGTTTAGGTTAAACTAAAGGCCCTCTTCTGGTCTCTTCCAGCTCTAAATCTGTAATTCTTATGATTCTACCTCCTAATTCCTTGCTGAGAACAGATAGGATCACCAAATAGAGTGACAAAGAGCCAGCCTAAAACCGAGCTCTTTTTTTCAAACTTGCTTATTCCTATATCTTCCATAGGGAGGGTATTACAGTTATTGCAATCATTCCTGACAGTCAACATAAACAAAAATTCCATTGCATCAACAAAGTATTTCATTAAGCAAGAAAAGAAATACGGCAGCCTTTTCTGTTACCATGTTTGTTCACATCACTTTATTTGTATGGAATCTCAACTTTATTCTTTCTTACCCCTATTCTTTGTTAGTAATGTCTTTCCACTTCTAGATTTCCAAGTGCCATCCTTCTCTTTCCAAGATCTGTTAAAATAATGCCACTTTTCTTTTAACAATTTCTCTAAATTGGAAATGGAAAACAGTTCTCCTTCACAATTCCAGTAAGCTAACTATAGGGCAAAATCCAAGAAATGTATGGGTTCTATATGTTGTAACTATGCATTTGTGTGTGTGCATGTGTGTTCTGATCAGCAAACTATCTTTGGTGTCATATATAGATGCATATGTATGCATTTATCCTATTGAACCAATTCAATTCAACTAACTTTAAAAATATCAATTATGTACAAGGCGTTTTACTTGACACTAAGGTTATGAAGACAAAAATGAAGCAGTTTCTACTGCTAAGGAGTCTACATTCTTGTGTTCATTTTTAAGTGCTATTTAAAACCATAGAAATTTTAGATGTGGAAGAAACCTTAAAAATACTCTAGTACAATCCCTGTATTGCATAGATGAGGAGAGCAAGTCTCAGAGAATGAAACTGATTTGTACAAGGACATACAGTGAGTAGCATACATAAGATACAAACCACATTATCTGACTCAAATCCATTCTTTTAAATTTGATGCATTGCTTCTTCATATTATTCTTGCCTCTCGGGGGTGGCTAGGTGGCACAGTGAATAGAGCACCGGCCCTGGAGTCAGGAGTACCTGAGTTCAAATCCGGCCTCAGACACTTAACACAAAAAACTATCTGTGTGACCTTGGGCAAGTCACTTAACCCCAACTGCCCTCAAAAAAAACCATATTATTCTTGCCTCTCAATATTCAGTCTTTCCAAATCAGTGGAGCATTGGATCACTAAAGCAGGATGGCGTATTCCTGGATAAATGCATGATCTTTGTCCTTACAGATCTGTATCTTATCAAATGGACCAATGAAATGCCAAAATGTCAGGAACCATGTTTACTTCATAGGGCATCCACAAACACTTGCTGACCACTGCTGAGCAATATTTAGCACAATTCTCCCGCATAACCTTATTTCCCGTGTAGATTGATGAGTGTTACAAATATTCATCACAATTCTAGCATCTCATATCCATCTCAGGGTATAGAGCAAATTATTATGAACCCACAATGGAATATCCAACAAGGCAACAAAACTTCCATCTGAGTTTTTTTTTTTATTTATCGACTATTGGAAAATAAGTACTATATGGATTAAAGGTGTCTTGCAAAAGGGATTTGATATACAGAAAATGGGAAATCGAAGCAGTAGGAATGGAACCAAATTTGCCTTTGATTCCAGAGTGGTACAGTTGACATTACTCATTCCCAATATTCAAACATTATGCAATTTTTAATTTTTGTTTTATATACAAAAATCTATTTAAAAGTGAGTACACAAATTATAGAAAAAGAATATACATTTCCAAATTAATACTAGGAAAAACACCCACCTACTGTAAAATATTCTCCTGCAGCATTAGGCTTTCTTCCTTTCATAATTTTAATGAAGCATTTTTATTCTAGTGGTAAAATATTCATACTGCTCATTGGAATTCAAGAGATTAAAATTTGTACAAAATTATTATACTGCAGTATGGGGAACTAATTAAAGGGTTTTTTTAAAGTTAATGAGATAGAAGGAACTTAGTTGTCATAATTAAATAAGGAGGAAGATTGATGGCTAAGTAAATTCACAAGAATCATTCACTTTGGATAAGATAGATTCAATTTTGTCAACTTAGTCTATGAGTGAAAAATAATGAGTAGAAATAAAGGCAATTAGCTGTCTGTTTTGGAATCTGACTTTGGAATTTTGTTCATTTTATTGTTAAGTAGCAAAGATTTATTTAAAATATCAATGGAGAAGTGTTAATGAACTTAATTATTTAAACTTCTTTTAAAATTTACTGTGTAATATGTGGCTTCATTCTTTGGGATTGATAGAGATCTGGGAAAAGGAAGTATGTGGGTGTTGGTACAATTCCTACCTCACTTATCAGGAATCATTTATCTGATAGCATCAAGAATTTTTTTAAACAAATACAGCTTGATAAGCATGAAGTAAAAAGACCTCAAAGCTATCAAAGTAGCTGTCCCAAAATCTAGACATGAAAGTTCTGACACTTTATTCATAAAGAGTCCCTTGGGCCCACACTCATTGTTTGTTTATTTTGATAAACCAACAAGTTGACCAAATTCATTTCCATGGGAAATCTTCGTTATATTAAAAACATTAAATCAATGAGAAAGTGACAGAATGGTCTACGCCAATACTTAAAAGGGTTTGTGATCCCATCAGTTAGGATCCTCTCCATAGATGTAGATTACAACTCATCCATCTGTGCTTCCCAACACTGTGTGATTCTTATCTACATTCTCCCCTAAATTTTGCCACATAACCATTATCCTCAACACCCTCCTCACTTTCTCTGAATACCCCAAAGGTACTAACACAATGTTCTGCTTGTCCATTTATTGTCACTTGCTCTTTCCACATGATTAGTCCCACTTCACTTTCTTTCATGCAATTCCTTGAAGGAATATTTTACTCTTGGTCTTCTTCAGAGTTCATGGTTGGCTATATATTGTAAGCTAATAATCACCCACCATGCAATTTTCCACTCTGGGCACCTAGGTAACACAGTGGATAGAGTGATGGATCTGGAGTCAGGAAGACCTGAGTTTAATTCCATCCTCAGATATTTTCTAGCTGTGTGACCCTAAGCAAGCCACTTAACCTCTGTTTGCCTCAGTTAAGCTGCAAAATGGGAATAATAACATCTCTTTCTTCACAGAGTTGTTGTGAGGATGAAATGAAATAATATTTGTAAATCACTTAGCACAGGGCCAGGCATATAATAGGTGCACTATAAGTACTTATTACCTTCCCTTCCCCCATTGTCTTCTGTGTCATGCTTATCTTCAGGTCTTTGGAAGAAGTTGTGTTGTGCTCATTGTCACATCTCACAACACCAGGAAGATGTTAGCCAAGCTGCCTTCTGGGTTATTCGAGTCTCCTCATTGTGAAAATTAACATGTGTTAACTGTATTACTTTATATCATCACAATTTCTGTAACTTAACTTCTGGATAAAATCATTATAGTCAGCATCAATTTCCTTTTCATTATGTATTTACTATTTTTATTTTAATAACATTTAAATAACTCAAAGTCAAATATATTAAATCACAAGCCATGGCTTTTTCTCAGTGTCATTATTTTAATTGTTGTACATTTTGATCATAACTGTGATAATAGTCTGACTGTAAATCTGACTTATTCAGCCTCCTGCCTTATTCTTTGTTTTTAAAATAAAGGTTTAGGAATAAATGGTCTCTGAGGTCTCTTCTGGGTCTCTATAGATGATTCTGCAATTCAGGCATAACTCTCATGGCATCAGTAAAAAGTCTTTTTTCTGTCTTTTAAAACGTAGTCTTTGTGATGTTATTTAGTGCTTCCATGTCCAGTGCCAACCAATTCTTTCTCTCTTTTTAAAAGAAATTGTTCTTTATGTACATATGTAAAGATTCTGTATTATCTAAAAACATTTATCTTTTCTCATTTCTTTCTCTTGAACCACTTTTCCACATATATTTCTCCCTTTCTCACGCTCGCAATGAACTCACCAAGTATCAAAATATATATTGAGTTATGTTTGTCAAGTCTGATCCAGCTATTCAGAGAATTTCTCTTCCAATTCATCATCAGGATCTGATTGATGTTGGTGCATAAACTTCCATTATTTCCATTATGGTATTTTTATAAATACTTATTGATACTGTAATACATAATGACTCAATGTCCCATGAAATAATATTGCTTGTAGTCTTTGGGTCTACTTATGTATAAAAATCCATTTACTAACTCCTTTCTCCCCTTCTCCAAGGAATGCCTATAACCCATCATCGCATGCAAAGAAAATCAGCAGGCAGGAAATTTTGAGATTTACCATAAGAGATAGACAGGCTACCAAAAATATATAGAAATCCTCCATAACCTTTATTATTTCACTTCAAACACTGCATATAGGAAGAAATCCTATGATATGTTAGGACGACTATGTCCCTAAAATTGTTGTTTAGGATACACTTATATTCTGCCTTTTTTCGAAGTTCCTAGGGGACAGGACATTTTAATTCCGATTTTTAGCACTTATTTCAATGTGGGCCAATTTTAATAATGGCTAACTACAGAGGATTACCTTAGAAGGGGTGTCTTTTCTACATACCTCTCATCATTGCTATAATTCTGTCTAGACTGCTCTCTGTATCTTTGTGCTGATTGCCTCCTCCCCATTCCTATAATTCTCTCCCTCTTTGTGTGCACCTCCTAGAATCCCCAGTTTTCCTCCAGGCTCAGCACAGATAACACTTGATACACAGAAACTTTTTTGAGCCCCTGCCTCCAAGCTGCTGGTATCTACCTTCCCATGTTCTTATATTTATTTCATATGCATTTTAAATATAATTGCGTAAGACAGGTTGACCTGCTTGTTCCCAGATCTCCTAACATGAAGGCACCCTGTAATGAGACATCTTATAATTATAAGTAAGCATGTCTTCTTCAACAGAAAGTAAGTTCCTTGAAGACAGGGAATGTTTGATTTTTGATTCTGTGTCCCCAGCAGCTATCACAGTGCCTTATACATTGTACCCAATGCTTGTTTATTGGTGGGTTTTGTATTTTCCTTCTAAATATCAGAAACACATAAGTAATTAATTATCAATATTTTTTAAAAAACTGATCAAATGGTACCTTCCCACAAGTTTAACAGAGGTTAATATTATATGTAAATATAATGGTTTATGGTTTGGGAAGTCTTTGATAACACTGCAACTATCCTTTGTTGAATTAGCAAAATTTGAAAACTAGATAGAATTGGTCTCTTGGGCTACCACTGGAGTCTGTGATGTCTGAAATTGTTATTAATAACAATTTATGGAAACAGATAGTTTCTGGGAAGCATAAGAGCTAAAGGGAAAGTCTAATTCTTAATCATTCCCGGGAGGCTATCTGTGAAAGGAAGGTTCAGTAAAATTGTTTTTCTGTGTTAAATCCAAGGTTTATTCAATGCAATCTGACCTTCCAGAAGTAATACTAGAATTTTTGCAAAACTGATTGCTCCCATCTCAAATAGGAACCTTCTAAGGGGCTAACTTCTGTTAGTCTAGAGCAGTGGTTCTCAACCTCACTAATGCCACGACCCTTTAATACTCGTATATGGGCATATCTGCATGTGGGTGAACCCGCCTGGATAGAGGAGAGGTGTCTCAGTTCCTAAGACCATCAGAAAAATGTGTTTTCCAATGGTCTTAGGTGACTCCTGTGAAAGGGTCATTTGACCCCCAAAGGGGTCTCAACCTGCAGGTTGAGAGCCGCTAGTCTAGAGGAAGACATGTTTTCTAGACGAAGTAATAGAAGAATTTTTCTTCCCCACCTGCTTGCTCTGTATCTTTCTGAGAAAAAAAAAGAGGCCCTCAAGGGCCTCTTTATGTCTCTTTCCAAATTGGGGGTTCTTAACCACTTAATCTGGAATTTGCAAACTTCTTTTTTTAGTAGTTATTTCAATATAATTCATTTCCTTTATCATCCTTTGTATAGATTGTATTTTGTTCATTTAAGAATATCAATGTGAGAAGGGAATTAGGTGTCTAAGCAGATAGAACCCTGTGCTTGGAGTCAATGCTTCAAATACTAGCTGTGTAACACTGGGCAAGTCATTTAACCTCAATCTGCCTCAGTTTCTTTATCTATGAAGGCAATAATCATAATACCTACTTCCAAAAGTCATAATCACGATAAGATGAAATAATAGTTGTAAAGCACTTTGTAAATCTTAAAGCATTATATAAACGTTATTATCATTTTAATTATAATATTACTATTATCATGGAGTATATAAGTTTCACCAGTTTGTCAAAAAGCTCAGTAATACAAAAAAGCTTAATAACCACTACCTTAAAATTGCATGACCTTAAGTTGCCCTTCCACATTGCAACTTTCCCCATTGTGATTTTGATATATCACAGGTTGGCATAAGAAATTAAATGGGATTTGGGAGGGAATTTTGCAAAAGCAGCAGATGACACAGAAAAAGTTTTAAAACTCAGAAATGCATAATATATTCATATAATATAGAATAATATCAACATATTTTATCTTTCAATATGTAATCATTTGAATTTCTCTGAAACAAAGGGAGGGCTAAAAATTTTTATGTGGATTTTCCAGATCCCTGGAACAGCACACCACTAACCCCCATGATGTGGAAGGGATAATGGGACTGTTATTGTTTTGTTTGTTGTTTTTCCCATGTTTTGTTTTTATTTGCAAAAGATGGAAACTTAATTAGACTAGAGTCATGAGAAATTTTCACAACAGAGACTCCCTCCCTTCATATATCTATATCTATATCTATCTATATCTATATTATTTTTTCTCTATATATGTATACATGCACACAAGCATGCACACACATATGTATACACACACACACACATATATATATGTAAATACAGAGAGAGAATTTTTTTAAATTTACTTTTAGTTTACAACATTCAGGTTTACAATCCCTTGAGTATCAAATTTTTCTCCCCTCCCTCTCCTCCATACACCCCCCACAATGCAGCATGCAATCAAATATAGGATCTCAAGTACCTTCATGTTGAACATTAGTCATATTGTAAAGAAGAATTATAACCAATGGAGTGAACAATGAGAAAGAGGAAACAAAATGAAACAAGAAAAAGAGGAGAGCAAGTAGTTTGCTTCAATCTGCATTCAGATTCTGAAGTTCTTTCTCTGGATGTGGACATCTCTTTCCATCATGAGTCTTTTAGAATTGTCTTATAATCTCGCATTGTTGAGAGGAGCCCAGACTATCAAAGTTAATCATCCACATATGTTGTGTCTGTAATTGTGTACAAATTTCTCCTGGTTCTGCTCTTCTCACTCAATATCGGTTTATAGAAGTCTCTCCAGGTTACTATGAAGTCTGTCTGCTCCTCATTTCTTCTAGCACAATAGTATTCCATTACATTCATATACCACAACTTGTTTAGCCATTCCTCAACTGATGGACATACCCTTGATTTCCAATTTTTTGCCACTACAAAAAGAGCTGCTATAAATATTTTGTACATCCAGGTACTTTTCCTCCTTCTATGATCTCTTTGGGATGCAACCCTAGAAGTGGTGTTGTCGGGTCAAAGGGTATGCACTTATGTATAGCCCTTTGGGCATAGTTCCAGATTGCTCTCCAGAATGGTTTAATCAGTTCACACAGAACTGTTGTTCTTCATGGTTCTTCATTCTGGAGAACCAATGACCAAGAAGACAAATGAACAAGGAACAGAAAGTAGAAAAAGGCCAGAGGTCCAGGCTAGGAATTGGCATGCTTTATTTCAAAATAGGGATCTATTCATGTCATACCAGGTTGTTCATAAGAGGACCTAGCATGAATCAGAGTTATGATTTGAAGAATATCTCCCCCAATAATGCCTGAAGTTCCTCTGTTACCATTTCATTCTTTTATGTATCTCACTAAGGAAAAGATGCTCTTGTAAAACATAACATGTTAAGTCACTAACAACAGTCCATAATGGGTATATGCTAGAAACTTTCAAGTAGGATTAGGGGTAAAGCAAGGATGCCTATTATCACCACTATTATTCAGTATTGTACTAGAAATACTAGTTGTAGCAAAAAGAAAAAGAAATTTATGGAATTAGAGTAGGCAATGAGGAAACAAAACTTTGCTCTTGGCAAATGATGTGATGGTATACTTGGTATTTGGAGTTCAAAACTGTAAAATATTTAATGTTAAAGTTCTTTTTACATATTATTGGGGAAAAGTAAAATGTTATATGTAGAAAAATGTCAACAACTTGTGATTCTGTCATTGTTTTATGGTGGACCTTGGGTGGTAAAACTTATTATCTTGGTGCTTTGGCTCTTCAGTATCAGTTGATTTTGTAAATTGATTTGGATTGAACTTGGTTTTGATCATTAAAACAAAAAATAAATTGATAATATTTAGATCTTATTTAACACTGCAATCCAGTTCATTCTACACATTTCTTATTCTCATAAAATTTAGCTGGGAAATGGAAGGCTTGGATTTCATTTAGTCAGTCATCAGGCATTTAATAAGTAACGAATAGCTACTTATTAACTATAATAACTAACTGTATGAAAGGCACTGGGAATACAAAGAATAGAGAAATATCTCATCTTCAAAGAACTTCTGTCTTAAAATGGAGCACAGCATGTAAACAATTATATACAAGTGAGCTACTTATACTGTAAATGGGAGGGGATCTCAAAGGGAAGGCACTAGCAATGAATAACACCCAGAAAGGCCTCTTGCAGAAAGGAGGAAGAAATGTGTAAGTGTATACATGTATATATCTAGACACACATGTACATATTTATTTGTATATGTAATATATATAGTAACTTCCTACTATGTGCTAGGCACTTTTTTATTTTGTCTTTATTTTGTGGTTTGTTTGGGGTGTTTTTGCTTTTTGGAGGGCAATTGGCATTAAGTGACTTGCCCAAATTCACACAGCTAGTTTTTGTGTCAAGTGTCTGAGGTCAGATTTGAACTCAGGTCCTCCTGACTTCAGGTCTGGTGCTCTATTCACTGCACCACCTAGCTGCCCCTAGGTACTTTTTTAAAATGAATATTTACTCAATCTTCACAACAATTCTGTCAGCTTGTGGCTATTGCTATTATCCCAATACTACATTTGAGAAAACTGAGGCAAACAGAGGTTAAGAGATTCACCTAGGCGAGGGTCATACAGCTTGTAAATGTCTGAGGCTAAATTTGAACTCAGATCTTCCTGACTCTAGACCCAGCATTCTTTCTTTTGTATTAGTAGGTGCTTCTGGCATCTGAACTGAGATTTGAAGAAAGCCAGGGAAGCCAATAGCCAGCTGCAAGGAAGGAAACATTCCATTCAATTAAAACAAATATTTAAGGGACTACCATTTTGTCAGGAATCATCAGGTGCAAAACAAAGTCAAAAATAAGTCCCTTCCTTGCCCTCCAGGAGTTTAGATTCTACTTTCATATCTAAATGACAGAAATGTGGATTGTGCCATGTTTGTTTCTTTGTATTTACTCAAGAAAACATTTAGGATTTCTGTTTCCTAAATACACAACCCTCTTGGAGAAGCCCAGAATTTCTCAGTGACATTTATGCCACATCCCAACAACCTGGTTTGGGCTGCTTTGGTGGTAAAAGCAGCATAGTTTTATGGCCATGGGAAGTATAGGTAGGTGTTATATTGAGAGGTTCATGAGAGACACCATCATACTTTATCCATATTCTCAACATCATTTTTTATTTCACTTTAGAGTACACCTTTTTAAGCTGAATTATTTTGGGATCATCTAAAAAAAGTATTTCAGATAATGAAAATTAGAATTTAAGGTAATAACAATGTTGAAAATTCTGTAGTGGTGGAATATTTTTGGCTCAGCCTAAGTGTGAAAGAGAAATAGTGTGGCTTAAGAGTTAGATAGATTTCTTTTAAACTGCCATAGTGTTTAGGTATTAAATAACTCACTCAATAAATGCACCCTACTTATTCCCATTTCCAATTTCTATCAGTGATTATGGCTTCTAGGTTGGTTTACGTTTTATTCATGATTATGCATTTAACTCTTGTCTAATATGCTTTGTACCGGGACACTTTGTACCAGTCTAAAAGGAATAAAGACCTGGAAGCTAAGAGATAAATATAAAAGGCTTAAGATGTTACTGCTCTTTTTTACTCTTGTCACCCTTCATGGCCAACTCTTTGAGAGACTAGAGTATTTGACTTATGGTACATCAGTGTTAGATGAGCCTTCCCTTCAGATCATTTCAGCATTTTGCAAACACTTTGGCTCTGTCTTTAACAATTTACCTCATCCTTACATCAAATATATGGGTTTGTTGCTTTTCAAATGCTGGAAAGGAGGCAGTGATAGGCAGGGATTATGACAAAGAAGCATTATTTGCAACCCAAACTTTATTAAATGTTTGATTTTATCTGTTATAGAACATGAAAAGCAGCGGTTATGCAAGAGCACTGATTATATGAATTTGCATTTCAAAGTAAAATGGTTTTATAATGAATATGTGCGAGAACTCTCTGCCTTCAAAGATGCTGTTCCTGAATACTCTTTGTAAGTAGTGATTTTTTACCCTTAAGTTTTGTTCTCACTACACAGAGCTCCAGTTAACTTGAGTTCTCTAGCACTAACATTCTTTTCTCATAGTCTTCTTGTTATTGGATAGATTTCAAATATTCAAATTTTAGCAGCTATTTGATAGTCTTTCATAGTTATTTCCTCTTTGTCTTTCCCATTTTAAATTTTTTACTAAAAAAATAACACTGGAGAATTTAAATGTGTTCAGTTTAAATGTGATGATCAGACTGATGAGGAAAACTGGATTATAGTGCTAACAATGTGAATTTAATTCCTAAAGACCTAGAATTTATGTTGCTCTGGAGTTGGAGAGGCATATATGAAATCCTTTATATTTATCAGATTCCTATCCTTGCCATATACCAAGGTACTTAGAGTCAACCTGAAAACTTGGTTAAAGAAGGCAAACAGGTTAGGTGATATATAAATCCATATTGTTTATTCCCTTAAAGCTAGCCAAATACATACATGTATGGAGCCAGATAAAATCTGACTGCCTGAACAAAAGAATGAGAAGACTTAAATACATTTTAGAACCATCCCAATTCGGTGGGGGAGGAGCTGTTTCATTCAAATTTATGATCTCCATCAATGTTTAGTTATGGTATGAGAAAGGAATTTTCTTAATGGAATAGGTGGTAAATACAATAAAATAAGAGAGTTGACAAAGCGTCCATTGAAATTATGGCCCAGGATATCTGTGTTTTCTTTACCATTAACGTGTCATAAAATAGTATATGTCCAAAAATATTAAGATAAGAAAAAGTCCCATTTCTCAAGGTAGTATCTCAGATTAAGGATGTCATCCTTAATGACCATAAAGTCAGCCCCATCTGGCCTTGATGACATAGGAAGAGGTATTCTCTGAGTTTACTCAGAGAACAAAAAAGGTGTTAGGTCTAGGTTCTTCTTCTGGTTCATTAGTTCAGGGTCTGGCTCTTATTGGGGTTCAAAAATTATATTAAATGATTATCATTACATAATTTAACTTTTTCACAGTAAGTTTTTTAAAAATAGACTATCCAGAAAATCCATTTAAACTTTCCCATGGGGAAAAGGGGTTGAGTGGTATTTAATAAATTTACAGTGTTTTCATTTTTATGCAACTACCATTTAGAGGTACTCACTTTGAAAACACAGTTTAAAAAAACAATACAAAAATAAATAAGTAATCTTAAAGCTTAATTATATACAAATTAATTTTTTCTAGTGGGCCACAATATTAACCAAATGAAGTTTTTTTTAAAGATGGTTTGAGCCCTTTGTCATTCAATGGCTTGATGAAAATGAAGATGTATCAATGGAGTTTCTTCATGGTGCACTAGGAAGAGATAAAAAAGATGGAGTAAGTTGAACTTCCTGTCTTCAAATTGGATATTATTTTTAAAAAAGTTGTTTTGATACAGAAAAGTTGTTTCCTCCAGGGAGAAAAATTCCTTTACCAATAGTGGAGAATTAAAATTAAATGATTAGTGATGAGTTTTAACTGGTATTTCTTTTAAGTAACACAAGGAAGTGGGATATAGTGAATAGAGAGTTATTTTCAGAGTCAGAAAAACCTTGATTCAGGCTCTGCTTCTAACAAATACTGACTGTGTGACCCTGGGCAAGCCACTTAACTACTTGGTGTCCTAGGCAACTCTCTAAGACTCTAGTCAGAAAAAGGGTACCATAATTTCCATGATCATTGACCTAAATATGAACTGAACGCTGAAACTAAAGATATTGGATTCCCAAGGTGCAATCCCAGAACCTTAAACATAGAAATCTCATAGAACTTGGCTGAGGTCCCAAGATGGAGAAAAGTGACCTCAATCTATTTGGAGCAAATGTTATGAACATGAGTTGCCTCTGTTTTAAATGTAAGCATTAGAGAACATACTGGGATAGTCTAACCCCACCTTTTATAGCCCCCTGTTCAGGAAATACTGAAATGTTATATAACCAAGATCTCAGTTCAGCAAGAAGAAATTTCAAATAGCATAAATCTTCCCTATTTTATTCAATCTGCAGAAAATTCAGGTGGAAGGGATTGGCTGCTTTGAAGCTAGCATTTTATTACTGTGGGATGGAGTTGGATGATGTGAGATTCAGCAGTTAATGAATAATGATGAATCCACTGTCTCAAATGCACCAGCTTATTGGAATGATTTCTGCTTTCTCCCTTCTCAGTTCCAGCAGACCTCAGACCATGCCCTCTTCTCTTGCTCTGTGGTTGATGTCTTTGCACAGCTTAACCAAAGCTTCGAGATTATCAAGAAATTGGAGTGCCCTAATCCTGAAGCATTATCTCATTTAATGAGAAGATTTGCAAAGGTAGATTAAAAATGGTCAATCTCTTTCTCATTTCTGGGTCTGTGAAATTTCCTCATTTTCTTGACTACACCCTAAATAATTTTGTTGTGTTTCAGCATCTGAGGCAACAGTCAAATTTCAATTTCTTTTACATGACATAGTATCAACAACTTCAGTTGTCTTTAGTTTTTTCCTTCAGCTTCACAGAGGTATATTTCTGTGCTATATACTTGCCATTTTAAAGTTATTCATGTTCACATTCCTAAAGAAATTATAGTAAATACTTCCATCTTTCAGAGATGCTACTTCCCAAAGGAAAGAAAGCTTTCATATTACTATCTCAATGAAACATGTTTATTAAGAGGACCATGGTGTGTACTACTATGCAAAAACTGTTGGACAAGGAGTTGGGGATGAAATCTTAGCTCTGTTAGAATCATATGATTTGGCTTCCCTGAACTCATTCAGATAACTACTGATAGAACCAGGACTTGAACCCAGATCTCCTAGCTTCCAGTCTATTCAATACTCTTCACTCCCTTCTATATTTTCTCTTAGAAGGAAAGCCATTGTGTTTGCCCTTCAGTTTCATTATTTGTAAAATTGAGGAGATCAGATGCTTAAAGTTTCTATCCAGCTCACATTTTGCTCTTCTTTATGAAACACATACACACACACGCACACGCACGCACACACGTACACACACAAGTGCATGCTCATTTATAAGCTCCTGAAAGAGCTTACAAGTCATTGAGGAACAAGACAAATGCACAAAATAATGACAGTTCATATATAATTTTGCTAAAGTTAGTGATACAAAGAAATAAGCACAGAATAGGGAAAAGATGTCCCAGGTAAAGAAAAGAGAAAAAGTAATCTAGGACAGAGAAACAGAATGAAGATATTAAAAATTGAAATGATCATGACCTATGTGGAACTGGCTTCACTTGAGCTGAATGTTTGTGTAGGCAAATAGCATTAATACTTGATATTTACATATTACTTTAACACTAGAAGGAATAGGTACATCAATGAGTGCAAAAAATGTTCTTGGCCCTTCAAAGTAGTGGTGTCAAACTGAAATAGAAAAGAGATAGCACTTAACAGTACATAGGAATCACTGCAGGGTACATATTGACTTAGAAAATCACATATGTATGTTTATGTACATACATATGTATATACAAAAATTACTGTGTCAATACATCGAAATTAGAAAGGATATGTTTTAATCTGTTTCTAGCCCCACTTGGAGTATCATGGACTATATGCAGCAAATGGTTTGATATCACTAATGAAAAGTATTCTTAAGGATTATAAAGAGCCTTCTAACATCATCTTATCCGAGCTTTTCAAAGAGCCCAGGAGGTAAATCCCTCACTTCCCAGAGGTACATGGGGGTAAAACTGTCAAATACTCATTTGACCTAAGAGGAAACTGAGGTTCATAGACAGAAATGAATTATCCAAGATCATTCAGAAATGAAATTTCTTCCTAGCTCCTTATCTAGTGATAATTCTATTATAGCTCATTGGAAAGTAGAGTTGAAGAGCTAAAGCAGGTGTAAATTATGGGAGATTTTGACAGACACATTTAGGAACTTGAATTTGAGATAGCACCATGCAGAAAAAAGAGCACTGAATGTTATGTTCCCATTCTACCACTTTGTTAGCTGGTGACCTTAAACAAATCATTAGACCTCTCCATTTCTCAGACTTCTCTAAACAGGGGTTATGATACTTATCAATACTACTTACCTTATAGGACTGCTGCAAAATTAACTGACATAGAAAGAAGGAGGTTTATTAGCTATAAGAGTGGTTTATTATTGTAAACAACTATTACTATCTTAGAGACATTTGGGAGTCATTAGACACAGTAAGGGATTGACAGTAAATGGAAACTAATTAGGAATGGAGGTTTCATGGACCTTTTCCTGATTCCAGGGGCATAGTGTAGTTCAGTGAGATAACCTGACTGGGGATCTCATAGAATCTTCAGGGAGTTTTCATCTGAAGCTTGCATTTTAATCTGAGAAGGAACCTTTTGTCCCTCAATTTTTATGCCTGTAAAATAAGAAGCATGTTCCTTTGCTCTTATATGATGACCCTGAAGCATTTATTTAGGTGCAACTTGGGAAGGGTTTTCTAGCCAGCAGATGTTTCCTGGTTTGTAACACACAGATGTTCATGCCACTCCCTCTACAATATAAACACTAGGGGAAAGAATCATTCAAAAAAAATCTGAAAGTAAGTCTCCTTCTGATTAGTGGCTGAGTTCAGGATACATGTCAGGATGAGGAAGAAATGACATAGTTGCATGTGAATCTCTCTGGCACAGAGGAAAGAACTTAACTGAGAATTAAAGGGCCAGCACTCTTGGCCTGGCTCTGCTCTTCAGTACTTTGCTCATCTCAGGCAAGTCATCCGACCTCACAAGATCCCACCCAGTTTCTTCAACTGTAAAATAAGAGCATTTATTAGATTCTTCTTGAGGTCCTTCTCAATTATAAATTTTGAAGTCCTGAAAGTCAGTTGATATGGATCAACAACATTTATTAAGTATCAGAAACTGTTCCCAGAACTGGAAATTCAAGGATAAAAGTGAGAGGACCTGTACCCTCCAAGTGCTTATATTTTACTAAGGGGTTAAAATTTCTTTACAGATAGCTAAATATGGGGTACATAAAAAAGAGTATCACATGTTAGTCCCATAGTCATATGTTCTGCCTGATTGGAACAGATTTGTATTTCTGATAGGTGAAAAAATTAAGTTATTTATATTATATTTATGTTACATTGTTAGGTTATGCCATATTATGTTAATTATATTTATTATTATATAGTATATTTAATATAATATGTAACTATACTAAATTCAACAGATTCAGCTCAGTAAATATTTTGTAAGTACCTACTATGCTTGTTACTCTGTGATAAGTCTTGGATGTCAAATTTAGGTAAGATACAATTGGGAAGCCACAGGAGATTTCTGAAAGGAGGAGTGGCATGGGCAGATATTTATGTATGAGGGCTATAGTTTTAAAGAAATTATAATGGTGCCTAAGCATCACTGCAATGGAGGAGGCTGGCAACGGGTTATGTAGAAGTGACTAGGGTATTTTAGCATGATTTTTATAATGATAGTGCATCTATATTATTCAGGCCTAGTGTACCAAAAATAATTTTGCTCAAAGCAGAGTTTCTATTCATTTACCTGAGATCATTTCCATATATACTTAAGAAACTGCTTAATAACTTCACTGAGAAAATACCTCATTTCAGTCCAAAAATAAGAGATCACAGTAAAAGCTGTTTATTCCCTTTTACACATTCTACATTCTAATAACAGTGACAGTCTTGGTGTTTATCACACCCAACACTCTATCTCCTAACGCAAATTCTATGCCTTTTCATGGCTTTTCCCCCATCCCTGGAATATTCTCCCTAATTTCTGAGACTCTCTACTTTTTGAGAATCAGCTCAAATTTGACCTTCTATAGGAGGACCTTCTTAGATCCCTCTGCTGGTCATGCCAATCCTTATTTTTTTCATGTGTTTATACTGTACATATCGTGCATGTGTATACATAATAGTTTACATGTTGCATCTCCCATTACCTTGAGAACAGGGACTGTATATTTCCCCCTATATCTCCAGTTCTGATGGTACCTGGTGCATAATAAGCACTAAATAAATGCTTATTGATGAACAAAAATTGGAAAGGATTGTAGTTATCATCTCATCCAATCCTTTAATTTTGTAGATGAGGAAACTGAGAAAGATGACATGATTTACCCAGATTTACCCATGGTTGCACCATTAGGGAAATGGAAAACCAGTATTTAAGCCCAGATCTTTGATTCAAAATCCTATACTCTGTATTTTATTTGTTCCCTATTGCTTACTTTCTTATTTCTATCCCTTTCAAAACAATTGTTCTTTTTTAATTATTTTATTTTCTTGTTTACATCATTCATTTCCACGAGATTTTGAGTTACAAATTTTCTCCCCATTGTTCCCCTACCCACAACCCCAGAACAGTGACCCTGCTGTAAAGCCCCTCCCCCAATCTGCTCTCTCCTATGTCCTTCTCCATTGCCCCTCTAACATTCTGGTAGGGCAGGATGGGTCTCCCTACCCCAGTGCCTGTACATCTTAATTCCCAGTTGCATGTAGTTAATAATAATAATAATAATAATTTTTTATATATGTATGTATGTGTATATATATAAAACATTTGATTGTAGAACTTTAAATTCTAGATTCTTTCAGTTCCTGCCTCGTCACCCACCCCCACTGGAAGGACAAGAAATTCAATACACACACACACACACACACACACACACATACATTTGTGTTCCCTTCACCTATCCTCATATTCAGAAAAGTTTCATAAGTTACTATTATTGTTTTTCCATATTGGCATGTAAATAGTTCAACTTTGATAAGTTCTTTATGATTTCTTTCCCATGTTTACCTTCTCCTGCTTCTTGTATTTGAATGTCAAATTTTTTGTTCAGTTCTGTTTTTTTCAGCAAGAATGCTTGAAATTCCTCCACCTCACTGAATGATCATAGTTTCCCCTGGATATACTCAATTTTGCTGAGTAGATGACTCTTTGTTTTGATCCTAGCGCCCTCGATCTCTGGAATATCATATTCCAGGCCCTTTCATCCCTCAGTATAGAAGCTGCCAGATCCTGGGTTATCCTAATTGTGTTTCCACAGTATTCAAATTGCTTCCTCTTGGCAGCCTGTAATATTTTCTCCTTGATCTGGGGACTCTGGAATCTGGCTATAATATTCCTTGGTGTTTACTTTTGGAGATCTTTTTCAAGAGGTGATCAGTGAATTCTTTCAATTTCTATTTTGCCATCTGGTTCTAAAATATCAGGGCAATTTTTCTTGAGAATTTCTTGAAGGACGCTTTCTAAGTTCTTTTTTTTATCATGGCTTTCAGGTAGTCCAATCATTTTTAAATTGTCTCTCCTGGATCTATTTTCAAGGTCAATGGT
>CM053598.1:132267452-132322925 GCA_028646575.1 Pseudocheirus occidentalis | reverse complement strand
TTTCACATTGCCTTCTATTTTTTCATTTGTTTGGATCTGTTTAATAGTATCTTCATTTCTCATAAAGTCATTTGCTTCCATTTGCTCCACTCTAATTCTGAAGAAATTATTCTCTTCAGAATGCTTTTGAGATTTTTTTTCTATCTGGCAAATTCAACTTTTTAAGGCGTTTTTCTCTTCATTGGCTTTTTGGGCCTCTTTTGCCATTTGAATTAATCTGTTTTTAAGGGTTTTTTTTTCTTCAGTCAGATTGTTGATTCTCTTTTCATGATTTTCTTGCATTATTCTTATTTCTCTTCCCAGTTTTTTCTTCTACTTCTCTTATTTGGTTTTCAAAGTCCTTTTTAAGCTGATCTATGACTTGAAGGAAATCTTCATCTTTCTGGGAAGCATTTGGTGCAGGAGTTCTTACTGTGTTATCTTCTTCCCGTTCCATGCTTTGATCTTTTTTCTCCCCAAAAAAAGGATTCTAGAGTTTTATTGCTGTTTTTATTTTGCTTCCTTTTCCTGCTTATGTTGGTCAGTCAATTAATTGCTTGACTTTCTAGCTCTGTGGAACTCTGCTTTCAGGGGGGAAAGCTCTGTCCCAAATCACTGGGGTTTTCACATTTTTCAGAGCTATTATGGGGCTGCTGCAGCTCCCATCAGCCCACTCAATGCAAGAGAACTTGGCCTCTGCAGGCCGAGAATTCTGAAGCAGCTGGGTGGAGGGGGTTGCCACTTCCACCATTTCTACAGCTTCCCTGCCCTGGGGGCAGTTCAGTCGAACTGCTTTTCTCCCCCAAATTTAGCTGAATTCCATTGACCTTTCACTTATTTTTTATTTCTTCTGGCTTGATAAATCTGGAAACTGCCATGGCTGCCACTGATCTACTCTCCTGGAGGCTCTTCCTGTGTAACCTGGGGCCAGGCCATGATTTCAGGGTGGGCTGGTTTCAGCTCCCAGCCTGCTGTGATAAGCCCTTTGTGCCAAGCTGCCTTCAAAAAGAGATGTGTTTTCTGGTTTTTTGTGAGTTTTGGAGCCCTAAAATTTGTTTAGAGTCATATTTTATGGGCATTTCAGGTGACTGTGTGGGAGCTGCAAAATCTTGCTGCTTCTGCACCAACATCTTCGCTTCTCCCCCCACCAAAAAATTGCTCTAATGTCCTACTCTGAGCCTACTTACCACTTCTTCTGTGCTTTGTGGAATGCCTACTCCATAGGTAACAAATTTAATTTTTTCTCAAATCTTTTCCTTTCCTATCTTGTGGCTTTGACTGAAACCAGGTTTCTTGGTGATGATATAAGCTTTCTATCCTTAATACCACTGGTTGCACTTTTCACTCATCCCCTACCTCAACTACAAATCACTGGACAAGATGGGAGCATTGAACTACTGCAAGCTCCCCATTGTCATTTCTAGGCTTTCCCTCTACTACCCTCACTGTGTAACCTCTCCTCTTTGGAGGTTCACTCAGTTCATATGTACAGCTCAATTAAAATTTTAGTAGCTGTTGTAGTCCAGCCTCCAAGAAACTCCCCTTCTTTCCTTAATGAATTTATTGCCTAGCTCACAGTCTTTCTCTCTTCAGCTCTTGCCTTCATAATAGGGGATTTCAACATATTCAACACCTTTTCCTAGGATCCCAGTTTCTCAACTTAGTTATTTCATATGACCTACTCTTCTCCCCCACCTCAGCTAACAACAAAGATGGTCCTATCCTTTACATTGTCATCACACATAAATGCACCCCTTCCATGTTCTTGAACTCTGAAATTCCCTTTACCTGACCACAACCTATTTTCATTCCACCTCTCCCTCTGCCTTAAAACTTCCAGTTTTGTTTTTCTTCTTCACTGTGACCACCAGTCTCTTGACTCTTCAGATCTTTTTTCAAGTCATCATCCCTCCAGTAATGATTACATTCTCCTTCCTTTACCACCTTGCTGAACCACTTCAACTCCACATTGTAATCTTCTCTTAAGTCCCTTGCCCCTTTATACTATTATCAGTGTTGCACTGCTAAGCCTCAACTTTCTGTTATCCACATCCATTGCCTTTGCTTTTATTTAAGAGATGCTGAACAAAACTGGAAAAAGAAATCATAAAATCATGCTGGCTGGATTAATCACAAATTTATGTTATATAATCTCACGGAGTCCATAACTGTGGGAAGCAAACCTTTTATACCTCCTTAATTGTCTCAGAACCATCTCGTGGTTCAGTAGATAGAGGACTGGGCTGAGAGTCAGGAAGACACAAGTTCAAATGAAGCCTCAGACTCTTCCTAGCTGTGTGACCTAACCTCTTATTGCCCAACAAAATGGATAGATTGGAGAAGGAAATAGCAAACCACTCCAATATATTTGTCAAGAAAACCCCAGATGGGGTCACAATGTCTCACAAATCAGAAACAACTGACCAACAACAATTGACTTACTCTCCCATTCACTACCATGACATTTCCAAACTATTTTTTTTATCTCTCTTCAGACTTTGCATGGCTTCTCCTTCACGCAACCTCTTAGCAGGTAAAAAATTTAGTCCCAGAGAAGAACTTTAGTCTCTGGAACTAAAGGCTATAAAAATATATAGGTAATTAAGAGCAAAGCTGGAATTTAATCATACATCCTTACAATGCTTTGAAAGTAGATAGTAATATATACCCTCCATCTATTGATAAATAATGTTATAGGCAGGAAGGTGGAACAGTGGATAGAGTCCTGAGCCTGGAGTCAGGAAGACCTGAATTAAAATCTAGCCTTACACACTTACTAGCTGTGTGACCTTGAGCAAGTCTCTTAACTTCTGCCCCAGTTTACTCAACTATAAAATAGGAATCATAATGACATCTACTTCATTAGGTTGTCATGAGGAGCAAATGAGATAATACTTGTAAAGACCTAACTATAATACTTAGCATGAAGAAGGGCTATTATTATTAATAATTATTGAATCTAAGCTTAAGTATTTGGTTTTTCTTGTTGTTCAGTCATTTTAGTTGTGTGTGAATCTTCATGACCCTATTTGGGTTATTTTTTTGCCATTAATTTTTGTTTATTTTTAGTTTATATCATTCATTTCCACCAGGTTTTGAGTTACAAATTTTCTCCCCATCTTTCCCCGATCCCCACCCCAAAACAGCGATTGCACTGCATACCCCTTCCCTCAATCTGCTCTCTCATATATCCTTCCCCATCAGCCCTCTGACTTTAAAGTAGGGCAAGATGGATCTCCCTTCCCCAGTGCCTGTATATCTTATTTCCCGGTTGCAGGTAAATAATAATAGTAATAATAATAATATATATATATATACACACACACATACATACACATATACATCTATGTATACATATTTTTGTATGTATGTATACATATATTTTTTAACATTTGATTTTTGAACCTTAAGTTCTAGATTCTTTCCCTTTCTCCCTTGTCACCCACCACCACTGGAAAAAACAAGCAATTTAATATAGGCCGTACATGTGTAGTTATGCAGAATATCTCCACAATGGACATATTGTGAAAGACTGACTATATTTCCTTCCTTCCTATCCCAAGCCCCACTTGTTCTATTCTCTATTTTGTCTCTGTCCTGTTACAGAAGTGTGTGCTTCTAACAACCCAAGATACCCAATTTAGAATGTATGTCATTCCTTCCCTAAGCCAAATTCAATGAGAGTAAGTTTGGCCCATTCCCTTTTGCCTTCCTGTTATTCCCTTTTATTGTAACAGTTATCCCTTGTCTCTTCTATATGAGATGATTAACTCCATTCTGTCTCTTCCTGTCTTCTCTCATTCTATTCTTCTCCCACCTCTCAATTGCACCTTTTAAAATATCATCCCTTCCTATTCAATTGATCCTGTGCCCTCTGTCTATGTACACATATATGCACACACTTACATATGTATTCATATACATATATACCCTCCTTTATAGACATATGTGTATGTATATATATGTGTGTGTATATATGTATGTATGTATGTATGTACACACACATTTATATTCCTTTCACCTATCCTCATACCAAGAAAAGTTCCATAAGTTATAATTATCATTTTTCCAGGATGGCATGTAAATAGTTCAACTTTGATAAGTTATGATTTCTTTTCCACATTTACCTTCTCATGCTTTTTGTATCTGAATGTCAAATTTTCTATTCAGTTATGTTTTTTTCATCAAGAATGCTTGAAATTCCTCCACCTCATTGAATGACCATATTTTCCCCTGGAACATTATACTCAATTTTGCTGTGTAGGTGATTTTTGGTTTTAATCCCAGCTCCATTGATCTCCAGAATATCACATTCCAGGCCCTTTTATCCCTTAATGTAGAAGCTGCTAGATCCTGGGGTTTCCTGATTGTGTTTACACAGGATTCAAATTGCTTCTTCTTGGCAGCTTGTAATATTTTTTTCCTTGATATGGGAACTCCAGAACCTGACTATAACATTCCTAGGAGTTTTTTTAGGGGAAGTGGGGGATCTTTTTCAAGAGGTGATCAGTGAATTCATTCAAGTTCTATTTTTGCCCTCTGGTTCTAAAATATCAGGGCAATTTTCCTTGAGAATTTCTTAAAGTATGATTTCTAAGTTCTTTTTTTGATCATGGCTTTCAGGTAGTCCAATCATTTTTAAATTGCCTCTCTTGGATCTATTTTCAAGGTCAGTGGTTTTTTCAAGGAGATATTTCACATTGCCCTTCTATTTTTTCATTTGTTTGGATCTGTTTAATAGTATCTTCATTTCTCATAAAGTCACTTGCTTCCATTTGCTCCACTCTAATTATGAAGAAATTATTCTCTTCAGTGAGCTTTTGAGATTCTTTTCCCATCTGGCAAATTCAATGTTTTAAGGCATTCTTCTCCTCCTTGGTTTTTGAGCCTCTTTTGCCATTTGAGTTAATCTATTTTTAAGGTGTTATTTTCTTCAGTCAAGTTGTTGACTCTCTTTTCATGATTTTCTTGCATCATTCTCATTTCTCTTCCCAATTTTTCTTCTGCTTCTCTTATTTGGTTTTCAGAATCCTTCTTTAACTCCTCCATGGCCTGTAATAAGTTTACATTTTTCTTGGAAGCTTTTGGTGTGGGAATTCTGACTGTGTTGTCTTCCTCCTGTTCCATGCTTTGATCCTTTGTGTCCCCAAAAAAGGAATCTAAAGTTGAATTGCTGTGCTTACTTTGCTTCCTTTGCCTGCTCATGTTGCCAGTCAGTTATGTTTCTTTTGGGCTCTATAAAACTCTCCTTTCAGAGGGAAGAACTTTGTCCCAAATCACTGGGGTTTTTACAGCTGCCAGAGCTATTACGAAGCTGACTTTTCTGTAGCACTCTCTAGCTTTGGCTCACTGGTCACACACCTCAGGAGCACCACCCAAACCATCATCCTAATCCAGGCAAGTTAAAGCAAGAGTACTTAGCCTCTGAATGATCACTTGGCCCCCCTGCAATCTGTAGGCCAGGAGCTCTGAAGAAGCCACATGAAGATGGTTGCAGGGCCACTGCTTCTGCTGCTTTCTTGACCTGGGGGTAGACAGCCAGACCCACTCCTTTCCCCCCAAATTTAGCAGAGTTCCAATGACGTTTCACTTTGTCTTTGCCTCTTATAGGTTGATAATTTTGGAAATTGACACAGCTACTGATAATCCACTCTCCCAAGTGTTCCAGCCATGGCTTGTCCTGGCCACCTTAGTGCTAACTGGTTTCAGGACAAGTTGGGCTCAACTCCTAACATGCTGCAATGAGCCCTTCCCATCTGCCTGCCAGGCCGCCTTCAGCAGGAGCTTTGTTTCTCTGGCAGCTTTTGGGTGCTGGAATTCTAAAATTTGTTTAGAGTTATATTTTATAGGTATTTGATTTGGTTATGGGGGGAGCTCATGGAGTTTTTCTGCTTCTGTACCTCTATCTTAACTCTGCTTCCCATCTGGGTAATTCTTGCAAAGATATTAGAATCATTTGTTATTTCCTTCTCCAGCTCATTTTACAGATAAAGATACTGATGTTAACAGTGCTGAGTGACTTTGTCTGGTTGTGTGTGAGCACAGCTACTAAGTATCTGTGACCAGATCTGAACTCAGATCTTCCTTACTCTAAGCCCAGCACTCTATCCACTGAGCCAACTAGCTGCACCTGGCTTTTCTTAGATAAGAATTAAAATGGGTAGCAGGCAAGGTGGTTGGGGTAGGACTGAGGAATGGAGATGCTGCATACAACTTCTGTCCTTTCTGGTCATGGGAAATGACGTGATTTAGAGAGGCAATGTGCTCTACTGGATAGATAGTTGATGTCAAAATCAGGAAGACTGGGGTTCATGTCTTCCCATCTATGTGATTATGAACAAATTACTTATCCTTTCAGTGCTCAAGGCAACTCTTGAAGAAGAAAGCAAAGAAAATGCCAATCTACATTTGTAGAGGGAGTTTTCTCAACCAGAAGTTTTCTATCCCAATGAAATCCCAAGTTTAATCTTTATCCCTATCTTATTCTTCCATAACTCTTGTTTGGAACCTGGGGGAAGCCTATTTATTACATAAGAAACCAAGCAAGTCCAAGATGTGTGACAGATATTCAGAAGGATTTCTACACCTGGGCATAGAAAAAACAAAGTTAAGTAGATACCAGTATAGTTGTTATTACTGAGCCAATTCTATGCAGCCCTATTCTCCTTTTGATAGTATTATTTTCTGTTCATAGAACCATAACCCAAAGCCTTATCTCACCAATTGCAATAACAATATAGCAGATGGAAAAGCTGTTAGTAGCGTCAATACCACAATTCAGTTTCCCTTTTCTCACCCCCTTTTCTCTTTAAGACCAGCCTTCACCTCAGATCACTCAAGCTCTCATTGATTGGCCAGTAATAGGGCTCAGGCCAAGCCCTACTTGGTCATTGTTTGGGCCATGATTGATTGGTTGGTTAGTTATTGTCCTTCATTCTCAAAGAGGACCAAAATGATATCACTATGCTCTAGCATAGTTTCATTGTGTCCAGCTGTGATTTATCAGAATATGAGCTCAAAATGCTCTGCCACAGGTCAGGCACAAATACATTTGGCAGGGATATGCTAAATTTGTGTATCCTTTGTTTCCTTTGAGTTTTTTCAATTCTGCTTTGCTCAAAGAACTCAGTACCTTCCCTGGTGAGAGTAAGCCATGCTGAGTGTCCTGTGCCAGTGTCTTCCATGTCACATAATCAGTTCCAAAATTATTCAAAGAGACCTTGAGAGTGTCTTTGTATTGCTTCTTTTGACCACCATGTGAACACTTGCCCTGTTTGAGTTCTCCATAAAATTATCTTTTTAGCAAGCATACGTTTTGTATTTGAACAATATGGCAAGCCCTGATAAATAAATTGTAAATAGCAATTTTTTCTGTTTTGACTAAAAACCCTGAGGGTCTTCCCCTCCCAGATTTCTCTCTCTCTTTTTAAGGTGGTTCTTTGCCTCGTTTCTTATTCAATCTTAGTTACTGAATAGGCTTTGCCCCAGTCAAATTGAGACATGATGAAGACTTTAGCTTGAAAAGGCCAAGGTCTCCCACTGCATCATGGGGTACATCTCCAGTAGTCCTGATTTATATCTGCCACTGCACCCAGATGGCTCTGGAGGTAATATTAGCAAGGCTAGTCACTTTGCACAGTCCTCTCTCACTTAAATCCAAGTCACTTACATGTCATGGCATCACCTCCCTGATGTCAGGGTCCTCTTCTAAAATAAGGACAAACAGCAACCACATTCAGTCCATTTTTAAAAACATGTTATTGACCCAAAGCAGAAGAAATATGTTGTTGTTGTTTTAAAAATTGAAAAGTGTTCCTCACCCCACTGTGGTTGCAAATCCACTGAGGCAGCTACAGTATAATAGTATATTATATTGTATATCACTTCTACAATTTCTATTGACTGCTTGAATAAATGGATTTGCTTGCTATTTCTTATTTATGATGGATTGTCTTTGTGTAATCCCTGTTTGGTAGTAAAGCCTTAAGCTGGTGAATGTAAGGCTTACTCTCCCTCTTAAAAGCAACCAGGGAAGTGACTTTCCTTCCACACTGACTCATACCCCTAGAGCAGAAATATTTGAGAGGGTGCAGATAGACATAATTCTACCCCACTATTCTTCTGAAAGACTGAAACAAAACATGCTTAAAACAAGCATGTAACTTTACATATTCTGAAATCATTTTATATTGAATAAAAATAAATTCCCCAAAAAGCCTCAAAGAAGAGATATAAGAAAACGTTTCATCCTTTTAGGGTGGGTGGAAAGTATGGAACATTGCCCATGGCATCATTTCAGGGCAGGTAATATATTAAATGAGTTTTCTGAATTTTTTTCTCCTTTTCTTTCTCTTTTAAAAACTTCTTAATTATAAAGGAAGGCTCCTTGGGATGAGGAGAGGGAGGGATGTAGGGTAAAATCTAGGTGGTGTAAAATCATGACATATTTTTAAAAATTAGAGGCAACTAGAATAATTCTTATCTTGTCTTCTATCTCATGACTTTGTCTTTTCTTCACTCCCCATTTCTTCTTGCCTTCCCTCAATTTGCTACTAGAAATGGTGGTCAAATAATAGAAAGGACCCAGTTTTCTTTACTACCAAACTACACTGGCACTCTATGCTTTTCAAATGTTACTCTTCTAAGACTAATCAGACTAGAGTGAATAAAGACATTTCCAAAGGAGATCAGGGGTATAATTTGCAAGGAAAATAATATGTTTTCCAGATTTTCTGGGAAGACAGCATTAAGGGATTGTGATATCTCTTGTGATATCATTAGGGGGCAGATCTGCAAAAATAAAACCAAAGTGAGGCTTACAGAAAGGATGCTAGTACTCCCTTTCCCTCCCTAATAATTCAATCTAACAAGAATTTATTCAATGTTTACTACTTGTGTGACCTATGCAAAGCAAAGAAGAAACAAAGACAGAATTTAAAATTGCCCCTGCTTTCAAAAAGCCTGCATTCTACTAAAAGATGAGATTAAATGAGTAAGCACTTAAATAAATACATGATAATTTAAGAAGAGACAGACAGACAGAGAGAAGAGAGACAAAGAGAGACAGAGAAAGAGACAGAGAGAGACAGAGAGAGAGACAGAGAGAGACAGAGAGAGTGACAGAGAGAGAGACAGAGAGAGAGAAAGAAAGAAAGAAAGAAAGAAAGAAAGAAAGAAAGAAAGAAAGAAAGAAAGAAAGAAAGAAAGACAGACTTCTGACAAGAAGTAATACATGACCTGGATTTTGAGTGAAGTAGAGATTGTAAAAGATGGTGGTGAATAATGTGATAATGTGTTAGGAGCAAGAATGAGAATAGCCCACAAAACATCATAGAAGCAGAAGGAACTCCGAGTTCAGGGGATCAGTAGATCAGTTTGGCTAGAAGATAATGTATGTGAAGAGGATCAATAAAAAATAATCCCACAACAGTGAGGTGGAGTAGTCAAGATGACATTTGCCCTGCATTTCCACAAGCTTTACATCCCTGAAGATTTTGGGGCTGACCAAGATTTAACTGTTACTTGGTAATAATGACTGAGTTACAATAGGCTCCTAAAATCAAGATGATTTGTCTTTTTTTTTCCGGTGGAGAGAACTATAATGAAATTACTTCTACAACCTCCATTCTCAACATAAAACAATGATTTGGGTACTAACTCCATAGGTAAATCCCATAATGATTTTCATCTTAATGCTTAAAGTGAAGTTTGAACAGCAGCATTTGTAAGATATTTTGGTATGATCAGCCATCTATCTTCCTGGATTTATTAGACTGCTTCTTGAGGAGATTTTATGTTTTACAAAACCAAGTTTCTACTTGAATTAACATGTTGTTGTAAACTTCTGTCTTTCTCCATGGAGCATATTTTTATCTGCATTTTTATATCCAGTCCTAGGTTCTTAATATTATTTTTAAAAATCTATAAACCATGGTAATAGTCACATTTATCTTTGTGAATAGAAAGTAAACTTAGCCCTTTCTTTCACTTTACATTTTACTATTTTGTTAATTCCTTAGATTGCTACTATTGTAGATTTTGAGCCCAGGAAGTAAATGCTGATGAAAATAAATGCCTAGCATTACTCTGTCTCTCTTTTGCTCTCTATTTCTGTCTTTCTCTTTCAGAGTCATTAGCTTATTTGTGAGGAATAAAGGAATAAAGAACTAACAATTTGGATGATGAAATAGAAAGCTTAACTTGAAAATTCAAAGGAGGAAACACATGTATAAAAGTTGAAAAAACTTATTACAAAAATTATTGAAGTAAATAAAATTCTTGGCACTATTTAATAAATAATGGCAGTATTTAATAAAATTGGTTCTTACATAATTCCAGGAAATATATATATATATTTAGGATTCAACATAAATGGGAATTCAATTGAGAGAGGGTCCACAAAGATTAATTGTTGGAAAATAGAACCTATTAGCAAAGCTTAAAAAGAACTGATGCTCTGTATAAACAGAAGAGGGCTGAAGGATAATTTAATAATGACTTTCAAGCATTAAGACCTTTTCACATAAAGGATGATGGCCAGATGTTCACTATCTCCTCTGAGAACCAACAAAAGTAAGCACCCTTAAGATACATGCAGCAAGAAGGATTTAGGTTAGCCATAATGATTTTCTCAAAAGGAGATTGTTTCACTTTGGAATAACACTTTGCTAAGGAAGATTGTAAAACTTCCTTCTCTGTAGTCCCTTGGGGTGTGGGGGTGGAAAGGATGTTCTCTTTTCTCTGATTTTATTTTTAATGACAACCCCTTTTTAGCCAGTGGAACAAATAAAATAATTTCTAAATGTCCACTCTAACCAGAAGATTTAAAGGAAATAACATTGAGATAGCAAGTATTTGGACTATATGTATATATAAAGATATGTCTTCAATTATGCAGATAAAACAAGGACTTTGTTCTTTTTCAGACCATCAGTAAAGTTCTACTCCAGTATGCTGCAATTGTCTCCAATGATTTCAGTTCTTATTGTGATAAAGAAAATGTGGTAAGTAAAAATATCAAGGTGTTTAACAGCATTTCAGCCATCCTTTTAAAATAATAGTTAAAACTAAAATGTACACATAGGAGTATTTTTCTACCTTTTTCCTCCTCTCCCTCACCTCTTCAAAGTATTTTCATTTGTTCCTTTTATTATCACTTGGGAGTATAAAAACCAAGAATGTTGGGGGGGGGGGGAAATGTGTTAGTAACAATTACAGCAACAGCTGACATTTTGTGGAGAGTTTTAAGGTTTGTCAAGTTCTTTACATATATTTTCTCATTTATTTTTTTCAGCAACCATGGGAGATAAACATGACTAACATTATTATCCCCATTTTACAGTGTGGAAGTAAAGATCCAAAGAGTTTAAATGATTTATTCAGGACCACACAGCTGGTCTGAGTCTAGAATCAAAACCACATCACACATGACTCCAGCTTCTGTCCTCTTTCCAGTCACCTGGCAGAATAGTTGAAATTAGATCACAGCTATTTATGTTGGCAGACTGGGAAGGCTAGACTTCAGCAGCTACCTAGATGTGAATCCAGATTCAAATGCTTATTGGTGGGGACTTCTGGGAGCCAAGATGACAGAGTAAATAGTAAGTCACTCTCACTTTCCCTTATTGACCTCGAAAAGCTCACAAAATATTACCCCCAGAAAAAATCCTGGAACAGTAGAGCTAGCACAAAGAAGAGGCACAGCTGTCTTTTAGCCCAGGAGGCTTGGAGAATTAACAGGAAAGATCCCTCTAGTTCTGGAAGGGAAGCAGTACATGACATGAAGTATCCCAGCAAGCCTCACCTCAGCAAACCAGTGGGAGATTCTGAGCCCTAGGGTGGTGGAGCAGGCAAGCTGCAACACCAGAACCCCCAAGTGCCTTGGCACAGCCAGGGGGACATGTAGGCTCCAGCTCAAAATACTGTCCCTTGAGCCAGTGGGCAGACATCCTCCAGCAGCCAAACCTTCCCATGCTTTAGATCAACTGAGGTGAGCAGGTATCCTCCAAGGGCCAGACCCCCACCATCATTACCACCACCCTGAAAGCTTAAGTGTAGCCGAGCAGGAATGTAGAAATACCCCCACATGACTGCTCAATGCATGATAGCCACCACCACTAGGACCCCAGCTTAGTGCCAGGTAAGCTGCCCAATGCCTCCAACTGCCAGCACCTGAGGCCCCAGCACCCAAAGTCAGTGGCTAAGCCCCTGGCCTCCAACACAAGGAGCTGGGAACAGTGCTCCCTGTGCCCCAGTAAAAGAGTTCATCTTTAAAAATCAGGAAATAGGCAAACATCAAAAGCAAAAAGCAGAAACAGACAATAACCATAGATTCTTTCTATGGGTACAGGGAAGCTCAAGATAAAAATTCAAAAGAGAACAGAATTCTTGATATACCCACATCTAAAACATCAAAGGGAAATATGAAGTGGTTTCAGACCCCAAAAGTCTTATTGGAAAGATTCAAGTTGAATTTTAAAAATCAAATAAGAAAGGTAGGAGAAAAATTGGGAAATGAAATGAGAGATATACAAGAGAGAGTCAACAGCTTGGAAAAGGAAGGACAAAAATTGACTGTAGGAAATAATTTCTTTGAAAAATGCATTTGACCAAATGGGGAAAAAGTATACTGAAGAAAACAATTTCTTAAAAAGTAGAATGGGACAAATGGAAAAGGAGGAACAAAAACTCATTGAAGAGAAGAACTATTTAAAAAGTAAAATTGGGGTAAAGGGGGTGGCTAGGTGGCACAGTGAATAGAGCACCAGCCCTGGAGTCATAGAGAACCTGAGTTCAAATCTGGCCTCAGACACTTAACACTTACTAACCATGTGACCTTGGACAAGTCACTTAATGTCAATTTCCCCACCTTGCCCCCTTTAAAAATAAAAAATAAGTAAAATTGACCAACTGGAGGTACAAAAGCTAATTGAAGAAAATACTTTGTTAAAAATTAGAATAGGGCAAATAGAAGCTAATGACTATGAGACATCAAGAATCACTGAAACAAAATCAAAAGAATGAAAAAATAGAAACAAACGTAAAAAACCTCATTGGAATACTTATTGACTCTGTGACCCTGGGTAAGTCAATTAATCTTTTTATTTATTTCATCATCTGTAAAAAGGGAAATAATAATACCTTTTAATACATTTACATCACAAGGTTGTTAAGAGAAACAAATAGAATTATATATTAATATGTTATACAGTATGTATTACATTAAGATATGCAATCACAAATTATCATTTAGTAGATAATCCCATTTATTTTTCACATATAGTCCCAAATATCTTATCACAGTTTTAAGCTGTATATATTGTCAGTTACAAATCATAACATATTCCATAAATGTCATCTGAGAGACCCTATAGAGTAGTAAAGAAGTCAGCCTTTTAGTCATGAAGAATTGGATTCAAATCCTGACTCTGACATATACTGGCTGTGTGATTCTGGTCAACTCATGGACTCTCTAAGTTCCCCTAGGCTACTTTCTAAGAAGATAAATTGCAGAGCCAGATACCAGTCTGCAGTGACTAATGTCCTTTCCTTATCAGGGCTCCCAGTGAAATCATAGCTCCAGTATGGAAACAACAGCAACATCACGTATTATTATTACTGAATTTTTAAATTTATGAATTAAGTTTATATTTTCCACAATTCATCTCTAATTTTTTAATTGAGTTTTCTTTTTTTCTTTGTAATGATAATACATTATTTCTTCAGATATTTTTCTCAATTCTGCTTTGAGGAAGCTCTCTTCCCACTGTTTCTCTTCCTACCTTCAAGTCACTTCTTCCTCATGTTTGTTACCCTATTCCCTAATTTTAGAGTTTTGATTTGATTAAATTTGATTAAATTGTTCATTATTTTTTCTTTCTTCCTTTTATCCTTTTATCTAGCAATCTAATTATTCCCTTCTTTTTTCCCTTTAAGCAGTCAAGTAAACCATTCCCTTCCCTTTTTTTTTCAATGTGCTTTCTTGGTTTTTTGTTTCATTTTCTGAATATTTTTAAAAAAGGATATTTTTCCCTATTCTCTTCATTATCTCTTTTTCCTTCTGTCTATATTCATCTGTTATATTCATCATTCTTATACTTACTTATACCTCCTTTAGTCTCTAGATTCCACAAGGAATCAAAGCTTCTAAGATTTCTATTTTGAGTTCCTTCTCTAAAACTTGTATGTGATTGCCTTGCATGTCTTTCCCCTGCTTCTCTTTTCCTGCTTTGCCTCACTTTTAGAAAAACCAGTTCCTATAGGAGATAGAAGGGATGGAAATACTGCCTGACAGTCAGAGTTTTCCTACCACCATTTCCTATGTTCCACTGATTGTACCGTTCAGTACCACTCATTACCTTCCCCTACATCATTTTCCCCTATTTGTCACAAAATCTCATCTCTGCATGGAAGCCTTCTCATTCTTGTAGGCATCAGTTATCACTTCCCTCCATCCCCAAGAGCTCTGATTTCCCTTCTCCTGCGAAAAAATGTTGTCCATAATTGCATAACACTCTCTCAGAGCTAGTGATCTCTGTAAGTATCAGATCCCTGCAGATTTGGTAGGGGAGAGATACTGGGAAATATTTGGTGATATAAAATAACACCAACAATTACACAATTTTAAATGGCAAAAAAGTATTTAAAATATACACACATATTGTCATTTCATGACAGTCATCTCAAGATTTTTTATGGTGATGAGAAAATAGGATGGGTATAAATAATTGAAAACCACATATAGCCCCCAGACACACATACTTCTGATATAAATTGCATTGCAATCTAGAAATGAGAACTAGGGAATTTGGGTTTGAAACATAAGGCAAAAACAAAACAAAACTGTACCCTGCTTTCTACATTAAACCCAGCTCCAGGTTCTCAGTACCAAGAAACCTCACTCCCCAAGTAAACATGATTCATTCTTCTGTTTTTATGAAAGAGATTGGTGGTAAATTTAAAGAATGAAATTGATTGTATCCCTGAACAATTCTTAGTAGAACTAAATCATTTAATATGACTGAGAAAATGTCCGCAAGATCCAAAACAATCTTAAGAATTAAAGAAAGGTCATAGTATTTCCTGTATAAGACCAACTAGCAGGTTTTGAAATGAAATCATCTTTATTAACTAAAAAGCATAGTTAGCATAGAGAAAGATAAGTCTTGACACTTTGACATGTTTGTAAGTAATTGCTCATAAAAGAACCAATGGAAATTTTCCATAAGCATAGAGGAAGGTTAGGTATCTTGTTACACAAATTAGTTTTTAATTCCAGGAAAGGAGAAGAGATGCAAGTCTTTTTATCGAATATTCAGTAACATCTCATTTATACTTCACAAAGATGTCTCAGTCTTAATGGTTCTTGAAAATTCTAAAAGAATCTCTTCTTTTTTGAAAGAAATCAGATTCTCATGCTCTCTCTAAACTTCCCAACTGTTGTGAGCTGGGCCCCTTGCATGGAAAGTGAGTGAACAACAACGAATTTGCTGGCAAGAAGGAAGAACAACAGGACTTAAAATCTCCCAAGCTCCTGTGTCCAAAGTTCTCGCTGACCTTACCATGTATTTTGCCATTACAATCTCCAGTCCCTTGGCCATTGCCATCTGACCTGCAGATGTACCATAACAACTTTGGGGCCTTGATATTCACCATACCACAGAATCCTTAGGACTTCAGGGTCTTCCTATCAGCTTTAGAGTTGATTTTCTCTCTAAACGTATTGACTTCTCCAAAGGCAGTGGGATCTCTCTAAGTTCAATGACTGCCTCACTTTCCATTTGTATTCCTAGGACTTAGTACTGCTCTTAATAGGTAATTTAGAAACACTTAATAAGTGTGTTCTTTTTATCCATTCATTCATTCCTCTAAAATGTTTATGGTATCAAAGACCTTCTTAACCTAGCTGCAGCCTACCTTTCCAGTCTTCCTACACCTTACCCACCACCAAATACCTTTCAATCCAGTGACTCTGGCTTCCTGACTCTTACACAAATAAGATACTCCATCTCTCAGTTTATTCACTCTGTATCTCAAAAACTCTAGAATACTCTACTTCCTCTGTTCCAACTACTCACTTTCCTGGTTTCCTTTTAGTACTTAATACAATTCCACCTTGTACTGGAAGCTTTCTCCAACCCTTCTTAATTCTAAACCTCTCCCTGAGTTATTTCCTATTTACACTGTATATAGCTTGCTTTATGTAATACATCTGTTTGCATTTTGTCTCCTTAAGGTTAGGGATTGCCTTTTGACTCTTGTTTTATCCCAGCACTTAGCATAGTCTCTGGCACATAGTCTCTGCTTACTAAATGTGTATTGATTGATTGAGGCCATAGAATTTTATAAAGAATTTTAGAAATCTCAACAATGAATAGCAGATTATATTGAAAAGAGCTCCTTTAGTATGTGACACTGTGTTATTTGATTGAAAGTAAATATATTTTTATGTTATTAATTTTTTTATTTCAAGGATTTGTCATCTCATAACATGAGCACATTAATGATGATCTCAGACCATTGAATACTTTCATATAGGCCTTGCAATGGGAGAAAAATTCATCACCCTATGACTGATCTAGGAATGAGTTTGTTGGAATTTACTTATATTAGTTTATATACTACAGGCATGTATAATCCATGACTGGTCCTTTCTAGCTTGATAGGACCAAGGAAGGCATGGACTTCCTAACTCATTGGTATAATCTTTAGGAACTCAGAGTTACCTCCACATCACACCGGGACATCAGGACATTTTAGCATCAGAATGATTTTATTAAATGAGTTAAGATACAGACACATATTTTTAATAATACTAGTTATAACTAACATTAAATGGAACTTTAAGGTTCACAGAGCAGTTTCCTTACAACAAATATTAAATATTATTATCTCATTTTATATCATTTATTAAATAAATACTTGCTGAATACCTTTTGCATGTGTGGAACACTGTGACATGTACATGTTACACAAGTATTATCCCCATTTTATATACATATGCATTTATTCTAAAAATGTATAACCCAAGTAGAAAGAATTACAAATTTATTTGAAATTCAAAATAAACTCTCAGAATATCCTTATTCTAATTTTATCAGACAGTTGAAATATTCCAAACTGAAATAGAAAGTGACGCTATGTATAACAGTACTAATTTCAGTAAGCTACAAAGGAAACCCAATTTTATTTATTTAGATTCATCCCACAGTTGGTAGAGTTCTGGTGTCAATGTCTTTACATATTCATGAGGAAGTTGAGTGATTTGACATCTAGGGTTCCTTGGTCAAAATGATGTCATGACTTCCCATCCCTTTCTATTTCTCTCTTTCTGCCCATCTTCCCCTCCTCTTCATTTTCACTCAGGTCTAGTTGAAATAGTATACCTGACATCTATAAATAGGCACATCGTTCTTGAAATAGTACATATTCCAGAAACTTCAACACAAAACTTCTCCAGGGACTGTATCATGATACAGAAGATAGCAGTTTGGCTTGAGGAAACTAAAGGGACTTCTTTATTTAGGTTTACTGCTTTGATTATCAGTATAGCAATGTAATAGCAAATTGACCTGAAAACTTCCAGTGTTAAATCCCTCCTCTGAGATTTCCAGAACTCACAGATGCTCCAGTACCTAGTACAGTACCTGACAGAGAGCAGGCGTTTAATAAGTTCTTGTTAATTGAGTGACAGATTTCACTTGGATCTGAATTGATCAAGAATATAGGGCACCACATCCAAAGAAAGAGCTGATGGGGGCGGCTAGGTGGCGCAGTCAATAGAGCACTGGCCTTGGAGTCAGAAGGACCTTGGAGTCAAATCCGGCCTCAGACACTTAACACCCCCCCAAAAAAACTAGCCATGTGACCTTGGGCAAGTCACTTAACCCCAACTGCCCTCCAAAAAAAAAAAAAGAAAAAGAAAGAGCTGATGGAGTCAATGCAGATTGAAGCATGCTGTTTTCACTTTCTTTGTTGTTACTCTTGTTTTTCTTAGATTTTTCCTTTTGTTCTATTTCTTCTTTCACAACATGACTAATGTAGAAATATGTTTAATGTGATTGTACATGTAGGACCTATATAAGATTGCTGTCTTGGGGAGGGAAGAGGGAGAAAAATTTGAACTCAAAATCTCACTAAAAAATGAAAACTATCTTTACATGTAATTGGAAAAACAAAATACTATTTACATGAAAAGATTTTCAGTTTCAAAAAGAAAGGAATAGAGGGTACCCCAGCTTCTTTAGTAACAATAGGATGTTTCTACTTTAACATGTTATTTTTAGATTTAACTCAGTTGTCAGTTCATCTTATAGGAAGTTATCTAAAGATAATTTACCTATCCCAAAGTTGAGCAGTGGAATGCCAGTCAATTCAAATAGAATAAGCATCCATAAAGACTGATCTTTATTAATGTGCTTCAAGTCAGGTCAACATACTTTGTGTCAGACACTGTACTAATGTCTTAGAATACTAAGAAATGCAAGAACAGTTCCTGCCTTTCAGCAACCCACATTCTAATAGGGGAGATGATATGCAAATAGCTATTTAACTATAAGATGTAGACTGGGTACACTGAAGGCTATCTCAGAGGGGATTCTATAGTAGTAAGGGGAACCAGGAAAGGCTGCAGAAGGAGGGATTTGAGCATAGGCTTGAAGGAATCTAGGGAATCCAGGAGGCAGTGATAAGAACCAAATGACCTTTGCTACAGCAGTGTAAAGATATAGTCCAAATCTGGTCCATATCCCCACTGCCATCTCCCTTCATTATGATTATTCCTAAATTCTAGAAGCATTCCAAAATCTAAACTTTATCATGATGTTGTTAGAGAGAAGGATTTTAAAAAATGAAGCAAAATGGGATTAGAACTAGTCTCCAAAGATAGATCGCTTATTTTATTAATAATCTCCTAGACATGTTTCTCTAGCTTAATCCATCAATTGATATGAGCCCTCTAAATTAGATTAATATTCCTTTCCCTGTTTTTTTCATTTGATAAAAAGGGGATTAGAGTAAAAGCTGTTTTATGATTGAGGTTAAGGTAGATTTGAATTATTCAATTCCTATCAGTGCTGAATCATTAATTTAATTGGATAAAAATGAAATGCAAATGCTACAAAGTCAGGCAGTACATTAAAAAAAATCATTTTAAAGACTGGGTCTCCCTACCACACTCAGGCTAAAAGTAGAGGGAGGGGCTCTACATCAGATCCTTCTCTGTTCATAACTGGAGTTCTGACCCATTCCATTTCCAACCTAGACCTAGTGGTATCCCTTAACAAATATTCACTATATTAATGCCAGACTAATGCAGACAATCAGCTTAGCTCACTGTAGCTTAGAATTCCTAAGCTCAAGAGAGCCACCAGCCTCAGCCTCTCTGGTAGGATTACAAGTATTGTACCTCCACTACTGGTTGGGCAGTGCATTTCAATGGAAGATCTGTCAATGTGGCATTGATCTCCATTTAGATAAATATGACTTTTATATGTAATTTTAAAATGTCTTCTCGCCAACTTGCTTTGGTTGAGCATCAATTTATGGCAGGAGAGTACTAAAAACAATTCATTGGGCTGATTTTATTTTCAATATCACAACAAGAAGACCTGCCTCTGGTAAATGCTGGCTTTGTGACTCTGAAAAAGTCATTCTTAATACTCGTCTTTTTCTGAGTTGGGAAGAGGATAAATTCTAAGTTCCTTATCTTCCTTTAGGGTGTCAATTGTTTAGATGGCCACTGAAGAAGAGTCTTCTCTTCCTCTGTCTTCCTTCTTCCTCCCACCCCACCCCACCCCTCTCTCTCTCTCTGTCTCTGTCTCTGTCTCTGTCTCTGTCTCTGTCTCTCTCTGTCTCTCTCTCTCTCTCTCTCTCTCTCTCTCTATCTGTCTCTGTCTCTGTCTCTCTTTCTCTCTCTGTCTCTCTCTCTCACACACACGCACACACACACACACACACACAGACACACACACTTAGTTTTCTGGGTATCTTCATGCCATTCCATGTCCACTCAGGCCTTCTCCCCTTCTTCTCCATTGGTAAATTGGACTTTGCCCCAGGAATCAACCTTGGCTCTAATAGAGCAGTATGGACTTTATCTTGTCCCTTGGACCCAGAACTCTATAGCATTTCCTGGCTATTAGTGTACCTTGTTCTCTGCTCTTTCTAACTTTCCTTTATATGTTGTCTTCCCCCATTACACTGTAAGCTCTTCAAGGAGGATTTGTTTCTTATACTTGTATCTCCATACATTTAGTACAGAATCTGACATGTAGTAAGTGCTTAATGAATTCTTTATCTAAATAACTATCAATGCACTCATCCGTATACGTATGTGCTATTTTAACTAATCATTCTGTATTTTTGAGCCCCTCCTAATTTAAAAATACTTTATTAGATTCTGTGATAGGTACAAAGAAATATCAGAAATAGTCCCTACTTTTAAAAAAAATGAAAGTGTATTTGGGGAATTCATAAACATGAAAAAAATTAATGCTATAAGGTAGTATATAATAAATATCAAACTCATGGGACAAAAAGCATGGAAAAATAGTATGGGCCTCTCTAATAAGAGAAAATTTCATATAACAAGAGAGATATATGCTGAATCTTGAAGGATGGGTAGGATTCAGGAAGGAAATAGGTAGAAGATTATTGTAGGCAGAAAAAAAACTAATATGAACAGTGCTACAGAAGTTGTACTGCATAAGGTATGTTGGAGGGATAGTAAACACACCAGTCTAACTACAATGGGGAACTGATCTAGAGGAACAGTGGGAGATAAAGTTCAATAGAGGCGGAAAGCAGTTTATGGAAGGATCTTGAATATGTACTCTGTCCTGCAGCCAGTGAGGATTCATGAAAAGTTTAAAACATTCAAGTGATACTGTGAGAGATAAATTAGAATTAATATTTTACAATTTCACTGGCTATCCCACAGGCCTGGAATTCCCTCCCTCTTAATTTCTGGTTTCCTTGGGTCTCAGCTAAAGTTCTACCTTTGGGAAGGAAAAAAACAAACTAAGCTCTCCTAGTCCTCCTTAGTCTTAAGTGTTCTCCCTCTAAGACTATTTCCAGTTTATTCTGTCTAGATCATGTCTATACATATTTGTTTGCATGTCATCACCTCCATTAGACTGTGAGCTCCTTGAGACCAAGAACTCCCAGAGCTAAACACTATCTCACACAAACTAGACACTTAATTAATAATTGTTGATTTCACTTACATTTATTTCTCTTACATCTGCCCCCCTGTAAACAGAGTGTTATTGGCTAATCAATGTCTGGGTAAGGCATATTCTAATACATGAACAGAAGATGTCTTAGTAGCAAGTTTCTCTTGTTCTAATGATATCCAGGGACAGTATGTTTATTTTCATTCCTAACATATCTATGCACTATGTGATTTCTCTTACAATCTCTATCTCAAGACTTACTGTGAAAAGACATTCATGAGTGAAATGATTGGTTAGAAAATAATTTGTTCATTTTGATAAATTTGCTGGGTACTGAATTGTAACTTGCCTATTTTTACTAAATCCATTCATTTAATGTAATTTATAAATGGTTTCTTACTCCCTTTTTTCTTCTTCTTTGTAGTCCTGTATTTTGATGAACAACATCCAACAATTGCGAGTCCAGCTGGAAAAAATGTTTGAATCCATGGGAGGGAAAGAGGTCGGTAATCTACCCCACCCCCAGCCCTGCTATATTTTACTTAGAGATCATTAGCAACATAGTCTTTGGAAAGTATCATGATCAAGTAAGTTCAGTCAGTTTAGCAGGTAAGAAAAAGTTATAAGAAACTGAAATGCTAGTAACTATGGAAGCTTATTTTTAAGCAAATGTAATTGAATATTACCCATAAAATTCATATCATAGAAAATCAGTTTAGGTAGTTCGAGGGGCAGGAGCAGGATGGAGGTCTTGTGGAGAGGAGACCTGTAGCTTTCTGCTGTGTATATGTATATACATACGTACATACATACACATGCATACATAAACTCATATGCTAATGATCTGTAAAGTTTTCTCCTACTATAGATGTTTAATGTTGTACTCTGTAGTGCAAGCTTGATATTAATGTTGTTATTGGATTCTAATTTGTGGTGGTAGTGTGTGTGTATGTACGTGTGTGTATGTGTTTAATGTTCCAGTGTGATTTGTTTACATCTGAAATTCACTGTCCAAATTGTGCTTTGTGCTTTGTCTGTAATTTGTCATGTCTTTGTCCAATACTTTTGACTTGCAATGTCCTGAGCAGAAGAAAGAAGGAGAAAGATTCTCTTATGAGGTTTGTGATAGTAAGCATCTTGACCATTTTTTTCTAAAATGACAAATCATTGCACCCCCTACTTATTTGCTTATGAAGCTCAGGCAGATCATTCAACACTAGCTGCATACCTTCTCCTTCCTGCCACCAGCATCACCCTCCCCAGCTTAAAAATGAGAAAGCTAATGTTCATCTGGGGGTTTAAAGAGCTTGTGCACAGAGAAAGAGCCATGGACGAAGTAGCTTTTTCCCTTTACATTGACTACAAGGCAGGAGCCTCGACTATATAACCATCACTCACAAACAAAATTAAATCATCTGTTGCAATAACGAGTACATGAAATGTTTGAAAACTGAATTTAAACTCTAATATAGGGAGCTAATCTTTTATAAATTAAAGATGCTATAAAACTCTTCTTCAAGGATCTCATCTCTTCTTATGGGATATTGTTTCTAATCACAAGTGGCACTTATGTTTATTCCCATCTCAATATCTTTTCCCCCGCCTCCATGAAATATCTAGCTAAGTGCTGGGCATTGGGTTCATTTTAACACTGCATTTGATAATTAGAATCAAATAGATGAGAACCATTGATTTCTTGTGTGTCATGGGACAAAACTTCACAAATGGACTTTTTATGAACTACATTTCCCCTGCAATGTCTGTTCAATTTGGATGAAATAAGATTCCATTCCCCTAAGTGTTAAAATTTTGAGACTATAAATCTCATCCTCGAATTCTCTTGCCGAATTAGATATTCACATGCACTTGAAGATCATAACTGTAAGATTTCCCTTTTCATTCTAGTGATCAGTTTTATATGCAGGGCTTAAATATCTTCATTATTGTAGAATGTCTTGGAGAAATCACACATTTCTTGTGGGAAATCCAATCCTTACCTTCATGAATTTTTAGGGCCACAGATCTTTTAAGGTTTAAGCTATATTTTAAATGTCATCTATCCTCCTCAGAGCTGCTGTTTATTTGTTACCTTAAGGGTACATCTTCAGCATAAATAACATTCCACAGAGCCATGTATTTCTCATGATAATGTGGGGCAGGGAGAAATCCTTAATGTATTAAACCTATACTTTACCAAAAAGTCATGGGGTGTAGAGTAATACGTGCTAGAACAGTATCAGGATTTTGTTGTTGTTGTTCTATTATTTCAGTCATGATCAATTCTTTGTGAACTCATTTGGGATTTTTCTTGCCCAAGATATGGGAGTGGTTTGTAACTCCCTTCTCCAACTCATTTTACAAATGAGGAAACTGATGCAAATAGATTTAAATGACTTGTCCAGATCATAATGTGACTAGCCTAGCTAGTAAATGTCTGAGACTGGATTTGAACTCAGGAACATGAGTCTTCTTGATTCCAAACCATCCAATGCATCACCTAGCTGCATGATTATCAGGATACCTGAGTTCTGTTCCTGGTTCTAGCCTTCTTTACTTTAATCAGCTAAAAATCATTTCTTAAGTACCTACCATGCATGGGCATTGTATTAGCCACTGGGGACACAAAACAAAAATGAAATAGTCCCTCTCCATCCTCAAGGAGCTTACATTCACTCTAAGAGGTGTTGACTCTATTGACCCATGATCCATTGAATAAGTCATTTATCCCCTGATCTTTACTTACCTCCTCTGGAAAATATAAGCATTGAATTAGATAACTTCTAAAGCCTCTTTCAGCTATACTATTTTATTATTCTAATGATTATTTGCATTTAAAGTCAGAACTTATAAAACTTTTTGTATGTGTTATTTTATTTCACACTAGTTATCTATCCAGTTTGTGAGGGAAGTAATAAATATTAATATGGAACCTGAGATTTTCAAAGCACCTTCCTCATGATACCCATGTAAGGTAGCTAATTATAGTATTATCTTCCTTATTTTAATAGAGCAAAACACTGAGGATCAGAGAGGATAAGTGACTTGGCTTGGGTTACGTAGTGAATAGGTACCAGAATCAAAACTTGAGTTCAGGTCTTCTGATTCCAAGACTGGTCTTCTTTTTAAAATGTTACCTATTATGGTGTAGACAGCTATTTAGTGCAGGAGATTATTTATTAACCCAAAATTATTCACTCACTTCAACAGAATCCTTTAGTCACATCTGTTCCAATTTTAACTGTTCATAGTTAGGTTAATGACTTCTGCCAAAGTAAAAGATAAATAAATTTCTTACCACAAAAATGATGAAGTAAACAAAGTTTGTATTTCATCCTCTCCTACTACCTTTTGTATCCCTATATCCTTTGCTGATATACAATTTAAGAACCTTCTCCCTAAAAAGAATCCTTCTAAAAGAAAGTTAATGTATTGGTTGATATATGCTCTGCTCCTTTATTTGTTAGTGACACAGGATTAATTATCTTCAATCTCACACCTCTCCCTGCCCTCACATATTTGCATGGGTTTTCCATTTCTCCTTTGCCTTCTCTTCCTATATCTCTCCTTCTACTCATTGTTTCTCTTATTTCCCTCCATTTCTTTCTTCTGTGAGATAAGAAGCAGAGAAAGATATGAGGTCATATCAAAGAGTGAGACTTTTAGCAAAATAGAATGGATTTACTCAAATCTGAGTGTGTTTTGCTCATACATTTCCACCATAGAATTTAATTGGAACAAAAGAAAAACAAAACCTTGAACTCTGAAAGTGTTTTCAGTTGTCCATTTTAACCGAACCCTCCTGCCCCTTATTTCCCACTCAAAAATGTAGTTTTTTTTAACCTTCTAACTCTCTCATGCCACCTCCCACCCAGAAGATGAGAAGATAAAACACAGTGGGAAAAGCCAAGCTAGCTGTGTAGAAAACAATGTATGCTTTGTTTATTTTCACATTTGTCTCCTTTAGATTGTAAGGATCCATAGGCAGGGTCATCCTTAAGAATTACAAAGCCAGACCATTTCACACTATATGTCTTCATATTCCTCTCACCCTCATTTTCCAACACTCATTTATATAGAGGACATATAGTAGAAATGAATGTCAAAGGGTATATTAATGGAGAAAAAGAAGGAAGATGACACAAAAGAATTACAAATAGCCTTGGGTGACAGGAGAATATAAGAACATATAAATGTACATTTTTGTCAGTTAACTAGATTATATGTACTTCATATGACATCATCCAGATTATGAGCACCCTGTACCACCTGATGGTACTATTACTTCTTCCTCTACCTATTTTGCCCCTTCTCTCTGTCTTCCTATAATTTAAGCCCTGTGGTTTCTACAGCTCTTCCTCAGAATTAAATGCAATGGAATGGTTCTTTCTGTAGTTTAGTAGACATAAACTATCTTCATTGTTTGAATAGCAAAGTTTTCACTTATTTGATACATTTTTCTTAAATTTTAAATTTTTCTTAAAGGACTTCTTTAGGCCTAAGGTGCTTGGAAATCTCATTTTTATGGGATTATCTTTTTAAAAATATATTTTGTCTAAATTCTTGCAGAAGTTCCTTTCATTTGTTTGGAATATTGAGGGAGTGAGAGGGAGAGGCTGTCTGGAGACAGGAGAAGAGAAAGGAAGAGAGCTCCTGACCTGCTATTTCCCATGTTCCCTCACCCCAAGTGTCATCCCTGACCCATCATCATCAATAGCAGTCAATATGGAATGTCCATCATTTATAACCTATAGGCTCTAGGATTGCAGTGATATATAAAGCAATCTTAGGCCTCAAGTAACTGACAATTTAGGAACATGGGAAGTATTCATAAATAGATAATAACACAGTGAAGTAGATAACGCAGGCCAAATTACAATAAATACTTTAGCAGTTTAAAGGAAAGAGGAATTGCTGAGTGTTGAATGAACTACTGAGGGTTTTTAAAGGAATGGGACCTGAACCTGGCATTGAAGTCAAGTTGAGAGGAAATAAAAGAGTAGAAATAACAAGTGAGGGAAGAAAATATAAGTTAAGCTAGAATGTACAGATAGTGTGAGGGTATTTTTGGGGGGAAGGAATAAATAGTTTAGAATTATCAATTTGGCTGGAGCAGAGGGTGCATATAGGGGAGTAATGATAAATACAGCTGGCATAATGTGTTGTGTATGGCCAGATTATAGAGGTCCTCATATGCTAGATTTTATTTTATGTAAAGTGATGACCTGCTGCAAGTTTTAGAGCTGGCAAGGTCCAAAAATAAAATGTTTTCTGTATGGTGATCTGGTAGTAATATATGAGATGGATTAGATGGCAGTAGGAGAGAAGGCAAAGGGCCCAGTTAATTCTACTTCACAATTTACCCTAGGTAAAGTGAAGATTCTAACTCTATCTTAGAAGCACAACAGGAAGGTTTTATTCTTTGAATTTTTTTTTTTGCATTTTTCAACTAAAATAAGAAGAGGACCATATGGGAATGTGCCTTTTTTTCAAGTTAGGAGCTGAGGACTTTATGCAAATTATTTATTTGCTGAAGGGGAAATTGACTCAGAGTCTAAAATGAGATAAAACCATCAGATAACGCTTCTTGATTCATCTACAGTTTCATGCAATCCCCCCTTGGCCCAGAAGAAAAGCCTGTACAGAAAATTGCCTATGAAGTGTTTTAATAGAAAAAAACCTTATCCCACAAAAGGAATTTCTCACTTATGAGAAAGGTACTTTTCACATATATATGTGCCTTAAAAATTGAAATAATTTCCAAGCAACTACTGGACTGAACAAATTGCTAGATGTAGAATCAGGTAAGAACTGAGTTTAAATCCTGCCTTAGTCAACCCACTGAGTCTGTTTTTTCATCTGTAAAATGGAGCCAATATCTGTAGCACTACCCACAAGGCTTGAGTGAGATAGCGTTTTGTGAATTTAAAAAAATCCTTCAGAAATATCAGTGATGTTAATGATAACCAGTGATGGTAACAAGGATGATGACAACGTGTCTGATTCTTTCCTTATGACTCTACAAAGCACAAATCATTGGGCTTACCCATAGCACAGAGGGAATGAATCCTTTCTCTATCCCTTCACAACAAATCACCTTCAGGCAGTAAATGAGCTCTGCTAAATGGGAAACTATGAGAATGTGTATTCAGTGACCATAGCTGTACATCTGTTCTCTATCTGCAATCCCAAACAGAAATCTACAACAGTGTGTACACATGTCCAGTCCCATCCAGCTAGCTTTGAGTTGAGGACCTACTTTATATCAGGTGAGAGGTAATTATAACATAATCAGTACAGAGTTGGTTTTGAAGTAAGTCCCAGGTTCAAGTCAGATACCTTAGACACTTTTAGTATGATACTGAACAAGTCACTTAATTTTCATTATACTAGGCAACTCTATTTTCCCTCTCCCCACCAAATGTTTAAGACAAAATTAAAAGCAAGCAGTGCTGTCCTCAAGGAGCTTGCACATTCTTGGGAGAGACTCAGCATTTACACAGATGATTCAATTAGATTTATGAAGAAAGAAAGCACCAAGTGATAAGAGGATCAGGAAAGGTTTGCAGTAGGATAGAGCCACTGTAAGCTTTGAAAGCAGCTAAGGCTCCCAAAAGACAAAGTAAAGAGTGAGAGACACAAGATGAAGTTCCAGGAGTAATGGGAGCAGCAAGTAGTTGGAATACAGAGTGCCTGAAGGGGAACAATATATAATGTGCCTGGAAAAGTAGGCTGGAACCAGATTAATGCCCTTCACATTTTAATGTTAGCCTGTCTGGAACCTGTACAGAAATCTACCACACATATTGTTAGAAAAACTTCAGTCAATCACAAAGCATTTGTAGGTGCCTGTTATTTGCCAGGCACTGTCCTAGGTGCTGAAGATACAAGTACAAAAGTGAGGCGATTCAGGATCAGTTTGTTACTGTGTTCTTTTAATTGAAAAATGGCTCTGCATTTTCTGAAACGAATAGTGAAAATTCAGCTCTGTTTCTTGCTAGCTAACAGTATGAAATAGGGTGCCTTTTTCTTTATATCCTTGTTGCTACTCTGTTAATACAGGCAATTATTTTTAAATAAGTCTACCAATCTTGTAACTTATTCCTTCAGCAGGAATTTAGTATGGGCATAAATCATTGTTTTACTCATCAGATTTTTTCATAGGCTTCCTTAGATGTGAGAAGATTGAGTGACAATTCTTTAGTGTCCCTACCCCACCCTAGGAAGAAAGGCAGTCATTTGTGTAAATTATTCTCATTATTGATATATTATAATTTAACAATAGATTTTGACAAATTTGACCATCATATAGTGATACTTATGTAATGTTTTACGTTCTTATGACTGTGTGCCAAAGCTATAAAGTATATCTAAGCCCCATAATTGTATATGTAAGAGTCTTCCTGTGTCACATTTACAAATCAGTATGCATAGGTTTTTCTTTTATATCCCTGGGGGAGAGGGTTCAAGAATCCCAGCTTCGAGAGCATGATGTGAGCCCCTAACTCTCAAAGGTATAACTCATACGCCCTCACCAAAGTGTTTATACTTAAAGTCAGTCAGCAGACACCAATGGCCCAAAACAAAAGCCTTTACAAAATCAACATTATAAAATACTACGACACTTCCCTTCTTTCTTCCCCCATTAATCTGAGACTTACTCTTCTTCAATATACACAAGTGTCTGGGAGAGGAGTAGATACAAACTGTATATGAAGCACACATGTAGAAACACATATAGCCAAAGGAACTCGTGCCTTTAGTCCTTCAGTTCCATGGTGACTTTTCTCTTCTTTTGATGGCATATAATCTTGGAGCCCTCATTATAATCTCAACTCTCAGACCCGATCACCTCATCCTAATGTTTTTTGGTGGCAGCTAGGTGGTGCAGTGGATAGACTGCCAGACTTGGAGTCAAGAAGATTCATTTTCCTGAGTTCAAAACTGGCCCCAGACACTTACTAGATGTGTGACCCTGGACAAGCCTCTTAACCCTGTTTGCCTCAGTTTCCTCATCTGTAAAATGAGCTGGAGAAGGAAATGGCAAACCCACTCCAGTATTCTTTTTAGTGTTGTGATCCCAAATGGGGTTACAAAGAGTGAGTCAAGTTGAGAGGAAATAAAAGAGTAGAAATAACAAGTGATAATAGTTGTAAACAAACAAAAAGAATTAATTTTGTTTCTCTTAATTCACCAAATGTAATGCCACTAGTCAGGGAAAAAATTGCCCTCAGTCTACATGGTCTATAAATTAATCTTTAGTATAAAAGAAAAAAATTCTCCAAAACAAAATTTATTTTCAGCAAGTTTGTGATATGTAGTTTACAAAGTTCCTTAAGAAGTATTTTCATAACTGATTTATGAGAATTATGAATGTGTTGTGTATACAAAAATAATAAAGTCAGAAAACATCTATTTCTTCATCCAGATAGATGTTCATTATCTCTCACAATTATATATTTGAATAATCACTCTTTAAATTACAGGACACCTAGTTATCTATAATCCTGAGAAAATACCAGCCCTGTACATAAAGTAACCACAACATTAAAAATGATTTTTTAACTAAAAAACCCTGAGATTCACATGAATTCCCAGAGTTCTCTGCCTGGTAGTCATAGAGCTAGTTCAATCCCAGATGAGAATTTCTAGGACCAGAGAAGTTAAGTGACTTGACTATGATGGCATATTGTTGTTTAGTTGGTTTTTAGTTCTGTATGACTTTTTTGATCCCATTAGAGTTTTCTTGTCAAAGATACTGAAGTGTTTGTCATTACCTTCTCCATCTCATTTTACAGATGAGGAAACTGAGGCAAACAGGGTGAAATGATTTTCCCAGGGTCATACAACTAGTAAGTGTCTGAAGCCAGATTTGAACTCAGGAAGATAAGACTTCTGACTACAGGGCTGGCATTCTATTCACTGCCCCACTTTACTGCCTCTAGGTTGGCATAGGTAATGTCAAGTAAGATCTGAACCCACTTTCTGCTATACAGTATTAACTCCCCTTCCCAATTTTTGTACGTACCCTACAGTCTATAAATTGTCCATTTTGTGTGTGTGATTTCTTCTTTTTCCTTTCCCCATCAAGAATGTCCTTGATGTTCCTTTTAGCCAGTATATAATTGTATAAAAAAATGGAATTACTCACTTTCTCTATTCATTTTTAACTAGAAGGTAGAATATTGGAGCAGTCCTTACCTATGCTCACTCACAGAACTATGGTAAGCAATCAGCTCCTTTAACAGCCCCTCTTTCTAGGTTGTGTGACTACACATGTATATAATGATAATACCAGAAACAGAGACTCATAGTACTAGGATGAACCTAAAAAAGGCAATCAATAAACATTTGTTATGTACCTATTATGTGTAACCCTGAGGTTATAAAAGGAGGTAAAAGACAGTCCTTTCTCTCACTGAGCTCACAATCCAAAAGGGGAGATAACAAGCCAAAAAATAAAAACAAACAAGCTATTATAAATAGGAAATAAGTAATAGAGGGAAGGCACTAGAATTAAGAAGGGTTGGAAAAAGCTTCCTGCTAAAGATGGAATTTTTATTGAGATTTAAAGGAAGTCAGGGAAGTCAAGGGATAGATTTGATAAGTTAAAGCATTCAAGTCATGGGGAAGAGTCAGAGAAAATGCCTGAAGCTGAGAAATGCATTGTCTTGTTCATGGAACAGCAAGAAGGCTAGCATCACTGAATCAAAGTGTATGTGGTGAAGAGTAAGATGTAAGATGACTGGAAAGGTAGGTCGTGAAGGGCCTTGAATACCAAACATAGAATTTTGTATTTGATCCTTAAGGTGATAGAGAGCCATGAATAAGGAGTAGGAAGGTGGCAATGGTCCGACCTGTGCTTTAGGAAATCACTTTGGTGGCTGAATGGTGGATGGTTGAAGTAGGGAGAGACTTAAGGCTGGTAGACCCACAACCTGGCTACTGCAATAGTTCAGGTGTAAAAAGAGTCTGTATCATAGTGGTTATAGTGTCAGAAGACAAAAGTCAGGTGTATTCCAAATCAATAGGGCTTAGCAACAGATCAGATATGCAGAGGAGGAATGAAAGGATGACTATTTGGTCAAGAGCCTGAGGGATTGGGAGGATGGTGTTGCCCACTGCAGTAATAGGGAAAGGGGTATGTTTAAGGGAAAGCTATTCAGAACAGATTGTGACTATTCTCCCCCTTATGAATCCTCATTGATAGTCATTGCACCTTTTTTTCCTTTTATCCCTATCAAAGGATACCTGAATGTGGCATATTTACAAGTGAATAACCCTATAACACATTACACATTCTGTTACTTAACCTGATTGTTCTTTTAAGACTAGAAGGTGCTGAACAGATGCTCATTTGCACTGGTAGAGAATTTCCTCCTAGGAATTCCCAAGGAAATCACAAGTCTTATAAAAAACAAACAAATCCCTGCAACACAGATTTATGTTCTTTATTTTTTATTTTCCAGTTTAATTTGTAACCTCTGAAAATTAACTCATAAAACTCAAAGATCTTTACAAATATTGGTTTTTAACCAGGTTTCTTTTATGGTAATAAAATGTAAATAATAAATGAAGCATTAAGCAATATTTTATAAACATTATGATTTAAATATTATAAAATATTAAACAATATTTTGGGTTAATAGCTCATAATAAAATACATTTATGTTTGCAAAATCTTTAACATACATTCTATTAATTCTAACAACACTATCATACATATATACTATATACGATATACATATATATACATATATATATATATATACACTATTGTTATATTTGTTTTACAGATGAGGAAACTGATGTGTAGAGAAATTAAGTGACTTGTCCATGATAATGGACATTATTGAGTTATACTAAGCCTGAGAGTGCTAACCATGGGGCACTCTATAGGCTTTGAAGGATCAGGTCAAGGCCCTATGATAATGGACATGATAGTACCTGAGGCAGGATATGAACCCAAGTCTTCCTGACTCCTAAGTCTACTTCCCCACCCCTGGACTAAACTATTCCTCCTTTCAAGAACTAGCTTATTTGCAGGTTTATTATTTTACATAAATCTATACTGGGACTTTCTCATCACTGGCATTTTTAAGGATCACTGGTTTTCATACATTCTGCAATGTACCAACTTTAAACTACAAATTTTAAACTAAAACAGCACACATTTGAAACTAAAAAGTTCACTGATCCTTAAAATTTTCATGCTCCAAAAATGGGGAAAGGGAGGATGATATACAAGCACATTTCAAATCTAAAAGGTCGTGTTTAAAAAAAAAACCAACTTCTTCTGGTTTCTATTATTCTTATTTTGCATATTGCTAAATGTGTGGGATAATTTTAGCAATGACAGGAAGCTGACAGGTAGTTTTTCAGTCCAATTTTTAGTATATTACTGCTTACTCATTTCATATTTATTAACACAAATATTATGATTCAACACATAAAAGCTAAATTAATGTAGAATGTGTTGTTGACTCAATAAAATATCAACCACTTTTATCTATCACTTTTTACTTGTTTTTACTTTAAAAATAATTTGTTGAAGCTGCTCTCCTCTGTGGGATGAGACTACTTGGTAATGATAATCTTTAATCCACAGTTGAAAGAAGAGCTCAGAATGCCCAGTGGTCCTGGCCTTGACCTGATCCCTCAAAGCCTATAGAGTGCCCCATGGTCAGCATTCTCAGGCTTAGTATAACTCAAAGAACATCAGGCTAAAAATATCTTATGATGCCAGATACCTTAAAAGGACAGATGCTTCATGGTTTTCCTCATCTATAAAATGAAAGAATTGGACAAAGAGGCCCATGAGGTCCTTTCTGACTCTGAATTTATGATCCTATGATATTGTTAACCCATTTGTTGACTCCTAAGTATCATTTTACCGAATTCTGTTTTTAAAAAAGACATGTTTATCTCTATGATATTATTATTTGACAGAAAGTTTTGCTTTTTTCACCTGTCTTAGAAGCACAGAACAGTTGTAAAGAATGACTAGTGCCCAGAGTTCCTAGTCTTTCTAGCCTGCCTCTTCCCATCATCTCCTGTTATAGTAGCACCCCTAAAATCCAATGTCCCAAGATCTCTGTGGATGGAGATCAGAACCCTTACAATGGAGATCAGAACCTATCTGCATCTGACCACTAAAGTTCACCCCAAAATGGAACCTGGTAGGAATTCAGAATTATTCAATTTTATAATCATTTATTAGGGCAGCTAGGTGGTACAAATAGAATGCCAAACTTGAAGTCAAAAAGACTCATCTTCCTGAGTTCAAATCTGGCCTCAAACACTTACTAGCTATGTGACCCTGGGCAAGTCATTTAACTCTGTCTCACTTTCTTCATCTGTAATCATTTTACAGATGGAGAAAGAAATGGCAAACCACTCCTTGATCTTTATCAAGAAAACCCCAAATGAAGTCACCAATAACAACATAATCATTTCTTAAATGCCCACTATGAGTAAGATACTGAAATAGGAGCTGGAGGGACTAAAAGTGGGGTTGGGGGAGGGAATCCATTAAGGCGATTGAATACATGTAATTAGAAACTAGTCACTATAACCACCTAGAGTTAAACCTAGCCAGTAATCTCATTAAAGTAGAATAGTAATGGAAATGTCAAGAGTTTTTGTCTGTTTTTGTTGCACCAGATAATCCCATCAGATGGAAGAGCTGACCCAGGCAGGTGATGGTCTTATACTTCATTTCCCAACACAATCTCCACAAGTCACTCAGACTCCTTTTTTCAATTAGTTTCTTTCTGTTCATACTGAGGAAAGTACATTCATCAAGGAAACCCTCAGGAGAGAGGAAAAGAAGCAAAGGTTCTATTTTACATAGTTCATCCCTGCTGGGACTTATAATACCTCCACAGGAGGAGCATGGTATAATGGAAAGAGTATGGGAGTCAGAGATCCAAGTTCAAACCTTCTGTCACTTATAATCTATGGGAACTTGAACAAGTCACTTGACATCTCTGATCTTTCATCTAAAAAATGAGGGAATAAGGTAAGAGTTGCTAAGTGGCTCAGTGGATAGAGTGCTGGGCCTGGAGTCAGGAAGACCTGAGTTTAAATTCAGCCTTAGACATTTATTAGCTGTGTGACTCTAGGTAAATCACTTAACCTCTGCCTCAGTCTTCTCAACTATAAGATAGGAATTATAATAGCACCTGCCTCCCAGTGATGTTATAAGGATACAATGAGATAAAACTTTTAAAGTAGTGCCTTGTATATAGTAGGTGCTTAATAAATACTTGTTTTCTCTTTTAGATAATCTGTAAGGTTCCTTCTAGCTGTGAATAATGCTCCTTTTCATTGTATTACTTATTTCTCACTCTGATCATTCTTATGATACCTTCTCAAACTATAAGGAAGTCAAAAACTAATATAATCTTGCATACTAGGCACAGCTAACCCATAACCACTTTTTCTTGTAGAAGTAAGGCACCCCACATAAAAGATTACTTTGTTAGGAATTTTCTAATTGTTTGAGAGCTGTGCTGTAGTGGTAATATTAGTTAGCATTTATGGGGCTTTAAGATTTATAAAGGGTTTTTATATGTTTTAGTCATCAACAGGGGAGACCTGTTTCCCCTGCCTACCCCATCTTCTTATTCCTTTTTTTTTTTTTTTGGTAAACCAATGGAATCTTATTTAAGATTCTTACTTAGCAGGAACCTGGCAAGGGAAAGAAGGGAGGAGACCCTTCATATACCAGCAGAAAAATAGCCCTATTTTCCCACAAAGCGGTGGACCTTGATCAGTGTTTTCTTAAATAAAAAGCAATAGAATTACCTCCTTTCCAGGTTTTTGATGGTATAGTTAGTCCCTGAAGAGGCTCCAGAACTTGATTGAGAACCTGAAATAAGAGCACTGATCTTGTCAGAAGGCATAAATGGTATGCTTTTCATCTATGGAACTAACCTATATGTAATAAATTGATTACAGAAGAGCTACAAGCACAGTGACTACATCACTATATTCCCAGAATGCAAAGTTATAATGAAATTCTACAAGAATGGAAATGTGAAGTGTCTTTATGTCTCACTCACAGTCTCTCTCTCTCTCTCTCTCTCTCTCTCTCTCTCTCTCTCTCTCTCACACACACACACACACACACACACACACACAGAGTATGATTATGTTCTTTTTTTTTCTGACCCATCAGAACCAATTAAGTTTAAGTTTTCATAAACTTCTAAGTCCCATAAGAAGAAATTCTTTACTAATCTAACCTTCTTAATAACTAATCTGACTTCCAGTTAAGTACCATCTCTCCTAGTCTTTCCTATTGATTATTGCCACTTGCATAGCACTGGTTTGGGAAGTACCATGCTATCACAGAGAATCATCATGATGATGCCTAAAAATTTATATGTTTTAAGTTTCATCAACCCTATTTACATTATTAGATTGTGAACTCCTCAAGGACAGGGACTCTTTTGCCTCTCTTTGTGTCCCTAGTGCTTATCACAGTGCCTGGCACATAGTAGGTGCTTAGTAAACGTTTCCTGATTGACTCATTGACTTTACTTGTACTATCCGGGCTATGGTTAATGCAGGCTCCTTGACACAAGTGACTATTTCACTTTTGTATTTACATTCCCAATCATAATACTAAACTCTAATATTAAATAAATCTAATACTAAATTTATATACATATATAAAAGGAAGTTAATATATACAAATACATACATATACATACCTACATTTAGTACTAGATTTGAGAATATGAATACAAAGTGAAATACATATACATGTATGTGTATAAATGTATGTGTACACATACACACATTTGTTGATTGGGGAAAGACTTCATGAAATCTATTCATTAAGTTCCTATAAGTCATTCAAAATATAATTGCATCATATATCCTCAGAGATTTCCAGGGACAACACCAGCAGAGTTTGAGTTAGTTTTTAATAGATATTTCTATTTTGGTTCATCAGCAAATCTTAAGGCATTTTTTTTTTACCACAGCATAACCCTATAATATTTTTTTACTATTTCTTTTTTTGAACTCTAGTTCATTTTTTTTACTGGGCACAATCCATGTCTAGACTTGTTAGTATCAGAAAAAGAAAATCTTTCAGATAAATATTTTATAAGAGAATATAGTTCTTACTTATTTTCAAGGAGCACCCTCTCAATTCTTATGTGAGATTGCCCCTGGAAGAACATAAAGCTTTGCAGTCCATTTTTCTTTATTAAGTTGATGTGAACAAACTACCAACTGTAAGAATGTGAGAACAGCTAGCAATGAGCCCAGAGAAGACATAAAACAAGAACAAATTTTTGCAGAATAAATAGTAGCAATTATAGAACCATTAACTGTCTGCATTACAGAAAACATATTTCTTTCCATCTATAAAAAACATTTAAATATGCATATATTGTTCATGTACTTTAATAGTTTTCTCACTCAGTATAGTAATCAGAATCACATTTTATTTTTGATGACAAAGTGAAAAGCACCATCATATCATTTTTACACAAATAAGCACAAAAAGTGACCTTTGTTGAAAATTGTCCTGAATTATGCATTAATTAAAAATATCAAGATTAAGAAGTATTTTAATATGATGTAATTGAATTTTTCATCACTGACTGTTAATGAAAAGAAGCACAGCAGCCCAATGCAAAAATTACTGAGCAGTGATATATGTTCTTTTAGAGCAAATTATATTTTCTTTTTGTCTTTGTTTTCCTATTGCCACAATGCCTTGCATGCACTAAGCACTTGACAAACATTCATTGAATTGAACCGAGAGTCAAAAGATTTGAGTGTTAGTCCTAACTTTGGTACTCTGTGTATTATTTGAACAACTCATTGTCCTACTTGGTTTCCTAAGTTTTCTCACCACTAAAAAGGAAAAAAACCAAAAAAATTTTTGTTTCCCACTAGCTCAAAGTCCAAACCCTGTTATTAATAATAAAAAAAAAGTTTTTTCAATACTGCAGAAGGAATACTTTTTTATGGAGTATAAAAGCCAAACTGTATAAACAGATAATATTATCCATCAAAAATAATAAAATATTTTTAAAATTGCAAAAAAATTACTGACAAGATTAAAAGATTTGCCTCATTTAATTCCAATAGAAAAAGTCTATTTCAAAAGTCAAAATTGTGCTAACTTCAAGTACTTTCCTAATGTTGAAAGAGATAAGTCAGTCTTTCTTTTCTTTGCTTGTCTAGACTGAGTTACTTATCTTGAAGTCAATGAGTAGCTTTAGAGCTGAAAATGACAACTTTCTTATAACTTTCTCCCTCTGCATTATACTTAATCAGTATAGAAGCTGCAAATATTGATGCTTTTAGGTTTCTGAAACCATAAAGTCAGAAACATGAATTTGCATAACAGTTGCCTCTAGGACAGCAGCTCATGGAAATCACAAAGGAAGAAAAGAAATGCCACAGAGTGCTATCTACAATGATGGTTACTTGGCTATATGAAATTCTTAGACATTTTTCCATAAGGCAATTAGAATAACATCTCAGCGGGACTCTTCCAGGTAAGGTAGAGAGCATCTCTAATGTCCCTTCCAGCTTTAAAATTCTTCTAAATTGTTTTACCTCATATTCTAAGATAGAATACACTGATATGGACTCATATCTATAGAACACAAAGGCAGAGATTTAAAACACTATGGGGACAGAGAATAACATCTAGGTCAAGATTAAATACAGGTTAGGAATCGGGAATAAGTCTCTAAAACTGAAGAAAAGAATGAAACAGTTCCTTCTCAGAAACGGATGTTCTCCTGAACAACTATAAGGGGAAAGGAGAAATGGGAAATGGAAAGGAGCAAACATTTCTTAGGTTTCCACTACGTGCCAGGGACTGTCATAAGCACTTTACAAATACAATTTCATCTGATCCTCACAACAACCCTGTGAGGTAGATGCTATTATTATCCCTATTTTACAGCTCAGGAAACTGAAGCAAGGAAAGATTAAGTGACTTATCCAAGGTCATGCTGCTAGTATTCGATGCCAGAACTGAACTCAGATCTTCCTGAATCCAGACCCAGCACTCTATCTGCTGCATCAGCTGTCATGAACATGTGTAAGAAAATATGATACAATTTCAAGACAGAGTAAGTGCTAACCATGGGTGAAAAGGGTGAAATCTCATTTATGAGATTGTATCCTGCTTAAAAGCCTTCAGTGACTTTCTATTGCCTGTAGATTTTTTTAAAAAACACATGCTCTTCCAACTGGGATTTAATCGAGACCCTATGTTATCTGGTTTCACATTATTTTTCATCCTTATCTTACATTATTCTCTTTGATCAGTTCCAGCACAATTAGATAGAGATCTGTTTCCCAAAATTTGTATGCTGTTCTTTGTGACAGAAAAATAATAATAGCTAACATTTACATAGGGTCTTAAGGTTGGCAAATGCCTTACAGACTTAGTTCATTTGATCTTTACAATAACAAGATAGATGATCCCAAAAATTAAAATCAAGCCATTTTACAGATAAGGAAACAGAGACTAAGCAATTTGTCAGTGGTCACACAGGAAAGGCAAGGTTCAGGTTCAGATTGTTCTAATTCTAAGTCTAGCATTCTATGGGTTATGTGATTAGGAGTGTAGTGGATAGAGCCCTGAATCAAGTGTGGAGGAGATCTGAGTATAAATCTCACCTTAGAAACATTGCCTGTGGTGCTTAACTTCTGCTTGCCTCAATTTACTCAACTTTAAAATAAGTATAATAATGGTACCCCTAATCTCCCAGGGTTCTTGTGAGGATTAAATGACATAAAATTTATAAAGGACTTAACATAGGGTCTGGCACATGGTAGGAGGTTAATAAACGCTCATTTCCTTCTTTCTTAAGTATCACCTGCCTGCCTTCTCACTCTCCATTCATCTCTTCTGTTCCTTCAAAACACAACTCAGCACTTCACTTTTCTTGATACCCACGATTGTCAATGTTTCCTCCATTCTCAAATTATCATGCATATACTTGTGTTTGCAGTGTGTTTCCCTAGTAAATGGAAAGCTACACGGAGGTAGGAACTATTTTGCTTATCTTTGAATCCCCAGTATGCCGCAGAGTGTCTAGGATCTAAAGAATACTCAATAAATGCTTGTGGAATTGAATAAAGGAATGATTGTTGGCAAGGGCTAGAGGATAGGTAACAAGGACTTATTTTGAAAAGGTATTTGCCTTGGAGTCATGCAAATCTAATTTTTTTAAAAAAGAATTTACACTGCAAAATGGATAATGGAGAAAACTAACCCCTACATATCTACAGAACTAGAGATTACATATGATTAAGATAGCAAATAACACGGAAGTGCCCGATAATCCTTAGGAAATTAAACACAAAAAAGGAGCCAGCAATAAATGCCATGGTTTCCAATAGCTATACACAAAAAAACAAAGAATGGATAAAAAACTAGAGTAGCTGGTGATTAGCTCATTTCCTGACTCATAGTAGGTACTTAATCAATATCTGTTAAGTGATTGATTGTCTAAAGAATGTCATACAAGGAGATAAATTTAACTAAAGATGGGTATCAGTGGGGAGCTAGGTGGCACACTGGATAGACCACCAGACCTGGAGTCAGGAAGACTCATAGTGCTGAGTTCAAATCTAACCTCAGATACTTCCTGTGTGACTTTGGGCAAATCACCTGACCCTGTTTGCCTCAGTCCCCTCATCTGTGAAATGAGCTGGAGAAGGAAATGTCAAATCACTCTAGTATCTTTCTAAATTGGGTCGCAAAGAGTTGGAAGTGACTAAAACATGACTCAGCAAAAAACCACAATTAGATAAAAGTGAGACTTGGTGTGCAATGGAACCCAAGTTATACCTTACGGCAGTGGTTCTCAACTTTCCTAATGCTGTAATCCTTTAATACAGTTCCTCATGTTGTGGTGACCCCCAACCAGAAAATTATTTTCATTGCTACTTCATAACTGTAATTTTGCTACTGTTATGAATCATAATGTAAATATCTGATATGCAGGATGTATTTTCATTGTTACAAATTAAACATAACCCACAGGTTGAGAATCGCTGCCTTTTGGCTTAACTTAGTTATAGAGAAAAGATTAAGCAAAAAGCTGTAGGAAGGGGGAAGAAAAGTAGGACAAAGGATAATTGCATATTAAAATGAGATGCATGTGTGAGGAAATCTAAATATTAGGAAGGAAGAAACTAAAGTGGGGAATATTTTGGTGAACAGGTCAATCAAGGATGAAATAAGGCAATATTGACATCACAGTATGGCACAGACCACCAGGACAGAAGGGAAATAGCTAAGGAGCTTGTGAAAGAGATCACAAGCCTTGTATGTGGTGACATAATATATTAGTGATAGGAGATTTCAATTATCCACATATCTAATAGAATTCTCCTTCAAAAGCAAATTAGCAAAGATTTTCTTGACTTCCCTTAATGATTATTTAATTGTTCAAAAGTGGAAGAAGCCCTAAAGGGAACATCTATTCCAAACCTCATCAGCTAGGAGGAATCAGTTGTTGAAGTAAAAATGATAGGAAACTTTGGGAGGATGGTCTGTTGAAAAAGCACCTTGGACTTAGAATGGTATGGGTTCTGATCTGTGAAAAAAAGGAAAAGTTGAACTTAGTGGCCTCTAAGATCCTTTCCAGCACAAAACCTCTGACTGTATGGTCCTATGAATTTGTGATAAAGGAGAGATATAATCTGACATACATCTTGTAATTTGGGAGAGCAGGTTTCAAAGAGTTAAGAAAAGCATAGGTAAGGTAGCAGAGGCTAAAATCCCAGGAGAGAAAGACATTTCTCAAGAATAAAATTCTGAAAGGACAGAATGTTATGATTCCATAGCATGAAAGGATCTCAGTGACTTTCTAGTCCAATCTGTATCTGAAAATGAATTCCCTCTATAGCATATCTGGCAAGTCATTATCTATTCCCACCTATGCTCGAAGGCCGTAGGTAAGGGCCCTTTGCTAATTTTTATAAATAAAATATTATTTATAAATAAAATTTGATATTTTTCAGTGATTTCAATAAAGACAGTTGTGGCATGTCTATCAAATTTGTAGAAAATACAAATCTAGAAGAGCTAGCTGTCCCATTGAATGACAGAATTCCCCCCCCCACAATCTTGATAGACTAAAATATTGAATTGGATCAAATGAGACATAAATTAATAGGAATAAAGGCAAAATGCTTCTCTGGGTTAAAAAAACAATTTTTAGAGGCACAAAATGAAAAAATGTATTGCTAAATAGAAGCTCCTCTGCAAAATATCTAGGGGGTTTATTGGTCTGCAAGTTCAATATGAATCAGTAATGCAACATGACATCCCCAAAAAGTTAATACTATATGCTAGGTGAACAGAAGGTTAATATCCAGGATAGTGGAGGTGATAGCCTCACTTTATTTTGTGCTTGTCACACCCCATCAGTGTTCTCTTTTATGTCCTACAACTAAGGAAGGATGGAGGGCGAAGGGGTGATTAGAAATTATTTCTGGCTTCAAATATTTGAAAGTTTGACATTATTATTATTAGACTATTTATACCGCTTTTTTTCCTGCATCTTCCTTAATACTATTTTTCTTTGGTTTTAGTGACACCAGACTCCTGGTTTTGCCTCTCTAACCAATCCTCTTTTGTCTCTTACTGTGTCTGCCTTGTGTCTCAATACCTTTAACATGTGTGTTCTCCCAAGGCTTTGTCCTTGGCTTTTTCTTCTCCCTACATCATCTCCCCTGGTAATTTCAGTCACTTATATGATTTTAACCTTTCTGCCACTGTCCCAGGCTCCAGGCTCATATTCTAGCTACCTTTCGGACTTTACCTGGAAGTCTCATGAAGCTCTTCAATACATCTAAACCTGAACTCATAGTTTTGGTTTTCATTCATTTTTCCATCTGATTTCTCTATTTTTTGTCAAATGAACTACTAGTCTCTGTTGTCTTTGACTCATTCTAACCTGAGTCATCTTTGTTCCCTTGTCCTTCATCAGCTTCATCTTCTCCTCTGTTATCACATACATTCACTCAATTCACAAGCCTTGTTCACTCTAATTCTTCAGTATCATATCTTTACCCTTTCTTACTGCCGTCACGCTAGTCCAGACCTTCTTCACCTCTGACCTAGGCAACTTCATGAGTTTCCTAACACATTCCCCAGCCATAAACTATTACCAGATTCTTCTTTCTGGAGCTCAGTTATATTGCTCCAATATTCAGAAACCTTCTGATAAGTGAAGAAAAAGAGAAAGGCTCCTCATTGTTACTTCCTTGGCCTGATATTCAAGGATCTGTAGGGTTAGACTTAGTTTTTTAGCTTCATCAAGCACAACTCCCCCTCATGTACTCTGCACTACCTCCAAACCAGATTGCTAGTTGTTCCCTAAATGCTCCTCATGCTTTCTTACCTTTGCACCTTTGCTCATGCTGTTCTCCTATACCTGGAATGCCTGCCTCCTCCCTACCCTACCAATCTATGCTTATTGGCATTCAATCTACCCTTCAAGGTTGAGTTCAGATGCAACTTCCTCCATAAAGATTTCCCTGATTCCTGTAGTTGAAAATAATGTTTTCCCCCCTCATCTGACTTCATGGCATTTTATATTCCTTGTGTACATTTATTATATTCTAATTTTTATTATATTTATTTGTGTAGATTTCTTATTTAAGTTGTATTTTAAGCTCTTTAATGGTAAGAACATGCCTTATTTATCTTTGTATTTCTCCTTAACACAATATCTTGCTTATAGTAGGCAATTAAATGTTTGTTGAATGAAAAGTTAAATGCCATTTACTATCTACATGACCCTGGACAAGTCATTTGACCTCTCTAGGCCTCATTTTCCCTATTTGTAAAAGGAGGGAGTTGAATTCAATGACCTCCAGTCCTAAATTTATGATTTGAGACTATTGGTTTGGGAGACTGAACCAGATAAGGAGTAGAGGCATATTGGGCAAGTAGCCATAAAAGTTCTAAGACTGGCAGCTTCATCTAGAAGGTGGTATCTTAGATAGAAGATTTCCAGTAAATGGCCATGTAAATGAGGTAATGTAAGGCTGATAACTTTGAAAGTGTTACTTACATGTGAACCATTTTGAGGTGAGAATAGGGAAACTAACTGAATGAAGCTAGCTTTCGAGTGAAAGAGGCTGCCTAAGGTTCCAGAGGTAGAACCAGGACACTCTGAAAAAGAGCCTGAGACAAGCTCTTGGCTTAAATCCATGAAACCTTGTGTCTTTAACTTGGTTCTGATGCCATTTTCTAGTGTGGTGAATGCAAAGGCAAGAAGTATTCAGCACGAATCCAAAGCTCATTCTACCGCTTGGTGCCATGCTGAACTATAGTAATCCTCCCAGCCTTGCTATGATTTCTTATAGCAACCTTTCACTAATGCTGGGGAAGAAAAAAAACCTGAAGCGCATTATAGTGATGGCTCAAGATAACTCCCATTTATATTACACCTTTCCTCTTAAAAACACTTTCCTCAGAACAAATCTGAGGACTAGTTGTCTCCAATACAAAAGCTCTTTGTCAATGCACAGTCCCAAATATCTATGCTTTTGTGAGAGCCTTTATTTAGGAATTCATCTCTTGTCCCTTTTAGGAAAAGAATAGAAATGGTGCAGGGAGGTACTGATTACCTCACCCTCATATGGTACATGTGACCGCAGCTGGTGGATTTTACTTTAGAAGTGAGAAAATTTAGAAACTAACTACCCCTGCTCAATGGTTTAATATAAGCAACTGGATCACACTCAATTTGCCTGCCCTTAGGTATTAAAACGCCTATGCATTTCCCAGAATGCAGTTGAAATCTGATTTAGGTGTTATGAAGACCAGAGTTGACTCAGCATTTCTTTTTTTACTGAAATTATTTTCTTTTCAAGTTATTCTCCTTCTTCTTCCAACCCCCCTCCCACCCCACCCCTGGCCTTTTTTCTCTTCTTTTTTTTCCTTATTCCCCCAGAGGGGCAGGTGCATAAACTAAACTCAGTCTTTCATATCAAATAGATTTGCAGAGGGCAAACTTTTTTAAATTTACACAACTTTTAAATTTATAGTCAGTCCAAATAAAAAGGAAGATGCAGTCAGGTTTTGATAACAGTTATTCAATATATTCTTACCAAATGCCTACTGTGTGTAAAGAGAAAAGGAGAGAGAGATACAAAGAAATTTAAGGTGCAGTGTCTGCCTTCATGGGATTGCCAAACCAGTAGAGACAAAAAGACATTTACGCAAATAACTTTAGCACAAGGTAGATTGCAATATGCCATACTGCTTAAAGTAACTGATCGGATAAGGGCATATTTTAAACTTTTTCTGCAAGAATGCGTTTGTTATCTCTTTGCTGTTATAAACATTCAAATAATAATACTGGGAAAATGTGCTATTATTACCAGTAATCTATATAATGAATTTTTTAAAGGCTCAAAATTGTGGTATAACATTTGGGAATATTAGAGGTAGCAAAGTAGAGCAGTGTACAAACTGAACTTGGGGTCAGGAAGATTTGACTTCAAACCCTGTTTGCCCAGTGACCCTGGGCAAGTCACTTGACCCTTCTAAACCTCAGTTTCTTCATCTGTAAAATCAGGATAATAATATTACATGCTTCCCAGGACAACATAGGTAAAGTGCTTTGCATTCCTTAAAGCACTTCATACATGCTAGCTTTTGTCTTTATTATTGTTATTATTACCAATACTGTTCTTGTTAGCATTGTTATTATTACCATCTATGGTTCATATGACAGTAGTGGAAAAGGCGCTCTTAGTACATGTGGACTTAAGCAGGTATAATGGAAAGCCTTGGAGGTCGAGAGAGCTATGTCTAGTCCAAGTTCTGGCAGTCATCAGTTGTGTGACCTTGGGCACTTCATTTTGACCCTGTCTCAGTTTCCTCACCTATAAAATGAGAGGGTCAGGGTAGGTGACTTTGAAGATCCGTTCTCGCTCTAACATTCTGTGATCTAATGTCATTGACAAAGGTAATGAATTATAATCTACAGATATTATGTTACAATTAAAAGGTCATTGTTTTTGTATTGCTGTGTTACTGTTCTCAGTTTTACAAGTGAGAACTCCTTTCAGTCACTTAAACTATGCGTAAAATAATTTCACCAGTTGTTAAGATATGTTTGTAATCAGACAAACATATGCCACTGTAACTAAGGCTTTCTAAGTATCTAGTTAAATTACAATTGGAAGTGTTTTACAATGAAATGAATTTAATTCACCTGTTTAGAGATGTGTCCCCTCACTTTGATCAATATCATTTTATATTCAGTTTATATTTCTGTTCCTGTAAAGGAGTAGATTTTTCAAATGATAAATTTATGCTAAAAATATCCCAAATATTCCAAAATAATTTTATAAGCAAATGCTGTAAGTACTGTCATTATTCAGTTGTTCAGTCATGTCTGATTCTTCATGATTCCATGAACCAAACTATTCATGGCGTTTTCTTGGCAAAGATATTAGAATGGTTATTAAGGCGAACAGATGCTAAGTGACTTGCTCAGGGTGACACAGCTAGTATCTGAGGCTGAATTTGAACTCAGATCTTCTTGACTCCAGCCCCAGCACTCCATCTCGAACCACCTAGCTGCCTACTATTGTAATAGTATATAGACTATACTATTATATAATAGTATATAGACTATACTATTATATAATAGTATAATAGAATAATATATAGACTATATATACTGTCACTTGAATAGATAATGCTATACCATAACAGTTTGTATTACTTTAAAAAATCTATAACATAAGACTATTCACAATGTACGTGAAATAGATAAAAATCAATAATAAATTTATTTTAAAAGACTAAAATGAAACATTTTTAATTAACTTTTTATCAGAATCCTCTTAGTAGGGGAGGGGTAGTCTAGTGGGAAAATGTCCTCTGGAATCAAAGTACAAAGACCAAGATTACAACTATGAGTCTGTGAGCCATGTGACTAATTATTACTTCAGCTTTTTGGGTCCCAGTCTCTTCATCTATAAATTGAGGGCTTTGGACTAAATGATCACTAGGGTCATTTCTAAATTCAAATCCTCTAAGGCCCTGAAGTATGGACATGTGTTCCTCTCTTGAGGTCCTACTCTTTCAATTCCATTATGCTTTTATAAGGTGAAATTAGGAGAATTGAAAGGGGCAAAAGGATTACAAACCATGGAGTCTAAAAGGATTAAATGGAGTAGAGAAGAGGAAGCCTCATTCACTTTGATTTGGTAGCAATAATTTAAATTTATCACTGATTATACCTATACATGTCAGTCTTTATGGCTTTTTAACTTTTTGTGTTTTTTTTTATTTTTAATGTTTCTGTTTTTCAAGAAGTGGCAGTCTTCTTGAATAACGATGCTTAGTAGTCTAGCTTTGGCATACTATAAATGAACACTACAGTGTGCAGGATCCAGAGTGACTTGATCACTATGTCTCCTCCAAATAATTCTACCTATACTGGTTAACATCAATCAGCAAGAGGGAGTCCTCATCCAATCAAATGGCAAACATGGCTAAAAAAACCAGCAAAAGTAAATTCAAGGGGCGGCTGGGTGGCGCAGTGAGTAGAGCGCTGACCCTGGAGTCGGGAGGACCTGAGTTCAGGTCCGGCCTCAGATACTTGACACACTAACTAACCGTGTGACTTTGGGCAGGTCGCTTGGCCCCAATTGCCCTCCAAAAAAAAAAAGTAAATTCAATCAAATCAGATCAGCTATTTTACAGGAATAGAAATCAACCACTCTAAACAAAAATCAGCCTAGTCTTAGTCAGTTGACTAATTGGATAAGATATGGAATTTAAGGATTGAGTAAATATAGGCTGTGCTCATCAGAAGTCAATTTAAATTTTGTTTCCATCCAAATTTTTATAATCATATAAACACAATGAAATATCAAAATCAGCTATTGTATGGCATGTTCTATCTCATTAATTTCTGTGAGAGATATTCTTAAGGTTTTGTTTATAGTCTGAGAATATTATTTATTGCCCACCAAAAAGAAATAACAAATAGGATAAAATTTCATATCACTAGATTTAGGAAGTATTTGGTAAAGCGTATTTTGATCCCTTTGATACATTGAAGAAGTTCTCTAAAGGTATTTCTTTTTTCTAAACATCCTATTGCTGTTTATCCTTCATTCTCAAAGAGGACCTTGACATTCAGAAGTTGATACCATGACTTGCAAGTGAATTGGATTTAAGTCAGGGAGGACTGTGCAAAGTCACCAGCCTAACTTTCTCTTCCTGAACCATCTGGTTCCAGTGGCCAGATATAGATCAGGACAACTGGGGATGACCCAGGATACAGTGGGGGACCTTGACATTTTCAAGCTAAGGTCTTTAACAGATCTTTAGCAGGATCATTTCAATGATTAAGGTTTAATAAAAAATTAGGGGAAAAATTAGGGGAAAATGACCTCAGAAAACCCTCAGGGTTTCTGGTCAAAACAGAACCAATTGTTATTTACATTCATTCTGAGCTCATAAGGGCCCAAACAAAGTAAGGCTTGGTCTTGGACCACAGTGATTTGAGGTTAAGAATGGTCTTTAAGAGAGCCTTAAGAAACATCCTATTGAAGCATTAAGGAAAGAGTTTGGTTTTAAAGTTTGGACCATAATGGACATCAAAAATAATGTCCTTGATGTTTCAGTAAATTTCAATTATTTATTTATCTTTTTTCTATGGTCTAATTCAAGTGTAATAAATATCTACGCACTAAAAAGTTTTTGTTCTGGATTTGTCAAAGAGGAAAAATATACTTATGAAAAATATAGATTCTTGAACTTGGGAAAGTGATTTTTTTCCTTCTGGTCTTCAGTAGTTCTTTATCTGGGGAAAGAGGAACAAAAAAAAAAGATGTTCATTAAGATTCTTTCCAATTATAAGGCTGATGAGACAATAATCCTATAATCTAACTGCTTCCTTTCCCCCTACCTGTGTTTCTTTTGTGACATGGAAAAAGAACTTACAGAGGAATAGAGTGACCTGGGTTCTAAACCTAAATCCATCAGTAGTTAGTTATATGACCCTGAGCAAATGATTTCAATTTTTTGTTGCTCTGTTTTCTAATTTGTAAAATTGGAATGTAAAATTCCTATTTCACTGGGATTTTTGAAAATCAAGTAAGACAATGAGAGTGAAAAACCTGCAGACATTTTAAGGATTACAAGATTATAAACTACTGACTGCAGGGTTATAGAAATTTAAATATTCAAAATAAGAAACAGATGGAGTTAGTTTTAATGTAATAAATATCCATATGTGCACATCCTTGTGAATATCCTTGTGGAAAAGATATCAACTCAAACTCAAAGTAGCATTTTTACCTTATTATTTACCTTATATATTTTTACCTTATATATTTACCTTATTATTCAATGTTAGCAATTTTATTACTGGTAATTTCACATTTTTGACAATATAGAAAACAGCAACAGGAATGAAACCAAGTATAAGTATTTTCAAAATAGGAATTTTCCACAAACAATCTTTCAAAACCTAGTTTATTTTCATAAAACAGCTTCTACTGATTTATATAACAATTGTATTGTACCCCCCAAAACACCCCCAACTACTTGATTGGGTCTCTTATTACTCAACTAACAAATTATTGACTCTCAAAATAAAAAAATTGAATTCAGTCTTCAGTGCATCTGTCATCTCTCCGTGGAATATTACTGTCTCCCTAGATATACAAAGGTTAGAAAAATGGACCCCTTTCATGAAGTCATTTCATGGTAATGTCATGTCAGATATTTCATCAAAATGTTGAGACTTGAGGAGAAGGGGAAAAAATGCATTTCATCTCAAGTAAAGATAGATTTTTTTTTCTCTGAAAAGATTGTGGGTAGAGAAAACATTGCTATGTTGTGCAGAATTCTCCTTATCCTATTGAAAGAGATTCTGACCTCTGCTATGAGCTCCTTTCCTATGCAGAAACAAGTGCTGCCAGAATCAGTTCCAGGAGCTTTTTTTTCCAAGGGAGGTCAAGTTGCTGAACTTGATGTAGGTAAGAATCCACTTCTGAGTGGCCCAGTGACATTCAGAAAGTGAGACCCAGTGTAGGCCAATCCTGTCACAGCCTGCAGAAACATTTGGAGGGTTTGGTTCCTTTTGTTTCATTTGTTTACTTTTGATTCCATTTATGGAAAAATATGAAAACACCTTCAAATAGGAGACATGATGCTCTTTAATAAAATCATTTTTTAAATCAAAGAATTGAATTGTAAATGGAATCAGACTTGGAAAATGGTGCTTGTCCCCATCAGTACCTACAGGCCCTGTTGACTCACATCATTGTTGAGGATCCTATTATATTATGAAGTAGCACACATTTATCTAGTATGTCATTTTCTCTGTTTTCTAGCTTTGAGGCCTACTATAGTCTACAAGATATTATCTTATATGCCTTGAATACCATTGCAGTAGCATGCAAAGGCTTTGCTATTTAGCTTGAGAAGTCTGTTATGTTTTTCTGCATGCTATGGATTTCAAATCATCCTTTCATATATAAGGACCCTCATGGTTTGTTTTAAGATTTCCTTATCTGGGTGGTGTTTCCATATTTGTTTTCCAAAACTAAATGTTTGAGTCATATTATGTGTAGTTTATTTTATAATACTGTGCTTGCAAAAAAAAATATGACCATGTTAACCTGAAGCCCCAAATAATATTATTTCTGGTCTCTTTGCAGCTAGATCCTGAAGCTAGTAGTCTTCTCAAAGAACTTCAGGTAAAACTCAATGGGGTCCTGGATGAACTCAGCGTCACCTACGGTGAAAGGTAATGAACATGACCTATAAGAAACTAAAACAATTATTTTCATAATCATAGGTTTTAAGCTAGAAGGGATGGGACCTTAGAAGTCATCTGGTGCAATGCTCTAATTTTACAGTTGAGGAAACTGATTCCCAGAGAGGTAAAGGCCCTAATCTATGATATCAGAAGAAAAAAGCAACAGAGCCAGGGCTTGAACCCATCCTCTCTGATGCCAAATCCATCATCTCTCATGATAGCTAATGATGTTTCCATAGATATGCTATACATATAGCATTTGACTCTGGGTTGGTAATTAAGAATCAGGAAGCAAAATTATTAGAAACTAGTGTTTGATTGTACAGGAGGCAAAGATTTCACATTCATTGGGGATTAATTAAGCACCTACTGTGTGTAAGACCTTTGCAAAATCTTGCTTTAATGCAAGCTACTGTGCTAGATGCCAAGGAAAGAAAATTTTAAAAAAATGAAAGGCACAGTCCTCAGTGGGTTTATATTCTAGTTGGAAAGGGAGCAGAATGACATGTACACATTTAAATAAAATACAATGCAAGAACTTATGGGAGCAAAGGAAAGAATACAAACTCAGAACTTTATATGCAAGGTTTAGAAAACAGCTTAAACTGGAAGGTAGAGTATACAAAGGGGATAATATGAAATAAAACTGGAAAGATTTACTATGGCCCTAAATGCCAGGATGAGAAGTATGCATTTTATCCATGAGCAAGTGTTCTCAATCAGGCATCCATGGAGCATGGATAAATGTCAAGAGGTCTATATATACCTATCATGTGCCAGGCTCTATATTAGGTATTGAGAATGCCGTGATTCCCCTTGGGGAGTTTATATTCTATTGGGGCAAGGAGAGATAATGTATACTCACATAAATAGATACAAAATATATCCTGAAAAGGAGTTATTATGGTGCAGGAGATAATGAGCAGACTATTAAAGCAGGTGAAGCTAGATTCATATCCTGCCTTTGACATGTACTGTCTTTGTGACCCCTGGTAAGTCATTTAAACTTTTAATGCTCCAGGAAAAGTTCAAAGTGCTGATCAGTGTTGGTAGAGGGAGTTTCCTCACTAAGAAGCTCCCTATACTAATGAAATAAGGAGTCTTGTCCCTGTCTTTATTCATATTTTAAAAATCAAGATAAATAGGTAGCAGAGTTCACACCTTCCCTCCTTCCCCTTCACACCCCATCATTTTAAAGTTAGTGAAAGTTAGAACTAAAGAATGTACTGTAATTTTCCAAGGTTCATACAAGTAGCAAGTAACAAAGCTATAGAATTGAAGTAAAGAATTATGATTCCAAACCCCAAGCTCATTCTACTTGCCATGTGCACCACAAAAGAATTTGGAAATCTTGGTGCAGGTAAAATTAGGGAATAAATAGAATTCAGTTTTGAGCATATTGAGATGAAGTGGTCATGGAACATCCAGGTATAAAGAGACATCTGACAAGTGGTGGAGCAAGAAAAGAGAGATTTGGGGCTGCATATATAGATTTGGGAATTATATGAACAGAGATGATAATTCCCATGGAAGCAGCTGTAAATGCTAAGGAATAGTGAAGGGAGAGAAGAACACTGAGGACATTATGTATTTATCATCATCCTTAAAAAAATTATCAAGGAAAACTGCCCTAATATTCTAGGATCAGAGGGTAAAATAGAACTTATAAGAATCTACTAAACACCTTCTGAAAGAGATCGCAAAATGAAAACTCCCAGGAATATTATAAAAAAATTCCATAACTTCTAGATCATGGAGAAAATATTGTAAGCAGCCAAATAGAAACAATTCAAATATTGTGAAGCCACAGTTAGGATAATGCAAGATTTAGCAGCTTCTACATTAAAAGATCAGAGTGCTTGGAATATAATATTCTGGAAGGCAAAAGAGTTAGCATTCTAACCAAAAATCACCTACACATCAAAACTGAGTATAAACCTTCAGAAAAAAAAGGACTTCAATGAAATAGAGGACTGCCAAGCATTCCTAATGAAAATACCAGATAGAAATAGTGAAATAGAAATAGAAATATATATATATATATATATATGTATATATATATGTGAAATAAAATAGAAAATTTCACTTTCAAATACAAGATTCAAAACAAGTATAAAAAGGTAATCAAGAAAGAGAAATCATAAGAGATTTGATAAGGTCAAACTGTTTATATTCCTGCATGGGAAAATGATATTTATAACTCCTAAAAACATTTTTACTATTAGAGTAGTTAGAAGGAGTATACATAGAAAGCAGAGGTATGAGTTTAATGTGATGGTATGATTATCTAAAAAAATTAAATAAAGGGATGAGAAAAAGAATGCATGAGGCAAAGGGGAAAGGGAAAGACAGAATGGGATAAATTCTCTGACATAAAAGAGGCCTGAAAATGATTTTACAGGGGGAGGCAAAATAGAAGTGGGGAGGAAGCACATGTATCTTACTCTCATTAGAACTGATTCAAAGGGAGAATAATATACGTAGTCAGTGGGTTGTAGAAATCTGTCTTTCCATGCAGAAAAGTAGGATGGGAAGGGAATGAGAAGAAGAAGGTGGGAAGCTGATAGAAGGAAAGTAAAAGCCAGAAGCAAAACACTTTTGAGATTGGACAAGCTAAAAGGAGAAAGATAGTAGAATGAACAGGGAGGAAATAGGATGGAGGGAAATATATAGTAGGTAATCATTATTGTGAAGAAAAAAAAACATTTTTGCAGTGAGTTTCACTGACAAAGACTTCATTTCTCAAATATATCAACAACTGAGTGAAATTTTTGGAAATAAGAGTCATTCCTCAACTGATAAATGGTCAAAAGATATGAACAGGCAGTTAACAAAGGAATCAAAATGATCTATAGTCATATAAAATACTCTAAATGACTATTGATGAGAGAAATGCAAATTAAAACAACTGAGCTACTACCTCATACCTGTCAGATTGGCTGATATTACAGAAAAAGAAAATCACAAATATTGGAGAGGTATGGGAAAATTAAAACACTAATGTGCAGTTGATGAAGTTGTATACTGATTCAATTGTTCGGGAGAGCAATTTGGAACTATGCCCACAGGGCTATAAAACCATGCATACCCCCTTTGAACAAACAATACAACTACTAGGTCTATATCTCAAAGAAAAAAAAAACAAAAAGGAAGAGCACCAAAGTGTACAAAAATATTATAGCAGTTCTTTTACTGGTGGCAAACAACTGGAAACTGAGAGGCTGTCCATCAATCTGGGAATGGTTGAACAAGTCGTTGTATGTAATTGTGATGGAATACTATTGTGGAGAATGGTGGAGCCAAGATGGCAAAGTAAAAGCAGGGACTTGTTTGAGTTCTCCCCTAAATCCCTCCAAATACTTGTAAAAATGACTCTAAACAAATTCTAGAGTTATAGAACCCACAGAATGACAGAATGAAACAAATCCCCAGCCCAAGGCAACCTGGAAGGTCAACAGGAAAGGTCTATCACACCAAACTAGTAGTGGAACACAGTCCAGCATGGACCACACTGCAAAAATGGGGCTGGAGCAAGCCTCAAGGACTGAATCACTGGCAGCTCTGGTGGTTTCCAGACTTCTCAACTCATAGATGCCAAAGACAACATAGAAGGTCAGTGGAAAAACTTTGTCAGACCTTTGAGAGAGGAACATGGTCTGGCCCCAGCCCCAGGGAGGTGGACATGGCAGTGGTGAAAACAGCAGCAGTGGCTGCTTCTAGAGATCTGGGCCCACAGACAGTAGGGGCATTGAGTGGCTGATCATATGGGGATTGCAGGGATCACTGCTGGGAATGAGGCTGAATTCTCTGACTTTGGCCTGCTTGGATCTGGGTCTCAGTACTGGGTGGTGGTCCTGGGGTAAGGAGGAGTGCTCATGTGGCAGAACTTATGGCTGTGGTGGTGAGGGAATCGTCCTCACAATTCCAGTGCAGAAAAGAATTCTTGTGGTCACTCACAGACCAGAGCACAGGCTAGGAAAGGAATAAACACCTCTACTTTGATCATATCACCTTGGAAGAACTGAAAATTAACGTGTCCCTTGAAGTATCTCCAAAACACAGCTGCACAAAACCCCTGAAGCTTTGGACCATACATTCACACCACACCCACTAGAAGCAGAGTCCTACCTTGACAAAGAGTTACAAAGTCAAGTACTTGGGAAAATGAGCAAACAGCATAAAAAAGGTCAGGCTATAGAATATTACTTTGGTGACAAAGAAAATCAAAATACAACCAGAAAACAACAAAGTCAAAGCCCCCTATATCTAAAGCCTCCAAGAAAAATACGAATGGTCACAGGACACAGAAGAGCTGAAAAAAGATTTTGAAAATCAAGTAAGGGGAAAAATGAGAGTAATTCAAGAAAATTATGAAAAATGAGTCAACAGCCTGATAAAGGAGACTCAAAAAATACTGAAGGAAATAACATATTAAAAATAGACTAAGCCAAATAGCAAAAGATGTCCAAAAAGCCAATGAGAATAATGCCTTAAAAATCAGATTAACCAAATGGAAAAGGAGATCCAAAGTGCTCACTGAAGAATTAGAATAGAGCAAATGGAAGCTAATGACTTTATGAGAAAACAAGAAATTACAAAACTGAACCAAAAGAATGAAAAAATAGAAGATAATGTGAAACATCTCATTGCAAAAACCACTGACCCTGAAAATAGATCCAGGAGAGATCATTTTAAAATTATTAGACTTAATGGACTACCTGAAAGTCATGATAAAAATAAAGGAGCCTAGAAATCATCTTTCAAGAAATTATCAAGGAGGGGCAGCTAGATGGTGCAGTGAATAGAGCAGTAGACCTGGAGTCAGAAGTGCCTGAGTTCAAATCTGGTCTCACCCAAAAAAGAGAAATTATCAAGGAAAACTGCCCCGATATTCTTGAAAGAGAGGGTAAAATAGAAGTTGAAAGAATCTGCCAATTGCCTCTTAAAAGAGATCCCAAAAGGAAAACTAGGAATATTGTAGCCAAATTCCAGAGTTGTCAGGTCAAGGTGAAAATATTGCAATCAGCCAGAAAGAAACAAGTCTACTATTGTGGAAATACTATCAGGATAATATAAGATCTAGCAGCTTCTACATTAAGGTGTCATAGGGCTTGGAATATGATATCCCAGAGGTCAAAGGAGCTAGGATTAAAACCAAGAATCACTCACCCAACCAAACTGAATATAGTCCTTGCTAATACTTTCAGGGGTTCTGGGACTGTTCTAGAGGCAGAGTGTGACTTGATGAGAACACTGGCTTTGTTGAGCCTTGTCTCCCCAGGAACTGAGATTGCTAAGGGCTTGCCTCAAGTGAAGATGAAAGAAGAGCCCTTCCTTGGCCTTTCCATGCTGAGATGTTATCTTGACCTTGTTATGGTTTAAGGGTGGATGGCCTTTTCAGCAAGGCCCCCTTCCAGGATTTCTGTGAACATACAACAAGAAAGTCTTTCTTCAGGGCTTCTGCACCAACAGCCAAGTTCCAAGACCTCTACAACAGCAGCACTGTCCACCAT